>CM033476.1:301471462-302143059 GCA_019447015.1 Hymenochirus boettgeri | reverse complement strand
TTCAAGTCCAGTTGATCTAATTGAATACAACAGATATACCATGACCTGGATGAATGAGAACCTTCACAAGCAAATCTCCCTGAATGATTGTAATCAGGGGAGTGCTTCCTATACTGGAGCTAGTAAAATTCTGACTTCTGCCAAGGGGTCAAAGGGCTACGTCTTAGGGGCCTGAGATGGGGCACATATATTTACCTACACTAGTATAGGGCTCGGGAATTTGTATTTGTTTTGTTTTCTTTTGTGCAATAAGTTATTCATCTTCATATAAATATTAAAGGAAACTTCACTGGTATTTTAGATTTTTTTTTTAAAATAATCTAATTAAAAACACTTCTTTTGGACTTTTATTTTTAGAAATACAGCATCAGAAACATTGATCTGGAATGTATAGTTTTGTATATAGTTTCACACAATATAAAAATTGAAGACCGTGAAGTTATGTTCAACACTCTGCTGCTCCACAAATAAAGAAAAATGGGAGGAAGGTGTGCGTAATCATACTTCACCAAGTTAGGTACTTTTTAATTTGGGGGTATAGTTGCCCTTGAAATATCACATATACATTAAGTTCCATAAAGTATAAATATACCTATTTAAGAGTCACTTACTTGAGACTGATTGCACATTTTGCCTGTGTTCCGTATGTTTGCAATATAGATCCTAAATCACTTTTTTGAAGTCAGAGGCTTGAACCCTTTATATTTTCTCACTGTTACTTTACTCATGAGATTTCTCCCAATACCCCAAAGGGAAACGTGTCCTTTGTAACCTACAGTTTTGTTTTAGTTTATAATAATGAGGCTAGTTAACGAGGTCCTTGGTGATTCAATGTTTGTCATGTTAATGTTATATTAAATCCTTCATTTATGTTGATTTAATACAGGAAACAGACATTGCTAACATTTGTTAGATAATTAAACCAGGTGTGACTGTATATTAAAATATATATAAATAAGTCCAACTAATTATAAACGTGAGCAATTTCTAAAAAGAAATAATTACCATGTGATAACTATAATATGAAAATACTTACATGGGAAAAAGAATACAGAAGTGACAGCTTAAATGGCTAAACATTAAGACATTTCAATGGTTATAATTGTAAAAGTTGTTGAAACAAAAGGGCTTGGTGCCTCCAATGTTTGCATTTTAAAGGTCCTCATTGTATGCATTTGTTTGCGAATCTTTATTTATATACAGTAGCACCACTTGGAAAAATCAGCATTGTACAATATTAATATACATAAAACTTATACAAGAGGACAATAACCTACCATAAGTCTGGTTACGCATGGACTGACATGTCAGCTTCAAACGACCCAGGGTATGATATTTTGATCAGATCGGTGACTAATCACTCCTAATTGCAAAGTCTGCTAATAAAACTCAGCTGATCATGTGTATCTTAAGCTAGTTTTCGAAAAAAACTCAAAACCACTTCCTGGTATAAATGAGTGCAGGTCAGTGGCGGCTCCAGCTCCAGAATTTTCCGGGGGCACAACATGGGCACAAAGGCCAGCAAATGGGGCACATTAAAAAACACCAATAATCTATGTCAGTATAATGTAAGGTGTACGAGACAGCTATTACACACCTTACAGTTAAACTGTGTGTGTGTTTTAACTAAGAATTTTAAGTTAGAATTAAACTACAAGAATAGTTGAAAAGCATTGCCTGTCTTTCTATCTCTGTTTGTTTTTCTATCTATCTGTCTGTCCAGTCCAGTCTATCTATCCATCTTATTATCTGTCAGATAGATAGGCAAATAATAAGATAAATATGGAGATAGATAGGCAGATAATAAGATAGATATGGAGATAGATAGCGAGAGAGAGAGAGAAAGAGAGATGAAGATAGATAGATAGATAGACGAAAGCTCGCTTCGCTACTCGCTCCTCGCTCCTGCTGATAGCTCCTCGCTCGCTTGCCCTCGCTCCCCGCTCGCTAGCTCTCGCTGCTCCGATCGCTCGCTACGCTCCTCTCCCTGCTCGCTCGCTCTGCGCTCGCTGCTCGCTCCCTCCTCTTCGCTCGCTCGCTGCTCTCTGCTCGCTCGCCGCTCGCTCGCTGCTCCGCTCTCTCTCTCTCGCTCTGCGCTGCCTAGATAGATAGAATATAGGTAGATAGATACTGTAGATAGATAGTTAATAGATAAATGTAGATATGAGGACGGAAACCCCACCCCCCCCCCCTCTAGTTTTGCTACTGCAAGTTTTCTATATTTTCTACCACACACACACACATATATATATATATATATATATATATAAACCAAAAAAAGTAAGAGGTTCCGAGCACTCCTTCTCACACGAAAAGTTTTATTAACGTTTCAGTGCTTCACAGAGCACCTTCATCAGAACAAAGGAAATATTAATATGAGCAGGACCAAATATGTATATAAATTTAACAAGGATTTCAAATATCACCAAATCACCAATTATTCTTCTGCTCACGCAATGTCGGTATCAAGAAAAGGAAGTGCCACAAAAAGACATAACAGATATTGGTAGACTGTGTGAGCTGGTACTTACTGGTCCCCCCCGGCCCCGATGAGGATGATCTCACTCAGAGACTCGGACCTGAGGGCTGAGACTGTTCCTTTCCTCTGGCATCTGGTTGCTAGCCCTGTGTGCACGCGTAATTACTCAAATAAATTCCACACGGAATGCAGAAGTGAAGTGAACCACAGGCAAAGGAAGCTTAGCTAGAGTGGACAAACCTGATTTTTGCCTGTTGCGGGCATAAATATGCTATGCCAGTGGGTTTGGAATTTGGAAGGGGGGCACTTGGGGGGGCACTGCATCTGTCAACTGGGGCATGTGCCCCATTGTGCCCCAGTATAGCGCCGCTACTGGTGCAGGTGTCTTTATTCAGTGCAAAAAAATTTTTTATTATTTTAAAACATATGAAATCATATAAAATGCATCTCTAGCTGTGATGCAGAAATAAGGCAGTACTCAATAAGTTTCATTAATCTTAAACATTTATCATTATAATACTCCTGAGAAAGCTGCATGAAATAGCGAAACGTGTTGAGTAGAGATGGTCGAACTATATAAAGTTCGGTCCGTTTTCGAACTTTCGAACTTCAAAGAAAGTTCGAAAGTTCGAAAGTTCGAATCCGGACCCATTCAAATCTATGGGGGAGAGATAGTTCGAAAAGTCCGAGTAAATTACAGTAAAACTAACAGTGCTAACTTACTGTAACTGGTTGTGGCACCTGGGAAATGGACTGGGGAACACGTTGCTGTCACCAAATCTTCTTAAAATCAGTCAGACGGGCAAGTGTCGGGATTATCGAATGTACGAACCTTCCCATTATACAGTCCTTGCTAGGTTCAGCAAACAGTTCATTCGAACAGTCGAGGGATGTATAGTGTAGTGGGTAAAGCAACAGCCTTTGATGTGGGAGACCAGGGTTCGATTCCTGGCTAGGGCAGCTATCCAAATGTTTGATTATAATTACCTAGTACTATTATAACCATATAATATTGTATTACTATTATTATTATGTATTTTTATAAATAATATTATATGGTTATTATATTACTAGGGTATTATAATACCATATAATAACCTAGTAATATTATAACCATATAATATTATTTTTTATAAATATTATTATATGGTTATTATATTACAGTTATTAATTATTTGTCTAGCTGTCCCTAGCCAGGATTTGAACCCTGGTCTCCCACATCATAGGCAGTGCCTTTAGCCACTACACTATACAGCCAATACATTACATGGCTTGATATTTTACTAAGTTATCATATGGTGATTATATGGTTATTATTTTACTATGGTAGTATCTAGGTTATTAGCAAAAGAAACGGAGCTTTACTATATATGTAATATAGTGTAGTAGTTAAAGGAACTGCCTTTGGCATGGGAGTCCAGGGTTCAAATCCTGGCTTGGCCAGCAATACAGTTTTTAGATTATTATAATAACCTTGTAATATAATAGCCTAGTAATATTATAACCTTATAATATTACTTATTATTATCTATTTTTATAAATATTATATGGTTTAAGGGACTGCCTATGATGTGGGAGACCAGGGTTTGAATCCTGGCTAGGGACAGCTATACAAATGTTTGGATTATTATAATACACTAGTAATATAATAACCATATAATAATAAGTAATATAATATTATATGGTTATAATATTACTAGGTTATTATATGGTATTATAATACCCTAGTAATATAATAACCATATAATAACCTAGTCATATTATAACCATATAATATTTATAAAAATAGATAATAAGTAATATTATAAGGTTATAATATTACTAGGCTATTATATTACAAGTTATTATAATAATCAACAAATATATTTTGCTGGCCTAGCCAGGATTCAAACTTGGGACTCCCATGTCAAAGGCAGTTCATATAACCACTACACTATATTAGACACATAGCAAATCAGTGTTTCTTTTGCTAATAAGCTAGATACTACCTTAGTAAAATAATAACCATATAATCACCATATGATAACTTAGTAAAATATAAAGTCATACAATGTATTAGCTGTATAGTGTAGTGGCTAAATGCACAGCCTATAAGGTGGGAGACCAGGGTTTGAATCCTGGCTAGGGACAGCTATATAAATGTTTGGATTATTATAATACACTAGTAATATAATAACCATATAATAATATTTATATAAATAATGATAATATAATATTATATGGTTATAATATTACTAGGTTATTATATGGTATTATAATACCCTAGTAATATAAAAAACATATAATAACCTAGTAATATTATAACCATATAATACCCTATATAATATTATATTACTAGGTTATCATATGGTTATTATATTACTAGGTTATTATATGGTTATTATAATACCCTAGTAATATATAACCTTGTAATATGATAACCATAATAACCTAGTAATATCATAACCATATAACCTAGTAATATAATAACAATATTATATTACTAGGTTATTATATGGTTATTATATTACAAGGGTATTATAAAAATCCAAACAATTATGTAGCTGACCTAGGCAGGATTTGAACCCTAGACTCCCACACCAAAGGCAGCAGCTTTAACCACTACACTATCTAACCACTGCATACATCGAACAACATTCTAGAGTTTGCGAATGTCGGAAACATCGAAAGTCCGAAAAATCCGGTCCGGTCCGGGGATAGTTCGAGGAGTCCGAGTCCGTTGGGACTCATAAAGTTCGGCTCGAACTCGGGCTCGAGTTCGAGTTCGAGTCCATCCCTAGTGTTGAGTACTGCCTCAACTATCTGGTTAGTAATGCAGGCTCGGAATTTATAATTCGGGGTTAGGGGCAGGTACAGTAAGCGACAATTGACCAGTTTTGTGTTTTAAGGTTGGACATTCTGCTTAATATAGAAGATATAATGTTTGATAAAGTTGTTGCCAAACGAGCAGTTTTTCAATCACACTCTAAGAAGGCAGAAGAATGGAACAATACAGAAAGGAAATTAGCTCTGATTAATTGCTTCCCTACAGAAGACTTTATCTTTGCGATTGTCATAATTATCTTTATATATGCTTGAATGAAAATGCAAAATGAAATACCACAAGCTATAAGACCTAATGCCAACATTAATGGTGGTATAAGAACAAGCTAAAACCTGCAAAGGAGGAGGATCACAAAAGAAATCTCATTAGGACCACAGAAATCAAAGTTAGCTGTAATAATAGATATAGTTAACATAATAGCACTACCAATAATCCAAAATATCTTTGTCATAATAGCTGTATAGCTGCAAGGGATAGTTAATAGATAAGTCTCGGTGATGGCCATAAACGCAAGAAGATAGCCAATGAAGGAAATTCTCTTATTGGTAGAAATAATGCTGGCTAAAAATCTTGAATGGATGGCAGCCATATAAATATAACTTTTAAAGCAGCATGGACACTAATAAAATAGTACATGGGGGTATGAACCATTGGTGCGGCCACAATTAAGAAAAGAAGAAAAAAAAGATTTTGAGCAACACTTACAATATACGCCATCAGGATAGTAGTAAAAAGTAAAGTCTGATCAATGCTTGGAAAGGCCAAAAGGATGAATTTTTGTATTACTCTCTTTTCAGTTTCTTTAATACGCAGGATCTACAGAAAACAGCAAAACAATGTGTAAATTCTTTAGGTTTAAAGGGTGTGTAATGTACAAGTTATGTGTGTGTGTGTGTGTTGTGATTAATATGATAAAAAAGCCCATTATTCATTATGAGTACAGATGGCCGAAAGTTCAGTCCATCTTTGAACTTTCGAGCTATATAGAAAGTTCGAAAGTTCGAAAACGAACCCATTAAAGTCAATGGGAGTCAAATAGTTTGAAAAGTTCTAATGAAATACAATTAAAATAACAATGGTAACTTAATGTAAATGGATGTGGGACCTGGGAAATGGCCTGGGGAACACGTTCGCATATCCAGGACTTTCGAAAAATCAATTTTACTCTTACATGTGCTACTTACTCGAGCTCTCGCGTTCGAACATTCGATGATTATCCCATAAACGACTATTATCCCGTAAACGATATTTACTCACGTATTGGTATAAAGACATTTTACTGGCCGATTCGTTAATTCAATATTTACTTGCGTATTGGTATAATAGACATTTTACTCGCATATTCGATCATTCAAAATTTACTCGCGTATTGGTATAATAGACATTTTACTCGCATATTCGATCATTCGATATTTACTCGCGTATTGGTATAATAGACATTTTACTCGCCGATTTGTTAATTCGATATTTACTTGCGTATTGGTATAATAGACATTTTTCTTGCCGATTTGTTAATTTAATATTTACTCACGTATTGGATTAATAGACATTTTACTCCCATATTCGATCATTCGATGTATATCCGCGTATTAGCATATGGACATTTGTTGTGTGTGTGAGGTAAGGCGCTTAGAGCGCAAGCTCTTTGGGATAGGGCCTGATGTGACTAGATAAGCTAATTAGCAATACTTTTCCAAAAGATCTGACGCCAGGCGTGGAGGCTTTTTAATATGTACAGATCACCAATAAAGTTTTGCTTTTACGGGAACTTCTGTCTGTTATCCGGATTGCACAGCCCAGACCGATCGTCAGATCCTTTGGAAAAGTATTGCCACTTACGTCCCTGCAAAGGGCCTGGGACTTGGAGGCACCCGTTCTTCCCACATAGACGGGTAAGCAGTCATAGGTGACATAAGCGCTGATTTATTCAAACTGCTGATTTATACTGGGACCCGTACACAGGGAGTGTCCACCCAACCCTCTGACCATAGGTAGGTGTTTTAACAAATGATTGTAATGTGTGGTAAGCTTAGAGATTAGGCTTACCTATTGTACTATGTAGATAAGCTAAATATAAAGTGCTGAATAATACGTTAAGCAAGACATAAGCAAATAAATACATGTCCATATAGCACTTACTTCAGACATTTTTGAATAAAGAATCTGTACCCCAGTAACAGGGAGATTCAGTAAAATTTCTTATCGTTAAAAATGGTGCTAATTTTACCTCAACCAATCAGATGTTAGCTTTTAAATGTTAAATAAGATCTGATTGGTTGGGGCAAAATTACTACCATTTTAACTATAAGAATTTTTATTGAATAAGTTTCCAATGTTGATCTTAAATCACTTTTTGAAAACTCAATTTTTTTTTAATGGTCTCACATATTTTACTCATGAGATTTCTCTATAACCCAAAGGAAAACTGGTACATTGTAACCTTGTTTTTCATTTCTCTTTAGTTCTAGTTTAAAATAATGAGTCAAGTTAATTAGGTCCTTAGTGATTCAATGTTATTCAGGTTAGTGTTAAATAAAGTTATGTAAATATGTTTCTTTAAAAATGGTACCAGATGTTACAAACAATTGTTAGTTAAACCTGGCATGACAATGTTTGTTAAAGCAGCAAGAACATGTTTAAATTCTAACTATATATAAACACAAATAATAAAATGTAGTACTAGTTTAGCCAGTAATAAAAAAATAATTTATTGTTTAATACGCTATCAGAAAATTATTGTCATCTTACTAAATAACTACCCTATATTCTAGAATTAATGGCGGTTTTCAGATCTCTTAAATATCAACGTCAGTTGTTTCTTCTACACTATACAGTACATTTCACAGAAAGCAACTTAAGAAATGTAATTGTAAATGCAAATGCATCACTCGGCTGGGGCAGAACCTAACCAAGTCTTGTAAAATAGAAAAGAAAAACACTTAGTGGAAAGTTTCCTTTTGAGCTCAAGTCTGATGAACACAATTAAAATGAGATAGTTGGGTACTGGCTATATATTGTAGCATTTCTGTGTGCACAATATACTCTAACTCCATGTTATGGTTCATGATTGGCACCTGTTGAAACTCACCCTTCGGTCTAGAGGTGCACATCCAGAAAATCTCCAAAACTCAAACTTTGAGGGTCACGTTGGTGGTAATGGCGCTTTCTGATGATGCAAGCAGACCAGAGTATTTCCTTTGCTGTCAGTTCGGATTTATTTCCTTGCCTCGGGTCCTGTCCTTCTGTGTTCCTGTGCTTTATTCCTTGTTATCTTGATCTCTGATTGCTGACCTTCTGCCTGGTCTGCTTAACTGCTGCCAGCCCTGGGTTCACAACCTGGTTTCCCAGAACAGTGCAACATCCTTACCATCAGAGTCTCCAGAGAAGACCTCAGGGACACTTAGGACAACGAGTCCAGGGTGGGGTTCTCGGTGCCAGGTCTGTGGCCCTAACACTCCATGACAAGAGCTTAAACTACAGCCAGGTCCAGATGCCAAAGATCCTCTGCTAGCACTGCTAATTTGGGCAGGTATGACAGAACTCACTCAGTCCACCCTGTAGTGTATGATACATGTACTAGGCAGATCCAAGCAGTGGTGTAAACTATAAGGGGGCCCTATCCGTTCTTCATCCACAGTGGTTTCTGGGAGAAGGCTGTATATGTGATGGGAAAAATAAGATGGGGCCCCTTGTAGTTACACCCCTGGATCCAAGACCAGTCAACCATGGTTTATGGACAGTGGCTTTTATTGATTTAATTCATTATCTGAATTTTTTGCTGACATCCGTAATTTTCTTTACGCCAACAATCGTTCAATTACAGGACAATGCCATGCAAAACACCGCAATGGTATTATATGGTGGAGCGTAAATGTACAGTCATGGTCTTAAATCTATGAATGTGATTGTACATTTACGACCCCTATTGTAAATTTATGACTGCGATCATAAATGTATGCAAAATAGCGATATTGTGTTTTTATGAATATGGCCCATTGCTTTTTAAATTACTTTATAGATGAAATATGGATAATGCCCATTGATTTAGAACTCATTTCTATATCCATCTTTTGGAAATATCTCCCACAATGATTACATAACATAATAAAATTCTGCATTGTTTCAACAAAGCATAACATTTTATTTACAAATAGGTTCTATTCTATTTTGCAGGGTTTCAATCAAATATTATAGAAAGTGTCCTGCATTACAATAGATTAAAAACGCTTCTATTTATATACTGAAAGTACAGAAATGGAAAGTTATTCAAAATAAATAGTTTCATATTTCCAAACTTATTAAAGCTGGGTACACACCATGGGATTCTTGCCACTTGGTCGGTCACTCGAAGGACCAAGTGACCGAATGTCGGCCATATTGCATAGTGTGTAAACAGCCTTAGATTAATCCATTACTTGTTATGAATCATCTTGGATTTAGTTAATAATTTAACAAATGTAAAATTCTTTTTAAAAGTTTTGATTTTCTGAGAGCTTCCTTAACATCCTTATTTCTTAAAGTGTAAATGAAGGGATTAAGCGTTGGTGAGATCAATGTAAACATGAGAGCAAGGTATTTCTTGGAAGTGTTATCATTCGTTTTAATATACACTGCGCTAACTGTTGCATAAAACAAACTTGTTACAATTAGATGGGACGAGCAGGTTGAAAAGGCTTTCCACTTTCCAACAGAAGACTTTATCTTTGTGATAGTCATAATTATCTTTATGTATGCTTGAATTATTATAAAAAACGGAACGCCACAAGCAATAACAACTAATCCATTTCTGACCACATTGATAATGGAGGAATCAGAACAAGCTAAAGCCTGCAAAGCAAGAGGGTCACAAAAGAAATGGTCAATCTCATTAGGGCCACAAAAATCTAAGTTGGCTATTAGAATTGATTCAGTCAACATAATAGAAGTACCAACAATCCATGGAATAACTGCAAGTCCGATGCAAAATTTCATTGTCATAATGGCTGAATAACGCAAGGGATGGTTAATAGCCAGGTCCCGATCAATGGCCATAAATGCAAGAAGATAGCTTTCTGTTGCCCCTGAGGTACCAGCTACAAACATTTGTATGAAGCAGCCAATGAAGGATATCCTCTTATCGGTAGAAATAATGCTGGCTAAGAATCTTGGATGGATAGCAGACATATAGATAACTTCTAAAGCAGCAAGGACACTAATGAAATAGTACATGGGGGTATGAAGCATTGGTTCAGCACCAATTAAGATCACAATGAAAAGGTTCCCAGTGACACTTACAATGTACGCCATCTGGATGATGATAAAGAGTAACGTCTGATCAATGCTGGGGAATGCTATTAGAATAAATTCATTGACCCCTTCATGTATACATGAGATCTAAGAGAAAAGCAGAAACATAATTAAACTGAATATGTGAACTGTGTATAAATATGTGAACAATGTAATGAAAACATAACCCAGTGTTCAGAATGAGGATCTGACCATACAGTATATCTGGATTTTACTGTATCTTAGGCCTAGTACACACGAGCCAGACCCAATATTCTCCAATGACTAATACACCATGAAATTAAACTGATTGATAGGCTATCACTATGGAGGAAACCTGCATAGCCAGACCCATATTAAATCAAAATATACTGTAATTATTTATTTATTATCTCTGCTTTATTAAAATCACAAAGTGCCAAACACGCCCACATCTAATGCATCTCTCTAACTTTTCACTCTTTCTTTATGGGTGTCACTTTTACCTTCTCCTATAATTACAGGTACAGTACACGCTTGCTAGACTGGGATTTTGAAGAAGACCCCGGCCAACACTAACTCACCTGGTGAGTCAAGTTAAATATCAATTTACCCTGGGAATCTGCTTAGCACAGGGCTCTACTGTGTTATGGCTGGAACATAGTGATTGCCATTCTTGGATTTGTGATTCTTTTGTGAATCGGGGGTTTATTTATAAATAATAAAGTATGCAAATTCCTCTCTGCACTCTCTCTGCACTCTCTCTGCACTCTGTACTGCACTCTGTACTGCACTCTGTACTGCACTCTGTACTCACTCTGCACTGTGTAGTGCAATCTATACTCTCTCTGCACTATGCTCAATGTCAATAATACGGCACCACCTACTTCTATGGTCAGTTCAGATATCTTACCCTTCAATATTTACATATCATTTGGGTAGTGCACAGGGATGCGCCCAATTCTCGTCATGGCACAGTATCATCATTCTGACCTGTTTATCTTTTTTTTATGCGAACAGCCCTGGTATGAATAGCAATCTAACAGTCATTTAATACCAATATCCAATCACAAAACCTTCCCAAAAACCTTCCCCCTTTTTTGTCTATTGACTGCACTCTGTATTCTCTCTGTACTCTGTTCTGCACTCTTTTCTCTCTTTCTGCACTCTGTACTCACTCTGCATTCTGTCTTGCACTCTGTACTCTCTCTGCACTCTGTACTACACTCTGTACTCTCACTGCACTCTGTACTGCACTCTGCACTCTCACTGCACTCTGTACACTATGTGGTGACTGGTATCACAATCCTTGATAGAGTGCATTTTAAAGGTAAAATACTGAGTCTGGTGGGGACATTTTCTCCTTATTAGTAAGCACAGAAAACTAAGAAAGTAATAAAAATACATTAAAATCATCCTGAGAAATTTCCTGCTGTACACAAACATCACACAGTCCTGCCAGGGTTCCTTCCTTTGATGGGTTTAAGGAAATGTCCCAGGTTTCATAGCAAGATTTTAACCGGCGATGTCCCTAATTCCATGTCAGAACTTGGTTTTGACAATCAAATTTTTAGTAGTTGTCAAATTAGTTACGGAAAACAGTTACGGAAATGGTAGTTTTGACACAAAACCAGGTCCAGGTCCAAAGTCTGAAACATCCCTATTCCCTGGTACTGTTGTACTTTTGTGATACTTTATACTCACCTAGACACATCTTTGTATTTCCTAAATAGAATGGCACAAGACTAGTCTATAATAGGGCACAGGAACTAGGATTTTAAGTTCCCACACAAGGGTAAGGTATGAGGGGCCAATTATTTCTTATCTTGGCATTGCAATCTATTGTCTAACCTTATTTTACCCTTCAGAGATCGACTTAATGCAATAAAATTACACAAATGCAGTGAAAGAGAGAAAAGGGCCTTAATTTGTTCCCCGTTAACTGAGATCATTCTTATTAGACCAATATTAACTGTTATAGTAGAGTGTTTTTTGGTGATTCGTTTTTCCATAGTCATCACTATTGACATTGACAGAGCTTTTTAAACCAGCAACACAGCAGCGCAGCTTGATTAAAGGGCAGATACCCCTAAGTGTTGCTGTGGTGATGTCCATGAGATAATAGGATTGTTTTGCTTGGATTCTGGTGGATATCTAATAAACACAAATAAACAAAATGCAGAGATTTTCACTATACTGTACATAAAGCGACACAGCACACGTTAGTTCCCATTTCTGGATGTAGGTAATGAGAAGCAATTACTCAATTGGACATCACTTCCCTTTGATCTCTGCACAAACCCCCATTCCAATAAACAAGTGAACTAATGGCTACAAATACTGTATGTGCAACTCTCGTAACTCAATCCTGATGATTAAACTGAGCTGAGGGTGGAAATTCGGCATAAGAATAAATTCTGTTCAGTCTGTTAATGTCTGACAAAGACTTTCCCATGCAGGACACTAACAGATAATTACCAGAGAAAAGGGAAATCAATTGGGTGTGTTTCACTTGGTCTAGTTTAAAGGGGACATTTTGTAATTATCATTGTTTATTTCAAAGGCTAATAGCCATAATAATAGTGTGGAAATTGTGTAGGAATCTAGGAAATGGCTCAGGGAAACATGTGCCATCTTATAAATCTTCTAAAATATTTTTAATGTCCATGGAAACAATATGGCACCACTCACCAAGCTGTCAAGCCAGGCAGGCAGGAAATTGGAATTCATTCATTTATTACTGTAAAACACTGTTTGTCTCTCCCTACTTAAACTGTCTGTTCTCCCTTAAGATGGGTACATAAATGCACCATTGTTACAAAGTGACAGACAGAATCTGCAAGGTTCTGTCTGTCACTTTGTAACAATAGTACTACACACATATGTAAAGTATAGGGAGAGCACTATACTCTAGGTCCCCCTGTTGCGGCCGACTCCATATACAAGTACAGGGAGACAACTGTGGGTGTGGGAAATTTCTGGGTATTTCATAATGAACAAGCAAAAATTGGACTAGGGTGCACACTATAATCAGGAAATTTATTTTTTAAATGCATCACAAAAAACAATGTTTCGAGGGAACGCTCTGCCCCCTTCATCAGGTGTATGTGGCACACTGTGTGTGCCTGGGCCCCATATTGTGAGACTGTATTTCAGAATCTAACTCGATGTCAATGGTGAATGTCGCTACACTCACAAACAATAAATCGCTGATACCGTCGGAACCGACTATCTCTAATCTGCATACTGTGTGTGCACTATATATATAAAAAACATACATCATATCTACATATAAACATACTGTACTCTCAGATAAGGCATCAGTATAATGTAAACATTTAAATATTACTTACTTGAGATTGATTGCACATTTTTTTTCAAATAACCCACCTTTCCAGTAAACTTCCAATGAACTTTAGGTATTGAATCCCTTTCCATAAATTCAACTGCTTTATATGTTCTCACTCTCATTTTGCTCTTGGGAGTTTTCTATTACCCTAAAGGGAAACTGGTCCTTAAGACCTAGTTTTGGTAGACAACAGTGTCGTTTTGGTTTAAAATAATGAGGCTAGTTAATGAGTCCTTGGTGATTTAATGTTTGTCATGTTAATGTTATATTAAATCCTTCATTTAAAAATGTAAACAATATTGCTAGCACTTGTTAGTTAATAAACCAGATAATACTGTGCAAAGCTTTGAAACTTCAAATGAACTGCAATTGCTGCAAGCTGACCTGATATTTATCAAAATGGGCCAGGAATGGCAGATGATATAAATGTTGATAAATGTAAGGTGTGGATTTTTGGGTTTAACAATCCTTGTGCCACCTACACCATAAATAACTCGTGCTATTGAATCTCTAATGGAGATAACAGACTTAGCTGTAGCAAACAATGCCAGACAGCAATGGCTAGAGCTAGCAAGATATTTGTCTTGTATAAAAGGGGAATAGATTTAAGGAAGAAAATACTTCTCCTTCTTTACAAGGCACTGGTAAGGCCTCATTTGAAATATGCGGTGCAGTTTTTGGATCCCATGTACAAAAGGGGGACATCTTGGAAATGGAACAGTTCGAGAAGGGCAACTAAAATAAAGGAATGGACAGCTTGACTATGCAGGCGAGATAGACAAGTTAAGGCTGTTTACATGGGAGGAGTGACTTTACAAAATTGTCATGGGCCATACAATAACTCTCTGGTGTATTATTACTAATAGGTCATATCAAGGACACGTGGACTTCCTTTAAGATTGCAAGAATCATCTTCAGGTTAGAAAACGTTTCTTTACAGTGAAAACGGTGAAACTGTGGAACGGTATTTCATAATGAACAAGCAAAAATTGGACTAGGGTGCACACTATAATCAGGAAATTTATTTTTTAAATGCATCACAAAAAACAATGTTTCGAGGGAACGCTCTGCCCCCTTCATCAGGTGTATGTGGCACACTGTGTGTGCCTGGGCCCCATATTGTGAAGGACTGTATTTCAGAATGAACTCGAGTCCAATGGTGAATGTACGCTACACTCACAAACAATAAATCGCTGATACCGTCGGAACCGACTATCTCTAATCTGCATACCTGTGTGCACTATATATATATAAAAACATACATCATATCTACATATAAACATACTGTACTCTCAGATAAGGCATCAGTATAATGTAAACATTTAAATATTACTTACTTGAGATTGATTGCACATTTTTTTTCAAATAACCCACCTTTCCAGTAAACTTCCAATGAACTTTAGGTATTGAATCCCTTTCCATAAATTCAACTGCTTTATATGTTCTCACTCTCATTTTGCTCTTGGGAGTTTTCTATTACCCTAAAGGGAAACTGGTCCTTTAAGACCTAGTTTTGGTAGACAACAGTGTCGTTTTGGTTTAAAATAATGAGGCTAGTTAATGAGGTCCTTGGTGATTTAATGTTTGTCATGTTAATGTTATATTAAATCCTTCATTTAAAAATGTAAACAAATATTGCTAGCACTTGTTAGTTAATTAAACCAGATAATACTGTGCAAAGCTTTGAAAACTTCAAATGAACTGCAATTGCTGCAAGCTGACCTGGATAGATTATCAAAATGGGCAGCGGAATGGCAGATGATATAAATGTTGATAAATGTAAGGTGATGGATTTTTGGGTTTAACAATCCTTGTGCCACCTACACCATAAATAACTCTGTGCTAAGTGAATCTCTAATGGAGATAACAGACTTAGCTGTAGCAAACAATGCCAGACAGCAATGGCTAGAGCTAGCAAGATATTGTCTTGTATAAAGAGGGGAATAGATTTAAGGAAGAAAAATATCATTCTCCTTCTTTACAAGGCACTGGTAAGGCCTCATTTGAAATATGCGGTGCAGTTTTTGGATCCCATGTACAAAAGGGGGGACATCTTGGAAATGGAAGCAGTTCAGAGAAGGGCAACTAAAATAAAGGGAATGGACAGGCTTGACTATGCAGGCAGATTAGACAAGTTAAGGCTGTTTACATTGGAGGAGTGACTTTACAAATATGTTCATGGGCCATACAATAAACTCTCTGGTGTATTATTTACTAATAGGTCATATCAGAGGACACGTGGACTTCCTTTAAGATTGCAAGAATCATCTTCAGGTTAGAAAACGTTTCTTTACAGTGAAAACGGTGAAACTGTGGAACGGTATTCATAATGACAAGCAAAAATTGGACTAGGGTGCACACTATAATCAGGAAATTTATTTTTTAAATGCATCACAAAAAACAATGTTTCGAGGGAACGCTCTGCCCCCTTCATCAGGTGTATGTGGCACACTGTGTGTGCCTGGGCCCCATATTGTGAAGGACTGTATTTCAGAATGAACTCGAGTCCAATGGTGAATGTACGCTACACTCCAAACAATAAATCGCTGATACCGTCGGAACGACTATCTCTAATCGCATCCTGTGTGCACTATATATTATAAAAACATACATCATATCTACATATAAACATACTGTACTCTCAGATAAGGCATCAGTAAATGTAAACATTTAAATATTACTTACTTGAGATTGATTGCACATTTTTTTTCAAATAACCCACCTTCCAGTAAACTTCCAATGAACTTTAGGTATTGAATCCCTTTCCATAAATTCAACTGCTTTATATGTTCTCACTCTCATTTTGCTCTTGGGAGTTTTCTATTACCCTAAAGGGAAACTGTCCTTTAAGACCTAGTTTTGGTAGACAACAGTGTCGTTTTGGTTTAAAATATGAGGCGTTATGAGGTCCTTGGTGATTTAATGTTTGTCTTGTTAATGTTATATTAAATCCTTCATTTAAAAATGTAAACAAATATTGCTAGCATTTTTTAGTTAATTAAACCAGATAATACTGTGCAAAGCTTGAAAACTTCAAATATGCATTGCTGCAAGCTGACCTGGATAGATTATCAAAATGGGCACAGAATGGCAGATGATATAAATGTTGATAAATGTAGGTGATGGATTTTTGGGTTTAACAATCCTTGTGCCACCTACACCATAAATAACTCTGTGCTAAGTGAATCTCTAATGGAGATAACAGACTTAGCTGTAGCAAACAATGCCAGACAGCAATGCTAGAGCTAGCAAGATATTGTCTTGTATAAAGAGGGGAATAGATTTAAGGAAGAAAATATCATTCTCCTTCTTTAACACTGGTAAGGCCTCATTTGAAATATGCGTGCAGTTTTTGGATCCCATGTACAAAGGGGGGACATCTTGGAAATGGAAGCAGTTCAGAGAAGGGCAACTAAAATAAAGGGAATGGACAGGCTTGACTATGCAGGCAGATTAGACAAGTTAAGCTGTTTACTTGGAGGAGTGACTTTACAAATATGTTCATGGGCCATAAATAAACTCTCTGGTGTATTATTTACTAATAGGTCATTCAGGACACGTGGACTTCCTTTAAGATTGCAAGAATCATCTTCAGGTTAGAAAACGTTTCTTTACAGTGAAAACGGTGAAACTGTGGAACGGTCTTTCAGCAGATGTGGTAATGGCAAGTTCACTGAATAGCTTTAAAGTTGGGCTGGATAAGTCTCTAACACTAAATAATATTAAGAATTACTGGTATTAATACATATACTGTAGTTCTGGTTGGTACAGGAATACTATAAAATATTGAGAATTACCGGTATTAACACATATACTGTAGTTCTGGTTAGTACGGGGATACTATATAATATTGCGAATTACTGGTATTAATACATATACTGTAGTTCTGGTTGGTACAGGGATAGTATATAATATTGAGAATTACTGGTATTAATACATATACTGTAGTTCTGGTTGTACCGGGATACTATATAATATTGAGAATTACTGTATTAATACATATACTGTAGTTCTGGTTGGTACAGGATACTATATAATATTGAAATTCGGTATTAATACATATACTGTAGTTCTGGTTGGTACAGGGATACTATATAATATTGAGAATTACTGGTATTAATACATATACTGTAGTTCTGGTTGGTACAGGGATACTTTCCAATTGCCATTTGGAGTCATTAATGAGGCAAAATATTGACATTCTGTTTCTAAATAAAATCAAGTTAAATAAAATGTACAGAAGGAGAGTGCTGATTGTCTAATTCATTCGAGTCTACACTCTATAGTGTGATCTCTGTAGGTCGACTGCACACATCTGGCCTCACTTACAGAGAGGTAAGACTTGGATGGGATTTACCCAGAGACAGGAATGCAGCATTGAATACCCTTAAGGGGAACCCTTGTGGCTCTGGGTAAATCTCAATCGGGTCTTACACAGTGCATGACTTTAACATAGTAACATAGTAATTAAAGTTGAATAAAGACATACGTCCATCAAGTCCAACCTATTCACCCTCTTTTTTTTTTTTTTTTAACCCTACCTAACAGTTGTTCCAGAGGAAGGCAAAAAAAAACCAGCTAAAAATGTGGAAGAAATTCCTTCCTGACTCTCAACGGCAATCAAAAAGTATCCCTGGATCAACCAGATTTATATGCATTAATACCAGTAATTCTCAATATTTTTTAGTTTTAGAAACTTATCCATCCCACTTTTAAAGCTATTTAATGAACAGTTCCACAGTTTCCCCGTTCTCACTGTAGAGAAACCTTTCCTAACCTGAAGATGAAACTTCTTTTCTTCCAACCTTAAAGGATGTCCACGAGTCCTCTGATATGACCTATTAGTAAACAATACACCAGAGAGTTCATTGTATGGCCCATGAATATATTTTTATAAGGTTATCATGTCCCCATGCAAACGTCACTTCTACAATGCAAACATCCCTAACTTGTCTAATCTGCCTGCATATTCAAGCCCCTCCACCCCCCTTATTAATTTAGTTGCCCTTCTCTGAATTTCCAAGATGTCCCTTTTGTATATGGGATTCCAAATCTGCACCACATATTCCAAATGAGGCCTTAACAGTGCCTTGTAAAGAGGGAGAATATTTTTCTCTCTTGAATCTATTCCCCTCTTTATACAAGACAATATCTTGCTAGCTCTAGCCGTTGCTACCTGGCATTGTTTGCTATAGCAAAGTCTGTTATCTACCAGAACCTCCAAATCTTTTTCCATTACAGATGCACTTAACACAGAGTTATTTATGGTGTAGGTGGCACATGGATTATTAAATCCTAAATGCATCACCTTACATTTATCAACATTGAATCTCATCTGCCATTCTGCTGCCCATTTTGCTAATCTATCTAGGTCAGCTTGCAGCACTTGCACATCATTTGAAGTTTCCAAAGCTCTGCATAGTTTAGTGTCATCAGCAAACACTGAGACCTTGCTCTCAATGCCCCCTTCTAAGTCATTTATAAACAGAAGCGGCCCCAGTACAGAACCCTGAGGCACTCCGCTTAGAACTTTAGCCCACATAGATGTAGCTCCATTAACCACCACTCTCTGTTTGCGATCCAATAACCAGTTCTCTATCCATGAACAAATGTTTTCTTCAAGGCCAACAGTCCTCAGTTTATAGATTAGTCGCCTATGTGGCACAGTATCAAAAGCTTTCGCAAAATCCAAGTATACCACATCCACTGGTGTGCCTGAATCTAACTTCTTACTAGCTTCTTCATAAAAAACAATTACATTTGTCTGGCATGATCTATTTCTCATAAATCCATGCTGACTACAACTAATAAGATGAGCTCTGGAGACAAAGTCAAGGATATGATCCCCGTAACAAAGTTTTCAGCACCTTCCCTATCACTGATGTTAGGCTTACAGTTCTATAGTTACCAGACTGTGAACAACTACCTTTTTTGAATATTGGTATTACATTGGCTTTTTTCCAATCCAGCAGCACATTCCCAGACCACTGAACAACTATTTACAAAAAACAGCCACAACTGTGATATTGAATAACTCACAGTGCTGCAATTCCCTTCTTAAATGTCAAATTGTCTGTGAATATGCTCCATCATCTGTGTAATTGACTAGAACCATTAGTCCCAGCAATAGATCAGTTCTCAAATCAGTGGTTCTTATTTTTTTTTGTGTGTGTGTGTGTGTGGGGGGGTGGGGTGGGGGGGGGTGGAGACACATTTGGCACACTTGACATACCTCTGCCCTTAAAGGGGAAGTAAAGGTTAAAATAGAAATTAATTTCATTTTTCAATTCATTTATCAATGAATTTCAAATGAAATTCATTGATAAATGAATTTCATTTATCAAATACATTTAATATCTGTTGTATTCAATTAGATCAACTGGACTTGAAATGTAGTTCTTTGTTGTTTTGTACCTCTTCCCTTGTGAATTTAATGTTTTGGTCCATCGCATTAATGTGTTCTGTGAAAGCTTGTACTTCCTTCTGGTGGATTTTAACCCAGGTGTCATCAACATATCTGAACCAGTGGCTGGGTGCTGTGCCCTTAAAGGTATTAAGCGCCTGTGTTTCTACCTCCTCCATGTAAAGGTTGGCCACAATAGGTGAAACTGGAGATCCCATAGCACATCCATGTTTTTGCTTTCAGCCGGCGCGCCAGTACATGGACTGATCGTGCGGCTGCCGGAATGGAGAGGACGCTGCTGCCGGAATGGAGAGGACGCCGATCTTCTTTAAAGGCGAGTGACTCGAGTATAAACCGAGTCCGAGTTTTCAGGCTGATTTTTCAGCCTGAAAAACTCGGTTTATACTCGAGTATATACGGTATCTATCGAGAGCAGGATATTTTATTTAGGAAGAACTAAAATGTAACCTTCTTAAGCTTCTACTTAAAAGGAGATTTATACTTTAGAAAGAAATTTTCTGTAAGGAAACAGAATGAATAGAATTTAATATAGAAGCCTTCCAAAATTTTAATTTGAATGTACAAGTGTTTTACTAGAGCGGATGAGCACAATTTGTTAACTGATCCCAGCTTAATTGTGCACCCAGATTTTTGAAGGGGGGAGGTTATAATAGAGGTAAATGCCTCCCCTATAATTAGAGGATCTAACAGCAACTTTTTTTTTCAGTGTAGATACAGAATTTGCAACCAAATTTTAAACAGTGGATCATGGGTAGGCTAAAAAGGTCCATTGTTTAAAGTAAAAAAAACACTTGTTGCAAACCCCTGTATCTATGCTGAAAAAAATAGATGGATGGGTGTTTTTATTGAAGTATGTTACTATGATATTTAAAATAATTATTTTTATTGTTACTTCCAAGCCTTTACCTTTGGTATCAAACATCTCGGCTTTCGTCAATTAATAAACACATTTAACATTTTTTAAAAGTTTGGATTTTCAGAGAGCTTCTTTCACATCTTTATTTCTTAAAGCATAAATGAAGGGATTGAGTGTTGGAGAGATCAATGCAAACATAAGGGAAATGTATTTTTTGGAAGCATTGCCGTTTGGATTAATATATACAGCGCAAATGGATATATAAAACAGGCTGGTTACAATCAGATGAGATGAACAAGTGGAGAAAGCTTTTCGCTTTCCAACAGAAGACTTTATCTTTGTAATAGTTATAATTATCCGTATATATGCTTGAATTATAATACAAAATGGAACACCACAAGCAAAAACACCTAATAGGCTTATGACCACATTGACAATGAAGTTATCAGAACAAACTAAAACCTGCAAGGGAGAAAGGTCACAAAAGAAATG
This sequence comes from Hymenochirus boettgeri, assembly GCA_019447015.1. Taxonomy (NCBI): domain Eukaryota; kingdom Metazoa; phylum Chordata; class Amphibia; order Anura; family Pipidae; genus Hymenochirus; species Hymenochirus boettgeri. The sequence goes on along the minus strand of CM033476.1, from coordinate 302,121,391 downwards.
GTCTATCTCGTTACAGCCACAGAAATCTAAGTGAGCTGTAAGAATTGATTCAGTTAACATAAAAGAAATACCAACAATCCATGGAATTACTGCAAGTCCGATGCAAAATGTCATTGTCATAATAGCCGAATAGCGCAAGGGCCAGTTAATAGCCAAGTCCCGATCAATGGCCATCACTGCTAAAAGGTAGCTTTCTGTTATCCCACAGGTACCAGCAGTAAATAATTGTACAAAGCATCCAATGAAGGATATCGTCTTATTACCAGAGATAATGCTGGCTAAGAATCTTGGATGGATGGCAGACATATAGATAACTTCTAAAGCAGCAAGGACACTAATGAAATAGTACATAGGGGTATGAAGCATATGTTCAGAACCAATTAAAATCACAATGAAAAGGTTTCCGGTGACGCTTACAATGTACGTTATCAGGATAATATTAAAGAGTAAAGTCTGATCAATGCTTGGAAAAGCCAGTAGAATGAATTCATTTACAGCTCTCTTGGCAACCCCTTCTTGTATACACGATATCTAGGGGGGGGAAACAAACGTAAATCTTTAAAACCTTCATTTAAAATTGTGAACAATATAATGAAAACTTTAGTTACAGGCCTAATCCAATAATTAATTTATGGAATTCTTTGAAATTTTGATTTACTCTAAGGAAAAAGTCTAAGGAAAGTCCCAAAAATGTGCTTTATCATATCTTGAACTTTTCTATCTTTTGTATCAAATTATATAATAATGAAAAAAAATCACTAAAGTGGCTTTCCCAGTTCCTTAATTAAACTGAGGAAACAAGTCCATTTGTGTGAATGAAAACCTTTACTGACTTATCTATACCTTTTCCCATCATTTATTCATAAATTTGCATGAGCTAACATTTGCAATTTACAGGCAAAAATATCCATTCAGCATGGAGAAATATTATATTCCTATGAAGCTAACAAATTACATTTCAAATGCTAAACAAATTCAATAAAATAGCGATACCACACCTTTATAAATTTGTCCCATAATACCTATTAATATGCTAAACTGACAAACTAATGCTAAATGTTTTTCTCCAATATGGTTACTTGCTGTTTTTCCACTACAGCATTTCTTTTTTATAACCTAAAACAGCTAAAACAACATGGCAATAGAAAGGAAAATATAAATATGAAAGAGGTAGATTGCTAATGTGTACAAACTCGGTATTGGCAAATGTTCCCGCATGGCATTTCCCAGGTCAGTTACAAAGTGTATATCTGTTGTATTTAATTAGATCAATGGACTTGAAGTTTAGTTCTTGAAGACGTTTCGCTAGTCATCACTGGCTTTCTCAATTTGAGAAAGCCAGTCGGATGACTAGCGAAACGTCTTCAAGAACTAAACTTCAAGTCCAGTTGATCTAATTGAACACAACAGATATACCATGACCTGGATGAATGAGAACTTTCACAAGTATACAAAGTGTACAAAATGAACATTGATATTAGACTATAAATGAAACCATGCTTATTTCCAAATATTTCATGCAGTCATGCAATACTTCTGATGGAATGAAACTCAGCGGTTCTGTGCATCTCTAGTTGTAAGTAAAAAAAAAATTCATTAATAGAAGGCACTAGAGATGGTCGAACTATTGAAAGTTCGGTCCGTTTTCGAACTTTGAACTATTGTAAAAGTTCGAAATTTTCGAAAACGGCCCCATTAAAGTCTATGGGGGGCAAATAGTTCGAAAAGTTCGAGTCAAATACAACTAAAATATTAATGGTAACTTAATGTAAATGGCTGTGGGACCTGGGAATGGTCTGGGAGCATGTTCCAATATTCAGGACTTTTGTAAAATCGATTTTACTCTCACGCGCGCTACTTTCGAGCTTTCGCGTTCGAACGTTCGAGGTAACATGGACATTTACACTCGCATTTCGATACTCGCGTATAGGCTGTAATGGAGACTTTACTCGCAGATTCGATGTTCGCGCCTAGATACTATGTACAGATTCATTCGAACATTCGATAAATCATCGAAAGTCCGGGAAATATCAAAAGTCCGCGTTCTATGCCATCCCTAGAAGGCACAGCTGAGAGGAAAATGCATAGATTCTGAGGTTCATCAGCAGTAAGGACTGCTGGGGAAAGTAACAGATTATTATGCTCAACAGCACAACAGATTCTCTTGAGAATGAAGTCCAATTTTATTTTAATAATTACTAAAATTTTATTTTTACAAAGTTTCCTCTTAAGTCCAGTGTAATATCCCACAGCACAATTGTTTGTTTTTTTATCATATAAGTAACTATTCATATTTAACCTATATTCAGCGACTATCAGGAATATGTTTGATCCATTGCCACTTCCCCAGTCCCTGGCAGCTTGTACCTTGTCTGCATCTAACTAATTATGTCCTATTTACAATTCCTTAGTGTTTACTTTGTTGTTTTTTATTGCTTTACTGCTTATAGTTCACCCTGTATGCTTATCCTTGTATGACATTCCGTACATAATAGGATTTAAAAAAAAAGGTTGTAACTCTATCAACTTTAAAGATGTGCTGTACCCTGTATTTTTTTGTACTGCTTGACCTGAAGAAAAGAAAAATGTATCTCTCGAAAGCTTATCTATAAAAATGAACTGTTAGTCCATAATAAAAAGGAATCACCTTATCCTACAGTACTCATCTTTTAGTTTATGCTACTGGACTAATACAGCTACAACCATTTTATCTGCAATTATTTAATCTATTAGAATGTCTTTTGGATTGTGGAACAAAACCTACAAAGACAACAAAATTGTTGTAGATGTAGTCTTGGTACATTTTTACACACAACTCATTGGTAGAGATGTCTGAACTTCGCAAAATTCGGTCCGCTCGAGGATTTAAAAAAAATTTGAAAATTCGAAAATTCGCGATCGGACCCGTTAAAATGAAAAATATTCTCAAAATTAAGAGATTTCTCGTATTTTCGAAAATTTTCGAAATTACGCGTTTTTGAAAATACGAGAAATCTTGTAATTTTGAAAATTTTCGAAAACGGATTTTCCGAAAATACGGGTAATCCTCGTAATTTTGAAAATTTTCGAAAATACGTATTCACGAAAATAAGAGACATCCTCGTAATTTTGAAAATTTTCAAAAATATGAGAAATCCGCGGTTCGGAAGTTTGGAAGGCGGAAAATCTGGAAAAATCCGCCGTTCGCAAACGGGATAAATCCGCGGCGGATCCGGGTTCGGATCCGTGAACTGGCCATCCCTACTCATTGGTGAAAACCGTCAATGCTAACTATTGAGCTACCATGCTGCCCATTCATTGTCTACTTTGATCATGTTTTAATGCATTACGTAGTTTGTGCAAATCACATGACACACATTTTGCAGATGTCATTGCTGAATAAATAACTGGAAAGTCTAAGGGATCTGGGGGCTAGTAACACAACGGAGGGAGGAGAAGGAGGAGGGGGGAGCATAGAGGATAAGGAGGCATGTACGACCATGTATGGAAGTAAATCAATTGATAATCTAAAATGTATGTTTACAAATGCAAGGAGTCTGGCTGGAAAAACCGGCGAACTTGAAATAATAGCTTTAAAGGAAAGGTATGATGTAATTGGTATAGCAGAATCATGGCTTAATGATTCACACGACTGGACAGTAAATATTGAAGGGTACTCCTTATTTAGACATGACCGAGTTAATAAGAAAGGAGGAGGAGTATGTATGTATGTTAAACAGGAATTGAAGCCAAATTTAAAAGATGGAATAGATGGGGGAGCAAACGATGCGGCAGAAACATTATGGGTGGAACTGTGTACAGGAAGCAAGAAGGTGGGTAAATTAATTGTTGGAGTGTGTTATAAGCCGCCAAATGCCGGGGAAGAGGTGGAAATGAATCTCCATATGCAGTTGGCGAAGGCTGCTGGTATGGGGCATGTTCTGGTTATGGGGGATTTTAACTACCCTGAAATAGATTGGAGTAATGGAACTGCCAGCACCTCAAAAGGTATAAAGTTCTTAAATTTCCTATATGAGCATTTTCTTTCACAGATGGTAGAAGTTCCTACTAGAAAGAATGCGTTGTTGGATCTGGTGATATCTAATAACCCAGAGCTCATTTTGGAGATGAAGGTAATGGGAAGCTTAGGGAATAGTGACCATGATATAGTGTCATTTAATATAGGTTGCAGAAAACTAAAGTGCACTGGCTTAACAAAAACTTTTAACTTTAGGAAAGCTAATTTTATGCTTTTAAAGGAATCGCTCCTGCTCATAGACTGGGGGGAACTGTTTCTAGGTAAAGATACTGAGCAGATGTGGACCACTTTTAAAGGGATATTAAACTATAACATTTCCAAATCGGTACCTTTAGGAAACAAGTGTAAAAAAATTAGGTCCACTCCTGCATGGCTTAATGCTCAGGTAAAAAGGGAAATGGAAAAAAAGAAAAGGGCTTTTAAAATTTTGAAAGCAGAAGGCACAGAACAGGCTTACAGGGACTTCAAAAGTTGTAATAAAGAGTGCAAGAAAGCAATTAAACTAGCTAAAATAGAAAATGAAATACGGATTGCCGAACAAAGCAAGTCCAACCCCAAGATGTTTTTTAAGTATATAAATGGTAAAAAAATGAGGACTGAGAATGTGGGACCATTAAATAATGGAGCTGAGGTGGTTGTAGAGGATGCCGAAAAGGCTAATCTGCTAAACCGTTTTTTTACATCGGTTTTTACTGTTGAGAATCCTTACAGTAGGGATTGTAACAATGTGCAGGGAGGAAATGAAGAGTTTTCACATTGGATAACAGAGGATATGGTACGGAATCAATTAGACAAAGTTAATATCAATAAAGCGCCAGGACCAGATGGATTGCATCCTAGGATTTTAAAAGAGCTTAGTTCAGTTCTAGCAAGACCACTGTGTCTCATCTTTTCAGATTCGCTTTTGTCTGGGGATGTGCCGCTGGATTGGAAAAAAGCCAATGTAATACCAATATTCAAAAAAGGTAGTCGTTCACAGCCTGGTAACTATAGACCTGTAAGCCTAACATCAGTGGTAGGGAAGGTGATGGAAACTTTGTTAAGGGATCATATCCTTGACTTTGTCTCCAGAGATTATCTTATTAGTAGTAGTCAGCATGGATTTATGAGAAATAGATCATGCCAGACAAATTTAATTGGTTTTTATGAAGAAGTGAGTAAGAAGTTAGATTCAGGCACAGCTGTGGATGTGGTATATTTGGATTTTGCAAAAGCCTTTGATACTGTGCCACATAGGCGACTAATGTATAAACTGAGGACTGTTGGCCTTGAAGAAAACATTTGTTCATGGATAGAGAACTGGTTATTGGACCGCAAACAGAGAGTGGTGGTTAATGGAGCTACATCTATGTGGGCTAAAGTTCTAAGCGGAGTTCCTCAGGGTTCTGTACTGGGGCCGCTTCTGTTTAATCTGTTTATAAATGACTTAGAAGGGGGCATTGAGAGCAAGGTCTCTGTGTTTGCTGATGACACTAAATTATGCAGAGCTTTGGAAACTTCCAATGATGTGCAAGTGCTGCAAGCAGACCTAGATAGATTATCAAAATGGGCAGCAGAATGGCAGATGAGATTCAATGTTGATAAATGTAAGGTGATGCATTTGGGATTTAATAATCCCTGTGCCACCTACACCATAAATAACTCTGTGTTAAGTGCATCTGAAATGGAAAAAGATTTGGGGGTTCTGGTAGATAACAGACTTAGCTGTAGCAAACAATGCCAGGTAGCAACAGCTAGAGCTAGCAAGATATTGTCTTGTATAAAGAGGGGAATGGAATCAAGAGAGAAAAATATTATTCTCCCTCTTTACAAGGCACTGGTAAGGCCACATTTGGAATATGCGGTGCAGTTTTGGAATCCCATATACAAAAGGGACATCTTGGAAATTGAGGCAGTTCAGAGAAGGGCAACTAAATTAATAAGGGGAATGGAGGGGCTTGAATATGCAGGCAGATTAGACAAGTTAGGGCTGTTTACATTGGAGAAGCGGCGGTTGCGTGGGGACATGATAACCTTATACAAATATATTAATGGCCCATACAGTGAACTCTCTGGTGCATTGTTCACTAATAGGTCATATCAGAGGACTCGTGGACATCCTTTAAGGTTGGAAGAAAAGAAGTTTCATCTTCAAGTTAGGAGAGGTTTCTTTACAGTGAGAACGGTGAAACTGTGGAACTGTCTTCCAGCAGAGGTGGTAATGGCAAGTTCATTGAATAACTTTAAAAAAGGCCTGGATAAGTTTCTAAAACTAAAAAATATTGAGAATTACTGGTATTAATGCATATAGATCTGGTTGATCCAGGGATACTTTCCGATTGCCGTTTGGAGTCAGGAAGGAATTTTTTCCCCCTTTTTTAGCTGGGGTTTTTTGCCTTCCTCTGGATCAACTGTTAGGTAGGGTTAAAAAAAAAAAAAATAAATAAAAAAAAAAAAAAAAAGTGAATAGGTTGGACTTGATGGACGAATGTCTTTATTCAACCTTAATTACTATGTTACTATGTTACTATGTTACTATTACGTAGTTTGTGCAAATCACATGACACATTTTGCAGATGTCATTGCTGAATAAATAACTGGAAAGTCTAAAAGCCAATGAAGATTGGGTACAGGTAAAACACTGCCCAATAGCGCAAGTAGAAAGTATTGTCTGTGGCTCAATGGAGATAAGTTTATAAAAATGCAGGTCATATGCATACTGTATACATTGGCTCTTTGCGAATCAAGTATTTATTGGCCTGTGAGTGAAGAGTTCTATACCACAACGTATTCAGTTGTACAGTAAGTAAACTATCAGCATGTGCTGGTCCCTCTTGTTGACTTTAGTTAGGTATTTTGACTTACTATGAGGTGATTCCCCGGCCCCTGATTAGGTCTAGTCACCCAGCCACTACATTCCCCCCCCCCACCCTTCTGCACACATAGCCCCCGTCACACGTTATAGACCACAATAATCCACACACCTGTAGTCCCCTGAGTATCACAACGGACTTGCAGCCTAGCTAGCAAACATAGAATAAGATAAGCATTGAGACTATTGTTTGCAGCCGTTATCCGGCCCCTCATTTGCTGGTGCTAGACGTTACTGATGCTCCCTCCCTTTGACCCCCTTGTAATTTCCAAGTATCTTATGTCAAAGTTAAAAGTATGTGTGCAGGCATAGATTCTTATATACTGTATGTGTGTGAAATAGGTTGCCGTTTGTTGTGGTAGTCATGTCTGCTCATGATTTGCCCCCAAATCAGATGCCTATGATTTAAGCTACTGTGTGTTAGATAGCCCACGATTATAGATAGTCAGTCTGACTAGTGATTAGGCTGTCTAGAGTCGTCTCTGCTGTTGCTTGTCTGCAGCAATGCACTGCTCTTTTGCTGCCTCAGATTAATTGCTTTGCAAGAGGTACTGACCAATGCTCCCTGCATTTAGACCGTGTCCCCCCCTCCATCTCCCTACAGACAGCCCACAATCTTGTTTGCTGAATTAGACACCAGATATTGTTAACATTACCGTCGCCCCTCACAACGGTACCGGTCTTACCCTAACACTAGTGTACTGGTTCACCAATTATTATCTGTACTTTAACAATGTATTTATCTCCGGGTGCAGAAGCAACAAGCAATTATAGCTGCATAGTTCTTAAATTTGGAAAACGTTCCACATATAAGAACTATACTTATTATACAGCACTTCCAATTATTTATTACAGCATGATAGTTTATAACTGCAACATTTTGAGAGACACCCTCTCAGGTAATATGAATTCAAACAGTAGAGTACCTACGCTACAGCAGTCCCTGCTGTCATGGAGGGGCTCGGGGACCGAGGGGGCCTGCTTTCAGCTGTTTTTAAACAGCTGATCACACGTCTCAGAAAAACATGCGTGATCAGCTGTTTAAAAGACTGGTACCAGTCTTTTAAAACCAGTTGCTGGGTGCTGGGGTGTGTCAGGGTCCTGGCCTCTATGCCTGCAGGTAACCTAACTGAACTGAATGATAATGAGCTTTTCCCTATTCACAGATATACAGAGAAGCTTAGTTGACATGGATGAAGTCAATAGAACTGTGTTATATGAATTTATTCTTTTGGCATTTTCCGATCTCCACAACTACCAGAGTTTGCTTTTTATTGTTATCCTTTTGATGTATATGATCTGTCTGTGGGGTAAAATCACCATCATTTCACTGGTTGTGACCGATCCATCGCTTCATAAACCAATGTATTATTTATTAGTGTGTTTGCTACATTGGAATTAACATTTGTCTCAGTCACTATGCCAAAACTCTTAGAAAATCTTCTTCTAGCTAACAAGCGCATTTCTTACCTTGGATGTTTCACACAATTATATATCTTCAATGTTTGGGAGAAACAGAATGTTATCTACTGGCAATCATTGCCTTTGACCGTCATTTGGCCATTAATCACCCTTTGCGCTACACATCAATAATGAACAACAGATTTTGTACCGAGTTAGCAGTTCTACCTTGGATTATTGGGTTCGCAAGTTCATTCATTCCAACCACAGTTACGGCAGGTTTAAAATTCTGCGGGCCTAATGAGATTAACCATTTTTTTTGTGATTTGGCTCCACTGCAAAACCTGTCTTGTTCCAATCCTTTTGTTAGCAGTATTGTCACAATGGCATTAGCAATTGTTATGCTTGTTATACCATTTATGGCCATAATAGGATTCTACATACTCATTATATTGACAGTGTCAAAAATTAACACGAATGAGGGGAAATACAAAGCTTTCTCATGTTCACACATCTCATAGTAGCCAGTCTGTTCTATGGCACTGCATTATGTTTACCTTCGACCTAAAGGAAGCCAATATGATAAATTTTGCTTCTTGTACACCATTGTCAATCCCCTGTTGAACCCTTTGTGTTATACATTAAGAAACCAGGATGTAAAAAAGGCTTTCAGGAAAAGGATGGGCTTGCTTTACAGGATGCTTAAGGCAGATAAAAGATTTGCATGAACAGTTTGCTGATTAGTTAGATTTATGCTGTATGGACTACCTTGTAGAAAAGTAGGTAGTCAGGCAAAAGGACATTTTAACCTAGGAACCTGCAGCCCTCCAGATGTTTTAAAAATGCAACTATCAGCATTCCTTGGTTGCATTTGCAACCATGGAATGGTGGTATTTGTAGTTTTCAAACTTTAAGAGGTCCGCAGATTGGAATTGTACACTGAAAAAAATTACTTGCCTTATTTCAATCTATAAATGATTACAGTTAGCACATCCTCTGATGTGTTTGTGATGCTGCATCACTTCAATCCAGTACAGACTCTCTGTGAGGGCAAGCATGCTCAGTAATCCCTATGAGGCAGCATTAGGAGAGGGAATTTCACACCATGCAATTCACGTCACCATCCCAGCTACACTAAAACTATACATAACAAGAGAGCTTATGATACTAAGCTGAAATGTAAGATGGTTCAGACTGGATATCTAAAGAAATAGGGGATAGATCAACAAAAAAACGGCATATCCTTTAACTTGTTTTCAGAACTTTAATGTGCATTTCAAAAGCCACAGAGACTATAAATGTTCAAAGGGAGAACTATTGTGTGTATAATTTTTTTTAGAATACAGTTAAAATTAAAAGTTCTTGGGACAGCGATATAGGACTGGTTATACTTACCTCCCAATATTGTTTCTGTGAGGAGCACCAGCCCAAAGAAAACTGATTTTGCCAGTCTTCCTTGGCTTTAATGCTATGTTTAATAAAGGATCGTCTGGGACTAGCCTGGCAATGAAAACTGTACGTGCTGTAGCTCCACAACGAAATGATACTGTGAGGTAGGAATAATCAATCCTACCTCCCTGTGCCAAGTACTTACATTTTGAAAAATTACATTTTTAGCGTATAGTTATCCTTTAACAAAAACGTGGCACAAGAGTGAACTAAATGAAAACCCTTTGAAGAAGTGAAGAGACAAATAATAAAATTGATTGGGGAAATATTTACTAAATGCTATGTGCTTTCGAAAAATAATGTGTCTTGTAGTATAATTGAACCTCCCTCTTGCTCCACAGGATGCCTCACCACTGGGTTCTTGTTCTAGTTAAGCAGCATTACTTACCTAAAGTTTCCTTTGCTGCTCTGGCCCTCTCTGCCTCTCTTGATCATTCAGCTGTGGGCCAATGAGAAGACGCAACAGGTGCATTTTCCTACCTGCACAATCCTTAACCATGAAAAGGGACCAGAGCAGTGAAGGAAACATTGATTAACTAAGAAGAACACAAGGAGGGGAACCAACTGGGAGTGGTGAGTATAGTTGTCTCTGTAAATTTGTCTGAACTGGGGTGTCTCTTGTTCATGTTCCTACACTAAGCAGCATACACTGTATTTACAATTGAAAATTCAGTGATTATTTAGATACCAAATATTTTATTCTTGTGTACCAATTCATTAATTGTTGAATTATTAATCAAATTAATATATTATGTCTGCACTACAAACATTTTATTGAAATGATAAAGTTAATGTGTTAATTGGAAGAGGACTTCAATCACCTTATGCAGCCAACATACGATAGACCTGTAACACAAATACATATATTTATATGTATGTATGTATTAATTTTATTTATAAAGCGTCACTTGGGTACGCAGTGCTGTAAATTATAAAAGTATACAAACAAGGGGATAAGTGCAAGCCATTATACAGATAAATGAAAATAAAAGACAATTTCATACATCGGTTAAGAAAGCATATCTATAAATTATGTATAAATTGATATAAGTGCAGCATGCCTTGACACATTAGGAATGAGATTGCTGCCCTGAAGAGCTTACAATCTAAGTGCCTATTTGCCTCTAATATGTTTAGAAATGTTCTTGCCAAGTAATATATTCTAACCACAATGGAGAAGCTCACAATTGTTATTCAGCAATAATATATTATTGATGTCAGATTATAAAATGCTTAAATTTGGTTTCAAGAATGGTGATACTTTAATTAAACCTACAGTAAACATCTTGGTATGACAACTAGAACGTATTTAGTCTCCATGAGTTAAAAATGCTATCAAGTCTCATTTAAAGGAACACTAAATCCAAAAAAACAACTCTTTGCCATTCGTTTGTATTATTCACAGGGAGGTGAGAATGCTTATTCTCACCTCCCTGTGAATAATATTACGCTCGGGGGACCTGGAACTTACCTTACCGCCGCTCCACGCAGCCGCTCTTCACTGAACAGAGGTTCTCTCCGATCGCGCGCCCTATTTTTGTATTGGCGCGCATGCGCCTAAGATAGGGCGCGGTCGGGACAGAGCTGCTGTCAGTGAAGGAGCGGCTGCGAGTGGAGCGGCTGTAAGGTAAGTTCCAGGTCCCCCGAGCGTAATATTATATTTGTTATTTGTTATTTTCCAGAACCCCCCAAATCTTTTTCCCGTCGAGAAGGATCACCAAGTTAAGCATCTTTTTAACTGTAACTTAGTGGTTTAGCTCACCAGGTTATTGATTATCTTTTTAAAGTTGTACCATTTAGAACATACATTTAAAGTTGGATGAGATAAAATATTAATTTAGGCATCCTATATTATAGGCCTTTGGTTTTAAAGGGAAAAGTGGAACCCTGCACAACTGGCAGAGGCTTATTTTATATTATGTTTTTAGGATTGACAGATTATTACATTAAAACAAAATTCTTATAAAATAAACCAACTATGAAAACCCTTATAACTGAGATAGCATTATTAGCGGCTTTATGGAGGATTTCACATTATTGTTTTTTCCATATGCAATTCATGTTTCCCCTTGTGTATAGCTCTTGGCATCCCTTATAGATATTTTCTGCTCAGCTCTGAAAAAATCACTGCAGATCAATTTTGGTCCAATTTACAAACTATAAAGTATTTTTGCTCAATGTCTAAGCCACCTGGGTAAATGTAGCATAACTAAAGAAGTAGACACAATGGAAGTAAATGGCTTCTCCTTACTTGTTGGAATTAAAGTGATCTATTTATTTACAGAAAATTAAAAAAAGGTCTTAAATTAAAAAAGATCTACTGCAACTGGCAAGTAAAATATTAGAAGTTTATAACCTTTTTATTTAACAAAATATTCTTTATGCATCTCCTTTAAGGGGATGCATGTCTCTATGAACTGATAATTAAATTACTTTTTGTGGTACATAATAACAAACATTTAAAAAATCCAAAATTAGCTTTGTCACTTACTTGAGACTGATTGCACATTTTTCGACAAATGCTACTATGGGTTCTGGTGTACAGTAGAGAGATCTTAAATCATTTCCCCTTTTTATGGATGTTTGAACCCATTATATGTTCTTACTAATCTTTCTCATGAGATTTCCCTATTATCCCGAAGGATAACTGGTCCTATGAAATCTAATTGTTGTAGACAATAATTTAGTTTGGGTTTAGCTAAACTGGGGTTAATTAATGAGGCCCTTGATGATTCCATGTTTGAATATTTTTGAAAACAACAGTTTGTTTTAATGTTTATGTGGAACCAGAAATTGTAAATGATCATAATATTAAGCATGTCATGTTATTGTATATGAAAACCACTGTGGAATATTTAAATCCTGCATCCAGGGCCGGTTTCTGGGTAGGCCACCTAGGCCATGGCCTAGGGTGCCATTAGCATTATGGTAGCATTACTTAGCAATGAGGAGAGAAGTATCTGAAGGTAAAGTACCTGCAGTACTGGCTTCCAGAACTGGTTGGGACAGACCTTCTAATCACACAGCTTTGTCTCTGTGATGCACTGACAGCTCTGCCCTGTGTCTAAGCCACGCCTATTATTCTATCTATTAGGTTGTCAAGTCTGCTACACAGATAGAGAAGGAGGCATGGCTTAGATGCAGGGCAGAGCTGTCAAGTGCTTCACAAGGCAGAACCCAACCAGTCCCCGAAGCCAGTACTGCAGGTACTTTACTTCCGGATACTCTCCTCACTGCAAAGTAAAAACTGGAACCAACAATGAACCTAATGTGTGTTCTGGTTTTTACATTAGGAATAAGGGGGAGCAATTAATTGTGTGTCACTGTTTGGGGGCTGGGGGCAATGAATTGTATGTAATTGTTTGGGAGCCACGGAGGCAATGAACTGTGTGTCACTGTTTAGGGGCCAAGGGGGGCAATGAATTGTGTGTCACTGTTTGGGGGGCCAGTCCCAACTATCTGGTATCACAAGGGGGAGTTAACATGGTTTAATTTGGGGGCCACTGAATTGGTTATCAATGGGGGCCACTGAATGTGATATCACGAAGGGGTGGGGGCAAAACATAACTTGCCTAGGAAAAAAAAATACAAATCCGGCCCTGCATGCAACATCTCTCCTGAACCAGATCACATAAATAAGTAGGCTCAGATCTGCTTGACTCAAATTAATTTAATGAAGATTCCAGTTGTTTTGTAGTTAACTGGTAAGATGGTCAGTGGATTTTAGAAGGGTGAAATTTTGAAGGATTTTGACAGTTTTGAAAGTTTGTCGTCTAGAAAATTCACTGTAAAAAAAATGAAAGGTTTTGAAATCCAACTTCAGAACCCCTTCAGGAAATGGCATGGTATTCTACCATCTAGCTCACCTTTTATACCTTACCCATAATGCCTGCTTAATAAATGATCCAGAAGAAGGAAATAATAGTTTGAAGGCAAAAATATATATACCCTTCCTTGGAATAATTAATGGATCAAGAACTTTATTATGCTTTAACTATGGAAACTCCTTTTACCAACTCTTGGAAATCCAATAAACCTTCCATTACCTTCATCCCATGTTTGAATGCAGCCTGTCAGACAGAATTAGTTTTTTGGTTTTTTTGGGGGGGAAGCGAAATTATAACTTGTTTAGAGGCTACAACGCACATGCCACAAAACATATACAAAGCATAAGCAATGCTTTACAAGTTTATCCATTTACATCAGGACTGTCCCAAAGAACTTAAAATTAAAAGAACAATTATTCTCACCTTCCCCAATCCTCTCCTCTTCTCATTCCCTTATATAACCTGGGGTGAGGGCCTGAACCCTTTAACAGGTGATCAAGTCACTTGAGATAGGACCTAGAAGACTGTCTGAAACATACTGTGTGTGAGCACAATAAATGCACTTGTGTTATAGCATGGTTGCTTTACTACCAACATTTTCTCTTGCCTGCTCAGAAAAGTCTCATAAACGCATTAACACCATTTTGTTTTTATATTAATTTGATCATTTTTGTGGCAAAACTATATTTGCCTCTTTACAAATACTTTAGGTTTTTTTTCCAAAGTGCAGGGAAAAAGTTGATGCCTGTTTTATTTTTAGGTATAAATATAAATGTAGGGAAAATTTCAGAATAGGTCTCCTAATGATCCATATTTATTACGCGCGGTATTGGAAATTACTTATCTCACTAGGTATCATAAAAGTATGACGCAGTCATACATTAGGGCTGCAGTCATACATTTCCAATTGTTCAGCCGTACAATACCATGCGATATTGGTATTATAAAGGCTATTGTACAATTAAGGTTCAATATGGATCGTAGTCATTTTACAACCGGGATCAGAATTTAAGGCTGAGGCCACACAAGAGCAGACGGTATCATCCGCATGATTTCCGTGCTGCGTGTGGAGCACATGTAATCCACAAAAAATTGGGAATTTCAGTGGTCACCAGCAGAACTTAATGTGGCCAGATGAATTGAACAACAATTGCTTGAGCTTTTTAACATGCAATCAGATTGTATGTTAAAAAGGTTAAAACAGCGATTGGAATTGTTCCATCACGGTGTTAAAATAACCATTGTTAAAGGTGTGGTATTGAGAAAACCAATAAGGATCCTTTATATATGTGGTCTCCAACCCTTGCTACACCAAACTAGTAGCAGCAGTTAACTCATTTTACACATGTCAGTGTACACATCCATTTTCCTTTTACGCGACCTGGACATATTCAGTATATTTAAAAATAGGCCATTGTAAATATCCAAAATATAGCCCAATGGAAAAATTCTGACCCAGTCGTAAAAAATTGACATATACATGCTCTTTACTCCAGCTAGTAGCACAGCAGTACAGTTTTAAAGGCAAAGTACATGGGTAGCTGACTTTATGACCAAAATAAACCAAAATAGACCAAAAAGAAAACATCTGCATAGGTGCCACTAGATAACAGCTGGTGTTAAAAACACACAGAGTGGTAAGTACTGTACCTTTTGAGATTAACCCAAAGCCGAAACCATGATGTTAAATTGTCTAAAGCTGTGCAGTTATGTCTCTGGCTCTATATACTATGTGTATTATAGTAATTTGGGTCACAGTTAAATGCACATATTTTTTTTGTGACACTGCACCTTTGTCCCATTTTTGTGTGTGGGGGGAGAGCTAATTTACTGCAAAAGAACAAACTGGGAGATAGGCAAGCCAGAGTGGTCAAAGAGTACATGGAGGGAAGAAAACACTTGGCACGTTTCATGTCAGTCCCACTTTTCCCACATCAAGTCCTTTTTCCGTTTACCCCCTTAGGTGAAAGGTGAAAACCATATTCATTATCTTTAGCTCCTTTATTCATCCCTTGCCCACTGATTCTCACCTCCTCCAAATTTGCTGACTACTTCAAAAATATAATAGAGTCCATCTGTATACATATTCCTAGTCTTTTGGATTGCTCTCACATTCTTTTACCCATATCTCCCTCTGCTCTCACCTGCTTCGGATATATTTCCGCTTGATCCCATGCACTTTTTCTTACATTAATCATATTGTTAACCCTACATTAACACACATATCGAATGCCACCTTTTCATCTAGAATTTCCCCTTCCTTCTTTAAAAATGTGTACATGTAACCCATAATTAAAAAGCTTCCCTTGACCCCTTGTTGTCTGGCTAACTACTGCCTGGTCTCTCTTTTAACGATAACCTCTAAACATCTTGTCCTCTCCCGTATCACTAATAATCTTCATGCTCATAACCTACTGGACCCCTTCCAGTCAGGATTTCGTCCTGCACTCTCCATGGAGATGGCTCTGTACAAAGATGTGAATGGCCTTCAGGCTGCTAAAGCCAAAGGTCATTTTTCTATTCTCATCCTTCTCGGTCTCTCCTCTGCTTTCGACATGGTAGATCACTTACTCCTAATGAAAAATTTTCACTCATTGGGCATCCAAAATTAAGCAGAATCCTGGCTCCTATTCTATCTACTGTATCTAATCTCTCTACTCTGTGTCCTATGATAATAAAACCTTCTTCTCAACTGTCTGTTAGTTTAGGGGTTAATTATCATTTGTATGCCAATAATATGCTTGTGAAGGTTCTCATTCATCCAGGTCATGGTATATCTGTTGTATTCAATTAGATCAACTGGACTTGAAATGTAGTTCTTGAAGACGTTTCGCTAGTCATCCGACCAGCAATTGGTACATCCGAAAGACCCAATACCTAAACACAAGAAAAGCGACATCATATATGCAGTGCAGTGCAGTGAAGAATGCTCTGATTTGTATTGGGGGGAGACCAAACAGCAAACTGCATCAACGTATGGCCCAGCACAGAAGAGCCAATTCCTCGGTCAGGACTCAGCCGTGTATCTGCATCTTAAGGATAAAGGACATACCTTTGAAGATTGTAATGTTAACATCTGGCGAAGAACGTGACTGGTTCAAGAGAGGTGTTAAGGAGGCCATTTATGTGAAAATAAAGAAACCAAGCCTAAATAGAGGTGGGGGTTCACACCAACTGTCTGCCATGTACAATGCTGTTTTAACACCTTACTCTGGGCGTTCCTATAACACCTCTTAGGCACTATCTAATCACACCCTTAACACCTGGCTGTGATATGCTAATTGGGATTTTCCAGGGTACATAATTGCCACAGATTCTTGTACAAGTCATTCTGAATTGAGAAAGCCAGTCGGATGACTAGCGAAACGTCTTCAAGAACTACATTTCAAGTCCAGTTGATCTAATTGAATACAACAGATATGCCAATAATACTGCTGCTGTGTGAGGCACTGCTCCCTTCTAACAAGCAAGCAGACATGCTGGGGGGCTCCTGTAAGTGACCTCCTGTGCACACTCCTGCAGCAGACCTGGCTTGCATCTCTCCCCCTCTCACTGGTGTCTGTGTATTTATATTACCAAACAACTTGGAATATCTAGATAGATAGATAGAAAGGAGAGAGAGAGAGAGACAGACAGACAGGCAGACCGACAGATAGATAGGAGTCTCTTTGCATTATAATATTGCTGTATTCCAAGAAATAAACATTAAATACATACATCACATAAAGTAATAAATACACATGGTGTACTAAAAAAAAAGATTAATTATTAGAGATATTTGCCAATATAGGTCCATACAGTACAAGTTTCCAAAGTAGGATTTACCTTGCATTCCTAAGGCTTTGGTGGTACTGTACTGTACTGTTAACCACAAACAGTTGTATACAGTAGTTCCAATATATATGCACCTTGCACTGTATGGACCATATTGGCAAAATTAATAACACAAATCCTAGATAGGATTTGCATATTAATACTGCTAGAGGGTTAGCTTATTAATCAAGGATTTTCAGCCATTAGACTAAGCAGTAGAGCTTCCTACACAATCAAATAACAATATTGCATAGCACATTGGCATGTATACCTCAGCACAAATAGACTTCTTGAGAAAATGATTGTTTATCCTCACTGTACAACTATTTTATCTTTAGTGAGGAATGTTATTAAATTTGAAATGGTATCAAACATTGTCTGGGCCTATGCCAATGCCTTTATTGCATGGCGGATTAGGAATTTGGACACCCACTATTTGCCAGGCATTGTGGTGTGGTGGAGGTTCATTGATGATGTCTTCCTTTTATGAAGCAACAGCGTTTAAATCCCTTGTGGACTTTCTTGAAGCCCTAAAATGTATGCAAGATAATATACATTATACATTACACTCTAACAGTTATAAAATTTTTTTATTGACTGTTATTAGAGAGGTGTGGATTATTGACTAAACCCTCAGACAGAAATCCACTCACTCTGTTTCAAAGCTATCACCCCAAACATATGAGATGCTCCCTATTAGTCAATTTAAAAAGGTACAGAGACTGGTTACGAAACCAGACAAGAGAGAGCAAAAGGCACAAAAGATGTATGAAAAAATCTTGGACAGGAACTTACAAAGGGGGGTCCTGGACCAAGCTTTGACAAAGGCAGGAAGAGGAGAATTGGTAATGAGAAATGGAAGAAATATGGGTTGTGATCATATGCCTTTTGTCCCACAATTCGCACAAGGGATAGAAAAGGTTAAAAAAAATAATATAGTGAACAAACATTTGGGGGCTCTTGTTGATGGCATATCCCAATGTCAGAAAGAGTTTGAAACCCCCATTGGTATCATATTGCAGGGGAAAGTCACTGGGCAGTTATCTAACTTCTGCTGTGGTCAGGAAACCATTTGGGGCCACAAAAGAGTGGGATGTACCCCTGTTTAGGATGCAACAAATGTGGCAATGTAAAGAAAATTATTCCATAAAAACTACATTAGGTGGGAATGACATTCCCATTAGAGGTTATTATACTTGAACAGTAAATTTGTAGTGTACCTGATAATTTGTTCTGGTGGACAATGTAGGAAAAACTACCAAAAAGGTAAATGGGAGGATTTCCCAACACAAATCAGATTGATGACACTAGCTCACTTCTGTTAAGCAGGACAAACAGAAAGAGATCTTAAAATTTGGTCTTAGCACATTGTTTCATTGAGATGAAACGCGTAGGTCTGTGTTGTTTCCAGACCACAGGGAGCCATCTGATGGGGAGCACTCCGGACGTACTAGGCTGTTTTGTGGAGAAGACGACAGTTTGATCCGGCACTGTACTGAAACTGGTCCAAACGAAGAAGGGAACTGGCACACTGGGACTTAACACTCAAAGGACAGGTGAAGTAGAACTATTTTCCATTTGCAGCTACCTCATGAGGTCCGGAGAGTCCGGAGAGGAACTGACATGTGATTAATGGAGCTCTTGTAAGTCCTGTCTGAGTGTAACATTGAATCCTTTGACGTACTAGGCTGTTTGTGTGTGAGAAGGCGACAGTTTGATCCAGCACTGTACTGAAACTGGTCCAACGAAGGAGGTATCGGCACACTGGGACTTAACACTCAAAGGACAGGTGAAGTAGGACTATTTTTCATTTGCAGCTACCTCATGAGGCCCGGAGAGCCCGGAGAGGAACTGACATGTGATTATATGGAGCTCTTGTAAGTCCTGTCTGAGTGTAACATTGAATCCTTTGATAAGTTGTTTCGCTGTTTCAGCTCTGATCCTTATCTGTAACAAGGAAATACGAAGCCATTTCTGTCACACAATAGCCTGGATAGTTACAATTTATGGACATATAATGTCCGTTTTGGAGTGAAATTATTTGAACTTTGCAGCTGCGTCTGGATACATTTGTTACACTGGGACAACCGATGTTTGGATACAAAGTTACTGCTGCCTAATTTATATTCTTAGATGATGTTGAAGTGCTGGTAGGGGGACGCCCCACCGATACTTAGCTGTGGCTGGTTTAGGAGTTCGTTATTTATGTTTTTATCTATGTGTGTGGGGATACAGTGGATGGAGGGAAGTGTGGTTTATTTATTTGTAGCATTGTTTTGACCATATTGACGATACACCGTGTGAATAAAGGTTGTTAATTTTGATACTTATTTGGTGTGAATAGCTTGTTGCAGCTTCTTTGCGATACTTTCTTAGCTCCGGCATTGATCATTTGATACAGTTTGAGACTGCTGCTGGCCTGAGGAAGGGGTCTGTGAATCCTGAAATGTAGAGGTTATGGCAGCTTGTTACCAATAAAAATTCTTGTTGCTGAGATTGGGAGTGTGTGTTTTTGGAAATTGTTTATTTTTGGACACTAACGCAGCCCACATATACATAAGCATGCCAGCTATTCCAAAATACCAAGAGGTGTGTGCGGTCACACTTCATTTGTGTTCATGACATACCTAGATGCTATGACATAGATTCACATAGATATACTAAACAACTAGTGCACACCATGGTTTTTCTATGGTGGTATTTTATTCCACCTACAGTGTAAACTGCAATGTTTAAGGTCGAGTCCAGGCATAGGTTTATATGAAGTGAATAAAATGTTTCCCTCAATAAATAAAAGTAGACTGTTCCATACACGGGGTGATCCCATAAATTACTTAAACAGTGAAGTATGAATCGCTTATTGATATTAACATTTAAACCTATGATCAATGGCTACATCTACAAGAGTTTTAATTGTTGCTATAAGAGTAACTGTGGTCTCCAATTCTTCCAAACTAGTAGGATTATATAAAAAGCCTTCCATCACACCTTCAAAATAAAACCTAAATCACATCTCTAGATAAAATTTGTGAGAAGTATTGCTGGAAAGATTTAGCAATATAACTTTCTGCTTGAACACTTCCTGTTTTTTGGCCATGGGGCCAGCTTGTAGTCATGTGACCATCCCCTGCCTGCATAATAGGCTTCTTCTCAACTGTCAATTTCCCCCCCCAAGTACTTCCTGATTTCCTCAGCATTAAATCTTTACTGAGCATGCTTCTCCCCAGGGCAGAGGGGCGGGCAGAGGTATGGTGATGTCACTAAAGCTACTGGAATCAGGAAGTTTGAACATTCACACCAATATCATTTCTCACAGGCTGAAGCCAGAGATGTGATTGTCAGCTCATTATAAGGAATACTGCAGGCTTTCATTGAATCTAACTTGTTTTGAGACCACAGTTGCCTTTTAAGTGGGTTTCCTGTAGTTCTTTGTTTTTGCCATATAATAATTCAGACATGCTGGGGCTAATGCAGGAATGATGCAAAAGTTTACCGTGCAATGAATTTGCAGTAACTATCAGATGTTATCTAACTGTTGTAACCCAGTAAAAAGCTAACATTTGATTGGTAATTGGTGGAACTGGAGAATTTCAGATATTTTTCACCATAAATTGGCAGCAATACAAATAAACGTAAAGTGACCCAATGTATCCTATATTCTGCTATAAACACAGCCTAAATAAATCGGAATATAGTTGCACCAAAGTACCAGGTTCTTTTTAATGTCTGCTAATTTTCAAGTCAGTAAAATTTATTACAAGAACTTCCATTATATCTTAAGAAACTACTCTTGAGGATTTCCAAAGTGCTGATTTCATCATTGTTCCTAAGAGTGTAAACAAATGGATTAACACTGGAGTGACCACAGTATAGAGTAATGAGAGGAATTTTCCATAATGCCCTTCCTTAGGACCAAGGTAACCAAAAAGTCCTCCAAAATAAATCAAACTGACTACAATGAGATGTGAACTGCAGGTAGAAAAGGCTTCTTTTTACCTTTAGCACCCTTAATTTTTAAGACTGCCATGATAATATGGATGTAGAACCCCACGATTATGAAAAATGGAAAAGCAGTAGCAAAAATTGCAGCCATGTTTGTGATAATTTGGCTTGTAAGTTGATTGGAGCAAATCAAATTCTGAATTGGAGCTAAATAGCAGTAAAAATGGTTGATTTTGTTAGGACCACAAAATTCCCTGGTTGCTGTATAAATTGCCGGAGGTTAGTACAGTAATCACCCCAATAATCCATGGTAGAGCTGCAAGACCAAAACAGACTTTACGAGCCATTAATCTGGTGTAATGTAAGGGATTGTTAATTGCTAAATCACGGTCAAACGCCATAACCGCTAATAGGAAACATTCTGCCACCCCGAGGCTATCAGACACAAATAACTGCAAAAAACAACTAGTAAATGATATGGCATTCTTAGCTGAAATAAGATTAGCTAGGAGATTTGGAATAACTGCAGAGACAACATAATTTCTAACGCTGCAAGCGTGCTAATAAATAATACATTGGTGAATGAAGTGAAGGGTGGACCCTCACTATGATAATGATAGCAGATTCCCAACAAGACTTATAATATATCCCAACAGGATAACAGTAAATAGTAGTATGCGCTATTGATGGAAGGTGGAAAATGCCATAAAAATGAATTCCTTTACTGTTGTCTGGTTTTCCATTGTACCTGAAGAATACTACAAGTAAATCAAAATGACAAAAGCTAAATAGTCTTAGAACATATTAGTTCATTTTCATTTCATTAACCAATGTTAAAGGGGGTATTATTGATGTAATGAATTATTCATTTAGATTTGTATTCTTCTTTGATGTTTTATGGATGTGGAATTTAGGAAAATGTTGCACTCTGATAGTGCCCTTTATGTATGATAATGCTAAATAATAAGACAATTCTCTACACCCAGACAAACCTGTCCTCTTTGACTACAAATTCAATTACTGAAGTTGACCATGGTGAATCAAAGATGGAAGTTTGTTTTTAGAGCTGGGAATTTAGTAGGTGTTACATATTTTGAGTAACATCCATTTGAATGATGTAATAAAAGGTTTTCATGTGCTATTAACCTGCAGCAACCAATAAGATCTTACCAAACTGCTATCACACAGTAAATGGGTAGAGATGTAATGTGGGTTCGTTAGAACCCAGTTTCAAATGGAATCTGAGGGTTTCGAAGTCCCGACGAAACTTTCGGAAAAAAGTAGATAATTATCGAAAATCGAAGTAGATAATTATCGAAAATCGAAAGTAGAAGATTTTCGAAAATCGAAAGTAGCTGAATTTTCGAAATTGAACTATCGAAATTTCCAAAAATTCGAAAACGAAATGAAACTCAACAGTTTCGAACATCTCTTTAAATTGGTAACGCATAATTGGCTGCTGTAAATTTAAAGTTTGGGCATACCTTTGCACGTCCTATTGCGTCAGCGCCATGCATTTTTAAGAAAATGTTCATTTGGATGTTTGTGTTCAATTTACATATTTAATACAGGTCCTATCTATAAAGCCTCTGTGTCATTTAAAGCAATACCATAGCTTGACATTCCTGCCAGTTTAATATTAAAGCTTTCAGGATTTGGTGGAAGAGACTTTACTATAACAAATAAAAAACTGGACACACCAGTAGGGAACCATTTAAACAGCCCTCACCACTAAGAATCTTGGTCCTTAAAGGGAACATCAAACAGAGAATGAAAGGAAGGTATGGGATGCCAATATTAGTAGTATAGTGGCCAAGTTATTGAACTAATTGCTTTGAATTCACTGGCAGGCTTTTTAAGTCGCATTTCACTGGTAATGTTAAATGTAAGTAAATTACTTGGATGTGCACTAGGCTTCTATTTTTTGATTTGGTCTCTAGTTGCACTGTGTGTGGATGCATACTATCCCATCTTTTGTATGTATTGTGAAAAAAACAAACCAAGCCAAAAAAATGAAATCCTTGACAATTGTAGACATAATCAAAAAGAACAAAAATAACCTGGATGTCATGTTATAACCTCTCAAATCTTTATTGTTTTCTACCTACTTTTTATCAGCTGTGGCCTGACATACCACATTTTAAAGGCACATATAAGGAAGTGGGAGTCTCGTTCCTCGTATTTTGTGGTTGAAATGGTCCATATGGTAGAAATTATTGATACCCAGCCTTTTATTCACTGTGCATGGTTGGAAAAGTGGCCAAGATACCCTTGATATTGCCCTGTTTAAAATGTATTTTTCTTTCTGTCAAACACGAATTTGTCTAGAGTTTGTATTTCAATTTAATTAAAAAAAGTTTTGTTCGAACTTGTTTTTAATGAAAAAGGAACCTAATCCACTCATTTCATTATTGATTATACATCTATCTCTGTGTTTGGAACCCAAAATCTATGACACACCCTATATTTAGTAACCTGAAAAGCTTTTGATGGACAGTTTGACATGCCTTCTAAAATACTAGTTTAAATATTTACCTCGTAGGTGATGGACAATACATAAACCAGTCCACATCCAGGTAATAACGTTAGAATGGCTAAAGAGCTTAAAGGGTATCAATATTTTCAAAATTATATCTTTAGATAGAGCAAGACTACTACTACTTCACAACTTCAAAACTTTTTTTCGGATTTTAAATCTGAGCTGTAGATCCTGAGAATCATCATTTTAATCACAGCATTTACAGAGAAAGACCTGTCACTGCAGGAGCAGAAATTGTAATATGTGTGACCCTTAAATACCTCTTACTAGGATCTTTAGCAGCCTGCCAGCACACTTTCTGCAACAATTATGAGAATCAGCAGAGGAAAGAAGGCAGGGTGGAGGGGGAGGAAGATGTGTAGCAGAGCAGGGTCTATGGTGAGGGTGTGCAGAACTTATAAGAGTTGCAGGCACTACAAGAAGGCAGTGAGTAAGGGAGGGTGGGGGCAATTTGCAGCACTCACTAAACATTAATAATTTAATAACAAAGCAAGCAAAGATAAATATGGGAATACCACCATTGTACTTGTTGGGTGAGTATAGTGACCCTTTAATAGCATTTTATCCATACTCCCCTCTAACTACCAGTGGGACACCAGTCTGTTTTAAGCACCAATCTTAGCTTCTTAGTATGTGGAAAAATACAGCAGTAAAACTAGTATAAACACAATATGTGACTCATTTTTACAATGTTTTTTTATTTTGTAAATTAAAAAGGGAAATGAAAAAAAAACTGGGAGAGGGTCAATGATCCGACAAAAATAAAGCAGCTTGTGTGGGTGTCCTTGGGTGATACATCTACCTCAGTCCTGGTTTTAGTCAAGTGGAGATTTTGTCTAGAAAACTGTATTCATTTAGGGATGTCGATTTAACTGATGTCAACCTCACAAAAAAATCCCATCCAGGCTTCTGTTTTAATGCTTTACATTTTGCTTGCTGTTTTCCAGTGCACAGGTAACCTGTATTATGTTACACTTGTTCCTCTTTAGAAAGGGTGCAAATATCTTTCACATATGAATTATGTAGGCAGGAACCATAATAAACTTACCTGTTTTGTAAGTTAATGTACTGTCATCAATTATTGTCACGTCTCTGATTATAATATTTCAAATGATTGGCATCAACTAATTTTCTAATAGGAGTAACACACGAGATTGCATAGACTACAGCATGACAACCTTTGAGAAAAAGCTTTACAGGTCAGCTTCTTAAATACTTAGCCAGATCATGATAAAGTCTTGCTAGAATACCTGGGGGAATACAAATGCCAAAGGGAAAGTTTTTCCTTTGATAGTTAATTGTGTAGGGACTAGTTATGTGTGTATCTACACATGCAACAACTAACCAGTTTTTTGAAGATGGATATTTAACTATTGGCTGTCAGACGCAAAAAGATTTTGTTATAAACTCTTCCTTTTTTATAAGTTGTTTGAATTTGAAAACCACACGTAGACAAATGGTAAATATGTACATTAATGTCTGTTTATAAGAAGCTTTTCCTCTCCCAAAATTACCACTGAGGTTGTGATGCACATCACTCAGTGCCATTAGCAGTGCCACACATTAGTAATACTTGTACCTAGTATATGTGTATAAGAGAGTTATCACTCAGTCCCACATCATTTTTTTGTATTTTTCTATAATTTGTTAACTTTTGTGGAGCAGGACCCAAAAGGTATAGCCTCACTAGAGACCTACTGTATAAAGGTGGCAAACTTGTTATTTTCTTCTTGGACTTTATGATCATTTATTAGGATTCACTTCCCAGCTCCTTGTTCTTTTCCATCTTGTCTGTCTTGCATACTTTCCCTTTGGTCCTGTGGCACATTTTCATCTGTTTACGGCTGCTCCTGCATCTTGTGTATGCATGGGACCTCGCGAATATGCCAGGGGCTGTCTCAAGTTTTTTCTCTCAGCTAGCATTGCATCTTGCAGTGTAGCTAAGGGGGTGTTCTGATTGGCCAATCAGTTTCTGCTCTTCTCTTTATCGTCTCCTATTGGCTCCCTTTGGTTTAAATCTTCTTGGCTGGTTTCACCATTTTGCCCATTAAAGCTTGTGGTTAACCCTTGCTTGTGGTGTTTTTTTTCTTGTCTGTTTTCTGGTAACTGATCTTTGCCGGACTTACGTTTTACAATTGTATGTTGCCTGTCGGTACCTTGTACCTTGCTCCTCTAATTTACCTCCCATGTTCTGACCATTGGCTCCCTCCCTGACTCTGGTTTCACTCAACCTCCTGAACAATGCTTTTCTCCAGTTCTCCAACAGCTGTGCTTTGTTTCCTCAAATATTCACAGTCTCAGCTCAGATACCACGCACTATAATTACAGGGAGCAACCTACCCCAATGAGACAAGGCTTATCTATTGGTAAAATGAGTGGGTTAGATTGGCATACCTGGGCAGAAGGAATATTCAGGGATCTGAAGTATTACACCTTTTATACAGGAATGGTATAATTACATTTATTTTCCATTATGCTGCCCAGCTTTCTAAATTATATGCACTAAGCCTATATCCCAAGCAATTTTGAGCGACAAATAAAAGATGATTAATATGATTAGTAACCCTTTAATGTTGAGACATTAATTCCATAAGTCATGTCAAGCTATAGGCAGTCACTCTACCTATCTGAATGGAGAAAATACCCAAATTGGCCCTTGATTAAGCATAAGACTACATAAATGGCTTAGTTGGCTAGAGAGATCAAGGTATAAAAAGTTGCAGTATGTGTGTCAGTCTGAAGAACGTGTCTGCGTGGTACCAATACTTGAAATACAGAAAAAATACATGTTAACACGTCACAAACCTTGTGGAGTCTTCTTTGAGCAGATTTTTCAAAATATTTAATTTTTTGAGGGGAAAGTAACAGCAAAAAAAATCTTAAAAAAAACAAACCACCGTCCTTATAGGAGAGGGGGCCCCACATTGGAGCTTTTAGTGCTATCAGGCTAAAAAAAGCAAACCGGTTAATGCAAAAAGCAAACCGGTAATCCTATACAGTTGTTTGCCCAGCGAGTCTGGATAAATGAGACCCAATGTACCTTAAAGGAGAACTAAAGGCTTAAACAAGCATTTCTTCTGGATTTTGTATACACTACATGAGTGTAGTTGAACATGAAGAGACATATCAGCTGTAGTGTTTCATATATATATGGCAGCAGATCAACAAATGAGAAAACACTCTTTGCTGGAAGTGCATGTTCTCATGTGTTAGACCAGTAGGAGTGTGTGGCACCTATGTCCTATAAACAAGAGTCCTAATGAATAATAAATTGGGTAGAAACTCATTGGGGACTGGGGGAAATAATTGATGCTTTGAATCAACTTTTTCATTTAAGAGTTCATTAATAGGAAATGTTTGAGGCGTGCCTGCATTTATATTCTTTTGCCAGCATATTAACAATATTATCAGCTATATTTTAAATGATGTGAAGGTATCCATAAGTGGCCAATATTAACCTCTGATCACTGCTATATTACTAGTTGTACCCATGGTTACTTGGAGATCAAGTACTTTCCACCAACCCACAAAAACTAAACAAGTATCCTATTTTACCCTCCTTTATTTTATATTTGCAATATAATCAGCCACCTTGCTGAACATCATCCTGCAGATTCCTTATACTGTTATGGGTTATTTTTGAGGAGGATTTCAGCACACATGAAATATAACTTTATAGTTGGGTCTATTTATTGTGACAACGGGGCTTTAATTCATCTGAAAAGAGAAGGCATGGCTCCCTACTATATGCTATATAACAACACCATAGAGTTGTAGCACTTTAATAAAGGTTAAAATGAGATGAAAGATGAAAATACACAGATAAGATTGATATCAATCTGTTTACATTTTAATTGTAATTATAGTAAACACCAGGAAAAACAAACTTACAGGGTTATTCAATAAAAGTTCTTATCGTTATAAATGGTGCTAACATTGCCCAACCAATCAGATGTTAGCTTACAAATGTTAAATAAGATCTGATTGGTTGGGGCAAAATTAGCACCATTTTTAAGAACTTTTATTGAATCTTCCTGTAAGTGGTTTTGACCTCTGTATAGGATATCTAGCCCCAGTGATACGTAGCTGTAAGGTGAGCTAATGTATTTTGGAAAGTAATAACATTTCAATGTTCATTTTGTATTTGGCCTGTTGAAACCAGTTGCTAAAGTGAGTTTTTCTGGGATCTAATAAACAATAACTATGTTTTTTGAAGTCTATCCCATCAAAGCCAATTCAATAGGGAGAAAACATAGTTTTAAATTTTTGACTTTGTGTGATGTATAATTAATACAGATTGTTTTATACAGGCAAAGGGAACAGCAGTGCAAACCCCTAACTATGCTAATGGAGGTTCAACACCTGATTGTTGGGTGTACAGAACTTTAATAAAGGGGGAGATCCAAATAGCTGTTTTTCGTCTAAAACCCACGTTAACCTGAAAATTTTTTGGGTTAAAATGGGTTTTAGACATTTTTTTGGAAGCAGAGCGTGTGCTAACGATCCAAAACCTCTGCCGTTAAGGTTTGGCTACCTCGTAGCGCGAAACTTAACGGTAAAGGTTTAGGAGCGTTAAGATCGTGCTCCTTACCTTAGCCCAATCCCGCGATGCAATAACTGACGTAATCTCGTTTACGTCAGTTATTGTATGCAGGATCGGGCTAAGGTAAGTAACGCAGCTGGCCTGTTTTGAATCTCCCCAAAATAGTTTACATTTGTTTTTAGATAATTTTTGAAGATGCTTTGGCTGGTTTAACAACAAAATTAGTTTTCTACTGTTATCTGGTAACAATGGGACCTGCCTTGATAGCCTTTTTGTTACATTGAGAACTAAAAGAAGCTTATGAACATCTACTGTAATTTTGTATTTATATAAAATGTCTTTATAAAGCATAGGAAATATAAATGTCCCCAATTGTCATGATATTTTTTTTCATGTACAGTATTTTATGTAATTATTTGATGAAAAAGAAGCTAATTTTGCAATGAGATCAATCCATCTGTGGCTTATAACACATATTCTGTATTCTGTTTATGCTAATTTCCATAGTGTATATTAATTATATTGGAGCGCTGAAAATTGGACAATGAAGGAAATTGGGACAACAATCAATAAATATTCATGGATGGATATTTAACACCTGCCATTTACATCTCTATACTACTCTTTAACAGCAAATCATATGGATGCCATTTAAACGATGCAAATCGGGGACTGATTTATACACTGGAACTTTTTACATTTTAAGATATTTAAATTGGTTTAAACATATCTCTCAGTTTTAGATGGTGCTAGATGTTTCTTCCATCAGTAATGAAGCCTTTTTAACAAAACACCTTCTAGATCACTCAAGTCCAGTTAAATCCTTCACTTCTATTGTATTTACAATGATGGACTAAAATAAACCTCTATAGATATTGTCTAGAGAAACCATATTGTGTTATCACAATTCTAATTGTGGCACTGTTACGTTCTGCCCCTGGATAATGTACTCATACCCCAAGGCTTTTATCATAACTCTTTTTATTTTTGCATTTGAACCTCAATGTCAATTCCTGGAGGGCACATACAGGTCATAATTTAGGTACTCCATACAAACCACGTAAGGTATTGGGAAAACTAACCAAATTATTATTCTAACCAACTATTTAAACAAGTACCAAAAATTCCCTTTAAATTATTAGCCCTATAGGATTGCAACATAATCAGGGAGATTCAATAAAAGTTCTTATCGTTTAAAATAGGCTAATTTTGCCCCAACCAATCAGATCTTATTTAACATTTGTAATTGCATCTGAGTGGTTGGGGCAAAGTTAGCACCATTTTAAACGATAAGAACTTTTATTGAATAACCCTGAAGTCTCTTCTGTTACAATGCCCATGGTATGGGAAATGTATGTAAAGAATTCAACTTTATTATGTAATTTAAAATATATGCCTTACATGACAAGCCGTTTTCTCAATTACAGAGATAGCACCAAATCACTACACTGGCATACCAAAGACACTTGAGTAAAATAGCCTTTGCACTTTTAGTCAAATATGAAATACTGCTCAAAACCTAGCAATAATGTTGCAAGACCCCCCTTTGATCACCTTATTACAGCACATACATCTAAGGTACATCCATAGCAACACATTATCTTTAATAGAGAACATTATACAAACAAATAATTTCAGCTTGATGTTTGTAAAGGTTCTCATACATCCAGGTTGCTTGGTATATCCATTGTATTCAGTTAGATCAACTGTGCTTGAAGCTTTGTCCCTGACACCTTGCTGTAAACTGCTAGTTGGGGCATATTCCAGGGGTATTATTGCCAAAAATATTCTGTACAAGTCATTCCTATTTGAGAAAGCCAGTAGGATAACTAGCAAAACATTTTGAAAACTAAAGTTCAATAATATAGGAAATAATAAAAAACAACAACAAAATAGCCAAGCATTAGGCTTGCATGTGAGCCGAGCCGTCTAGGCACATGCACATAGGAAGAAAAAAAGGAGTAGGAAGATAGAAGTAGTGATGAAAAAAACCAGGTTTAGATCACTGTGTTTCAAGGAGAGCTATCATCTAAACTACCAATCACATGTCTCAAAAAGCTTCAGGGGCAGCCCTCCAAGTCAGGTACAGTTCAGTTCTTTTGCAATATAAAAGGTCCTGGATAATTTAAAACAGATTTAAATTATTTTAAAACTACTCCCTACAGACAATGCACATACGGCCAAGATTCACTGAAGGAATACACAGCAGGTATTTGTTGAGTGGGTCGCATGGCGAATAAGCACAGTTTTCCTCAAACCCAACTTGAGGGTGAACCTTGGTTAACTCTAGACACAGAAGGTGGAGCAAACGTAGCAAGATAGCAATTACTGGGGAGATTGATACAGTAAATAAGTGTACTGGAGTGCTGGATATAGGGCTGGGATTGCTATTGAATTAGAATACATGCCTAGGCACATGTATGTTTGCAGGGGCAGCTGTCTATCAAAACTCCCATTTTGACCTTCCACTGTTGGTACTTTACTTTGCAATACATCAGGTTTTTAAAAGCATCTAACCCTACCTATGACACAGTAAATATTTTAAAGAGTTCATGTTCTTTGCAGTTCACAAATTCCAGCATAATATAGTCTGTTTTTGAGTGGTTTGGGGGAGTGGCCTGTTTTGAGGCACGGGTTAAGGGCACCAGACTTTAATGCCTATAGTTTCCTGTAATATAAATCTGCCCCTGGATGAAGCTATATACAAAAGGCCGTATCCAGGCTGTATCTGGTTAAAGGAAAGATGGAAGCAGGAGAAAAATATTTTTCGATGTGATCCACTTCATCATCTTAGTTATTATATTATTATTATTGTGGATTTATATAGCGCCAACATCTTCCGTGGCGCTTTACAGTTGCATTAAAATACATAAGGAAAACATACATGGTACATACAAGGGTAGTGCAAGTAACACAAAGTGCAAAAAAGTGCTGGTCCAGCAGCATTCAGTGTGGTAAGTTACAGCATTACTGTGGTACAATATGATGGAGGGCCCTGTCTGAGAGCTTACAGTCTAGAGGAGATGTGGATGAGACATAAGGTGAAGTAGATCAGAAGCTATAACTAAGTTGTCAGTGGAGTATAACTAGCGAGTCTGCGATGGGTCAGTAAGAGGGGTAGATTGTCCAGGCCCAGATTGTAACCTTGCCTAAAGAGGTAAGTTTTGAGGTTGCATTTGAAGATATGAACAGATGACGTGTGACGTATAAAGCAAGGAAGAGAGTTCCAGAGCAGAGGGGCAGCATGAGAAAAGTCCTGTATACGGGTGTGGGAGGAGGTAATTAGAGCAGATGAAAGGAGAAGATCATAAGCAGAGTGAAGTTTACGCCTTGGGTAGTATCTGTTTATCAGATCAGAGATGTATGGGGGGGGGCTGTATTGGAGAGAGCCTTGTAGGATAAGGTTAGCAGCTTAAATTGGATCCTTTGGGTGATGGGAGGCCAGTGGAGAGATTGACAGAAAGGGGCAGCGTGTGAGAAGCGGGAAGAGAGGTGAATGAGCCTGGCAGCAGAGTTAAGGATTGATTGATGGGTTGCCAGTCGGTTGTTGGTAGACAGCATCAAAGTAAGTGAGAATAAATAATTGCAGCCCCCTGTGGTCCCTCTTAACTCCATCCACATAACCTGCCACCTCCTAACTTTCTGGTACGTGATTTCTTCATATCTTGGGCTGTGCACCATGTAAAAAGGTGGTTGATGGCTCATTTTAAAGGTAGGAACCTCAACTTGTTGGAGAGCACAGTTCCCTTTAAAGCATTGTATTGCTTAATTACAGTATTTTTTTTGGTGGGGGGGTTGCATTTCACTATAAGAGAACTACAAAAGTAGCTTGAATTACAAATTAAAAATCGCCCACATAGTTTATTAATTAGTATGAGTTTGTAATGAGCTTTCGCAAAGATAATTAACCTATAGAAGAAACATTCCCATGAGTCAAGATTATCTTGTAAATGCTATATAAGTGCATTACACATTGACTATATCAGAATGCTGCTGTAAGATACTTTTCAGTTCGGGCAAGAGAAGAGGAACTTTCTCTAAGCACTAGAATAATTTCTGCAACGAGCTGGAGAAGTAACGTGTTATTCTGGGGAGATAATGAGTGGGATTTATTTTTAAAGAATTTAGACTATTAAGGGATACAGTAACATACAGCATATGTATTTATTTCTTATAACCATTGGCTTTAAAAGGAAATAACTATATGATTGCAGAGTTACAGCTCCTGCAGGTAAGATCTTGACAATGTAAATGTTGTTCAGTTTTAAATTACATCACCTATAAACATGTTGTGTAGTTCCCTAATCTGAAGGTGAAGGACTCTCAGAACACTGAGGGAATTATGGAAATTATATATAATGGAAGCATGAAGATTGGGTACAGGTAAACATGACCAATAGAGCAATAGAAAGTATTTGTCTGTGGCTCAATGGAGTAAATTTTTATTAAAATGCAGGTCATATGCATACTGTATACATTGGATATTTGGAAATCAAGTATTTATTGGCCTGGTGATAAATTAACACAGCTCATTCTATAAATAGTAAATATAGCATGATGGAAATATTAATATGTTTGTTCAGAGGGTGACCACGCAGATTTGGAATAATAAAAAAAGGTTTGCTGCTTGTGAAAAACATGACTATAGATAAGATTGGTATTTTTGCTATAAATGGCAACTTTGGGTCAAGTCATATAATATAATATTCTTAAGAGGTGCCAAATTTGTCTGTGTATTAATTTGCAACAACCAGATAGCTACTGGGCTTCTACATTTAAAAACATCTGATTGGCTGCTGCAGATTAATTGCAAGGGCAAACTTTTGCACCTCTTATTATATCAGCCCCATATTTTTTTAAAAGAATTGTAAATTACTTGGTTCAAAGGTAGGTATCACAGTACTTCACCAATATATTTATCTGTAATTTAACAATGTATTTATCTCCGGGTGCAGAAGCAACAAGCAATTATAGCTGCATAGTTCTTAAATTTGGAAAACGTTCCACATATAAGAACTATACTTATTATACAGCACTTCCAATTATTTATTACAGCATGATAGTTTATAACTGCAACATTTTGAGAGACACCCCTCAGGTAATATGAATTCAAACAGTAGAGTACCACGTACAGCAGTCCTGCTGTCATGGAGGGGCTGGGGAACCGAGGGGGCCTGCTTTCAGCTGTTTTTAAACAGCTGATCACACGTCTCAGAAAAAAACATGCGTGATCAGCTGTTTAAAAGACTGGTACCAGTCTTTTAAAACCAGTTGCTGGGTGCTGGGGTGTGTCAGGGTCCTGGCCTCTATGCCTGCAGGTAACCTAACTGAACTGAATGATAATGAGCTTTTCCCTATTCACAGATATACAGAGAAGCTTAGTTGACATGGATGAAGTCAATAGAACTGTGTTATATGAATTTATTCTTTTGGCATTTTCCGATCTCCACAACTACCAGAGTTTGCTTTTTATTGTTATCCTTTTGATGTATATGTCTGTCTGTGGGGTAACATCACCATCATTTCACTGGTTGTGACCGATCCATCGCTTCATAACCAATGTTTATTTATTAGTGTGTTTGCTACATGGAATTAACATTTGTCTCAGTCACTATGCCAAAACTCTAGAAAATCTTCTTCTAGCTACAAGCGCCTCTTTACCTTGGATGTTCACACAATTATATATCTTCAATGCTTTGGGAGAAACAGAATGTTATCTACTGGCAATCATTGCCTTTGACCGTCATTTGGCCATTAATCACCCTTTGCGCTACACATCAATAATGAACAACAGATTTTGTACCGAGTTAGCAGTTCTACCTTGGATTATTGGGTTCGCAAGTTCATTCATTCCAACCACAGTTACGGCAGGTTTAAAATTCTGCGGGCCTAATGAGATTAACCATTTTTTTTGTGATTTGGCTCCACTGCAAAACCTGTCTTGTTCCAATCCTTTTGTTAGCAGTATTGTCACAATGGCATTAGCAATTGTTATGCTTGTTATACCATTTATGGCCATAATAGGATTCTACATACTCATTATATTGACAGTGTCAAAAATTACCACGACTGAGGGGAAATACAAAGCTTTCTCTACCTGTTCATCACATCTCATAGTAGCCAGTCGTGTCTATGGCACCTGCATTATAGTTTACCTTCGACCTAAAGGAAGCCAATATGATAAATTTCTTGCTCTCTGTACACCATTGTCAATCCCCTGTTGAACCCTTTTGTTTATACATTAAGAAACCAGGATGTAAAAAAGGCTTTCAGGAAAAGGATGGGCTTGCTTTACAGGATGCTTAAGGCAGATAAAAGATTTGCATGAACAGTTTGCTGATTAGTTAGATTTATGCTGTATGGACTACCTTGTAGAAAAGTAGGTAGTCAGGCAAAAGGACATTTTAACCTAGGAACCTGCAGCCCTCCAGATGTTTTAAAAATGCAACTATCAGCATTCCTTGGTTGCATTTGCAACCATGGAATGGTGGTATTTGTAGTTTTCAAACTTTAAGAGGTCCGCAGATTGGAATTGTACACTGAAAAAAATTACTTTGCTTATTTCATCTATAATGATTACAGTTAGCACATCCTCTGATGTGTTTGTGATGCTGCATCACTTCAATCCAGTACAGACTCTCTGTGAGGGCAAGCATGCTCAGTAATCCCTATGAGGCAGCATTAGGAGAGGGAATTTCACACCATGCAATTCACGTCACCATCCCAGCTACACTAAAACTATACATAACAAGAGAGCTTATGATACTAAGCTGAAATGTAAGATGGTTCAGACTGGATATCTAAAGAAATAGGGGATAGATCAACAAAAAAACGGCATATCCTTTAACTTGTTTTCAGAACTTTAATGTGCATTTCAAAAGCCACAGAGACTATAAATGTTCAAAGGGAGAACTATTGTGTGTATAATTTTTTTTAGAATACAGTTAAAATTAAAAGTTCTTGGGACAGCGATATAGGACTGGTTATACTTACCTCCCAATATTGTTTCTGTGAGGAGCACCAGCCCAAAGAAAACTGATTTTGCCAGTCTTCCTCTTGGCTTTAATGCTATGTTTAATAAAGGAATCGTCTGGGACTAGCCTGGCAAATGAAAACTGTACGTGCTGTAGCTCCACAACGAAATGATACTGTGAGGTAGGAATAATCAATCCTACCTCCCTGTGCCAAGTACTTTACATTTGAAAAATTACATTTTAGCGTATAGTTACTTTAACAAAAACGGGCACAAGAGTGAACTAAATGAAAACCCTTTGAAGAAGTGAAGAGACAAATAATAAAATTGATTGGGGAAATATTTACTAAATGCTATGTGCTTTCGAAAAATAATGTGTCTTGTAGTATAATTGAACCTCCCTCTTGCTCCACAGGATGCCTCACCACTGGGTTCTTGTTCTAGTTAAGCAGCATTACTTACCTAAAGTTTCCTTTGCTGCTCTGGCCCTCTCTGCCTCTCTTGATCATTCAGCTGTGGGCCAATGAGAAGACGCAACAGGTGCATTTTCCTACCTGCACAATCCTTAACCATGAAAAGGGACCAGAGCAGTGAAGGAAACATTGATTAACTAAGAAGAACACAAGGAGGGGAACCAACTGGGAGTGGTGAGTATAGTTGTCTCTGTACATTTGTCTGAACTGGGGTGTCTCTTGTTCATGTTCCTACACTAAGCAGCATACACTGTATTTACAATTGAAAATTCAGTGATTATTTAGATACCAAATATTTTATTCTGTGTACCAATTCATTAATTTGTTGAATTTATTAATCAAATTAATTATATTATGTCTGCACTACAAACATTTTTAATTGAAATGATAAAGTTAATGTGTTAATTGGAAGAGGACTTCAATCACCTTATGCAGCCAACATACGATAGACCTGTAACACAAATACATATATTATATATGTATGTATAATTTATTTATTAAGGTCACTTGGTACGCAGTGTGTAAATTATAAAGTATACAAACAAGGGATAAGTGCAAGCCATTATCAGATAAATGAAAATAAAAGACAATTTCATACATCGGTTAAGAAAGCATATCTATAAATTATGTATAAATTGATATAAGTGCAGCATGCCTTGACACATTAGGAATGAGATTGCTGCCCGAAGAGCTTACAATAAGTGCCTATTTGCCTCTAATATGTTTAGAAATGTCTTGCCAAGTAATATATTCTAACCACAATGGAGAAGCTCACAATTGTTATTCAGCAATATATATTTATTGAATGTCAGATTATAAAATGCTTAAATTTGGTTTCAAGAATGGTGATACTTTAATTAAACCTACAGTAAACATCTTGGTATGACAACTAGAACGTATTTAGTCTCCATGAGTTAAAAATGCTATCAAGTCTCATTTAAAGGAACACTAAATCCAAAAAAACAACTCTTTGCCATTCGTTTGTATTATTCACAGGGAGGTGAGAATGCTTATTCTCACCTCCCTGTGAATAATATTACGCTCGGGGGACCGGAACTTACCTTACCGCCGCTCCACTCGCAGCCGCTCCTTCACTGAACAGGTTCTCTCCCGATCGCGCGCCCTATCTTTTGTAATGCGCGCATGCGCCTAAGATAGGGCGCGGTCGACAGAGGCGGTCAGTGAAGGAGCGGCTGCGAGTGGAGCGGCTGTAAGGTAAGTTCCAGGTCCCCGACGTAATATTATATTTGTTATTTGTTATTTTCCAGAACCCCCAAATCTTTTTCCAGTCGAGATCACTTAACACAGAGTTATTATGGTGTAGGTGGCACAAGGATTGTTAAACCCTAAATGCATCACCTTACATTATCAACATGAAACTCATCTGCCATACTGCTGCCCATTTTGCTAATCCATTAGGTCAGCTTGCAGCAATTGCACATCATTTGAAGTTTCCATTTGAAGCTCTGCATAGTTTAATGTTATCAGCAAACAGAGACCTTGCTTTCAATGCCCCCTTCTAAGTAATTATAAACGATTAAAAAGAAGTGGCCCCGTACAGAATCCTGAGGCACTCCACTTAGAATTAAGCCCACATAGATGTAGCTCCATTGACCACCACTCTCTGTTTGCGATCATAACCAATTCACTATCCATGAAAAGGGAAATACAATGGATACAATCCTGCACACTAAACCATGAATGCAGACAAAATTCCAAAATGTTGGGTGCTCCGGCACTGTAGCCAACAGTAATCAAATATATGGATGAAGGTAGCTGGGCACACCAGTCTTAGTGAATCAAACTTTATTAGTGACATTTCGGAACCAATGTGGTTCCTTTCTCAGACCAAAAAATTCTCTATCCATGTACAAATGTTTTTTTTCTGGCCAACATTTATGCATTAGTCGCCTATGTGGACAGTATCAAAAGCTTTAGCAAAATCCAAGTGTACCACATTTACTGCTAGCCAGAATCTAAATTCTACTCACTTCTCATAAAAACCAAGTAAATTGTCTGGCACAATCTATTTCTCATAAATCCATGCTGACTACTACTATAAGATCAGTACTGGGAAAAAGTCAAGGGTATGATCCCGTAACAAAGTTTCCATCACCTTCCCTACCACTGATGTTAAGCTTACAGGTCTATAGTTACCAGGTTGGAAAAACACTACCTTTTTTGATTATTGGTATTACATTGGCTTTTTTCCAATCCAGCAGCAGACAAATGTGAATCTGAAAAGATAAGAAACAGTGGTCTAAATAAAACTGAACTAAGCTCTCTTAAGATACGAGGATGTATTCCATCCGGTTCTGGGGCTTTATTGATGTTAACTTGTCTAATTGTTTCCGTACCATATCCTCTCTCAGCAATTGTGAATGTTCCTCATTTATAACCTTCATTTATTACAGTCCCTACTAGGACTAGGTACTCTAAAATGAATACAGAGGAAAAAAATGTTTTGCATATTAGCCTTCTCGGCATACTCTATAACCATCTCTGCCCATTATTTAATGGTCCTACATTTTCAGTCCTATCTTTTACTATTGATATGTTTAAAAAACATTTTGGGGTTAAAATTGCTTTGTTCTGCTATCCGTATTTCATTTTCTATTTTAGCTAGTTTAATGCTTTCTTGCACCATTATTACAGCTTTTATACTCCTGTATGCCTGTTCGGTTCCCTCTGATTTCAAAATTCTAAAAGCTTTTTCTTTTTTCCATTTGCCCTTTTTTCTGGGCATTAAGCCAGACAGAAGAGGTCCTCATTTTACACTTGTTCCCTAAAGGTATAAATTTAGAAATGTTATGGTTTAATATCCTTAAATTCGGTCCACTTCTGCTCAATATTAGGGATGGCCGGTTCGCGGATCCGACCCGGATCCGCAGCGGAATTATCCCGTTTTTCATATTTTCGAAAATTTCTAAATTACGGGGTTTCACATATTTTCGAAAATTTTCGAAAATACAAGAAAAACACGTTATTCGAAAATTTTCGAAAAGCAAGGATTTCTCTTATTTTCATAAATACGTATTTTCGAAAATTTTCGGAAATACGCGAAAACCCGTAATTTCGAAAATTTGCAAAAATATGAAAAACTAGTAATTTCAAGTGAATTTTTCATTTTAATGGGTCCGCTCGCGGATTTTCGAATTTTCGAATTTTTCCGAAAATTCGCGGATCCTCGAGCGGACCGGATTTTGCGAAGTTCGGACATCTCTACTCAATATCCTCACTAGGAACAAATCCCCCAGTCTATGAGCAGGAGCGATTCCTTTAACAACATAAAATTAGCTTCTTCTTAAGTTATACGTTTTTGTTTAACCCAGTGCACTTTTGTTATTTGCAACCGATATTAAATGACACGTTATCATGATCACTATTCTCAAGCTTCCCATTACCTTCATCTCTAAAATGAGCTCAAGGTTATTAGAGCTCAAGGTTATTAGATATCACCAGATCCAACAATGCATCCTGTTAGTAGGAACTTCTACCATCTGTGAAAGAAAATGCTCATAAAAGAAGATTTAAGAACTTGGGACCTTTTGAGGTGCAAGCAGCTTCACTGCAATCTATGTCTTTGTAATTGAAATCCCCCCTAACCAGAACAGCCCATACCAGCAGCCTTTGCCAAATGCATATGGAGATTTATTTCCACATCCTCACTGGCATGGCAGCTTATAACATAACCCCAACAATTCATTTACCCACTTTCTTGTTCCTGTACATAGCCCACCCATATTGTTTCTGCCTTATCATCTATACCCCATCTATCTCATGTTTTAAATTTGGCTTCAATTCCTGTTTAACATACATAGATATGTCCCCTCCTTTTTATTAACTCGTTCATGTCTAAATAAGGAATATCCTCAATGTTTACTGCCCAGTCGTGTGAATCATTTAGCATGTTTCTACTATACCGATCACATCATACCTATCCTTTAAAGCTGTTCTAGTTTCCAGACAGACTTTGTATGTAACATACGTTTTAGATTATCATTCAATTTACTTCCAAACTTGGACGAATGGCTCTTATCCTCTATGCTCCCACTCCCCCATTTCCACCCTCCATTATCTTATTAGCCCCTTGATCCTATTCCCTCTATCTACCCCTGTGTAGTCCAATGTACCCTCCCCCATACCTAGTTTAAATCTCTCCAACTCTGCCATCTTCTCCCCCAATACAGCTGCACCATCATCCAAGAGGTGCAGTCATCTCTACTAAAGAGCCTGTAGCCAACAGAGAAGTAGCCCCGTTCTCCAAAAACCAAACCCCATCTCTTACACTACCCCTTTAGCCACGCATTTATACTCTTCAACGCCCATTGCCTCCCTAGCGTAGCACATGGCTGCGGTAGTATTTCTGAAAACACTAGCCTTGAGTAGGGATGGCCGGTTCGCGGATCCGAACCGGATCCGCCGCAAATTTATCTCGGATTTATTCCGGATTTTTCGCCTTCGAACTTCCGAACCGCGAATTTCTCGTATTTTCGAAAATTTTGGAAATTACGAGGATTTCGCCTTTTTTGAAAATGCTGTGAAAATACGTTTTTCGAAAATTTTCGAGATTACGAGGATTTCTTGTATTTTCGAAATACGTATTTTCGAAAATTTCAAAATTACAAGGATTTATGTATTTTCGAGGATTTTTTCATTTTAATGGGTCCGCTCGCGGATTTTCGAATTTTCTAATTTTTTCAAAAATTTGCGGATCCTCGAGGGACCGGATTGCGAATTGGACATCTCTAGCCTTGAGGGCCTTACTTTTATCTTGGCCCCTAACATTTGGAAATCATTTTTAAGGAACTCATTCCACCTCTAACTAGTCATTGGCACCAACGTGCACAAGACTGCCAGGTCACTCCAGAACTGTGGTGAATCTGTCTACACAATTCACCACATGTCGAACCCTAGCACCAGGCAGGGTGTTGGCATGTAGGGTCTTGGCGGCAGATTACCCTATCTACCCTTCTAATAATAATCCCCTACCACTACCACCTGCTATCCTTCCTAGCCCCCAATTCTCCCTCCCATGTTGTTTAGGGGAATGGCCCGCTCTATACATGCTACTTCCAAGCCATCGTCCTCCCACATCTTTACCTAACACGCAATCTGTTGGGATCGACCAGCTGGGAAGAAGCAACCCTATCCTTCTGTCCCCTACTTCCCTGGTGACCCTTAGACATCTATCTATTTTTTTTTTCACCTTATCGCCCCATTTCCACTCTCCAGTTTACTGGCCCCTGCCAGTACCACATTTCCCCCAGTTTTGTCAAGCCTGCAATGCTGCAAGTTTCCCTTTAGATTCTGCATCTCAGATTCCAAATGGGCAACCCACTCACATCTGATATGACATAGGTCCTGGGTTGGTTCTCCAAGATCCATACAATGCGTCAGGATGCACATTGCATGGCCCCACAAAACTATCCATACTAAACAGCAATGCACACACAGCAATCTACAACACAGAAGCAGCAAATCTACAACACAGAAGCAGCAATCACAACACGACAGCAGCATATCAAAACAACAGATGGCAATCGTTCTTAAACCCTTTTTTGTTCTAAACGCTTTCTAAACGCACCCCTTAACAACAGACAAACCCCTTTAAAACAGAAAATCCTTTTACAAGTGGATCGACAGAGCTGCATACTCTGGAAGGAGAACTTTTATATGAGGTTCAAACCAATACCCTTATTGCTCTGGCAATTTAAACCAATTAGCTACACCCTCATCCAATCAGAATGAAAGAAACAAAAAAAAGCTCTTCCTTTGTTTCTTCCCAGCCCCCACCCTAAAGGTAACAATGTAGTTGGAAACAAGTATTTTATTTAAAAACCTTGTGCCTAAGTTTACTTAAACAATCCCACCACCTATTCCAGTACTAAGCAGTAAAAAAAACAAAAGTGATTTTATTACTTACTCAGAACACTCCCGAAATAAAAACTGATGTTTAAACATCCAAGGGGAATCACAAAAATATTAATGCAACATTAAACATTTTATAACCAGCAGTAGCATTTCCCACATATATTATATCTTTCTCTTCCAACTACTGCTATGCTTATCCATGCTCTCATCCTATCACGTCTGGATTGTTGTAACCTTCTGCTTTCTGGTCTTTCTGCTTTAATCTTCTTCCTCCTCACGTCCATACTTATCTCGCGGCATGCATTGTGCTCACTCTCTAACATACGGGATTTAAATCTCTCTCTTGCGCACATCTAATTGGCTCCCCATTAACAACACATTATCTACAAAATCCTTCTCTAACATTTAAATCTCTTCTGCTCCTTCTTATATTTCTTCACTTGTGTCCCCATATGTCCCTGCCCGTACCCTCCGCTTATCACAGAACCCCTCTTATATAGACCCCCCACGCATATACTGCCTCCTCTCGCCTTAAACCTTTTTCTCTTTTGGCTCCCGTCCTCTGGAATTTCATTCCCTTCTCTCTACGTGAAGAAACCTCCTTCTATCTCTCGAGCAAAGCAAACATAGAACTGTTGACACTGCCACCAGTTATTGCTTTAAGCACTTCCACACTTGCTATGTATCTGCTGTTACCCACCTAAGTAGTTAAAGCTCTAAGGGGCAGGGACCTCTTCCTATGTTACAATGTTTAAGCACTTGTATTATTGAGCTCATATTATTTATATATTTATGTATTTATTTACTGGCCCCCTTGTATGACTTTTTGTATTCTATATTGTACAGCGCGCATCCCCTGTGGCGCTAATAAATAAACATACTTACATACATACATGTTCCATTGTATTAATTAATCAGGCAACATGTTTTATGTGCTGAGTCTAATTCATATATTTTAGTTTAGAATATCCAGTTTGTGTGGTGAAAACTACAGATTTGCTTTGAATTTCTGCTGGTCAAAGCTACCAATAAAACTTTGGTAGGTTTTGAAAGTTTGAAGACCAAACTATGTTCTGATCCATGGACTGCCTGGATGAAACAAACTCAGAGGGGTTTATTACACTCAAATTTTAATAATTAAATCCAAATTACTCTATGTTATTAGTAAGCGCACTACTAAGCTTTTCTCCACACCTGCTGGATTCATAAATATCTATCCATGTATTTATTTCTAGCATGAAAATGTTTAGTTTCAGATATATAGCACATTGTTTTAAACAATTCACAACTTTCCTTGCCCTGGGGTGCTTATGAATTTGTGCACTTTAGGGCATATTATAAAAGGTTGTTAACTTTTCACCGCCGTTATCAACAAAAATTTTGATAAATTTGGATTTAGCTCAATTTATAAGCGCCAGTAACCGTCGGTGAAAAATCATTAACATCATGATCATTGACTCACTTATCGACACTTATCTTGCATTAATCAGCTTTAACTTAAGATCAGTGTCATGAACGCCGCTAGCTAGGCACGTGATCTGACCAATCACACAAAAAATGAAAACAATACTTTTGGATGAAAAAGGTACAATATGGTACATATATATAAATTGCAAAGAAATTAATGAAAACTCAGACTAAACACCAAATCAATTCCATTATTATTCATTAGAAAGGGTTTACAAAGTGCTTTGAGTACACAACAGTAATAATAACTAAACATTTTAGAGCAATAAAAATAATATTAAATTAAATTATTATATATAAAACCTTAATTACACAACATATACATATATACAATACACTATCACAACGCCTTTTAAATGAAACAGTTAATTGGTAAATTCAATTTATAGAATGTGCCCTAATTAATTACATACTGTAAAGGTGTTCTACAGAATCAGTTAATAAATGCATTCATATAGTATAGTATATAGTTATCTTGGAATCTGAAAATATTATGTCTCAATATAAACAATATAGCTTGCCTAAGAAAGTCTGATACTCCTCATGTTACTTTTTTGTCTACAAAAAAGTTGCACTACACATAACCAAAAATAATGTAATCTATACCGAAAATAGGTTATTTTAAATTGACCATAACTGAAAACTATAATTCTTCCAACCACCACTGTATCATTTTTTGTGTCTAGATCCAATCTAAAACTTCTTATATTTCAACTGTCAATCAAGTTCCTTGCTCTCAAAAAACTCTTCTTGTGAATGGAATGGTGCCAGAGTTTGACAGTTGGATGCTGTATGCTGTGTGCAGGCTTGACAGTTAGTTGTGGGGAAAAAGTCAGTTCGGATGGAAGTGGGAGTGGTTAAAATAGGGAGGGGGGATATGCTCCTAAACAAAATGTGTGCTGGATTGAAGGCATGCAGCAACATACACAAATCAGAGTAAATGCATTACATGTATTCAATTATAGATTAAGATGAGGCAAAGTAATTTTTTAGTATAGTGTCCCTTT
This sequence comes from Hymenochirus boettgeri, assembly GCA_019447015.1. Taxonomy (NCBI): domain Eukaryota; kingdom Metazoa; phylum Chordata; class Amphibia; order Anura; family Pipidae; genus Hymenochirus; species Hymenochirus boettgeri. The sequence continues at coordinate 302,077,214 of CM033476.1, read as the reverse complement.
AATAATATTTATAATTTTCATACTATCCTTTATAGGCTGGAAGAGATTGAACCAAGGGGGAAAGAAAAGTATCTATAAATTTCAATATTTGCCGTTAAGGAATCAATACCAGAAAGCTACAAGTTTAGGGTGCAAAATTTCAAGGTTTAAAACTGCTGCTACAATTTCAATGATAAACTGTAGAGGTTTCAACAATTGAAACCGTGATACACATCACCAATCATTTTGTTACTTAGGGTGCCAGGCATATCACCTACAAAAATTTCCAGTTTGAACACCCACTCCTGGCGTGGCAATGGCCAAGGGATTAGTCATTTTGGAGCCACACACAGTCCAATAATCAGATTTACCATTTATCAAGCACATCTATACCTACTTTTAGGTATAGATTGGTATTTTAGCTATGAGCACTAAGACTGAGCAACAGTAGCACACTAATAGGCATTAGTTGTTGCAGTTTTAAGTAGCCCAGGAGCCCTAATTTGACAATACAATGATAAATAGACAAAAATAATATTTGTTGGGGGTATTGTAGCAACTTTTCCAGGGCTTGAGTAAATGCTACTAGCAGTCCTGTGTTCTTAGTGTATGTCATAATTATGCCATTTTTACATTTTTTATTATATCAGCCTATATTTTGAGGCCCATCTGACCTTGTCTTGTTCTGAATGTGGTAAAGATTTCTGTCAATAAATGACCACATGGGATGTGGTATGTTTAATCTATGACCTAGTAGCCAATTTATTAACGTTATGATTTTTTTTTAAAGGCATTGTTCAAATTATTGGTAGCACTTATATAAGTTAATGATTATTTTGATAAGACACAATTAGGGGATTACTGGGTAGTCCTTAGATCCTTGAGGACTTGTTAACTTATATTAAAGAAAAAAATCATAATTAACCCAAGAGATAGACAAGCTTAAACCCAATGATTTATATAAGATCATGCAATAGGGCCTGTTTGGATGAGGATGAATTCAAGAAGTAATGTTTTTTACCGTAGACATTTCAAGTAAGTGAATCATAACCAGCAGGCAAAGAAAGGTTATTATAAAACTAAAACCAAAAATAATTTTCAACTTATTGAAATCTCATTCATATACAAAATCTGTAATGCAGTATTCAAAAAAATATTGGTCTAAGCATGTGCAGATATTACTGCTTTGCAATTTGCACAGTACCAGTAGATTCATATGGAAATGTTGCTTAAAGAAATAAAAGTATTACAACTGATTAACACAAGTTATTTGCAGCCATTTTATTGCTTGTAGGATCAAAAAATCACATGAACTGTATGTGATATTTGCCAACAACCTTACTTAAATATTAACATATCCTTTGATAAAAGTATCAATAAAAAGTAATAAAAGATCATTTAGACTGTTAAGTTTTCTACACTTGTTTGATTCTACTGTCCAAAGCAGCAGATGAATGTTCAAAGGCCAATGCTTCAGGCTGGCTATCGTATGTGTGCGTGCTTCCATCATGTAAATGTCCTCTGAAGCAGTTATCCGCCAGTCTCTCCGTATGATCGGAATCTGACTGACATAAGGTCTGTCACAGAGCTTGGCTTAATGTAGATAGATAAACAATTTAGAAATGATTATTTATAAACAATAATACAATACAGTAAAGATAAAGAAAGGCTTTGATTTATAAGAATTCAGAATAAGAGGAACCACATATGAAATGAACGTCCCTAACTGTAGGTCCCTTAAACTTTCCCCAACTGATGGAAGAAGGGGTCTTACAAAGTACAGTTTCTGACAAATGTCTTGCGCTTGTGTACAAATAGACCTGAAGTGCCGCCTAACAATAATTCTAATGCAGTTTTGTTTCAAGAAATAGTTCATTTTACCCCAAACAGCTTTTGTAATAAGTTTCAATGCAAAACGAAACTAACAAAAAGTATTTAATATTCACAGCTTGGTAAAGCCCATTGAGTCAATTTTTGCAAAGACATAAGTGTTGTCACCTTGTCATATGGGTTCACCTGTGGACTAATAATGGATCAAGTAGGTGTCAGGTGTGTATAAAAAGAACCCCAGTACACAGACCTTCACATAATGCAATAGACCTCGCAAACATGCTAAGATTCACCTGAGACTAAAGTGTTGATTATCAAGAGGCTGAGAGACCAAATCCACCGCTGATGTGGCAACTTCATGTCTCTCAGTGACAAGTTCAGAGGATATAGAAAAGATTTGAAGAGACTGGAGAAGTTTTTGACAAACCCAGGTCAGGCAGATCCCGGACAACTGCTCGAGAGGACATGTTTGTTGGCCGAAAATCCAAGGCAAGCTCATTTTCAAATGCAGCAAGAACTCCAGGAGACCTGGTCACCTGAAATCCTGTGTAACCAGAACAATTGTCAGATTCGTTCTCTAAATGGCCTCCATGGTTGAATCACTTAACACAGAGTTATTTATGGTGTAGGTGGCACAAGGATTGTTAAACCCTAAATGCATCACCTTACATTTATCAACATTGAAACTCATCTGCCATACTGCTGCCCATTTTGCTAATCCATCTAGGTCAGCTTGCAGCAATTGCACATCATTTGAAGTTTCCATTTGAAGCTCTGCATAGTTTAATGTTATCAGCAAACAGAGACCTTGCTTTCAATGCCCCCTTCTAAGTAATTTATAAACAGATTAAAAAGAAGTGGCCCCAGTACAGAATCCTGAGGCACTCCACTTAGAAATTAAGCCCACATAGATGTAGCCCCATTGACCACCACTCTCTGTTTGCGATCCAATAACCAATTCACTATCCATGAAAAGGGAAATACAATGGATACAATCCTGCACACCTAAACCATGAATGCAGACAAAATTCCAAAATGTTGGGTGCTCCGGCACTGTAGCCAACAGTAATCAAATATATGGATGAAGGTAGCTGGGCACACCAGTCTTAGTGAATCAAACTTTTATTAGTGACATTTCGGAACCAATGTGGTTCCTTTCTCAGACCAAAAAATTCTCTATCCATGTACAAATGTTTTTTTTGTAGGCCAACATTTATGCATTAGTCGCCTATGTGGGACAGTATCAAAAGCTTTAGCAAAATCCAAGTGTACCACATTTACTGCTATGCCAGAATCTAAATTCTTACTCACTTCTTCATAAAAACCAAGTAAATTTGTCTGGCACAATCTATTTCTCATAAATCCATGCTGACTACTACTAATAAGATCAGTACTGGAGAAAAAGTCAAGGGTATGATCCCGTAACAAAGTTTCCATCACCTTCCCTACCACTGATGTTAAGCTTACAGGTCTATAGTTACCAGGTTGGGAACAACTACCTTTTTTGATTATTGGTATTACATTGGCTTTTTTCCAATCCAGCAGCCAGACAAATGTGAATCTGAAAAGATAAGAAACAGTGGTCTAAATAAAACTGAACTAAGCTCTCTTAAGATAGATACGAGGATGTATTCCATCCGGTTCTGGGGCTTTATTGATGTTAACTTTGTCTAATTGTTTCCGTACCATATCCTCTCTCAGCAATTGTGAATGTTCCTCATTTATAACCTTCATTTTATTACAGTCCCTACTAGGACTAGGATCCTCTAAAATGAATACAGAGGGAAAAAAATTGTTTTGCATATTAGCCTTCTCGGCATACTCTATAACCATCTCTGCCCCATTATTTAATGGTCCTACATTTTCAGTCCTCATCTTTTTACTATTGATATGTTTAAAAAACATTTTGGGGTTAAAATTGCTTTGTTCTGCTATCCGTATTTCATTTTCTATTTTAGCTAGTTTAATGCTTTCTTGCACTCATTATTACAGCTTTTATACTCCCTGTATGCCTGTTCGGTTCCCTCTGATTTCAAAATTCTAAAAGCCTTTTTCTTTTTTTCCATTTGCCCTTTTTTCTGGGCATTAAGCCAGACAGAAGAGGTCTTCATTTTTTACACTTGTTCCCTAAAGGTATAAATTTAGAAATGTAATGGTTTAATATCCCTTTAAATTCGGTCCACTTCTGCTCAATATTAGGGATGGCCGGTTCGCGGATCCGAACCCGGATCCGCAGCGGAATTATCCCGTTTTTCATATTTTCGAAAATTTTCGAAATTACGGGGTTTCGCATATTTTCGAAAATTTTCGAAAATACAAGAAAAACACGTAATTTCGAAAATTTTCGAAAATGCAAGGATTTCTCTTATTTTCATAAATACGTATTTTCGAAAATTTTCGGAAATACGCGAAAACCCGTAATTTCGAAAATTTGCAAAAATACGAAAAATCTAGTAATTTCAAGTGAATTTTTCATTTTAATGGGTCCGCTCGCGGATTTTCGAATTTTCGAATTTTTCCGAAAATTCGCGGATCCTCGAGCGGACCGGATTTTGCGAAGTTCGGACATCTCTACTCAATATCCTTACCTAGGAACACATCCCCCCAGTCTATGAGCAGGAGCGATTCCTTTAACAACATAAAATTAGCTTTCCTTAAGTTATACGTTTTTGTTAACCCAGTGCACTTTTGTTATTTGCAACCGATATTAAATGACACGTTATCATGATCACTATTCTCTAAGCTTCCCATTACCTTCATCTCTAAAATGAGCTCAAGGTTATTAGAGCTCAAGGTTATTAGATATCACCAGATCCAACAATGCATCCTGTCTAGTAGGAACTTCTACCATCTGTGAAAGAAAATGCTCATAAAAAAGATTTAAGAACTTGGTACCTTTTGAGGTGCCAGCAGTTCCCTTACTGCAATCTATGTCTTTGTAATTGAAATCCCCCATAACCAGAACATGCCTCATACCAGCAGCCTTTGCCAACTGCATATGGAGATTTATTTTCACATCCTCACTGGCATTTGGCAGCTTATAACATACCCCAACAATTCATTTACCCACTTTCTTGCTTCCTGTACATAGCTCCACCCATATTGTTTCTGCCTTATCATCTATACCCCATCTATCTCATGTTTTAAATTTGGCTTCAATTCCTGTTTAACATACATAGATATGTCCCCTCCTTTCTTATTAACTCGTTCATGTCTAAATAAGGAATATCCTCAATGTTTACTGCCCAGTCGTGTGAATCATTTAGCCATGTTTCTACTATACCGATCACATCATACCTATCCTTTAAAGCTGTTCTAGTTTTTCCAGACAGACTTCTTGTATTTGTAAACATACGTTTTAGATTATCATTCAATTTACTTCCAAACTTGGACGTACATGGCTCCTTATCCTCTATGCTCCCCACTCCCCCATTTCCACCCTCCATTATCTTATTAGCCCCTTGATCCCTATTCCCTCTATCTACCCCTGTGTAGTCCAATGTACCCTCCCCCCATACCTAGTTTAAAATCTCCTCCAACCCTCTAGCCATCTTCTCCCCCAATACAGCTGCACCATCATCCAAGAGGTGCAGTCCATCTCTACTAAAGAGCCTATAGCCAACAGAGAAGTCAGCCCAGTTCTCCAAAAACCCAAACCCCATCTCCTTACACTACCCTTTTAGCCACGCATTTATACTCTTCAACGCCCATTGCCTCCCTAGCGTAGCACATGGCTGCGGTAGTATTTCTGAAAACACTAGCCTTGAGTAGGGATGGCCGGTTCGCGGATCCGAACCTGGATCCGCCGCAAATTTATCTCGGATTTATTCCGGATTTTTCGCCTTCCGAACTTCCGAACCGCGAATTTCTCGTATTTTCGAAAATTTTGGAAATTACGAGGATTTCGCCTTTTTTTGAAAATGCGTGAAAATACGTATTTTCGAAAATTTTCGAGATTACGAGGATTTCTTGTATTTTCGAAAATACGTATTTTCGAAAATTTTCAAAATTACAAGGATTTATCGTATTTTCGAGGATTTTTTCATTTTAATGGGTCCGCTCGCGGATTTTCGAATTTTCTAATTTTTTCAAAAATTTGCGGATCCTCGAGCGGACCGGATTTTGCGAAGTTCGGACATCTCTAGCCTTGAGGTCCTTACTTTTATCTTGGCCCCTAACATTTGGAAATCATTTTTAAGGACCTCATCTCCACCTCTAACTTAGTCATTGGCACCAACGTGCACCAAGACTGCCAGGTCACTCCCAGACATGTGGTGAATCTGTCTACACAATTCACCACATGTCGAACCCTAGCACCAGGCAGGGTGTTTGGCATGTAGGGTCTTGGCGGCAGATTACCCTATCTACCCTTCTAATAATAATCCCCTACCACTACCACCTGCCTATCCTTCCTAGCCCCCAATTCTCCCTCCCATGTTGTTTAGGGGAATGGCCCGCTCTATACATGCTACTTCCAAGCCATCGTCCTCCACATCTTTACCTAACACAGCAATCTGTTGGGATCGACCAGCTGGGAAGAAGCAACCCTATCCTTCTGTCCCCTACTTCCCCTGGTGACCCTTAGACATCTATCTATTTTTTTTTTCACCTTATCTGCCCCATTTCCACTCTCCAGTTTACTGGCCCCTGCCAGTACCTACATTTCCCCCAGTTTTGTCAAGCCCTGCAATGCTGCAAGTTTCCCCTTTAGATTCTGCATCTCAGATTCCAAATGGGCAACCCACTCACATCTGATATGTACATAGGTCCCTTGGGTTGGCTTCTCCAAGATCCCATACATGCGTCAGGATGCACATTGCATGGCCCCAACAAAACTATCCATACTAAACAGCAATGCACAACAACAGCAATCTACAACACAGAAGCAGAAATCTACAACACAGAAGCAGCAATACACAACACAGAAGCAGCAATACAAAACAACAGATGGCAATCTTGTTCTTAAACCCTTTTTTGTTCTAAACGCTTTCTAAACGCACCCCTTAACAACAGACAAACCCCTTTAAAACAGAAAATCCTTTTACAAGTGGATCGCACAGAGCTGCATTACTCTGGAAGGAGAACTTTTATATGAGGTTCAAACCAAATACCCTGTATTGCTCTGGCAATTTAAACCAATTAGCTACACCCTCATCCAATCAGAATGGAAAGAAACAAAAAAAATGCCTCTCCTTTGTTTCTTCCCAGCCCCCACCCTAAAGGTAACAATGTAGTTGATAACAAGTATTTAATTTAAAAACCTTGTGCCTAAAGTTTACTTAAACAATCCCCACCACCTTATTCCAGTACTAAGCAGTAAAAAAAACAAAAGTGATTTTATTTACTTACTCAGACACACTCCCAGAAATAAATAACTGATTGTTTAAACATCCAAGGGGAATCACAAAAATATTAAATGCAACATTAAACATTTTATAACCATGCAGTAGCATTTTTCCCACATAATATTTATATTCCTTTCTCTTCCAACTACTGCTATGCTTATCCATGCTCTCATCCTATCACGTCTGGATTGTTGTAACCTTCTGCTTTCTGGTCTTTCTGCTTCTAATCTTTCTCCTCCTCAGTCCATACTTATCTCTGCGGCATGCATTGTCTCACTCTCTAACAATCGGGATATTAAATCTCCTCTCTGCCGCACATCTAATTGGCTCCCCATTAAACAACACATTATCTACAAAATCCTTCTCTTAACATTTAAATCTCTTCTGCTCCTTCTTATATTTCTTCACTTGTGTCCCCATATGTCCCTGCCCGTACCCTCCGCTTATCACAGAACCATCTCTTATATAGACCCCCCACGCATACTGCCTCCTCTCGCCTTAAACCTTTTTCTCTTTTGGCTCCCGTCCTCTGGAATTTCATTCCCTTCTCTCTACGTGAAGAAACCTCATCCTATCTCTCTGAGCACAGCACAACATAGAACTGTTGACACTGCACCAGTTATTGCTTTAAGCACTTCCACACTTGCCTATGTATCTGTCTGTTACCCACCTAAGTAGATTATAAGCTCTAAGGGGCAGGGACCTCTTTCCTCATGTTACATGTTTTAAGCACTTGTATATTTATTGATGCTCATACTTATTTATATATTTATGTATTTATTTACTGTCCCCCTTGTATGACTTTTTGTATTCTATATTGTACAGCGCTGCATCCCCTAGTGGCGCTATATAAATAAACATACTTACATACATACATGTTTACCATTGTATTAATTAATCAGGCAACATGTTTTATGTGCTGAGTCTAATTCATATTATTTTTAGTTTAGAATTATCCAGTTTTGGGTGAAAACTACAGATTCTGCTTTGAATTTCTGCTGGTCAAAGCTACCAATAAAACTTTGGTAGGTTTTGAAAGTTTGAAGACCAAACTATGTTCTGATCCATGGACCTGCCGATGAAACAAACTCAGAGGGGTTTATTACACTCAAATTTTAATAATTGCAAATCCAAATTACTCTATGTTATTAGTAAGCGCACTACTAAGCTTTTCTCCACACCTGCTGGATTCATAAATATCTATCCATGTATTTATTTTCTAGCATGAAAATGTTTAGTTTCAGATATATAGCACATTGTTTTAACGAATTCACAACTTTCCTTGCCCTGGGGTGCTTATGAATTTGTGCAGTTTAGGGCATATTTATAAAGGTTGTTAACTTTTCACCGCCGTTATCAACAAAATTTTTGATAAATTTGGATTTAGCTCAATTTATAAGCGCCAGTAACCGTCGGTGAAAAATCATTAACATCATGATCATTGACTTTTCACTTATCGACACTTATCTTGCATTAAGTTCAGCTTTAACTTAAGATCAGTGTCATGAACGCCAGCTAGCTAGGCACGTGATCTGACCAATCACACAAAAAATGAAAACAATACTTTTGGATGAAAAAGTACAATATGAGTACATATTATGTAAATTGCAAAGAAATTAATGAAAACTCAGACTAAACCACCAAATCAATTCCATTATTATTCATTAGAAAGGGTTTACAAAGTGCTTTGAGTACAACAACAGTAATAATAACTAAACATTTTAGAGCAATAAAATAATATTAAATTAAAATTTATTATATATAAAAACCTTAATTACACAACATATACATATATACATATACACTATCACAACAGCCTTTTAAAATGAAACAGTTAATTGGTAAATTCAATTTATAAGAATGTGCCCTAATTAATTACATACTGTAAAGGTGTTCTACAGAATTAGTTAATAAATGCATTCATATAGTTTATAGTATATAGTTTATCTTGGAATCTGAAAATATTATGTCTCAATATAAACAATATAGCTTGCCTAAGAAAGTCTGATACTCCCTCATGTTACTTTTTTGTCTACAAAAAAGTTGCACTACACATAACCAAAAATAATGTAATCTATACCGAAAAATAGGTTATTTTAAATTGACCATAACTGAAAACTATAATTCTTCCCAACCACCACTGTATCATTTTTTGTTGTCTTTAGATATCCAATCTAAAACTTCTTATATTTCAACTGTCAATCAAGTTCCTTGCTCTCAAAAACTATTCTTCTGTGAATGGAATGGTGCCAGAGTTTTGACAGTTGGAATGCTGTATGCTGTGTGCAGGCTTGACAGTTAGTTTGTGGGGGAAAAAGTCAGTTCGGATGGAAATGGGAGTGGTTAAAATAGGGAGGGGGGATACTGCTCCTAAACAAAATGTGTGCTGGATTGAAGGCATGCAGCAACATACACAAATCAGAGTAAATGCTACTTACATGTATTCAATTATAGATTAAGATGAGGCAAAGTAATTTTTTCAGTATAGTGTCCCTTTAATAATATTTATAATTTTCATACTATCCTTCATATAGGCTGGAAGAGATTGAACCAAGGGGGAAAGAAAAGTATCTATAAATTTCAAATATTTGCCATTAAGGAATCAATACCAGAAAGCTACCAGTTTAGGGTGCAAAATTTCAAGGTTTAAAACTGCTGCTACAATTTCAATGATAAACAGTAGAGGTTTTAACAATTGAAACCGTGATACACATCACCAATCATTTTGTTACTTAGGGTGCCAGGCCATATCACCCTACAAAAATTTCCAGTTTGACACACCCACTCCTGGCGTGGCAATGGCCAATGGGATTAGTCATTTTGGAGCCACACACATGTCCAATAATCAGATTTACCATTTATCAAGCACATCTATACCTACTTTTTAGGTATAGATTGGTATTTTAGCTATGAGCACTAAGACTGAGCAACAGTAGCACACTAATTAGGCATTAGTTGTTGCAGTTTTAAGTAGCCCAGGAGCCCTAATTTGACAATACAATGATAAATAGACAAAAATAATATTTGTTGGGGGTATTGTAGCAACTTTTCCAGGGCTTGAGTAAATGCTACTAGCAGTCCTTGTGTCTTATGTGTATGTCATAATTATGCCATTTTTTACATTTTTTTTATATATCAGCCTATATTTTGAGGCCCATCTGACCTTGTCTTGTTCTGAATGTGGTAAAGATTTCTGTCAATAAATGACCACATGGGATGTGGTATGTTTAATCTATGACCTAGTAGCCAATTTATTAAACGTTATGATTTTTTTTAAATGGCATATGTTCAAATTATTGGTAGCACTTATAATAAGTTAAATGATTTATTTTTGATAAGACACAATTAGGTGGATTACTGGGTAGTCCTTAGATCCTTGAGGACCTTGTTAACTTTACTATTAAAGAAAAAAATCATAAATTAATCCCAAGAGATAGACAAGCTTAAACCCAATGATTTATATAAGATCATGCAATAGGTGCCTGTTTGGATGAGGATGAATTCAAGAAGTAATGTTTATACCCATTTCAAGTAAGTGAATCATAACCAGCAGGTCAAAGAAAAGGTTATTATTAATAACTAAAACCAAAAATAATTTTCAACTTATATTGAAATCTCATTCATAATACAAAATCTGTAATGCAGTATTCAAAAAAATATTTGGTCTAAGCATGTGCATATATTCTGCCTTTGCAATTTGCACAGTACCAGTAGATTCATATGGAAATGTTTGCTTAAAGAAATAAAAGTATTACAACTGATTAACACAAGTTATTTGCAGCCATTTTATTGCACTTGTAGGATCAAAAAATCACATGAACTGTATGTGATATTTGCACAAACACTTACTTAAAATATACTAACATATCCTTTGATAAAAGTATCAATAAAAAGTAATAAAAGATCATTTAGACTGTTAAGTTTTCTACACTTGTTTGATTCTACTGTCCAAAGCAGCAGATGAATGTTCAAAGGCCAATTGCTTCAGGCTGGCTATCGTATGTGTGCGTGCTTCCATCATGTACATGTCCTCTGAAGCAGTTATCCGCCAGTCTCTCCTGTATGATCGGAATCTGACTGACATAAGGTCTGTCTACAGAGCTTGGCTTAATGTAGATAGATAAACAATTTAGAAATGATTTATTTAATAAACATAATACAATACAGTAAAGATAAAGAAAGGCTTTGATTATATCAGAATTCAGAATAAGAGGAAACCACATATGAAATGAACGTCCCTAACTGTAGGTCCCTTAAACTTTCCCCAACTGATGGAAGAAGGGGTCTTTACAAAGTACAGTTTCTGACAAATGTCTTGTCGCTTGTGTACAAATAGACCTGAAGTGCCGCCTAACAATAATTCTAATGCAGATTTTGTTTCAAGAAATAGTTCATTTTACCCCAAACAGCTTTTGTAATAAAGTTTCAATGCAAAACGAAACTAACAAAAAGTATTCTAATATTCACAGCTTGGTAAAGCCCATTGAGTCAATTTTTGCAAAGACATAAGTGTTGTCACCTTGTCATATGGGCTTCACCTGTGACTAATAATGGATCAAGTAGGTGTCAGGTGTGTATAAAAAGAACCCCAGTACACTAGACCTTCACATCAACTGCAAATAGACCTCTGCAAACATGCCTAAGATTCACCCTGAGACTAAAGTGTTGATTATCAAGAGGCTGAAGACCAAATCCACCGCTGATGTGGCACCTTCAATGTCTCTCAGTGACAAGTTCAGAGGATATAGAAAAGATTTGAAGAGACTGGAGAAGTTTTTGACAAACCCAGGTCAGGCAGATCCCGCAGACAACTGCTCGAGAGGACTGTTTGTTGGCTCGAAAATCCAAGGCAAGCTCATTTTCAAATGCAGCAGAACTCCAGGAGACCTGGTCACCTGAAATCCCTGTGTCAACCAGAACAATTTGTCAGATTCTGTCTCTAAATGGCCTCCATGGTTGAATCAGTGCCCATAAGCCAGCACTAAACAAAAGACAATTGAAAAACCGTGTGGCATTTGCCAAGTCCCACAGCCTGTTGAAAGGATTGACGCTGGAAAAGTGTCAAATTCTGCAGCAGGATGGTGCTCCATCACATACTTCTATCTCCACATCAAAGTTCCTTAAGGCGAAGAAGTTCAAGATGCTCCAGGATTGGCCAGCCCAGTCACCTGACATGAACATCATTGAGCATATGTGGGGTAGGATGAAAGAGGAAGCATGGAAGATGAAACCAAAGAATATTGATGAACTCTGGGAGGCATGCAAGACTGTTTTCTTGGCTATTCCTGATGATTTCATCAATAAATTGTATGAATCCTTGCCAAACCGCATGGATGCTGTCCTTCAAGCTCATGGAAGTCATACAAGATATTAAATTTGGTTCTCACAGCACCACTACTTAATTTGCTGACATATTTTTGGACAGGCTGTAAAGTAGATCATTTTCTTTATAGGCGACTATACTTTTGTCTTGCACATTTTGACCTTTTTTGATTAAATGATAAATCTTTTTTCAGTGAAACTATTTTTTTACCAGTACATTTAATATTATTTGGGAGGGCTTTAGCTTTTCATATGAGCTATTTCTAACACCAATTGATCAATTAAAAATCAGGTTAATAGCAGGAGTTATTGCAAAATACACAGGCGACAAGACTTTTGTCAGAAACTGTATATGTTCTCAGGTTTATTTGTGATTTATTAAATGATTTCAAATCAATTATTCAATTCAACCGATTTTCTTCTTTTTTTTTGTTTAAGGACCTTCAGGAGGACTAGAATATTTAGCAGCGAGCATTTAAAATTTTGAAAAATGAGTTAAACTCTTACATTAACATTAATTCATAGGTGGAAAGAAGAGTGGAATTAACTAACAGTCCCTTCATTTCTGTATGTCACAAATGTTCTATCCCATGACCCTTTGGTCAAGCTGGATGCTCCGTCTTCCATACAAAATTCTTCTTAAAGACTTAAAAATGGATCTCACATGTAACCTGGTAACACTTGTAATTACCAACTAGAAAGCGACAATATAAAGTTTTTCTCCTGCTTTTTCACTGAATTCATTTTACTTTGAAGTCAAAATGGAAAACACCAATACTTCCTCAGTAAATGAGTTTATTCTTATGGCTTTCTCGGATTTCCATCAAATTCAGTACATCTTATTTATTACTATCTTACTGATGTATCTTACCTGTCTCATTGGAAATATTACAGTAATTTTCCTTGTAAAGACTGAAACTTCTCTTCATTCACCAATGTATTTCTTCATTAGTTTATTTGCTGCATTAGAAATTGTGTTTGTTTCTGTTACTGTCCCAAACCTCTTAGCAAACCTTATAACAGGTAACAAGAGCATTTCCTTCACTGGATGTTTTGCACAGTTATATGCCTTCAGTGCACTTGGAGAAACAGAATGTTGCCTACTTGCTATTATGGCCTTTGACCGCCATTTGGCAATTAACAGTCCATTGCATTACACAATTATCATGAACCATACCTTTTGTCTCTTGTTAGCGTCACTCCCATGGATTGTTGGTTTTATTATTTCATTCATTCCCACGATCTTCACTGCTTGGTTGGAATTCTGTGGCCCCAATGAGATTAATCATTTCTTCTGTGATTTTGCTCCTTTGCAGAATTTGGCCTGTTCCGACCCTTTTATTAGCAATGTAGTCACAAGCTTGGCAGCGATAGTTACTGTGGTTATTCCATTTGTTATAATTGCCGGATTCTACATCCAGATTATTGTTACTGTTATATCAAAGATGAACAGTTCTGAAAGCAAACACAAAGCTTTTTCCACTTGCTCCTCCCATCTCATAGTATCAAGTTTGTTCTATGGAACCGCTATGATTGTCTATATCAGGCCTAAGGCCAATCATTATGATAAATTTCTTGCTCTAACCTACACAGTTCTTATTCCACTAGTAAACCCATTTGTTTACACCCTGAGAAACAGAATTGTGAAAGACTCTCTAGGTAAATCATTGAGATGCTTTGTAAGAAACTTTCATTATAACTTCCTCTGATCAATTCACAGTTACAGTAAATTATCTGTACAGGATCCACTGCACATGCCAGAAACCTATCAGAGGACAGGGAAGGGAGGGAGGGAAACCTTTTTACACACAGACAAGCTCCTGCTATTCACTTTAGGGACTTTGGCTAGACACTGCAGGGGAACCATTTGGAGCAGAGGGGTAAGGTAAGGCCTTTTAACTCTACACAGTGGGGAACATTTTAGGTTTGGGGGTGAATATGCCCTTTAAGATTTTTGTTTGCATACCTCTTTGTATAATTCTCCCTGACTCTACTAGACACACCCCAGGACCATCTTGTATCTTTTAAATGTATTACCAATAAAAAAAGCTGATATTTGTTTAATAGAAATTTTTTAAAAGACATTGTTTTCTGGATGCCCAGAACAGTACAAACCATGTTTACTGAATTGGGGGCAGAAGTCAGGTCCTTCTGTTCTTTTGACTTGGTATTATCAGTAGATTGTTGAATAATAATTACAGCATATGTGGGCCCTTTAACTTTACTTACACATGCACTGTAGCATCTCAGGGAGGCTACATGACAATTTTGAGCTGGAAATGTCCCCTAATTTAGCTATTGCTTGCAAGCTCCCTGTACAGAGACACTTTCAAATTTGGACTCAGCCAACAGAGGACAATATAGGAACATATAGCTGTCAATTCTATTTGTAGTCTTTTTCATTTCTGCTTTCTCTCTGTTTTTTAAGACTTCTGTGCTAAATCAAGTGTCAATTTTTATCGCTATTTATTATTAATAAATGAGTGTCATTATTTACATGTATGAGTTTTCTGCAGCAGCGTTTGTGTGTGTGGGTGGGACAAACAGATGATGGGACATGGTGGTAAATCATGTCTGATTGCACAGACATGATTTCCTATGGAATGCACAATTGGTGGCAACAAACAACTTTTGCTGTGAGTGACACTAATTTGTCCCATCCGACCAGGTAATGGGGGCAAACCAACATGAAGGGGTTAATGTTACGCTTACTGATATTCAATCACTTAGCATGACTTTAACCACAGAAAACAGCATTGTAGTTCTGGGTAAATGAGGCCAAATTTATCTAAAACTGAATTCATTATTTTCCTACCTAAATCAGGAGCCAGTCCACCCATTTCTACTGATAGTATGATCATTGACCACAATGACTCCTCATGCTGCCTAGTAGAGATGGCCTAAACTGGTAAGATCCTTTCCATTTTTGGATTTATGGATCTTGGGAAAATATGGAACATACTTTAGGGACTTCAGAGTGCATTTTAGATAATCCTCAACATTTTAGATAATCCTCAAAAATACAATTGGAAACTACATTTGAGTTTCCAATTGTATTTTAGATGATTATAGAATGCTCAAGGGTATTTTCGAGGATAATCGAAAATAGCCTTGAACGTTCGATAATCATTGAAAATGCTCTCTGAAACCCTAAAATCTGAGCAATCCGCCTGGTTTTGGTTTCTGTGTAAAATCTAGGTTCAAGTCGGACCTGGATCCCATCCCTACTGCCTAGGAGTAAATATCCCTAGAATGTTGTATGGTTCTTCGCAACATTGCCAAGGTCTGCCCTTTTCTCTCTTGACCAACTACAGCACTAAAATACTTGTGCATGAAGACAGACTGGAAGACTAAAAAATGTAAAAGAAAGTAGTCTGTTTATACATTTTTGCTCTTCCACACCTTCTTCTGTCATCTATTTTGAACTTGGCTATTCAGATCATTTTTAACTATACCTAGACTCCTCTACCTCCACTACCTCAGTCTATAGAGTGGCTACTGATCAAACAAACAATAGTCTTTAAAACCTTTTGTTCATACTTTCAATCCATTCACTCCGCAACACCACCCTACTAGAGATGTCCGAACTTCGCAAAATCCGGTCCGCTCGACGATCCGCGAATTTTCGAGAAAATTAGAGAATCCGCAAGTGGACCTATTAAAACGCATTAAAACGAAAAAATCCTCGAAAATACGTGAAATCCTTGTAATTTCGAAAATTTTCGAAAATTTTCGAAAATACGTATTTTCCTGCATTGGAAAATCCACGATATCCCCTGTTCGCAACCGAGGTAAATCCGCCGCGGATCCGGGTTCGGATCCGCGAACTGGGCCAACACTACACCCTACCTACCTACCCTGTTTTTATTTTTGGCACCTCATGTCCCTGAACATGCCCTATAACCCTTTCTTACAATCTTTACACTAAGCACCTATAATATAGAAATATAGTGTTTCAGTGATCTCCTTTCATTCCGTTAATAAATAGTCCAGGGAAAAGGTCCAGGTCAGACGGTTCCCAGAACAACATGGTGAAGTAGTGAGTTTGTTTTTCTCTCTATTTTTGCTTGGAATGCTATGTTAAAGACCTCTAGATAACTAAATTGAAGGCTCCAGAATGGGGGCACCCAAAACCCAAACTATAGTGTGTAAGCACATATTCCAATAAAGATACTGAGTTTTTAATACATTGTGTTGAATTATTTTACAGGTACATAATCTGCCACCTTAAGGGAACCCCAATTAGCTTCATGACACATATGCCCCTTGGTTTCTCACAAATCTTATTTATGATGGGGGAACAATATCCTTTTTATGGCCACTATTCTCTACGTTTCCAATAACTTTAATATGTGTTACACTTGTTAGAGATGATTAGTTACAGCATGGCAACCTATTAAAATCTATTTTTTTTTTACAAGGAAATTTGTTGCACTAAGCTGTATTTGAATTTCCTCTACTCTGCTCAGTCAGGGAATGATTTTAGCATGTCCCAAACTTTCATACTGTATTATAATCTGATGTATTGTAAAATTAACCTAAAATCAACTTGCTTTCCCTTACCCCAGTAACAAAAATAATAAAGTTCTGAACTAGGGAAAGCAAAAAATGTCTGCAGGGTATGACAACATGCTGAATAATTGTATCATTTTTACAATGGTTAAACCATTCAGGCATTTCTTATGGGACCTCATTACCATATGTACTGTATATAAAAACATGTATCTCTTTAATTAGGCCATGCAGGGCCCGATTTCCCTTGAGATGCAGCTTCATCTGCACTTTATAACCAGGATTATATAAGACCCTGTGTTAATCTTTTACCCACTACCAAGGATAATTGTTTATTGTATGACTGTTAAGCAAACACATTGCAAACAATAATGATTATTGTGTTTGAATGGAAAAGAAAGTTTTTTTACTATTGGGCTTTACATAAGAGAGATGTATTCTACAGAGACTCCTTTTACTAATTCTACCTTTGGAATGTTTTAATTAGTTATACAAAGGTGAGTAGAAGAACACATCATGTTCCACAAAATAGGAACAATTTGACCTGTAAAGTGAACCAAAGCAACCAAGTCAAATACTGTAATCTGCTTTCACAGTATCTCTGGGATTTAGTGCTCTTCTTGGTTAAAATTGTGAGGAGCAAATGGGGGAATCCAGTGATCAAAGGCTCAATATTGTTAAGTAACTTAGGTGAGTGGGTGTTTTTTTCTCTGTCTATAGTTTCCCTTGAATAGCTGTTCCTATTCTTTAAACAATTACATTTTTAGATTAATTTTCGATTTGAGTTTGATTATAAGACTTTTTTCTTCCCCTCCCCCTTTTTCCCCATTTTTTCCCTAGACATATCATAAAGTTATAACAAACATGCATCATAGATACAAATTACAGGTACACGTAAAATGACCTAATGTGCTTTGTTTTCCTAGAAAAAATAAGCTGTAAGTTCTGAATAGTTTAATAGTTTAACAGAGAAGTTAACAGAGAAATGCAATCTGTAGGGAATTCTCATACTGGGATAAACTCACAGATTCTGTTTAAATGGGGTCTGTGTTGGCAATGGACAACTCCATCAAATTGGAACAGATCATTTTAGACAAAGTTAAACAGGTGGCTGTCTGCAGTCCCTGCCTTATAGACTAATAACATCAAACAAAGGGAAGGATGAACATCAGGGGCATAACATCCATGGGAGCAGGCCCCATAACCATAAGGGGACACTGTGAGACAGATGACAGACTCTTCCCAGAAAACCACTGTAGATGAAGCATGGATAGAAAATCCTAGCTACACCATCATGGACATGCTATGTAAAGTGGGTAGGAGATGAGAAGAAGTGCAGTTGGTAAGTTGGTTGTTGAAATAGATGGGGTTATGGAGAACATTTGATTGGATATGTGGCCATACAGGGAGGATATTTCGTAGGAGGGAAGGAAATTAAATTATAAAGTGAATTCTCATGGACTTCAATGGGGAGGTGCAGTGCAATATATTCTTAAAAAAAACCTCAAAACATGTAGCTAAGAGGTTTTTCTAAGAATTTATCTCACTGCACATCCCCATACAGCCTGTTACCATCAACAATGAAGAATTTCAGCATATAAATGTATTACAGGGCACAGACCTGAATGATAATGTATTACTTCATTCCTTCTCCCTACTGTGAGTTTAACTGACCATGTCCATAGTGACTCTATATTGTGGGCAAGCCTGGGAGACTGAGTCCCCTCCCATGACTCCTAGGAAATTACCGTTCAGGTCTGTGCCCTGTAATACATTTATAAGATGAAATTGCTGAAATCCTTCATTGTTAATGGTAACACTCTGTGGGGAGGGGGAATTGTCCTTTACCAGCCCGAATCACCATTTTTTATTTAAAATAATTAAAACTTTATCTATTGTAAGAAATAATACACCCTATTACAGTGTAATATAGGGTTTATATAGTCAACTCACAGTTTCATGCCATCTATAAAAGCAGGTCATGATTTTATATCCTTATATTACAGTGTAAGGGGCGTATTATCCCTTATATATTACACTGTAAGTGGGCGTATTATCCCTTATATATTACACTGTAAGGGGCATATTATCCCTTATATATTACGCTGTAAGGGGCATATTATCCCTTATATATTACACTGTAAGGGGCCTATTATCCCTTATATATTACGCTGTAAGGGGCGTATTATCCCTTATATATTACACTGTAAGGGGCGTATTATCCCTTATATATTACGCTGTAAGGGGCGTATTATCCCTTATATATTACCTTCTTAAAAATTATTCCAGACATTATTTACCACAATTTTTTTTTTGCAGCAGTTAAAATTCCTAAAGTGACAATTTACCTCTTTGCTCACTTTATTGATCGGCATTCATGCTGAATTGGTTGAATGTTTTTTAATGGAAAACACCACTAAATCCACTGTCTGTGAGTTCATTTTTGTGGCTTTTTCACATTTCCATCAAATCCAGTACATATTTTTTAGCATTATTCTATTGATGTATGTTACATGTATCATAGGAAACATTACAGTTATTACCCTTGTTAAGAATGAACCTTCTCTTCATACACCAATGTATTTTTTCATTGGGTTATTCTCCACATTAGAAATTATATTTGTTTCTGTTACAGTCCCAAAGCTCTTGGGAATCCTGGTAACAGATAACAAAAGTATCTCTTTCATTGGGTGTTTTGCACAATTATATACTTTTGGTGCCCTGGGAGAAGCAGAATGTTGCCTACTTGCTATTATGGCTTTTGATCGTCATTTGGCTATTAATAGTCCATTGCGTTACCCAACTATCATGAGCCATGACCTTTGTATCCTATTGGCATCTGTTCCATGGATTGTTGGATTCGTTATTTCTTTCATTCCCACAATCTTCACTGCTGAGTTGGAATTCTGTGGACCCAATGAGATTAATCATTTCTTCTGTGATTTAGCTCCTTTGCAGAATTTGGCCTGTTCCGACCCTTTCATTAGCAATGTAGCCACAAGCTTGGCAGCGATAGTTACTGTGGTTATTCCATTTGTGGTAATTGCCGGATTCTACATCCAGATTATTTTTACCGTTATATGTAAAATGAACAGTTCTGAAAGCAAACACAAAGCTTTCTCCACCTGCTCCTCCCATCTCATAGTATCCATTCTGTTCTATGGAACAGTTATGATTGTCTATATCAGGCCCAAGGCCAATCAGTATGATACATTTCTTGCTTTAACCTACACAGTTCTAATTCCACTAGTCAATCCATTTGTTTACACCCTGAGAAACAGAAGTGTGACAAAGGCCTTGGACAAAACATTGAGACTTTTTTTAAAAACAAATACGTCTTTCTAAATTCATTAGTCTACTCAATTGTATCTTATAACATTTGCGGGCTCCTCAATATGTTTTTTGCTACTGTATTTCACGTTTAGAGATGGCCAAACTCACTAAAATTTGTTCCACTTTTTTTTTTTTTAAATCCAAAAATTTGAAAATCTGCAAGTGGACCCATTGAAGTCAAAGGGAGTTAAAAAAAATCTAAAAGTTCTGCCTAAAATTAAGGTATTAATAGCAGTGGTAACTTACTTCAAAATGGCTCAGAGAGCTGGAAAATTGTCTGGAGAACACGTATCAGTGACCAAAATCTTTAAAACAGCAATGTCCAGTACTGGAAAATTCATGTGCGTCCCGTTTTGGCATTCTGCTAATTTTTTCTGTCGAATTGTTAGAATTTCTAGAAATTTCGAATTTACAAAATCAACATTTTTTCAAATTTTTTCAAAATAGTTCTGCAGTTCGGAGAATTCAGAAAAAGTAAGAAATCTGCAAAGTCTGAGTTCCAGCACATCTGTGAAATCTGCTTTCGAGTTCGGTTTCAGATTTGGGTCCATCTCTATTCACGTTTGTATCCAATAATATACTTCCCATCTTAAAAGAGATTTTAACACAACATTTAAAAACACACCAAGAGCCTCATCTTCTACTCCTACAATGAAGTTTATAGGTTGTTTTCACTTGTTTGTCTTAATAGGTTGTGTTATTATTTAAACAAAAAATATGCAATGCACAACATAGTCTATATAAAATATAATGCATTTTATAATGCACATCTCTATAAATATATAATGACATTTAAGATGAAGTTTAAAAAAACAAAAAAAAAATCTAATGATATCATAAACACAGTTATATCTGAACTGCTCTAACTTTACATTTTAAGGTACCTAAAAATAATTAATAATAAAATGAATTGGGGTTATAACTTTGTGTTTTGAGGTTATAACTTTGTGTTAAGCTTCTCTTCTTTGGCAAAACATTCCAGCCATCTGAAACAACCAGACCTATGGACTTATATATCATCACCAAGGACCACATGAAAATCAAGCTACTGTAAATCCATTATCCGATTTTAGACATTCGGGCTTCTTTAATTAGAGGTGGAAAACGTTGCCTGCACTATTAATTTGCAAAAACCAATCAGAGATAAATAAAAGTTTTATATTTGGAAAAGGTAAAAATGTTACATATGATTGGTTACTGCAAATTAACAAGGTTTTTGCACCTCTTACTGAAAAAGCCTGAATGTATTATTATATGTTAGTTCACATTTAACTGACATATAAACACATATCACCGTTCTTACATTTCATCAGTTGATGCAGAACGCAATGCCTCCATTAAATTCTATTCACCACAGGCAAAGTCTTGTATCCAGTGATATAGTAAAATTGCTCGAAACCCTACTATGTATATTTTAGTCAACGTCCTGTTGTTCTAGCTTAAAGTTTCATTCATTTTCATGTAGCCTGCTAATTGTGTAATCCCTAACATTTCCACCCCCTATGAATCCCTAAACACCATCCTATTGGCTCCCTACCTTTCCTTCCCCTGGCTGCCCTGCTACCATTTCAAGTAATTATCTCGATTTCATGTTATTATATCAATGCTAATAGTTATACCCTTTACTGTTAGGATTCTGACCAGTCCATTCTACTTTGGCAACCTTCTGCAAACATACTCCAAACTCAAATGCCATTTATCTATTCTTATTTTCCGGTGCATATCATGAGCTTTTGTTAACAGAAAACCGTTTTCTCCTCATGCAAATCCTTAAGAAAGGTCATCCACCTATCTTTTCCTTCTATCCTGTGCAAATTAATAATACTTTATAATCACAGTCCTCAGGACTTCTGGTGTTCTCCATGTATATTATTATGTTGGCGGACATTGACATTCCATTTGGATTTAAATATTATGTAGAGGTAGGTAATAAAAAAATCTACCCTTTTATATCAACAGTAGAATAATCAATAAAAAAGAGTGCTGCAAACAACCCAACAAGCCCAATTATTCATTGACTGTTTAAAAAAAAAAAAAAGCTGGATGAGTTTCTAAAAATATATCCCTTCTTTGAACCCTTTCCATTTTCAAAATATCCTTTATGTACACAGGATTCCAAAACTGCACTGCATATTCCAAATGGGAGTGGGAGTTTTTTACTGACTATCGGTTCCTGCCCCCTTTAAAAAGTAAAAAACTAGAGCTAAAAAAGCAAGAGATGGAAAGGCCAGAGAGGGGAGGAAAGTAGATTTAATGGTTATGTCCACCCATCCAACAAAAATGTGTCTAGTAGCAGAACACCCCCCAAATCCTAGACCTCGCTATGTTTATACTTTTGGCCCCTGGGCATATTTCTTAGCCATCTTTCCATCGCTGCTTTCTGTTTGTCTCCCTTGACTAGAGATGACCGAACTTTCGAATGTTTGTTCCTTTTTCGAACTTTTGAACTTCTTAAAAAGTTCGAAAGTTTGAAAGTCCGAAAATGGACACATTAAAGTCAATGGGGGAAAAATAGTTAGAAATATTGCAGTATAAACTTACCTTACTGGCCCCTGGGACCTGGGAGATGGTCTAGGGAACACGTCCGTGCGCGGGGAACAACATAAAAACCAGACGAAGGGCACATGCGTGCTACTTTTAGTTTGCATGTGCCGCTTTCGGTAATTGACGAACGATCGAACGGAACTTTCAAGGATTTTTGAACTTTCGGCAATACTCGAACGCCCGCTTCTGAAAATCCCCATTCAGGGGACCCGCAGCTCGAAACCGGGACCCCCTCCTTGGTCCTTACAAGCCCCTTTGGGGCTTAAGGGGTCCTGCAGCTCGAACTGGGAACTCCCTAACTGGCTCTTGTAAGTGCCCTTGCATCACTGATAAGTGCCCTTGTTGGGGGTCCTGCAGCTCGAACCGGATCTTAAAAGAGCCCCTGGGGCGGCAGCTTCTGTCTTCCATCCATGTAAACCATGTAAACCAAGCATTGAAAAACTGACCAATCAGAAACAGATTAGGGATTTCTGCAAACCTATATAAAGAGGTGCAAACCTCCGCGGAGCTCAGAAGTCATTGCAGTAGATAGCAGTAGAAATACAATTAAAATATCAATGGTAACTTAATGTAAATGGCTGTGGGACCTGGGAAATGGTCTGGGGAACATGTTCGAATATCCAGGACATTCGAAAAATCAATTTTACTCACGCTATTTTTGAGTTCGTTCGCGCCTAGGTACCATGTACATTTTACTCGCAGATTCGATGCTAGCGTATAGGCTTTAATGCACACTTTACTCGTAGATTCGATGTTCGCGCCTAGATACCATGGACATTTTACTCGCGGACTCGATGCTCGCGTATAGGTTTTAATTTTAATGGACACTTTACTCGCGGATTCGATGCTTGCGTTCGCGCCTAGATACCATGGACAGTTTACTCGCGGATTTGATGCTCGCGTATAGGTTTTAATGGACACTTTAATCGCGGATTCGATGCTCACGTATAGGTTTTAATGGAGACTTTACTTGCAGATTCGATGCTCGCATTCGTGCTTAGATACCATGGACATTTTACTCGCGGATTCGATGCTCGCGTATAGGTTTTAATGGACCCTTTCCTCGCAGATTCGATGCTCGCTTATAGGTATAATAGGCATTTTACTCGCACATTTGAACGGTCGAACATTCAATATTTATCGAAAGTCTGAAAATATCGAAAATCCGGGTCCGGGATAATTTGAGAAGTCCGAATTCGTTCGAATTCGAATAGTTCGGCTTGAACTCGGGTTCGAGTTCTAGTCCATCTCTACTTGTTGTGTGGCGTTCTGTATATCTAAAATATAGTTAGCCTGCACCTCTTTGTTAGCAGTGCCAGGCAGCATGTTATTATAGCCCTCTTTTAGCAGGTTCACGACCATAAACCTCTGCCACTCCATACTAGGCATCCTGGCTAATGAATTTGAGGCTCGGTAGTAGATCCCACTGTATAGTGATAAAGCATGAAAAAGTAATTGAGAGCCAATATCCGTAACCTTAAATTCAGAATTTACAATTTCGGTGATTGATTTCGGTAACCCTCAAATTCAGAATTTATAATTTTGGTAACCCATTTTAATATGCAAGTCAATTTCCGTAACCCTCAAAAATGCAAGTTGATTTTGGGAACCCTCAAATTCACTATATCAGTAAACCTTGAATTTGGAAGTAGATTTCTGGAACACTCAAAAATATAGTGCAAAAGCTTGTAAACAGTGCGATTGTGAGGAAAGTTTGTTCATGTTCCCCAGACTATTTCCCAGGTCCCTATGTCATTACCATAAACATACTTTTAGATTTTTTTTCTCCCACTGACTTCTATGGTTTCAAACATCTCTACTCAATTGTATCTTATTATATTCATGGGCTTCTCAATATTATTTTTGCTACTGTGTTTCATGTTTGTGTATAATTGTATTCTACTTGCCATTAGAGATGTCCAAACTTCGCAAAATCTGGTCCGCTTGAGGATACGCAAATTTTTTAAAAAATTTGAAAATTCAAAAATCCGCGAGCGAACCCATTAAAACCTATTAAAATTCAAAAATACGAGGATTCTTTGAAAATACGAGGATTCTTGGAAAATGCGAGTCTTCGAAAATACGAGAATTCTTCGAAAATACAAGGATTCCGTGAAGATACGAAATATGCGATTTCTCGTATTTTCGAAAACACGATGATCCCCGTAATTTCTAAAACGCGGTAATTTCGAAAATACGAGAAATCCTCGTAATTTGAAAATTTTCGAAAACGTGGTTCGGAAAAGTTTGGAAGGCGGAAAAAAAACGGAAAATCTGCGATATCCGCCGTTTGTGAACGAGGTAAATCCGTTGTGGATCCGGGTTAGGATCCACGAACTGGGCCATCACTACTTGCCATCTTAAAATTATTTTAACATAACATTTTAAAACAAATTAATTAGAGCCTCATCTACCTACTTCAAGAGTTTCAGCTCCTTTGTCTTTATCCATATAATTGTCAATTCAAAAATTATCTTGGAGAAGAGTTCCTTAAAGAAAAATTAAAGCTTACTCTATGTTAGGTTAAAATGATTCCCAAATGTAATGAGTATCTGAAGTATTGGACTATGGACTAAATTTTCACAGAGGCACAAGCAAAAAACTAAAAAACATGAGCTGCTATACTGTTATGGCTCTTGGGTCATCTTTGTGTATCTTTTGCATTTACAAATCCTAATGCTAAGCAAAGAAAAAAAAAATATTTTGGAAGATCCAGCTCCGAATTCCATGCTACATCACTGTTGTTCACAGGTCAAACCTTTATTTAGAGCAAACCCCATGGAATGTGGTGACCTCCCTGGTGCAAAAGGAAACAGTAAGAGAGACATCATCAATAATTAGTTTTTCAATGCAATAAACATAGTGGAGAACCGATTGAATCTAACCTTTATTTTAGAAAACCTCTGAACCTTTTTAAGTTGAGAATATTGTAGTACAGGGCCCTGCAACATGGGGTATCCACATGTAATCTAATAAAAACTACTGAAACCTAAATTCTGCATCAAAAATACAACATTTCTGTGGCTAGATATTTGATATACCTGTACACCAAACCTAGCAATGTATATTATGGATATTTGAATGGAATGTGTTTTTACATTTTTACTGTGCACTTTATATACCATATGGTTCTTTATCTATTTGAGTGTTCCCTATTCTTTTTAACTACTTTTTTATGTGGTATATATATATATATATATATATATATATATATATATATAGTTAATGGTTGGATAAAGTTGGATGGTGCACCTACTTTATTACTGTTAATAATGATAGCTAGTGCCCTGATGGTCACTGTGTGCTAAAGTGTGCTAAAAAATTGCAGACAACCTAACATGCAGGTTTTGAAATGTATTTGTGCAGAGTCTGTTTCAAACCCATTCATTATTTGTGTGATTAAAACATTTGGTTGTAAACATATATTTATTTTTCTCCTCTCTCCTTAATAACATTACTTAAAACTAAACCTTCTTGGTGGGTGGGCAAGAAGCTGATGGTATGGCAGCAGGGATGGTGGGTGCAAGGGCCCATTTGCACCTCATTTAATATAAATCCCTTTATACCTCATCATTATTTTCACTTAAAGGGTATCTCCATTGCTAAAAAATGTTTTTGCTATTCAGGTTTATTGAAGAGCGGGAGGCAAAGGAGCTGCAGGAGCCGGGAGAGAAGTTAAGATACTTACCTGATCATTTGCTCCTCCGCCACATAGTCTGACAGGTTCCAATGCACTCTGTATTCTATGCGCATGCGCATCGCAGTTTACTTTTACCTCCCTTTCTTCAATAAAACTGAATAGCAAAAAGTTTTTTAGCAGTGGAGATACCCTTTAAGTGAAAATAAATAATACAGCAGAATGCTCACTGTTAAAACTATTGTTAAGATGACATTAACTTGTGGTATTTTATTTTAATATAAGAGGTTAAGTTTCCCTTTCTTTGGGAAGGTGATATTGGTGACATGGGATAAGATAATATTTTTTTTTTTTTTTTAAGTAAACACTCCTGGGTAAATACAAAATGTTCTTTACAATATAGGAATGGATATATCAGTCATGCTTATATTTAATAGAATGTACATGAACAGAAATCTAAAATAGTATAATTTTATAGCACAAATCGTGCATGATAAAAGGTAGTATAATTTTACTAATTCAGGTTTAGGTCTTATTTTTGGAGACACAATCTGATTTCTACTTGCTCTAAATGCTGCTTTGTTTGCGAATCGAGCCAGCCAACAGGAAAAAAAACCTGTAGAGATGGTATCCGCGGTCCAATTATGACCCAGATCAGACAAAGAACTCAAGGTTTCAAAATCCAAAAGTCTAATTGGAACCGATCAAAGCTTTTGAATTTCGGAACGTCTGTATTTTTGATAATTCTCAAAAGTGCTGAGATATTTTTGAGGGATATCAAAACTATATTCACATGTACGATCTGTACTTGTACTATTTTCGAGTTTCTATCCTACTTTCGATGGTTACCAAATATACGAGGCTACTTTCCGTAACCCTCCAAGAAACTCAAAAGTTTTGCCCTGACCATTCCCTGACCATGTCTAAGCCATCTACTGTAAGTTTCCATGCTTTTACTACCCATAATTTTTTGTATTTTTTTGTTGTTGTGGTTGTTGACTTCTATAGGTTCATTTTAGGATTTTTGATTTTTTTAAAGGGCATGTCCAACCCCAAAACTATAATCCCCCCACTACTGGCCCAATTGTGTAATGTAGTTTAATCCTTACTTCACATCCCAGCTCCATATGGTTCTCCTGTAGTCCCCCCCCCAAAGTCTCAAAAACTGCCCACCAGGAGGATAGCAGAGTCCATATAGGACTCTGCCTCCTACTGGCCTCCGGAGAAGTTTGGCATGCGTACTGCAGCCCTTCTCTGCCTCCCTCCCCCTCCCTCTCCCTCCCTCTCCTCCCCCAATTAGGATTCCCTCCCCCTAGTGTAAATCCCTTTTACCAAACATTCCCCCTGTCCCCCACCACAAACCGCTATGTTAGTATTATTAGAAAATGCCCAGAACATTACTTACCTTCCTCTTGCCTCCGCCGCAAAGAACTCCCGGCAGCGCGTCCGTGATTGGCTGCCGCCAGCCAATCACGACGCGACTGCCGGTCCCGCCCCCTCGCTTGCATTTCCTCTCAAACAGAGGGGCTGGCAGCACGGCGGAGGCAAGAGGGAAGGTAAGTAAAGTTCTAGGCATTTTCTGATATTACTAACATAGCGGTTGGGGCTGGGGGGACAGGGGCAATGTTTGGTGAAAAAATGTTTTGAAGGGTGGACATACCCTTTAAAATTCTGAAAATCTGAAAATAGAAAGAAACTCTCTATTTTTAAAACATGTCTATTCAGCAGACAATTTTATAACAATGGATCTTCATGCTACAGGGCTGCTTTTTATGTAGGTGTGCACATAAATCTTAGGCACATGGAATATAATTTCTAGAATACATTTAGAGCACGCTTTAATAAAAAGAAATGTAAAAGGTACATATTTAAAAAGGATTCCCCATGTATTGCCATCTTGAGGGACCATTTAACACAAAAATGCCAATCATACAGTTGGTGTTGTATATAAAAATGTTCTATTGAGTCTGATAGGGAGAAAATCAACCACCACAATTTGACTGTCGCATGATGCTTGAGCAAGAAAAGTGGAATTGGAAAGCTACACTAAAAATAAATATGGGCATGGGAGACAGTGTTTGAAAAAGTTAAATACTTTGTACATTGTGTTTCCCATACCACCAGAGGACCAAAGTGCACATTTAAACCCCAAATATCAACCTTATTTTAATCAAATTATTTCAGATTTACTAATTAATAGAGATGGCCGAACTTCCTCAAGGTAAAGAGGTGAGTTCTGTTGTAAGTCCATCTCTACTAATTAATTGCCCTGGATTCCACCCAGAATACCGTTTGTGGAAAATATTTCAAACACAGCTCATAACGGTTTGTTTGATTGATTTTAACTAGCAAGAAAATTTAAAAATTTGAGTATATCAACCAAAAAATATATCAGCTACAGAATACTGTAAGAATGCGTTCCACCATGTGTTCCAGCGGCCATTTTGTCTATGAATAAATTTTTAATGCTGTTTATATAAACCCATACTAATAACAGCAATCCAGCAGCATTTTTACCCATGATGCTCAGGTACATCCATGACATATGATGTAATTGCATAAGACAATTAGGGTTTTTCAGCCTATTTTAAGCCCCTATCATAAAAACAATCATATAGGATTATTCAACAGAGACCCCCAGCACCCCGACACAAAAAAACGCTTGTTAAAACACCTTATGGAAGGCGAAAACCAAGTTTATTCATAGACGCGAGTTGACAAAATGGCAGCTGGAACGCATGGTCGAACACATTCGCAGATTACCGAAAATGACGCGAAATGACTTTTAAAAATGGAAATTTGATGTTTATACTGTCTTGAGAAAGCTGCAGCAAGCAGTGAAATGCGTAGACACGCTAATCCTGGCCCCTGCTGACTAAAAGAGTCTGTCTGTTTTTATGACTGTTTTTTGCACTAAGCACTTTGTATTATTGTGTGGTGGTGCACTGAAATAAATAAGGACTTGCATCCTTACTTAAAGAAGTAAGTGTATTTTAACCATTTAATATATGTTTTAATGGGATTTAATACTTTTAAGAAATTTTAAAACAACTTGATCTTTTTTATCTGTTTTATTTGTTTTATGAGCGCAACCATTTTACAACTAAAGAACTGACCTACACAACTAGTGGAAAACTTTGGAGTGCTGCTCTACACAGACCCCTGAACGGCCAGTCAGGTGCTGGAAGATAAACCACTATAATATTAATATAGTTATATGGGTTCTAGAAAAGAAAAATTAATATAGTTATATGGGTTATGGAAAAGCATACATCAATATAGTTATGTGGGTTCTGGAAAAGAATACATTAATATAGTTATGTGGGTTCTGGGAAAAAATACATTTATATAGTTGTGTGAGTTCTGGAAAAGAAAAAAAATGAATATAGTTTATGGGTTCTGGAAAAGCATAAATTAATTCGTTCTGGAAAACAAAAATAATATATATATATATATATTTATATATATATATATATATATGCTAGGAAAAGCATAAATGGGTATAGTTATATGGGTTCTGGAAAACCACAAATCAACAAAAGCACAAATGAATTTAGTTATATGGGTTCTGAAAAACCAAAATGAATATTGTTAATGGGTTCTGGAAAACTATAAATTATAATATTTATTGGGTTCTGTAAACTTTTAAATGGGTATAGTTACATGGGTTTAGGAAAACAATAAAGGAATATAGATATATGGGTTCTAAAAAAATGCATAAATGAATATAGTCATATGGGCTCTGGAAAACCATCAACAAATATAGTTATATGGGTTCTGGAAAGCTATAAATGAATATAGTTATATGGCTTTTAGTTTATTGGCCTTTAGAGCTCATTTAACATTTATAAAGGAGCAAGTACCACATTATATTGTTTATCCTAAAAATAAACCACAGTGCAAAATTAGTTATGAATCCCTGTTTTGAAACTAACCTAGTTTTGAATTGTAACTGCCGGTTTCAAAAATCCACGGAAAAATGTAAGAACTTTTTTTTGAAACTTCGAAAATCTGAAAATTATTATTGAAAATCACAAACTTCTAATCGTAAATGTAAAAATGCTATAGAAAATCTGAAAGGTTCCAATTCAATAAAATTTTTTTGAACTTTATAGGTTCTTCTGAACTGCTATCAGAATGAAACGTGACTCCCTAAACTTTCTTTGTGTTAATGCACAAATTTCAATAGCAGAACATAATTGGCCTCATTAACCCAGAGAAACAGTATCTGAATTTTATGTATGTATAGTTTATTTATAAAGCGCCACTTGGGGAGGCAGCATTGTACAGTAACAAAATACAAAAATGTTGTACAAAGGGGCAAATACATAAATAGTTCAGTGTATAAATTTCTAAATTATAAATCTATATATAATTATATATATAACCTGCTAATTGTGGTTTTATGATGTACACAGAGGGGAATAGAATTCCAGAGGATAGGAGCCACAAGAGAGAAAGGTTTAAGGTGAGAGGAAGCAGTATGAGTGAGGGGGGTCTGTACAGGAGATGATTATGTGATGATTGAAAGATGCGGGAGGGAACATATGGGGACACTAGAGAGGAAATATAAGGAGGTGCAGCAGAATGAAGGGATTTAAATGTTAGGAGAAGGATTTTGTATAGAATATGCTGTTTAACGGGGAGACAGGTTGTACAGAGGAGATTTGGTATGCTGTTTATTAGAGAGAAAAAGAATACTTTCAAAATGCTTCATATGTTCCATATTATAACTAGGGATAGGTTTCAAACTAAGAATATATTTTAGCAAACATATTCCATATCAAACATCAAATATTCCATATCAAACATCAAATATTCCATATCTACCAGAGAAAATTATCTGAACTACGGCTCCCATTTACTTACAGAATGCCCCAGCAGGATTATACAACCATATCATAAAATCACGATGGATCATAATTAACCAATACCATATGTTAGTTTGATATTTCATCCATTTATGACATTGTTATGAAATCTTGCAGTTTTGTCACCTATGAAAATACTATGCGGTATAATAAAGCTGATGCAAAATATTAGGAGATTGCTGTAAAGGTGCAGTATCTCCTTAGATTGAAAGATCTTTGGTCAGCAAGGACCTCATCTCATATTTCAAAGCACAGAAATGTTATATATTCATGCATGCTATGTATATGTGTGTGTATGCATGTTTTTGTATCTCCTTAGATTGTAAGCTCTTTAGGACAAGGACCTTATTTATTAATTGTTTATGCATGCTATGTATTTGTGTGTGAGAATGTGTATATACATGTATTTATTTGCACTTGTTCCCTTGTTTATATGCTCTGCATTGTTAAAAATGTGCAGTGCTGTGTGCCTGAACGGTGCTATCTAGAGATGGCCGAAAAAATTCAGAAATTCAAAAATCGAAATCAGAAGTCATCACAGTGATGGCAGAAAAAAGAAGACACTGATGTCACTAGCATCGGCGGTGTCACTGGCGGCCGCAGTGACATTGCCTCTTGCTGGCATCATCAGCGGCACTCGTGTTGCCGGCTGGGCTATTCTAAGAGCCAATGGGGGTCCTGGTTTCGAGCTGCAGGACCCCAACAAAGGCGCTTGTCAGTGCCACGAGGGCACTTTGAGGTGCCGGGGAGGGGGGTCCCGGTTCGAGCTTGCTTGACCCCTTAAGCCCCAAAAGGCACTTGTCATTGTCAAAAGGGCCCTTCCAAGGTCCACAAGGGCACTTCTAATTGGCAGGAAGGGGGATCCTGGTTCAAGCCCCAAAGGGCCCTTGTAAGGACCCAGGAAGATTACCCAACGTTCGAAAATCCTTGAACGTTCGAATGTTCTTGAATGTTTCTCAACCTGGGTATTTGTAATGTAGGGGGCTGTTTGCAGGTGAGGGGTGACAAAACTCCTCTTCATTATTAATGGCTTAAAAAGTAATATTTTAATAAATAGTCTGTTGTAGAAGAAGACCCAGTACTTTATAGATCATTAGAATATATACATAATCTGCATTGAAATTTAGAACTGATATGCACTTGTACATTTTGCAAATGACTAAGAGGTCTATGTTCCAAAACCATAGATAGTTTGCATGTGTTCACTCACCATACACTTTGTAGTGTAGAGTAAGTATTCATGAAAGAATGTAAAAAATCTCCTTTTAACCATAATATATCAAGTAAAAAGTATTACAGGGAAACTGGCATTCTGTGATATAAATAAACTTATTGTTTATGGCTTCTGGTATTTTGTTCACATTTTAGCAGTATAATGTAACATTTGGGAAGAAATATACAGAACAGTAATCCAGCAGCAGAAGACAGAATGGTAAATATCTCCACAGCCACCATGTATTTCCCTTTGGTGCTCAGGTATGTTGGGATAAAGGAGACCCAGACACTGCAGAACACCAGCATGCTGAAGGTGATATACTGAGCCTCATTGTACCGGTCTGGTAATTTCCGAGCCATAAATGCAACAATAAAACAAAGTAGAGATAACACAGCAATGTAGGAAACTGCTAAATAAAACATGACAATAGATCCTTCATTACATTGTAGAGTCATTATCTGTTGTGCTGTTTTTGTGTCCAGTTCAGTGAATGGTGTAGCCCATATCAGCCAAGTGATGCATATTACAAGTTTGCCAGATGAACAAATAATCACAAGACCAAAAGAAACCTTATATCCCATCCAGTTCCTTAACTTGCTCCCAGGTTTTGTGGCTCTAAAAGCAATGATAACAGTCAGTGTTTTCCCAAGGACAGAAGAAATAGCAACAGTGTATGTGACTAAAAAGGTAACTTGTCTCAGGATGCAGGTCACCTGCACAGGGCGTCCAATGAACAAGAAGGAGCAGCAGAAGGACAAGATGAGAGAGACAAGGAGGATGTAGCTGAGATGACGATTATTGGCTTTCACAATGGGACTTTTCTGGTGTATTACAAAAAGACACAAAATTCCAATAGTTATTAAAGAGAAGATAATAGCAACAGCTGATAATGCTCTTCCCAAATAATTTCCATAGGAGAGGAAGTCTATTGTTTTTTTGACACATAAATCCTTCCTTGGGTTGGACCAGTGATCTTCTGGACACAGGAGACAATTTTCTGAATCTTTAAATAACCAATGAACATTTAAACATTAAATTGAATTTGATACAATTCTAAAATCTACTTACCAAAACCATCTAGAATAAACACACCATCAGGGAGATTTAAAGGTAAGGAGTGCAGAGCTTGCGTTAAGCAAGCATTTAAAGGATGCAAAGTAGCGCAAACACTAACGTTCTGCATTTGTCATTGGGTGCCTGTGCCATCAATACAAAAAGGCACAGGCCCTGTAAAGTGTGGGTTAAACCCACTCTAACCCTATATTACACCAGAAAGCACGGGTTTAACTATTTTTTGACCATTAGAGGCCGATATTACATCTGCCCCCATATCTCTTGACCCATTGCCCCCAAATATTTTATAATTATGCACATTTTACTTCTGACAGCATAGAAAAATGAATTGCTTCTGAATAAAAAGTAAAAGCTACAATTTGAATTAGGTAATATTCTATATAAACCTGGGAATTTCTGTCCAAGTTTATAAGGTCATCACAA
This sequence comes from Hymenochirus boettgeri, assembly GCA_019447015.1. Taxonomy (NCBI): domain Eukaryota; kingdom Metazoa; phylum Chordata; class Amphibia; order Anura; family Pipidae; genus Hymenochirus; species Hymenochirus boettgeri. The sequence continues at coordinate 302,043,128 of CM033476.1, read as the reverse complement.
GGAAATCAATAAACTGTGCCGAAAAGTATCCAGCATTTTTGAGTGGTATAAGTTATTTCAACAGTGCATTGCATTTGAACACTTGTTCCTTTTAGTACATGAGAATAAATAATGTAGCCATGTATTGACCTATGAACTGCTCTTCTAAACATCAGATAAAATTTAATATAAAAGCTTTCATGTCGTATTTAATTTAAAGGGCATGTCCACCTGCAAAACTAAAATTTAATCACATAATGGCTCCAATGTGTAGTTTAAAAAAGTCCTTACCCTACATCTCTGCTCTTTATGGTTCTCCTGCAGTGCCTTTTCCAAGTCCAGGAAAGGGAAGAGTAGAAGCTGTCAGTGAGTCATCCAGCCCCTGCTGCTTCCCTAACCTCATCAAGGACTGTGACATGTGCAGGGGAGCCCCCCCACCCTTCCACAATCCAGATCCATCCTCTACAGCCGTGGCACCTAGTGTGAATCCCTTTGGCCACAAGGTAGTTACCCCCTGCCCAGGCATCAAACAGAACAAGGAATTATAACATTACATTGTACAGTCCAGGCAAATCATTTTCATAGTAAATGGAAAATTGTAGTCATGAATTTTATTAATAAATTTCATGTTAGCATCTATACTTATCTATATTTAATCCAGAAGGGAGGTTTTAATATCACCATGTCCCCTGCTAATGCTAATAAAGCAACTAAATGATAGCCTATTACTATTACTATGCTTTTTCAGTTACCTTCAATCCCAACTGGCATATTCAGCAGATTATTAGTAGAGATGGCCGAACTTCCTAAAGTTCAATTAGATTTAGAACTGTCACACTTCAGTAAAATTTTTATAGTTTGATAGTTCAAAAATAGACCCAATAAAATCAATGGGGACAAATAGTTTGAAAAGTTCTGATAAAATACAGTTAAAATATGAATGGTAACTTGCTGTAAATGGCTCTGGGACCTGGGAAATGGTCTGGGGGAAATGTCTATATCACCTAAACTTGTTTTAATACTAACTTTCCTCACAATAGGGCAATTTACATGCTTCTGTATTTAAAGGGAATGTCCAATCTCCTAACAACAATTATGTAAATGATAGGTCCATTTAAAATAAGTGGCTTGAACTTACTTCGACAGCAAATCACTGCACGCTTGTTTTAACTGAGGATTTCTCCCCCTCCCATTCCGGGAAGACTGAAACCCCACCCAATCATTCGACAATGGGAATGCACCAATCTTTCACCAATAGGATTGTTTATTTCTGCAACCAACTGGATTGCTCTATTTTCATCTGCAAATTAGTATAGTATAGTATAGTATTTGAGGTTGAATAAAGACATATGTCCATCCAGTCCAACCCATCTAGCAATATTCTCATTTCCTGCCTAACTGTTGATCCAGAGGAAGGCAAAAAAACCCCACCAAATTTATGAAGGGGAAATGAAGTTTTATAAAGCGGCAATCGGAAATTTCCCTGGATCAACTCTACTTTATGTATTAATACCAGTAACTTGCAATATTCCTTGTTTGCAGAAACTCATCCAGATTGTTTTTGAAACCGACCAATGAACCTGCCATAACAACGTCCGCTGGAAAACAGTTCCATAGCTTTACCGTTCTCACAGTGAAAAATCCTTTCCAAGCTTGAAGCCTAAACTTATTTTCTTCAAGTCTTAAGGGGTGTTCACTTGTCCTCTGACATGTTCTATTGGTGAACAATGCCCCAGATAGTTTATTGTATGCCCCGTCAATGTATTTATACACAGTAATCATATTCCCACGCAAGCGCTTTTTCTCTAGCGTACATTGTTGTAATGTATTTATTTGTACATTATTGTAACTTATCTAATCTCTCTTCATAATCAAGTTTCCCCAGTCCCCTTATTAATTTAGTTGTCCTTCTCTGAATCCTTTCCATTTCAAAGATTTCCTTTTTGTACACAGGATTCCAAAATTGCACTGCATATTCCAAATGAGGCCTTACCAAGGGTTTGTAAAAAGGAAGAATAACATTTTCCTCCCTTGAATCCATATCTCTCTTTATACAAGACAATATCATGCTGGCTCTGGCTGTTGCTGCCTGGTACTGCTTGCTACCTTTAAGTTTGTTATCCACCAAAACTCCAGAATCCTTTTCCAACAGTGATTCACTTAACACAGAGACATTTATAGTTTAAGCAGCACAAGGATTTTTAAGTCCAAAATGTATTATCCTTATTGGCTTGCTTGGGGCCAAGTAAGGAGCCAGCACCTGACGAAACCCATTACCCATTAAGTAAAAGGAATTTACTGTCTGTCTTGTAAACTTTACACATTTCGAGATTCAAAAGAAGTATGGTGTGACATGCATACACAGTACTTCATCCAATCAAATATCAGACACTAACCTGTAGAGTTAGCTATTTCTCCCTCAGAACACGGAATGCAATCATAGCAACATAGGTGTTTTCCCAATAGAAGTGATTTTCGGTATCCAGTAGGGCAAAACCAACCACACAAAGAGAGAGGAGTCTTAAGAAATAAACAAGAAAAAAGTCTGATCTTAAAGGGCAGCTACCATATCTAGATAACAGTTTTACTACATAACACATTAATGTTCGTACAATAAGCTGTGTCTTTTTCCTTCACTGTGGCTCTTTATTGATTTATTTTGTATAACCTGTGGCTACAGTGAATAACCCTCAATAGATAACCTCTCTCTGGATCTTTTTCTCTCCTACTCAGCTGATCTGTGACCTCTCCTGAGCTCAGAAGCTGAAAACCAATCATATTACAGCAGTATTATATAGTAACATAGTAATTGAGGTTGAGGAAAGACATCCTTTTCACCCTCCTTTTTAACCCCACCTAACAGTTGTTTCAGAGCAAAAAAAGAAATTCCTGACTCCAAACGGCAATTGGAAAGTATCCCTGGATCAACCAAAACTACAGTATATATTTTAATACCAGAAATTCTCCATATTGTATAGCATCCCTGTACCAACCAGAACTACAGTATATGTATTTATACCAGTAATTCTCAATATTATATAGTATCCCTGTACCAATCAGAACTACAGTATATGTATTAATACCAGTAATTCTCAATATTATATAGTATCCTGTACCAACCAGAACTACAATATATGTATTAATACCAGTAATTCTCAATATTATATAGTATCCCCGTACCACAACCAGAACTACATATATGTATTATACCAGTAATTCTCAATATTTATAGTATCCCCGTACCAACCAGAACTACAGTATATGTATTAATACCAGTAATTCTCATATATATAGTATCCCCTTACCAACCAGAACTACAGTATATGTATTAATACCAGTAATTCTCAATATTATATAGTATCCCCGTACCAACCAGAACTAACGTATATGTATTAATACCGGTAATTTCTCAATATTATATAGTATCCATGTACCAACCAGAACTACAATATATGTATTAATACCAGTAATTCGCAATATTTTTTAGTTTTAGAAACTTGTCTAGGACACTTTTAAAGCTATTCAATGAACTTGCCATTACCACATCTGCTGGAAGACAGTTCCACAGTTTCACCGTTCTCACTGTAAAGAAAGTTTTCCTAGCGTGAAGATGAAACTCCTTTTCTTCTAATCTTAAGGCATGTCCACGAGTCCTTTGATATGATCGATTAGTAAACAATGCACCAGAGAATTTATTATATGGCCCATTAATATATTTATATAAAGTGATCATATCCCCACGTAAACATTGCATTTCTAATGTAAACAGCCCTAACTTGTCTAATCCGCCTGTATAGTCAAGCCCCTCCATTCCCTTGTCCCTTTTGTATATGGAATTCCAAAACTGCACCGCATATTACAAATGAGGCCTTACCAGTGCCTTGTAAAAATGGAGAATAATATTTTTCTCTCTTGAATCTATTCCCCTTTATATACAAGACAATATGTTGTTAGGTCTAGCCGTTGCTGTCCGGCATTGTTTGCTACAGTTATCTGTTATTTACCAGAACCCCAAATATATTACTTTACATTCATCAACATGAATCTCATCTGCCATATTATTTTAATAATCTATCTAGGTCTGCTTGCAGCAGTTGCACATCATGCAAATTTTCCAAAGCTCTGCATAGTTTTATGTCATCTGCAAACACAGAGATCTTAATCTCAATGCCCCCTTCTACAATAAGTCATTTATAAACAGATTAAAAAGAAGTGGCCCCAGTACACAACCCTGAGGCACTCCACTTAGAACTTTAGCCCACATAGATCTAGGTCCATTGACCACCACTCTCTGTTTGAGATCCAATAACCAATTCTCTATCCATGTACAAATGTTTTTATCTAGGCCAACAGTCCTCAGTTTATACATTAGTCTCCTATGTGGCACAGTATCAAAAGCTTTAGCAAAATCCGAGTATACTACATCTCCTGCTATGCCTGAATCTATATTCTTAAATTATAAAGTAACAAAGTTTCCAGCACCTTCCCTACCACTGATGTTAGGCTTACAGGTCTGTAGTTACCAGGCTGGGAATGACTACCTTTTTTGAATATTGGTATTACATTGGCTTTTTTCCAATACAGCGGCACATCACCAGAGAAAAGTTAATCTAAAAAGATTAGAAGCAGTGCTCTAGATAAAACTGGACTAAGCTCTTTTAAGATCCTAGGAGGTATTTCATCCATTTTCTGGGGCTTTATTAATATTATCTTTGTCTAATTATTTCCATACCATATCATCTGTCAGCCAGAGTGAATTTTCCTCATTTATACCCTTCATATTATTACAGTCCCTGCTATAAGGACTAGGATTCTCTATAGTGAATACAGATGAGAAATAAAAATGGTTTAACATATTAGCCTTTTTGGCATCCTCTACAACAATCTCAGACCCATTTTTTAATGGTCCCACATTCACAGTCCTCATCTATTTACAATTGATATACTTAAAAAACCTTTTGGGCTTGGACTTGCTTTGTTCTGGTATCTGTATTTCATTTTCTATTCTAGGAAGTTCCAGGAGACAAGCACAAAAGTGTGATGCGCATGCCCATAGCATACAGAATCCGTCAGGACCTTTCAGACTACCTGGCGAAGAAGTGAGTGATCAGGTAAGTACTTTACCTTCGTTCCCTGCTCCTAATCATTTTATTGAAGAACGGGAGGCAAGACACAGCTCCCTTTACCTCCCCTTCTTCAGTCAGTGGAGATACACTTTAATTGCTTTCTTGCACTCCTTATTACAGCTTTTATACCCCATTTGTTCCCTCTGATTTCAAAATTTTAAAAGCCTTTTAAAAGTATTACAACACATACACCTTGTTCTCTATCAACAGAACAAAATATCATAACCCCCTCCAACATATTCCTTCCCTGGGAATTTCCTGCATAAAACAGAAGAATTGGAGAAATTAAAAAGTAACCCATGAAAGAACATTTTAGCAGAAATCTGTCATCCTATTTGGGTGACTGTAGATACCATGACACAATTTTATCTTTAAAAGTGATGATGCGCCTAGATTTTTGGATCCAAAACACTGCACATTGTGGCATTGTATAAAAAAAAAAAAAGATTGTATAAAAAAAATCCAAATAAAATATGATGTGCTGCTGCTCCTTAAATATATTAATTATACTACATATACAAGGTGAATATACAAGCGTGCACCTGTTGTTTGTTTCCCAAGAAGTGTTAGCTGGTTATATTGTCGGTTTGTGGAATTATTCAGCTCATTATTCTCACCTTGCATCTTTGTGCTCTGTTGGGACGATTAAAGTCAGTCGGGTGGCTAGCAAAACATCTTCAAGAACAGTTGATCTAACTGAATACCACAGATTTTCCATAATTAGTATTTTCATACAGTAGTCTAATTAGTCTGATAATCTGATATTCTGTGTTTTGTTGAGTATTTTTCACAATTGCTCTGTTCTGTACCCGTAAGCCATGTACAGTTCCTTCACCAAATCACTTACAACACATGGCAACACATAATTTGGTGAATGAGCAAAGCCCTACCTCCTTAAAAAAAGGGTTCCATACAATGGCTCTATCAGCGATTACAAGCTTTGGTGAAACAGATGGAAGAAACTTGCCAACGTGGATTTTTTTTATTTTCTCATGTGAATCAATTAGGAAGTTAAGAATATGAAAGTTCCCTGCAACAGATCCTTGTTCATTGAAAAAAATTTCATTGGACGGTGTTCTCAGGTGAGTATTTTCTATGTAATTTTTCAGCTGCGGGAAAGAAAGATCAGTGAACTACTGTATACACACAGCAACTTGTTCTCAATGCGAAAAGCATAAAGAACAAAAGAAAAACAGATACCGCAAAATACAAAGGCCATGTACAATCACAATTCGACCAACTCACCTTGTGTGCTATACTTAATCAAAGAAGTTGAAAAAAGAGATTGAAAAATGCATTATAGAATTATAATATTATTTATACTGTTATTACGGTACAAGAAAAAACTATTTTGACAGTAATTCCAACCACTGTTATAAAGGGTGTGAGGATATAACGTAGTAAATCTCCCATGTGCTGTATTTGTTACCAAAAAACGCTTTTTGAAAGACAAATATCAAAAATATTCAGCAAGTCGTTTTTTAATGTGGCAGTCCATTTTTGCCAAGCAAAAGGTTGCCAATTATTTTAGAAAGTAAGAGATGGAGTGATAATTTAAAAAAAGATCATTTGTCTGTTGCATCCCTATACTTTAGTGAGCACCACATGGCCATTTAAACAATCTTTCCAATACTGAGTACAGGAAGAGATGTTTGGGACCAGAGTTGCATAAAGTAGAATTGTGTATTCTGGGGGGAGGAGCAGTGAAGCTGTCAATCGTGGTTAAGCATCATCTTTGACCTTCTTGCCTATTTTTTGCATTAGGTAAGTATTATCTTTTACCTCATAAGCAAATACAGATTTTAATAAAAAAAACAAAAAAAAACAATGTAGATGCCTGTTAATGTCATGCCATCTTGCTCTGGGGCTTTTATGTTTCTTAGACAGGTCCATCCATAGATGGCCAGGTAAACTGCTCTGCTTAACTACTCTGTATCCCACTGTGATAAGGGTGGTTAAGTTAGTGGTGCCTGATGCAATTCTACCTTGTAACTTTGGAAACAGTGCACAGTTGCCAATATGGTCAGTAAGTTACCGCATGAAAAATAAAACCAGGGAACTTAATATACTGTAAGAAGTAGAGATGAATGAACCCACAGAGATTGTTTGACTGGCGGGTCTGTGGATTAGGACATATTTTTGGCTCAGAGCATCAGCTGTCAAAGCCTGGAGTTTTGCACTGAAACTAAGGAAAGTTTGACATCCAAACCAGGTTTTGATGGTCACAGGTTTGGTAGTTTAATAGCTATTTGTACTTTTGACTGTCAGAGTCCAGTCAACCGCCAGGTCCTCACCTCACTTTCTACATTTACTTACTTACAAGCTGCTCCGGTACGCTCCGCCTCCTCCTCTCCTTGCGTGATGAGGCCAATATGAAGGCACGCTCGTTGCAAAGCTTGTTTTCCTATTGGCCTCGTCGCCAATGGGGAGGAGGGGGCGGGGCTCACCAGAGCAGCGTGTAAGTAAGTAAATACAGAAAGTTAAGCGAACACAGGGGTAAGGACCTATCGGTTCAGGTCCTCACCCTGGGTAGAAAGTACTGACTAAGGATGAGGAGCGGAGGGAAGGTGAGTATAATTGTCCTTTAAGGGTGGGTGGAGGAGTGTTTTCTCGCATGCTCGCTTTGAGTGACAGTTAGAGGCAGGCAGAATTGTCATACTCCCTTCACAGGAACAAACAAGAAAAGAGATGCACATTCAATGCACATTCCTGGGCCCCATATACTATCATAATATCTGTGCTAGTACAAACAGTAAAAACATGTTTTTTTTTAGTTATAATTGTCCCCTTCACAGCACGGCTAGGGAAGAGAGAGGCTCAAAATCAGGAAAAAAAACTGTATGGGGAGGGCTGCATATCTTTACACTTTTTAAAGCAATTAAAAAAAAAGCATTGAGGCAATACAGTTATCCTTTAAACACTTATTGAATCTTCCTATACTGTAAAAATAATATGAATTATGACCAAAGAAAAAATTAAATTGCCCATATGACACAACTCACCTTGAATTTGTTTTTTGCAGCTAAATGTTTAGAATCTTTTTCGAACAGCAGTTGGTCCACATGCATCTGATGTAAAGCTTGTGCCAGTAAATGAACTGTGTTGTAAATAACAGCAGTTATGTAATAATTATTTGACTCTTCCTTTAATGCATATTTTTGCCATTGGGTAACCCATAGGCAGTTAGGGTTATTATGACTCCCATTAGAAAACAGAAAATCAGAACAATGTATATTTATAAAAAAATCCTTAACATAATTTTTGTCTTTCATCTTTTCCCATTCAAAGTCAGTCAGACTGAACCCAGGAATCTCTCCTTTGGGAACCATTATCAGCAAAGAGCCATTCAGTGCAGGCAGAAGACTCAAGTAGCCATAATCAGAAACAATCTGCAGGGTGACTGAAGCCACTAAGACTTTCTTAGATATTGGATTTTGATTATCTTTTAAGAGAAAGTTTAATAAGTCAATATAAGTAAAGTATAAAACAATAACATTAGCGGTGGTTGTTTTAATAAATTGATTGGTTGTTTTTATGCTGTCCTTATTTGGAAGGTCAAAAATAAATTCTACACAAATTCCATGGTTCATCATTTCTTTTTCTAGTTCCAAACTTGCCTTCTGATTACTGATGTCATCTGTTGTTATGATTCCCACCCAATTCCAGTTAAAGTGGATTAATAGTTGAATGATGCTATCAAACTGGGAATATTCATCAGGAACCATCCGATAAAGAGTTGGGAATAAGTTACGGTCATTAAACACAGGATCCATGGCTCCGTAACTTATCTGAAATACAAGGCTTTTTAATGTTATTTGAATGAGTTTTTCAAAGATGTATTATGTACCATACATTTACTATTATGAAGCTATTAACAATAAAATATTGGAAAACAAAAACAATACCTACACTGAAGGAACTTTACACCTTCCTAACCAATAATATGATATATGAAAAAACATATGCCTGCTCACATCACAAGGACATTTTATAAACTTCTACAGAAAATGGGAACATTGGTACACAGTTTGCTTAATATACAGAATGCTCAAGTCTACCAGATAATCCAATAACAAATTAAAAATATAGAAGAAATGGAGAAAGGCTCAGGGATGATCAATATAATAATCAGAATGTTCAAACTTCTGTCTAAGATTGTTGAACATTATCAGGGAGAATGAATAAAAGTTCTTATAGTTTAAAAAGGTGCTAATTTTGCCCCAACCAATCAGATGTTAGCTTTCAAACGTTAAAAAGGATCTGATTGGTTGGGGCAAAATTAGCACCATTTTAAATTATAAGAACTGCATATGTCTTATTCTTGCTTAAAGCAATACATACAGTATATTACTACAGTACCATAACGTTCAGTTATTAGTTAAAAACTTGTATTATCTTTTTTAACATGTACAATGTTATCTGCCTTTTCTTTTTTTTTCTTTTTTCCTTTTTCCTTTTTTTTATTTCCTTACTGTTGATTTATGTGCAAAATCAATGTTAATATAATCTGATTTAACGGAAATAATATTATTTTGTATTGAAATATATTGAAAAATAAATAAAAAACAAATGTTTTTTTAAAAAAATTCGAAATTTAGAATTGCTTATTTAAAATCTTTATTTCCGCCAAATAAAAAGGTTCCAGATATACATGGTTAATAATTAATTGATTAATTAGCCAATGTAAATAGAGTACTAAAATTACCAGATGATAACATGAAACAAGGGTAACATGAAACAATGAAAGGAGATTTAGGGGGAATATTCGTTAGATTTTTCGCCTTCCGTTATCGCTGCCTTTTTTGCCAAATTTTGACTTTTTTATAAAGAGGCGATAACCAGTGGCAAAAAGTAGTTACCACCACCTTCGCCATTCATCGATGCGGTAACCGCTCGATCATATTTAGAAAATGGCGAAAACGTTTTTTTTGTGTTATGTTCGCAAATTTAAACTTGCCAAGTTTGAGGTGGCGAAAAGGCATAAGTGCCCATATATGTAGCCTGTCAGTGGGTCCTAGGAAGGTGTCAGTACATTGTGGAATGTTTCTCAATACTAATAAGGGTCCAGGGGGTGTGTTTTTTTCCATTGTTTACTGTAAAATGATCGACGATTTCCGGGTTTACTAAAATCACCATTTTTTTCTTTTCGCTGCGATACAGGACTTAATGCAATTAATTCATTGCGTTAAGTCCTGTACCGCAGTGAAAAGAGAAGTTACTACGACCACACATCGCAGCTGTGATACATTGCAATGCCCTGCGATAGTGAAATGGCGAAAAGAGCAATCGTTTATAAATATGCCCCTTAGAGTGTGGCATTAGTGCCCCAAATCACCCACCTCCCTTAATAATACTCAGGACCTGGAGGTTTGGCAAAAATGGGATTAAAGGATAACTTCACCTTTCAGTATAACAACAACCCAAAGAATACTGCTCAATCAACAAGACAATCAGGGCGATTCAATAAAAGTTCTTATCATTAATAATGGTGCTAATTTTGCCCCAGCCAAACAGATTTTAGGTTTCAAATGTTAAATAGGATCTGATTGGTTGGGGCAATACAAACACTATTTTTAATGATTTTAACAACTTTAATTGAATCTCCCTGTATGTCTTCAACAAACACAGGTCAATGTTCTGGAATGGATCAGAAAGAGCATCACATTTTGACAGAAAGTTTTTACAAGTAATAGTCCAGAGGTGCCTAACAGATATGATTTTCCCCCTCCTCCAATAAATTGTGCCCATTTTTTTTTAATTGTTTGTCAATGTTTTAATGAAAGTGGAATTATTTTACAGGGCATATTAACCCCTCAGATAAATATTATACATATAAAGACACCCCCAGCCTAAAACTACAATAGTTAGAAAAGCATATATATGCATAATTTGTTATGCAGCAAAATTATGCTCTCCTCCTTCCCTCAGGCTCTTTAAAATTCCACCTCCTCCTCAAGCTCTCCAAGATTTTTGCAAGCTCAGAGGAGGAGATAGGGGAACAGCATTCAGTCATTGGCTGTGATGTCATCTGTTACATTCATGACTGACAGCTGCTAACTGGAAAATTTGGGAAGCAGAAAGAGAGGTAACAAAACTTTTTGAAGCAATTCAGGTTTGACTTACATATCTCAGCTTTCCAACTATTGCATTAGTCACTGTTCCCTAAGCCTTAAAACTTCTCCAGAAGATTGCATCATCCAATAAACTAGCCACCTCCCCTGGAGACTTTTAATTAGATTGGTTAGTTGTGGTTGTTTTTTTGTACTTTAATATTCCTATACTTTAAAACTTAAAAAAAAGAACCCACTACTGGCCCCACTGTTCAGTGTTAGAACCCTTACACCTCTGCTCTTTATGGTTCTCCTGCAGTCAGTCCAAAGTCCGAGAAAGTACTCACTCCCTCCAGATCCCTTCAGGCTGCTTCAGCCCCTACCTATGAAACCTTTTTCTGTAATGTAGTGTAGCCCATTCATTCCCCAACCGCCATGTTAATTTTTTAAGTCCCAGAAATATACATTTACGATCCTTTGTTCCCTCGGCTCTCTGCATAGGCGGCAGTCATGTCTGTGATTGGCTGATTTGCAGCCAATCGCAGATGCAGCTGCCGGCTGAGAGCTGATGGAACGAATGGTGGCAAGTCTGTTTCAGTTTTTTTTTTTTTAAACTAACATGGCAGTTGTGGGTGGGCTGGAGTACACTACACAACACAAAAAGTCTGGGGAGTGGAATACCCTTCAAGTCTTATCTTTCAAACCAGCAGTTATCTCATCTTTTACATTTGGCTTTATCTCATTGTAACATAAATACATACCCCTCCTGTCTTTTCTCTGTCATGTCTAAAACCAATCCTGAACCTGGTTCTAAAGCGGATTTCATGGATGCATTAAAACTCGGGCTTTGTGGATTTTGCAGATTTACAATTTTTTTAGATTTTGTGCAACTGTTATCTAAAATTCAAATATTTTCACGATTTCTAAAAATGTCAAATTTACAAAATCGAAATTTGTGGAATATTTGAAAATACTACGTGGAATGCCAAAATAGGAAGCAGTACTAGATGTTTTCTTAAAAAAATATTTTGGGCATTGATACGTGTTCCCATTTTCAGCAAGTTACCATTGCTATTTATACCTTAATTTTAGGCAGAAACTTCAAATTCTTGCAGAATTTTGGGATTTTTTCAAAAAATTTCGAAAATCGTTGAATCTGCAAGCGGAACAGGGAGTTTGCCCATCGCTAGTCTTAACCAAGAATAACCTTCTAGTCTTAACCAAGAATAACCTTCTTAATTACCTATTACATTAAACTTTTCATCACAAGCTTTTTAGTTCTTCTCCAATTTTTTCAAGAAACACATCCTGTGTTTGCAAACATGCATTTTAGACTATTATCCTCTAACCCTTTAACCATTTTAAAAGGCTTCTCCCCTGATAACTTTCCACCAATGTTTATGAAAAAAAGATGGGGATATGTATGAAAAATCAAAACAATGAATCTAAACACAATTTCTATAGCTGTATGAAGGAGATGGATGACAGAAGTTGCTAGAAAGAAAAAATAAGTCAAGAATCCATTTGGTTTTGTATTTTGTGAATGAAAGTTTATTATAGCCTATAGGAAACTGCTGGCCAATCACAGGGAGGTAAATGGTATGGCATAGTCAGGTGACTGTCCTCTAGTTAAATACAATAGGTAAGAATACCTCCTTATGCTGTTGTAGGATATATGTTTGATTTTTTTTAAAATAAAGACTTTTTACCCACTGATCATTTTTAACAGATTTAGCAGATTAACGTTTCATGCCATTTTACTATGTTCCCTCTATTCAGAACATGCAATTTGTGAAATAAAGTAAGAAAGCACTTCAGATCTGAAAGATTGGGAATGTCATTGAGCTCTTGTGACTAAATGTGGGTACACACCATACAATTCTTCCTTCTGGCCAATCGATCAAGGCTTCCGACCGGTCGGCCAGGAGGAAGGACTGTTGATCGTGGCAAAAGCAGTTGCATCCGTCAGTTAGCTGCGACCAATCGTGCGTGGTTTTCCGACCTGTCCGATTTGGACAAAGGAACGGTTGGTGATCAGTCTGATCCACCATACAATAATTCGGCCCGACCGAAACACTGAAATGTCGGTCGGTCAGGCGAATTATTGTATGGTGTGTACCCAGCTTAAGGGATGTCACAATAAACATTATACACCAGGATCATTTATAACTTGCTCTTCTCTAAATGCCTGTGTGTTTTGGAGGGTTTGAGGCATAATGTGCATCTATTTCATAACACAACTGCACACACATTGCACATATCATATGATATCTACCTGTGGGTATCGATAAAGCTGAGTGATCTGAGCGATTACGTGGGTTGCGGATGATTGAAAGTGGCCAATGATGGCCACAGATTTTTGTCTTTTTTGACAAATGTAATTTGGTGTCGCTTCTCCTGATTCTGATATAATTTTTAAAACTTTGTCTAAAGCGATGACCTCATTAGAACAAGCATCATAGATTGTGTATCCCAGACTTATATTGGGCAGAATCTTATCACTAGCATTGATTTCCTCAATGGCATAGATAAAGGCAAGTAGATGCTGTGTGTAATGAACTGATGCTCTGTAAAACAAATATGTATATAGAAGTGTAGCCACCAACTAGATGCCACATATTTTATTTAAATCACTCTCCCATCCAGTAAGATCGATTCACATAAGCACAAAAGAAGCAGTAATTATCTTTAAGTTCTTCTGGCATTCTACACTCAGATTTTGTTACAGATTTCTTTCTGAATAACCACAATTAAGAATGGCACACTGATAAAGTGTGCTGTCCTTTGACCTGCACCTGCAGGCTTTTATTGGAGGACAGGAGGTAAGACATAAGCTCCTTTACCTGCCGTTCTTCAATAAAACTGAATAGCCCAAAGTCATATTTACCAGTGGAGATATCCTTTAAAAGTTTTCAACCTCCTCTGTAGTACACATTTTGCATTTTGTTTTCCTGAAGTTATTGCATGGCACATGATTGATTTTATTTAACAATTTCATGCACCCATTAAACAGAAAGATTTCAACCTGTAATGCCATTTAAAAAAAACAACAACATTTAGGCAGATAGCTGTGCTGTGCTGTGCAGCTGGGTGAGTTTCTTTATCAGTAGTGTGTGTTCCTAGCTTTAGAAATGCATTTTGATAAACAATAGGAGTTGGTAGGAATAGTAAAGATATGTAAATGAGTGATAACAGAGATATTAAATGTTAGGTGGGCCCCTAAACTCTTTCTGTTGGGTCCCAATAGTCTAGTCCGACACTGCTAACAACCAGCAAAATTTAAGACTCCCAGGTATCTTCCCCGAGCTGAGCTTAGGATCACCCTGTGTAAATTTGTGTTCCTAACCCCAGCTTGTTAATGTGTTGCAACTGTTAATGGGTTGCAATGATCATGAGAATGGTGACGAAGCATCTCAGAACTACACAGGGGGAAAATGTCAATGATCTCAGGGCAGCTGGGACCATAGTCATTAAGAAAACAATTGGTAACATTCCCTTCTTAAGCACTTGTAAAGGCTCATCGGAAGTTTGCAAATGAACATCTGAATGATCCAGAGGATTACTGGGTTAAAGTCTTGTGGTCAGATTAGACCAAAATTAAGCTTTTTGGAATCATTTGTATTGAGGAGGAGGAATGGTGACTATGAACCCAAGAACACCATCCCCAAGTCAAATATGGATACAGACACATTCAAGGATTCAATTTAGAAAAAAATAAGTGCAAAACCCACGCAACCTGATGTTTATATAATTATTGCCTCTATTCTGGCAGAATAAGATGGATTTTCCCTAGCCAAGGCAGTCACTGCATCACAACCAGTGATTGACTGCTATTTCCCCTGCTGCATCCGCTGCACATGCTCAAGCTTATAAAAAGCTCTTTGAGCAGAGAATGAATACAGATATCGTTGCCACAATGTATTAGAACTTTAGATTTCTGGTTACAAATGCATGTAATAAACTGGTAAAAATAGAAAATGGGTAGTGGATGGGTATTTCAGCATGAAATAGATGCAAACGTAAGGTCTTGGAGTGGCCTAGCCAATATACAGACCTTATTCCTGTAGATAATCTGTCATGGAAGCTGAAGGTTTGAGTTGCCAAACATCAGCCACACAACCTTAATTACCGTTATTATATGAATGGCTGCCATTATATTTAAAAGAAACCAGCAGTGCATCTGCACTGCTTAGGTAGGTTTCTCTCCTTTCTACCAAACCCCAATGTTTTGAGGGAACCAAAATGATCTGTCCCTTGTACTAGGAAATTATTGCAATACATAGGGGTTGCAACATGGATAGAAATCATTGCTGGCTTATTGGGTTTTGATATATATATATATATATATTCACATTGTAATTCTCCACATACAAATATTACAAGATTATTAATGCTGAAAAAAAACATTGCTTACCTTAGAGATCAAACCTGTATATTTTGTAAGAAAAACATCATGGAATTTTAGAATCTCTATAAAAATTAATTTTTTTCATTTCATTAAGTTTGTGTTACTAATATATCCATATGTTTAGAAAAAACAGGATTATTCAATAAAAGTTCTTATTGTTAAAAATTATTCAGATTTTACCCCAAACAATCAGATGTTAGCTTTCAAATGTTAAAATAAGATCTGATTGGTTGGGGCAAAATTAGCACCATTTTTAACAATATGAACATTTATTGAATCTCCCTGATAGTGTGAATTATTGTATTATAGACCATGGAACCAACTAGTATAACATTTCTAAGTGTTACAACATTTATTAGTATATTTATAAGAACAATAAAAACATCAATCATGAACATTTTATATAAATATTACCCAAGTAAACAAAGGTCGAAAAAATTAAATATCAAAAATCTTATATTTTCATTACTCCTTAAAGGGCATGTCCACCCTCAAAACTAAAATTAAACCCACTGCTAGCCCCAAGTGTTAACAAATCCTTACCTTTCTCCTCTGACCCATATGGTTTTCCTGTAGTTCCTATTCAAAGTCCAGGAAACTAAAGAGCAGGAGCTATTTGTGTGTAAAAATCTATCTGCCTCTTCCCTGTCCTCTTAGAGGACTCTGGCATGCACAGGGGAGCCCTTCCTCCCACCTGTCAGATCCCTTGTCTTTGCATTTAATCTTTAAAAAAATATACTTTTTTCCTGTAGTGTAGGGAACCCCCTCCCAACACTAACCACCAGATTTATATCTTAATAAACTGAACAGATTTAACCAGGTAGTTAGGGTTGGGAGGGGGTCGCCTACACTACAAAAAAAACAGTACATTTTGGGGAGGAGATACCCTTTAAAGGGTATATGCATTAGAAAATTAGTTTTTTTAAATTGTCTATTATTGTAAACTATAATTCCTTTTTTTTAATTGATCATCGCCCTATTTCTTTAGATATCCAATCTGAAATATCTTACATTTCAGCTGTCAATCCAGTGCCTTATGGTCATTTATTTACAGATTAAAGGGCATGTCCTCAACAAACTAAAATTTAACCCACAGTATAGTGTTAAAAATCCTTACTTTACTCCTCTTCTCCAAATGGTTCTCCTGCAGTGCTTGTTCAAAGCCCCAAAAAGTGGATCTGTCTTTGTGTCATTTGGGCCCTGCTTCTTCCTTGTCCTCCCTGAGGACTGTGGCATGCATAGGGGAGCCCACCATTCCTCCCACCCTCTGGATACCTTCATGGCTGCCTCATCCCCTACCTTGAAAAACATTTTCTGTAGTGTAGGGTAACCCAGCCCACCACCACCACCGTGTTAGTTTTGTAAAACAAGCTCCAGAAACAGACTTACCTGGCTGCGTTCCTTTGGCTTTCTGCATAGCCAGCAGCCGCATCTGTGATTGGGGGACTCTCAGCCAATAACAAACACAGCTGCTGGTCCAGCCTCTGTATGCAACTTTATGCAAGCAGTGAGCAGGAAGCAGAGAGCCGTGGGAATGAACGCTGGTAAGTCTGTTTCTGCAGCTTATTTAAAAAGAATAACATGGTGGTTGGGGGTGGGCTGTGGTACCCTACACTGCATACAATTTTAGATTGAGGGGTAGATATACCCTTTAAGATGATGCAAATTAATTTTTTCCGAATACATATCCTTTAGGTTGTTTCTGTGAAATTACAGGTTAAAATGAACCAATATGCCATTTATATTTTTGTTGATTACCATATTACACATTAGCTATAATGTCCTATCAAGACATAAAATAAAAAGATCACTTACAAAAAGCAACGAGGATGGTAAGGCATAGTATTGAATACGTGTTCCTGTTTGCCCAGAACCCAAGAATTAATCAAAAATATGTTTAAGATCCCAGCTAAGATTATGTCCCCATCAAGAGAATATATTGCATCTCTTACATGCTTTGCTTTCTTAAATGCACAGTTCTTTGTTGCATTAATAAATTGTCCTGAAGAAGAAGCATTTACCTCTACAAACACCAAGAGGGTAAGAAAAATAAGAAGCACAAAGACAATAATGTGGGATTTAGAACAGCAGCTCAGCATTTTGCCATCAATATTACAATGTTCCTGTAGGATCAGGACCCAACTAACATATTGTTCATGAACCTGTTGAAAGCTCCTACTTATACTGCTCAACAGTATAGTTATACTTAATTTTAATCTATTTCAGTAAATCAAACTGCTCTCTAGATGATAAAAGGTATTTACAGACATTGTCTTATGTTTGGATCTAGTAGTAACATCTTAAAAGGTAATGGAAAAAAGGCATTACTTCAATTTCACCAACTTCTTTTTGAAGTGGTTGCTGTGTACACAATGAACATTTTTAGGGATTGTAATGCCCAAAACTAAAGTTTAACTTTATTCATCCAGGTCATGGTATATCTGTTGTATTCAATTAGATCAACTGGACTTGAAGTTTAGTTCTTGAAGATGTTTCGCTAGTCATCCGACTGGCTTTCTCAATTCAGAATGAAGAGCATTCTTCACATATACGCAGTGCAGTGCAGTGAAGAATGCTCTGATTTGTATGTGGGGGAGACCAAACAGCAACTGCATCAACGTTAGGGATGGCCGGTTCGCGGATCCGAACCCGGATCCACCGCGGATTTATCCCGTTCACAAACGGCGGATTTTTCCGGATTTTCCGCCTTCCGAACTTCCGATTCGCGGATTTTTCGTATTTTCGAAAATTTTCGAAAACACGTGATTTCGAAAATTTTCGAAAATACAAGGATTTCTCTTATTTCCATAAATACGTATTTTCGAAAATTTTCAAAATTACGAGGATTACTCGTATTTTCGAAAATACATATTTTCGAAAATACTAGTTTTCCCGTATTTTCGAAAATTTTCGAAAATACACGAAAACCCGTAATTTCGAAAATTTTCGAAAATACGAAAAATCTCGTAATTTCGAGGGTATTTTTCACTTTAATGGGTCCGCTCGCGGATTTTCGAATTTTTTCAAAAATTCGTGGATCCTCGAGCGGACCGGATTTTGCGAAGTTCGGACATCTCTAATCAACGTATGGCCGAGCACAGAAGAGCCAATTCCTCGGGTCAGGACTCAGCCGTGTACCTGCATCTTAGGGATAAAGGACATACCTTTGAAGATTGTAATATTAACATATTGGCAAAGGAACGTGACTGGTTCAAGAGAGGTGTTAAGGAGGCCATTTATGTGAAAATAAAGAAACCAAGCCTAAATAGAGGTGGGGGGGTTCGACACTGTCTGCCATGTACAATGTTGTTTTGACACCTTACTCTGGGCATTCCTATAACACCTCTTAGCCACTATCCAATCACGCCCTTAACACTTGGCTGTGATATGCTAATTGGGATTTTCCAGGGTATATAATTGCCACAGATTGGTGTACAAGTCATTCTGAATTAAGAAAGCCAGTCGGATGACTAGCGAAACGTCTTCAAGAACTAAACTTCAAGTCCAGTTGATCTAATTGAATACAACAGATATAATTGCTTTTAGATTTTAAGGATTGCACTCCCTACTCTTGACTTGTACTACTTGTACTACTCCCTACCTACTTGTATTCAGAAGTGGAGAGGAAATGCAGTGTTAGTAAACTTATCGCTTTAAAGGGTATGTCCACTGGAAAAAAAATAGGGAATTTAGTTTTATTGAAGAATGAGAGGTAAAGGAGCTGTGTCTTACCTCCCGTTCTTCAATAAAGCCATCAAGAACCAGGAGAGAAGGTATTTACCTGATATGTGCACCAAATAATAAATTAAATAAAAAGATACTTACATCGTCTTGAGTCTTTTATTAAGTGAAAAAAGTGCAGATAAAAGCAAAAAATCTCTAGAACAGCCAATGTCTGTAAAGCATCCAGAGTTTCAAAGGTTCAACATTTTTATTTATCAAATGTTATTCCGTGCATACTGTATATGGTTTCATGATTGTGGTATCTTTTAAAATATATATTTATGTATCTTTTACCCTCTATATATCTCCATAATATTAAATAGCAAAATATTATGGCACCCTCTAAAGTGAACCCAACTATATAATATGAGATTAGACCCCATACCAGAGCTAAATTGCAAAAAATGCTTGTTTCTAGGTATTATGAAACCCAAAATGAAACAAAGTACAAAAGTCATTTTTGTAATATGGCCACTGGAACGTATGATGTCATAACTCCATGGCACAATGCATTACAAATAAAAAGGGCAAATAAACGCTTAGAAAGAATCTAAACATTAAGACACTTTATATAATGAAGATGTGCCCAAGGGGGTGTTATGGTGGGAGAGATGCGTGACAGGGGCTGGGCCCGATTCTTAAAAGAATCAGAGGGTTACTGGTGTTACTATAAAATGATCTAGAGATGTTTTGCTTTTATCTTTACTTTTTGCCACTTTTTTCACTTAATAGAGGACACAAGACATTAAGATCAATGTAAGTGTCTTTTATATCGCATTTAATATTTGGTTTTATGAATTAGTTATTTAAAGTGATTAGTTCACTATTACTGCATTTTATCACTAATTTTGGGTACTTCAGATAAGTGTATCCAATCTAAAAGCAATTCTATTTGTTAAGTTTTTGTTGGAACAATGCAGCACTTTTTCCATCGGAATACTATTTCTGTAGTTCAAGGGAGCACCTAGCTACAAATATTTTTACTTCTAAATAAAAAAATATTTCACCACTCACATTAGTATTTTCCATAGAGTGGAAGTAATATTGTCCAGCATACATACCTACCAAAAAGCTTAAGATGAGGTGGAATTCTAGGAGAGGAAAAAAGAGCATAAAATACTTTAGAGACTTCTCAAAACTTAACATACTACAAACTCTCATTCTACAGTATAACATTGCATTTCCAAGAATTAAGGAATAATTTTTCACTCCCAGAATTAAGTGGGTGGAAACATGCAATTTTCTTCATTATGTCCCTGTGGCCAATGCATGTAGTAAAGAACTGCTGGCATTATAATATTATGCAATACATCCTAAAGGTTGGATAAATGACTCTATACTGCATTGTATTACGATCTATTGCATGTCATAATGCCAGTAGTTCTGTTTAGGACTGGGTGCCATAAGCAACCTAAGCCCACATAGGAATGTGATTTGTCAAGGTATTGGTCCAAAGGAAGTTCAAATAGGGCTGGGTTTAGAAAATAGTTAGTATTTGTGTGGGAATGCTAAGGATAAGCATGCCAACCCCCCCCCCCCCCCGAGGTGCTGGGTGGTGTTTAAGTATTCTATGCACAGTAAGCTCTGCACCAATAAATGGGAGCACCCCTGATTGCATCCTAAAGGTCTGGGCAGCCCTCATTTCTTTACCTACTAAAGGTACCAGGGAGGAGATGGACGTCTGGTGGGTACCCTAACGTTTGTTCTTACTAGGCAAAGTATCTCTCTGGAACGTTAGTTACCCTCAGGTGGAGGACTCGTGTATGGGTGAACCACCGTGGTAGTAAGGCAAGTATGGAGAGATATGGAAGCCTTGAGGCAGGGTGTGTGTGAAAGCTCGAGCTTCCCATAGCACTACCTAGCACAGGGTCAGCATGTGTTCTAGCGCTTTCCCTCATTTCCTGCCATGGCTGCGGCCATGGCAGAACAATTTTTTACCCCGTGCCAAAAGGCTGGGGCCTATTGACTTACTCCCTAATTAATTGTGCACTAGGCACCATAATTTATTTAACTGGCACTATTCACGTGCACTTTTTGTTTTTTGTTTGGTTTGTTTCACGTTTGTGGTGGGATTGCCTGGATCCTTTTTAGGACCTTCAGGCCTATCCCATTCGAGACCCCCCTGGATGCTTCCTGGTGGGAGCTGGAAGCAGAAAGGGAGGGCTAGTATGGTATGGTTCCTGATGCCTACCGGCCGAAGGGTCCTCAGTAGTCTGCCTCTAGCCCTATGGCTTAACATAGATCCCCAACCACTTGCACATTTGTGCACTTGGTGTGTGATAACTGAAAGCACGCTCCCTGAACTTTCGATAAAAGAAAAAAAGAAAGAGTGTATGCTAATAAAAAATTAACTTATCTCAGGGTGCAAGCCACCTGCACAAAACGTTCATGTGGTAAAAACGGTATTCCCAGGTAATGGAAAGAAAACAACATTTCTATGTAAAATGCATAAAGGGCTGTTTCCATGTGTGTACAGTGTCCACTTTTTTTTGCATTAATGGACACCTTTCTCTATGTTGGAGAAACAGTACAAAAAATAAAAGAAAGAGTATCCCAACACAGGACCTTTATGTTGCGGAGAATTAAACAAGCCCTATGCTTGGTCACCCGTAGACTGATGTTTATGTGACCTCTCACTGGTACAGGCAGCCACTTTCTCAAGACTGGCCATGTGTCTTTCCCTCCCTGGCTTTTTGGTAGCAAACTCTGGTAAACTTTGCTGTGCATGTGTGCCCACAGAGAGGGCTCTGTGTGCCACCTCTGGCACACATGCCATAGGTTCACCACTTGTAATATATACATACAGGGTATACAATACAAACTAAAATAAAATTACAATAAAAATAATAATATTCTATTGATGCTAAAATTGTGGAAAATGCTCAAAAAATGGCAAACAAACCACGACCAAGCCAAGATTTGGCTGTAATCCATTTATAATACATAAGGCTCCAGTCTTTTAATGGGGAGCAATAGTGGAATATATTCTTATAAACGCCTCTCAGTTACGTAGCTAAGAGGTTTTTTTTATAAGAATATACACCTCTGTTACTCCCCACACACTCACTGCCCCCTTCCTGCCTGTAGATAAGTTCACTATGTTTTCTTACCTAAAACCCTTCCATAAATACAGCTAGTTCACCTCCATGTTCCTGCACCAGAAACAAACCCTGTTCTTCACTTAATTAATCTTCTTTCCCATGTGCCTGCAGTATTGGGAGGATTAAGTGTCAGGGTGAAAAGGGGGGTTGTTTCTGGTGCATGAACATGGAGGTTAACCAGCTGCATTCCTGAACAGATTCTCAGTTAAGAACAGAGAGTGAAATTAAATACAGACAGGGAGAATGGACAGTTTTTGGACTAACAAAGGTTAAACCTGTGTGTGTGTGTATGTGTGTTTGGGGTTAACTTCCTACTCACACTGACGTGTAACTTTATACAGGCAGGAGCTGCATGAAAAGTTCCCTTCTGTTTGGATCTGGAAGTTAAACTGGCAGTCTGAGTAAAAGGTTTGGAACACTTTGGAAAACAAAGATTGCCCTTTAACTTTATTTTTAAAAAAATCCTCCCTTATGTATTATAAGAAATAATACGCTACTTACGGAGAAATATACAGTTATTACACCAACTTGGAGCTTTTATTTGGTCATGGAACTCCTTGGTGTCATAATATCCTTATAATACATATTATTATCACATTATAATACATATTATTATCACATATTATTATGTGATATTTTATAATGGGAGCTGCAGTGGTATATATCCTTATAAAATTCACTCAGCTATGTCACTAAGTGACTCATTTCTTATATTTCTTATATTCCACTGCTCCTCCCATTCCAGTGTTCATGCCTGGACAATGCGTTTTTTGCAGTGTTTAACTTCACTAATGGAACCTGCTGAAGCTGCTTTCTGTCACTTCATAACCAATGTCTCTCTTCTCCTCCACAAAGATTTGTTTAACCTGGGCTGGGATGTTCCTTCCTACTGGGTTTAAGTTACAGAAGGTAGCTTGGGGGGTTTAAATTAAGGTGGGAATAGGGACAAGGCTAGAATTTATAATGCAAATGGGGTGTAAGTAATCAGATACTAATGTATTATAACAAATAATGCGCCCCTTTACATTATAATATAAGGATAATACACCACCTTGGAGTTCCTTGCCCTGTATAAAATTATTAATGGACAGGGAACTCCTCGTGGCATAATATCCTTATATTACACTGTAAGGGGTGCATTATCTTTTATATAATACATAAGGCTCTGGCATTTTAATGGGGAGGTGCAGTGGGGAGAATCTATATTACAGTCACTCAGTGATGTCACTGATTGATTTCTTTTATTACTTCACCTCTGAGTTCCCTGACCTCTATAAAAACACTCCGCCTAATGTCCTTGTGCTTTTATATGGTCAGGGAACTCATTGGTGGCGTAATCTCCTTATATTACACTGTAGGTAGCGTTTTATCCCTTATATCATTTGCTAAAAAAAAAACTAACATTATTTTTTAATATTATTGTAATAAAAAGGAGCATGCAAAGATGTTTTAGATACATAAAAATATATGTACCTACCCCCTATCAAAGAATGATAGGAATAGCCAATGGTTTATGACAATTTATTAATCATCTATGGTCATGATTTATACCCTTATAACCTATCTTTATTAAATAAAGATCCCACTATTCTGTGACACACATCAAACTACAAATGATTATTTACATATTCTGGTATTTTGCTGTGGTTTTAGGAGTATAACGTAGCACTGGGAAGAAATATACAGACAGTAATCCAGCAGCAGAAGCCAGAATGGTAAATATCTCCACAGCCACCATGATTTCCCTTTGGTGCTCAGGTATGTTGGGATAAGGAGGACCCAGACACTGCAGAACACTAGCATGCTGAAGGTGATATACGAGCCTCATTGTATCTGTCTGGTAATTTCCGAGCATAAATGCAACAATAAAACAAAGCAGGGCTAACGCACCAATATATTAAACTGCTAAATAAAACATGACAATAGATCCTATTACATTGTAGAGTCATTATCTGTTGTGCTGTTTTTGTGTCCAGTTCAGTGAATGGTGTAGCCATATCAGCCAAGTGATGCATATTACAAGTTTACCTGATGAACAAACATTACAAGATAAATAGAAGTATCAGATCCCACCCATTTCCTTAACTTGTCCCAGGTTTTGTGGCTCTAAAAGCAATGATAACAGTCAGTGTTTTCCCAAGGACAGAAGAAACTGCAACGTGTATATGAATAAAAAAGGTAACTTGTCTTAGGATGCAGGTCACCTGTACAGGGTGTGTCCAATGAACAAGAAGGAACAGCAGAAGGACAAGATGAGAGAGAGAGAGACAAGGAGGATGTAGCTGAGATGACAATTATTGGCTTTCACAATGGGACTTTTCCGGTGTTTTACAAAGAGCCACAAGATTCCAACAGTAATTAAAGAGAAGATGACGGCAGCAGCAGCTAAAGCACTTCCCAAGAGACTTTCATAGGAGAGGAAATCTATTCTTTTTTTGATACAGAGATCCCGGCTTGGGTTGGACCAGTGTCTGAGTTTCAAAATTTTAAAAGCCTTTAAAAGTATTACAACACATACACCTTGTTCTCTATTCAACAGAACAAAATATCAACCCCCAACACATTCCTCCCTGGGAATTTCCTGCATAAATAAAACAGAAGAATTAGAGAAATTAAAAAGTAACCATGAAAGAACATTTTAGCAGAAATCTTCATCCTAATTGGGTGACTGTAGATACCAGACACAATTTTATCTTAAAAGTGATGATGCGCCTAGATTTTTGGATCCAAAACACTGCACATTGTGGCATTGTATAAAAAAAAAAAAAGATTGTATAAAAAAAATCCAAATAAATATGAGTGGCTGCTGCTCCTTAAATATCATTAATATACTACATTACAAGGGAATATACAAGCGTGCACACTGTTGTTGTTTCCAGAAGATTTAGCTGGTGTATATTGCGGTTTGTGGATTATCAGCATCATATTCTCACCTTGCATCTTTGTGCTCTGTTGGGACGATTAAGTCAGTGGGTGGCTAGCAAAACATCTTCAAGAACAGTTGATCTAACTGAATACCACAGATTTTCCATAATTAGTATTTTCATACAGTAGTCTAATTAGTCTGATAATGATATTCTGTGTTTTGTGAGTATTTTTCACAATTGCTCTGTTCGTACACGTAAGCATGTACAGTTCTTCACCAAATCACTTACAACACATGGAAAACATAATTTGGTTGAATGAGCAAAAGCCCTACCTCCTTAAAAAAAGGGTTCCATACAATGGCTCTATCAGCGATTACAAGCTTTGGTGAAACAGATGGAAGAACTGCCAACGTGGATTTTTTTATTTTCTCATGTGAATCAATTAGGAAGTTAAGAATATGAAAGTTCCCTGCAACAGATCCTTGTTCATGAAAAAAATTTCATTGGACGGTGCTCAGGTGAGTATTTTCTATGTAATTTTTCAGCTGCGGGAAAGAAAGATCAGTGAACTACTGTATACACAGCAACGTGTTCTCAATGCGAAAAGCAAAAGAAAAAAGAAAAAAGATACCGCAAAATACAAAGGCCATGTACAATCAACAATTCGACCCAACTCACCTTGTGTTGCTATTAACTTAATCAAGGTTGAAAAAAGAGATTAAAATGCTTATAGAATATAATATTATTTATACTGTTATTACGGTACAAGAAAAACGATTTGACAGTTAATTCCAACCAACTGTTATAAAGGGTGTGAGGATTAAATAGTGTAAATCTCCCAGTGCTGTATTTGTTACAAAAAACGCTTTTGAAGACAAATATCAAAAATATTCAGCAAGCGTTTTTTAATGTGCAGTCCATTTTTGCCAAGCAAAAGGTTGCCAATTATTTTAGAAAGTAAGAGATGGAGTGATAATTTAAAAAAAGATCATTTGTCTGTTGCATCCCTATACTTGTGAGCACCACATTGGCCATTTAAACAATCTTTCCAATATGATACAGGAAGAGATGTTGGGGCCAGAGTAGTTGCATAAGTGAATTGTGTATTCTGGGGGGAGGAGCAGTGAAGCTGTCAATCGTGGTTAAGCATCATCTTGACCTTCTTGCCTATTTTTTCATAGGTAAGTATTATCTTTTACCATAAGCAAATCCGTTTATAAAAAAACAAAAAAAACAATTTAGATGCCTGTAATGTCATGCCATTCTGCTTGGGGCTTTATGTTTCTAGACAGGTCCATCCATAGAGGCCGGTTAAACTGCTCTGCTTAACTACTCTGTATCCACTTGTGATAAGGGTGGTATAGTTAGTGGTGCCTGATGCAATTCTACCTTGTAACTTGGAAACAGTGCACAGTTGCCAATATGGTCAGTAAGTTACCGCATGAAAAAATAAAACCAGGGAAATTTAATATACTAAAGTAGAGATGATGAACCCACAGAGATTGTTTGCTGGCGGGTCTTGTGGATTAGGACATATTTTTGGACTCAGAGCATCAGCTGTCAAAGCCTGGAAGTTTTGCACTGAAACCTAAGGAAAGT
This sequence comes from Hymenochirus boettgeri, assembly GCA_019447015.1. NCBI lineage: Eukaryota > Metazoa > Chordata > Amphibia > Anura > Pipidae > Hymenochirus > Hymenochirus boettgeri. The sequence continues at coordinate 302,016,275 of CM033476.1, read as the reverse complement.
TGACATCCAAACCAGGTTTTGATGGTCACAGGTTTGGTTAGTTAATAGCTATTTGTACTTTTGACTGTCAGAGTCCAGTTCAACCGCCAGGTCCTCACCTACACTTTCTACATTACACTTAAAAGCTGCTCCGGTACGCTCCGCCTCTCCTCTCCTGCGTGATGAGGCCAATATGAAGGCCGCTCGTCCAAAGCTTGTTTTCATATGGCCTCTGTCGCCAATGGGGAGGAGGGGGCGGGGCTCCCAGAGCAGCGTTGTAAGTAAGTTAAATACAGAAAGTTAAAGACACAGGGGTAAGGACCTATCGGTTCAGGTCCTCACCCTGGGTAGAAAGTAGACTAAGGATGAGGAGCGGAGGGAAGGTGAGTATAATTGTCCTTAAGGGTGGGTGGGAGGAGTGTTTTCTCGCAATGTCGCTTTGAGTGACAGTAGAGGCAGGCAGAATTGTCAATACTCCTTCACAGGAACAAACAAGAAAAGAGATGCAATTCAATGCACATTCTGGGCCCATATACTATATAATATCTGTGCTGTACAAACAGTAAAACATGGTTTTTTTTGAGTTATAATTGTCCCCTTCACAGCACGGCTAGGAAGAGAGAGGCTCAAACATCAGGAAAAAAAAACTGTATGGGGAGAGGCTGCATATCTTTACACTTTTTAAAAGCAATTAAAAAAAAGCATTGAGGCAATACAGTTATCCTTTAAAAACTGTATTGAATCTTCATATACGTTAAAATAATATGAATTATGACCAAAGAAAAAAAATAAATTGCCCATATGACACAAACTCACCTTGATTTGTTTTTGAGCTAAATGTTTGAGAATCTTTTCGAACAGCAGTTGGTCCACATGCACTGATGTAAAGCTTGTGCCAGTAAATGAACTGTGTTGTAAATAACGCAGTTATGTATAATTATTTGACTTCCTAATGCATATTTTGCCATTGGGTAACCCATAGCAGTTAGGGTTATTATGACTCCCATTAAGAAAAACAGAAAATTCAGGAAAACAAGGTATATTTATAAAAAAATCCTTAAAAATTTTTGTTCTTCATCTTTTCTTCCATTCAAAGTAGTCAGACTGAACCCAGGATCATCTCCTTTGGGAACCATTATCAGCAAAAGAGCATTCAGTGAGCGGCAGAAGACTCAAGTAGCCATAATCAGAAACAATCTGCAGGGTGACTGAAGCCCACTAAGACTTTCTTAGATATTGGATTTTGATTATCTTTTAAGAGAAAGTTTAATAAGTCAAATAAAGTAAAGTATAAAAAATAAACATTAGCGGTGGTTGTTTTAATAATTGATTGGTTGTTTTATATGCTGTCCTTATTTGGAAGGTCAAAAATAAATTCTACACAAATTCCATGGTTCATCATTCTTTTTCTAGTTCCAACTTGCCTTCTGATTACTGATGTCATCTGTTGTTATGATTCCCACCCAATTCCAGTTAAAGTGGATAATAGTGAATGATGCTATCAAACTGGGAATATTCATCAAGGAACCATCGATAAAGAGTTAGGGATAAGTTACGGTCATTAAACACAGGATCCATGGCTCCGTAACTTATCTGAAATACAAGGCTTTTTAATGTTATTGAATGAGTTTTCAAAGATGTATTATGTACCATACATTTTACTATTATGAAGCTATTAACAATAAAATATTGGAAAACAAAAACAATACCTACACTGAAGGAACTTTACACCTTCCTAACCAATAATATGATATATATGAAAAAACATATGCCTGCTCAATACACAAGGACCATTTTATAAACTTCTACAGAAAATGGGAACATTGGTACACAGTTGCTTAATATACAGAATGCTCAAGTCTACCAGATAATCCAATAACAAATTAAAAATATAGAAGAAATGGAGAAAGGTCAGGGATGATCAAATAATAATCAGAATGTTCAAACTTCTGTCTAAAGATTGTTGAACATTATCAGGGAGAATGAATAAAAGTTCTTATAGTTTAAAAAGGGCTAATTTTGCCCAACCAAATCAGATGTTAGCTTCAAACGTTAAAAAAGGATCTGATTGGTTGGGGCAAAATTAGCACCATTTTAAATTATAGAACTGCATATGTCTTATTCTTGCTTAAAGCAATACATACAGTATATACTACAGTACCAAACGTTCAGTATTAGTTAAAAACTTGTATTATCTTTTTTAACATGTACAATGTTATCTGCCTTTTCTTTTTTTTCTTTTTTCCTTTTTCCTTTTTTTTTTTTTTATTTCCTTACTGTTGATTTATGTGGCAAAATCATGTTAATATAATCTGATTTTAACGGAAATATATTATTTTGTATTGAAAATATTGAAAAATAAATAAAAAAACAAAGTTTTTTAAAAAAATTCGAATTTAGAATTGCTATTTAAAATCTTTATTTCCGCCAAATAAAAGGTTCCAGATATACATGGTTAATAATTAATTGATTAATTAGCCAATGTAAATAGAGTACTAAAATTACCAGATGATAACAGAAAAAGGGTAAACATGAAACGAGATTTAGGGGGAATAGTCGTTAGATTTTTCGCCTTCCGTTATCGCTGCCTTTTGCCAAATTTTGACTTTTTTATAAAGAGCGATAAACCGTGGCAAAAGTAGTTACCACCACCTTCGCCATTCATCGATGCGGTAACCGTCGATCATATAGAAAATGGCGAAAAACGTTTTTTTTGTTTGTTCGCAAATTTAAACTTGCCAAGTTTGAGGTGGCGAAAAGCAAAGTGCCCATATATGTAGCCTGTCAGTGGGTCCTAGGAAGGTGTCAGTACATTGTGGAATGTTTCTCAATACTATAAGGGTTCAGGGGGGGTTGTTTTTTTCCATTGTTTACTGTAAAATGATCGACGATTTCCGGTTTACTAAAATCACCATTTTTTTCTTTTCGTGCGATACAGGACTTAATGCAATAATTCATGCGTTAGTCCTGTACGCAGCAGTGAAAAGAGAAGTTACTAACGACCACACATCGCAGCTGGGATACATTCAATGCCTGCGATAGTGAAAATGGCGAAAAGAGCAATAGTTTATAAATATGCCCCTTAGAGTGTGGCATTAGTGCCCCAATCACCCACCTCCCTTAAAATACTCAGGACCTGGAGGTTTGGAAAAAATGGGATTAAAGATAACTCACCTTCAGTATAACAACAACACAAAGAATACGCTCAATCAACAGACAATCAGGGCGATTCAATAAAAGTTCTATCATTAATAATGGTGCTAATTTGCCCCAGCCAAACAGATTTTAGGTTTCAATGTTAAATAGGATCTGATTGGGTTGGGCAATACAACACTATTTTAATGATTTTAACAACTTAATTGAATCTCCCTGTATGTCTTCAAAAAACACAGGTCAATGTTCTGGAATGGATCAGAAAGGCATCACATTTTGACAGAAAGTTTTTACAAGTAATAGTCCAGAGGGCCTAACAGATATGATTTTCCCCCTCATCCAATAAAATGTGCCGCATTTTTTTTAATTGTTTGTCCATGTTTTAATGAAAGGTGGAATTATTTTACAGGGCATATTAACCCCTAGATAAATATTATACATATAAAGACACCCCAGCCTAAAACTACAATAGTTTAGAAAAGCATATATATGCAATAATTGTTATGCAGCAAAATTATGCTCTCCTCCTTCCTCAGGCCTCTTTAAAAATTCCACTCCTCCTCAGCTCTCCAAGTTTTTGCAAGCTCAGAGGAGGAGATAGGGGAACAGCATTCAGTCATTGGGTGTGATGTCATCTGTTACATTCATGACTGAAGTGCTAACTGGAAAATTTGGGCAGCAGAAAGAGAGGTAACAAAACTTTTTGAAGCAAATTCAGGTTTGACTACATATCTCAGCTTTCCAACTATTGCATTAGTCACTGTTCCCTAAGCCTTAAAACTTCTCCAGAAGATTGCATCATCCAATAAAATAGCCACCTCCCCTGGAGACTTTTAATTAGATTGGTTAGTTGTTGGTTGTTTTTTTGTACTTTAATATTCCTATACTTTAAAACTTTAAAAAAGAACCCACTACTGGCCCCACTGTTCAGTGTAGAACCCTTACACTCTGCTCTTTATGGTTCTCCTGCAGTCAGTCCAAAGTCCGAGGAAATACTCACTCCCTCAGATCCCTTCAGGCGCTTCAGCCCCTACCTATGAAACCTTTTCTGTAATGTAGTGTAGCCCATTCATTCCCCAACCGCCATGTTAATTTTTTAAGTCCCAGAGAATATACATTTACGATCCTTTGTTCCCTCGGCTCTCTGCAATAGGCGGCAGTCATGTCTGTGATTGGCTGATTTGCAGCCAATCGCAGATGCACTGGCCGGTGACTGAGAGGATTGGAACGAATGGTGGCAAGTCGTTTCAGTTTTTTTTTTTTTAAACTAACATGGCAGTTGTGGGTGGGTGGAGAGTACACTACACAACCAAAAAGTCTGGGGAGTGGAATACCCTTCAAGTCTTATCTTTCAAACCAGCAGTTATCTCATCTTTTAACATTTGGCTTTATCTCATTGTAACATAAATACATTACCCCTCCTGTCTTTCTCTGTCATGTCTAAAACCAATACCTGAACCTGGTTCTAAAGCGGATTCATGGATGCATTAAAACTCGGGCTTGTGGATTTTGCAGATTTACAATTTTTTTAGATTTGTGAACTGTTATCTAAAATTCAAATATTTTCAAGATTTCTAAAAATGTCAAATTACAAAATCGAAATTGTGAATATTTGAAATACTACGTTGAATGCCAAAATAGGAAGCAGTAATAGATGTTTTCTTAACAAAAATATTTGGGCATTGATATGTGTCCCATTTCAGCAAGTGACCATTGCTATTATCCTTAATTTAGGCAGAAACTTCAAATTCTTGCAGAATTTTGGGATTTTTCAAAAATTCGAAAACGTTGAATCTGCAAGCGGAACAGGGAGTTTGCCCATCGTAGTCTTAACCAAGAATAACCTTATAGTCTTAACCAAGAATAACCTTCTTAATTACCTATTACATTAACTTTTCATCACAAGCTTTTAGTTCTTCTCCAATTTTTTCAAGAAACACATCCTGTGTTTGCAAACATGCATTTAGACTATACCTCTAACCCTTTAACCATTTTAAAAGGCTTCTCCCTGATAACTTTCCACCAATGTTTATGGAAAAAAGATGGGGATATTGTATGAAAAATCAAAACAATGAATCTAAACACAATTTCTATAGCTGTATGAAGGAGATGGATGACAGAAGTTGCTAGGAAGAAAAAATAAGTCAAGAATCCATTTGGTTTGTATTTTGTGAATGAAAGTTATTATAGCCTATAGGAAAACTGCTGGCCAATCACAGGGAGGTAAATGGTATGGCATAGTCAGGTGACTGTCCTCTAGTTAAATACAATAGGTAAGAATACCTCCTTATGCTGTTGTAGGATATATGTTTGATTTTTTTTTAAATAAAGACTTTTTACCACTGATCATTTTTAACAGATTTAGCAGATTAAACGTTTCATGCCATTTTACTATGTTCCCTCTATTCAGGAACATGCAATTTGTGAAATAAAGTAAGAAAGCACTTCAGATCGAAAGATTGGGAATGTCATTGAGCTCTTGTGGACTAAATGTGGGTACACACCATAAATTCTTCCTTCTGGCCAATCGATCAGGATTCCGACCGGCGGCAGGAGGAAGGACTGTTGATCGTGGCAAAAGCAGTTGCATCCGTCAGTTAGCTGCGACCAATCGTGCGTGGTTTTCCGACCTGTCCGATTTGGACAAAGGAACGGTTGGTGATCAGTCTGATCCACCATACAATAATTCGGCCGACCGAAACACTGAAATGTCGGTCGGTCAGGCGAATTATTGTATGGTGTGTACCCAGCTTAAGGGAGTCACAATAAAAAATTATACACCAGGATCATTTATAACTTGCTCTTCTCTAATGCCTGTGTGTTTGGAGGGTTTGAGGCATAATGTGCATCTATTTCATAACACAACTGCACACACATTGCACATATCATATGATATCTACCTGTGGGTATCGATAAAGCTGAGTGATCTGAGCGATTACGTGGGTTGCGGATGATTGAAAGTGGCCAATGATGGCCACATTTTTGTCTTTTTTGACAAATGTAATTTGGTGTCGCTTCTCCTGATTCTGATATAATTTTAAAAACTTTGTAAAGCGATGACCTCATTAGAACAAGCATCAATGATGTGTATCCCAGACTTATATTGGGCAGAATTTATCATAGCATTGATTTCCTCAATGGCATAGATAAAGGCCAAGTAGATGCTGTGTGTGTAATGAACTGATGCTCTGTAAAACAAATATGTATATAGAAGTGTAGCCACCAACTAGATGCCACATATTTATTTAAATCACTCTCCCATCCAGTAAGATCGATTCACATAAGCACAAAAGAAGCAGTAATTATCTTTAAGTTCTTCTGGCATTCTACACTCAGATTTGTTACAGATTTCTTTGAATAAACCACAATTAAGAATGGCACACTGATAAAGTGTGCTGTCCTTTGACCTGCACCTGCAGGCTTTTATTGGAGGACAGGAGGTAAGACATAAGCTCCTTTACCTGCCGTTCTTCAATAAAAACTGAATAGCCCAAAGTCATATTTACCAGTGGAGATATCCTTTAAAAGTTTTCAACCTCCTTGTAGTACACATTTTGCATTTGTTTTCCTGAAGTTATTGCATGGCACATGATTGATTTTATTAACAATTTCATGCACCATTAAACAGAAAGATTTCAACCTGTAATGCCATTTAAAAAAACAACAACATTAGGCAGATAGCTGTGCTGTGCTGTGCAGCGGGTGAGTTCTTTATTCAGTAGTGTGTGTATAGCTTTAGAAATGCATTTTGATAAACAATAGGAGTTGGTAGGAATAGTAAAGATATGTAAATGAGTGATAACAGAGATATTAATGTTAGGTGGGCCCATAAACTCTTCTGTTGGGTCCCAATAGTCTAGTCCGACACTGCTAACAACCAGCAAAATTTAAGACTCCCAGGTATCTTCCCCGAGCTGAGCTTAGGATCACCTGTGTAAATTTGTGTTCCTAACCCCAGCTTGTAATGTGTTGCAACTGTAATGGGTTGCAATGATCATGAGAATGGTGACGAAGCATCTCAGAACTACACAGGGGGGAAATGTCAATGATCTCAGGGCAGCTGGGACCATAGTCATTAAGAAAACAATTGGTAAAATACCCTTCTTAAGCACTTGTAAAGGCTCATCGGAAGTTTGCAATATGAACATCTGAATGATCCAGAGGATTATGGGTTAAAGTCTGTGGTCAGATTAGACCAAAATTAAGCTTTTTGGAATCATTTGTATTGAGGAGGAGGAATGGTGACTATGAACCCAAGAACACCATCCCCAAGTCAAATATGGATACAGACACATTCAAGGATTCAATTTAGAAAAAATAAGTGCAAAACCCACGCAACCTGATGTTATATAATTATTGCCTCTATTCTGGCAGAATAAGATGGATTTTCCCTAGCCAGGCAGTCACTGCATCACAACCAGTGATTGACTGCTATTTCCCCTGCTGCATCCGCTGCACATGCTCAAGCTTATAAAAAGCTCTTTGAGCAGAGAATGAATACAGATATCGTTGCCACAATGTATTAGAACTTTAGATTTCTGGTTACAAATGCATGTAATAAACTGGTAAAAATAGAAAAAAGGGTAGTGGATGGTATTTCAGCATGAAATAGATGCAAACGTAAGGTCTTGGAGTGGCCTAGCCAATATACAGACCTTATCCTGTAGATAATCTGTCATGGAACTGAAGGTTTGAGTTGCCAAACATCAGCCACACAAACCTTAATTACCGTTATATATGAATGGCTGCCATTATATTTAAAAGAAACCAGCAGTGCATCTGCACTGCTTAGGTAGGTTTCTCTCCTTTCTACCAAACCCCAATGTTTTGAGGAACCAAATGATCTGTCCCTTGTACTAGGAAATTATTGCAATACATAGGGGTTGCAACATGGATAGAAATCATTGCTGGCTATTGGGTTTTGATATATATATATATTATATTCACATTGTAATATCTCCACATACAAATATTACAAGATTATTAATGCTGAAAAAAAACATTGCTTACCTTAGAGATCAAACCTGTATATTTGTAAGAAAAACATCATGGAATTTAGAATCTCTATAAAAATTCATTTTTTTCATTTCATTAAGTTTGTGTTACTAATATATCCATATGTTTAGAAAAACAGGATTATTCAAAAAAGTTCTTATTGTAAAAATTATTCAGATTTTACCCCAAACAATCAGATGTGTAGCTTTCAAATGTTAAAATAGATCTTGATTGGTTGGGCAAAATTAGCACCATTTTTAACAATGAACATTTATTGATCTCCCTGATAGTTGTGAAATTGTATTATAGACCATGGAACCAACTAGTATACATTTCTAAGTGTTACAACATTTATTAGTATATTATAAGAAAATAAAAAACATCAATCATGAACATTTTATATAAATATTACCCAAGTAAACAAAGGTCGAAAAAATTAAATATCAAAAATCTTATATTTCATTACTCCTTAAAGGGCATGTCCACCCTCAAAACTAAAATTAACCCACTGCTAGCCCCAAGTGTTAACAAATCCTTACCTTTCTCCTCTGACCCATATGGTTTTCTGTAGTTCCTATTCAAAGTCCAGGAAACTAAAGAGCAGGAGCTATTGTGTGTAAAAAATCTATCTGCCTTTCCTGTCCTCTTAGAGGACTCTGGCATGCACAGGGGAAGCCCTTCCTCCCACCTGTCAGATCCTTGTCTTTGCATTTAATCTTTAAAAAAATATACTTTTTTCCTGTAGTGTAGGGAACCCCTCCAACACTAACCACCAGATTTAATCTTAATAAAACGAACAGATTAACCAGGTAGTTAGGGTGGGAGGGGGTCCCTACACTACAAAAAAAACAGTACATTTTGGGAGGAGATACCCTTAAAGGGTATATGCATTAGAAAATTAGTTTTTTTAAATTGTCTATTATTGAAACTATAATTCCTTTTTTTAATTGATCATCGCCCTATTTCTTAGATATCCAATCTGAAATATCTTACATTTCAGCTGTCAATCCAGTGCCTTATGGTCATTTATTTACAGATTAAAGGGCATGTCCTCAACAAACTAAAATTTAACCCACAGTATAGTGTTAATAAATCCTTACTTTACTCCTCTTCTCCAAATGGTTCCCTGCAGTGCTTGTTCAAAGCCCCAAAAAGTGGATCTGTCTTTGTGTCATGGGCCTGCTTCTTCCTTGTCCTCCCTGAGGATGTGGCATGCATAGGGGAGCCCACCATTCCTCCACCCTCTGGATACCTTCATGGCTGCCTCATCCCTACCTTGAAAACATTTTCTGTAGTGTAGGGTAACCCAGCCCAACCACCACCGTGTTAGTTTTGTAAAACAAGCTCCAGAAACAGACTTACCTGGCTGCGTTCCTTTGGCTTTCTGCATAGCCAGCAGCCGATCTGTGATTGGGGGACTCTCAGCCAATAACAAACACAGCTGCTGGTCCAGCCTCTGTATGCAACTTTATGCAAGCAGTGAGCAGGAAGCAGAGAGCCGTGGGAAGAACGTGGTAAGTTGTTTCTGCACGCTATTTTAAAAAGAATAACATGGTGGTTGGGGGTGGGCTGTGGTACCCTACACTGCATACAATTTTAGATTGAGGGGTAGATATACCCTTTAAGATGATGCAAATTAATTTTTTCCGAATACATATCCTTTAGGTTGTTTCTTGTGAAATTACAGGTTTAAAATGAACCAATATGCCATTATATTTTTGTTGATTACCATATTACACATTAGCTATAATGTCCTATCAAGACATAAAATAAAACGATCACTTACAAAACAGCAAGAGGATGGTAAGGCATAGTATTGAATACGTGTTCCTGTTTGCCCAGAACCCAAGAATTAATCAAAAATATGTTTAAGATCCCAGCTAAGATTATGTCCCCTCAAGAGAATATATTGCATCTCTTACATGCTTGCTTTCTTAAATGCACAGTCTTTGTTGCATTAATAAAATTGTCCTGAAGAAGAAGCATTTACCTCTACAAACACCAAGAGGGTAGAAAAATAAGAAGCACAAAGACAATAATGTGGGATTTAGAACAGCAGCTCAGCATTTTGCCATCAATATTACAATGTTCCTGTAGGATCAGGACCCAACTAACATATTGTTCATGAACCTGTTGAAAGCTCCTACTTATATGCTCAACAGTATAGTATACTTAATTTAACTATTTCAGTAAATCAAAATGCTCTCTAGATGATAAAAGGTATTACAGACATTGTCTTATGTTTGGATCTAGTAGTAACATCTTAAAAGGTAATGGAAAAAAGGCATTACTTCAATTTCACCAACTTCTTTTTGAAGTGGTTGCTGTGTACACAATGAACATTTTTAGGGATTGTAATGCCCAAAACTAAGTTTAACTTTATTCATCAGGTCATGGTATATCTGTTGTATTCAATTAGATCAACTGGACTTGAAGTTTAGTTCTTGAAGATGTTTCGCTAGTCATCCGACTGGCTTCTCAATTCAGAATGAAGAGCATTCTTCACATATATACGCAGTGCAGTGCAGTGAAGAATGCTCTGATTTGTATGGGGGGGAGACCAAACAGCAACTGCATCAACGTTAGGGATGGCCGGTTCGCGGATCCGAACCCGGATCCACCGCGGATTTATCCCGTTCACAAACGGCGGATTTTTTCCGGATTTTCCCCCTTCCGAACTTCCGATTCGCGGATTTTTCGTATTTTCGAAAATTTTCGAAAACACGTGATTTCGAAAATTTCGAAAATACAAGGATTTCTCTTATTTCCATAAATACGTATTTTGAAAATTTTCAAAATTACGAGGATTACTCGTATTTTCGAAAATACATTTTTCGAAAATACTAGTTTTCCCGTATTTTCGAAAATTTTCGAAAATACACGAAAACCCGAATTTCGAAAATTTTCGAAAATAAAAAATCTCGTAATTTCGAGGGTATTTTTCACTTTAATGGGTCCGCTCGCGGATTTTCGAATTTTTTCAAAATTCGTGGATCCTCGAGCGGACCGGATTTTGCGAAGTTCGGACATCTCTAATCAACGTATGGCGAGCAAAGAAGAGCCAATTCCTCGGGTCAGGACTCAGCCGTGTACCTGCATCTTAGGGATAAAGGACATACCTTTGAAGATTGTAATATTAACATATTGGCAAAGGAACGTGACTGGTTCAAGAGAGGTGTTAAGGAGGCCATTTATGTGAAATAAAGAAACCAAGCCTAAATAGAGGTGGGGGGGTTCGACACTGTTGCCATGTACAATGTTGTTTGACACCTTACTCTGGGCATTCCTATAAAACCTCTTAGCCACTATCCAATCACGCCTAACACTTGTGGTGTGTATGCTAATTGGGATTTTCCAGGGTATATAATTGCCACAGATTGTGTACAAGTCATTCTGAATAAGAAAGCCAGTCGGATGACTAGCGAAACGTCTTAAGAACTAAACTTCAAGTCCAGTGATCTAATTGAATACAACAGATATAATGCTTTTAGATTTTAAGGATTGCACTCCCTACTCTTGACTTGTACTACTTGTACTACTCCCTACCTACTTGTATTCAGAAGTGGAGAGGAAATGCAGTGTTAGTAAACTTATCGCTTTAAAGGGTATGTCCCACTGGAAAAAAAATAGGAATTTAGTTTTATGAAGAATGAGAGGTAAAGGAGCTGTGTCTTACCTCCCGTTCTTCAATAAGCCATCAAGAACCAGGAGAGAAGGTATACCTGATATGTGCACCAAATAATAAATTAATAAAGTACTTACATCGTCTTGAGTCTTTATTAAGTGAAAAAAGTGCAGATAAAGCAAAAAATCTCTAGAACAGCCAATGTCGTAAAGCATCCAGGTTTCAAAGGTTCAACATTTTTATTTATCAAATGTTATTCCGTGCATACTGTATATGGTTTCATGATTGTGGTATCTTTTAAAATATATATTTATGTATCTTTTACCCTCTATATATCTCCATAATATTAAATAGCAAAATATATGGCACCCTCTAAAGTGAACCCACTATATAATATGAGATTAGACCCCATACAGAGCTAAATTGAAAAAATGCTTGTTCTCGGTATTATGAAACCCAAAAGAAACAAAGTACAAAAGTCATTTTTGTAATATGGCCACTGGAACGTTTGATGTCATAACTCCATGGCACAATGCATTACAATAAAAAGGGCAAATAAACGCTTAGAAAGAATCTAAACATTAAGACACTTTATATAATGAGATGTGCCAAGGGGGTGTTATGGTGGGAGAGATGCGTGACAGGGGCTGGGCCCGATCTTAAAGAATCAGAGGGTTACTGGTGTTTCTATATAAAATGATCTAGAGATGTTTTGCTTTTATCTTACTTTTTGCCACTTTTTTCACTTAATAGAGGACACAAGACATTAAGATCAATGTAAGTGTCTTTTATAGCATTAATATTTGGTTTTATGAATAGTTATTTAAAGTGATTAGTTCACTATTACTGCATTTTATCACTAATTTTGGGTACTTCAGATAAGTGTATCCAATCTAAAAGCAATTCTATTTGTTAAGTTTTGTTGGAACAATGCAGCACTTTTTCCATCGGAATACTATTTCTGTAGTTCAAGGGAGCACCTAGCTACAAATATTTACTTCTAAATAAAAAATATTTCACCACTCACATTAGTATTTTTCATAGAGTGGAAGTAATATTGTCCAGCATACATACCTACCAAAAAGCTTAAGATGAGGTGGAATTCTAGGAGAGGAAAAAAGAGCATAAAATACTTTAGAGACTTCTCAAAACTTAACATACAAAACTCTCATTCTCAGATAACATGCATCCAAGATAGGAATAATTTTCATCCCAGAATTAGTGGGTGGAACATGCAATTTTCTTATTATGTCCCTGTGGCCAATGCATGTAGTAAAGAACTGCTGGCTTATAATATTATGCAATACATCCTAAAGGTTGGATAAATGACTCTATACTGCATTGTATTACGATCTATTGCATGTCATAATGCCAGTAGTTCTGTTAGGACTGGGTGCCATAAGAACCTAAGCCAATAGGAATGTGATTTGTCAAGGTTTGGTCCAAAGGAAGTTCAAATAAAGGGCTGGGTTAGAAAATAGTTAGATTTGGTGGGAATGCTAAGGATAAGCATGCCAACCCCCCCCCCCCCCGAGTGCGGGTGGTGTTAAGTATTCTATGCACAGTAAGCTCTGCACCAATAAATGGGAGCACCCCTGATTGCATCCTAAAGGTCGGGCAGCCCTCATTTCTTTACCTACTAAAGGTACCAGGGAGGAGATGGACGTTGGTGGGTACCCTAACGTTTGTTCTTATAGGCAAAGTATCTCTCTGGAACGTTAGTTACCCTCAGGTGGAGGACTCGTGTATGGGTGAACCACCGTGTGGTAGTAAGGCAAGTATGGAGATGAGATATGGAAGCCTTGGGCAGGGGGTGTGTGAAAGCTCGAGCTTCCCTAGCACTACCTAGCACAGGGCAGCATGTGTCTAGCGCTTTCCCTCATTTCCTGCCATGGCTGCGGCCATGGCAGAACAATTTTTTACCCGTGCCAAAAGGCTGGGGCCTATTGACTTACTCCCTAATTAATTGTGCATAGGCACCATAATTTATTAACTGGCACTATTCACGTGCACTTTTTGTTTTTTGTTGGTGTTTCACGTTTGTGGTGGGATTGCCTGGTCCTTTTTAGGACCTTCAGGCCTATCCCATTCGAGACCCCCTGGATGCTTCCTGGTGGGAGTGGAAGCAGAAAGGGAGGGCTAGTATGGTATGGTTCCTGATGCCTACCGGCCGAAGGGTCCTCAGTAGTCTGCCTCTAGCCCTATGGCTTAACATAGATCCCCAACCACTTGCACATTTGTGCACTTGGTGTGTGATAACTGAAGCACGCTCCCTGAACTTTCGATAAAAGAAAAAAGAAAAGAGTGTATGCTAATAAAAAATTAACTTATCTCAGGGTGCAAGCCACCTGCACAAAACGTTCATGTGGTAAAAACGGTATTCCCAGGTAATGGAAAGAAAACAACATTTCTATGTAAAATGCATAAAGGGCTGTTTCCATGTGTGTACAGTGTCCACTTTTTTTTGCATTAATGGACACCTTTCTCTATGTTGGAGAAACAGTACAAAAAATAAAAGAAAGAGTATCCCACACAGGACCTTTATGTCGGGAGAATTAAACAAGCCTAGCTTGGTCACCCGATAGACTGATGTTTATGTGACCTCTCACTGGTACAGGCAGCCACTTTCTAAGACTGGCCATGTGTCTTTCCCTCCCTGGCTTTTTGGTAGCAAACTCTGGTAAACTTTGCTGTGCAGTGTGCCCACAGAGAGGGCTCTGTGTGCCACCTCTGGCACACATGCCATAGGTTCACCACTTGTAATATATACTACAGGGTATACAATACAAACTAAAAAAAATTACAATAAAAATAATAATATTCTATTGATGCTAAAATTGTGGAAAATGCTCAAAAAATGGCAAACAAACCACGACCAAGCCAAGAGTTTGGCTGTAATCATTTATAATACATAAGGCTCCAGTCTTTTAATGGGGAGCAATAGTGGAATATTTCTTATAACGCCTCTCAGTTACGTAGCTAAGAGGTTTTTTTTTATAAGAATATACACCTCTGTTACTCCCCACACACTCACTGCCCCCTTCCTGCCTGTAGATAAGTTCACTATGTTTTCTTACCTAAAACCTTCATAAATACAGCTAGTTCACCTCCATGTTCCTGCACCAGAAACAAACCCTGTTTTCACTTAATTAATCTTCTTTCCCATGTGCCTGCATATTGGGAGGATAAGTTGTCAGGGTGAAAAGGGGGGTTTGTCTGGTGCTGAACATGGAGGTTAACCAGCTGCATTCCTGAACAGATTCTCAGTTAAGAACAGAGAGTGAAATTAAATACAGACAGGGAGAATGGACAGTTTTTGGACTAACAAAGGTTAAACCTGTGTGTGTGTGTATGTGGTTTGGGGTTAACTTCCTACTCACACTGACGTGTAACTTTATACAGGCAGGAGCTGCATGAAAAGTTCCCTTCTGTTTGGATCTGGAAGTTAAACTGGCAGTCTGAGTAAAAGGTTTGGAACACTTTGGAAACAAAGATTGCCCTTTAACTTTATTTTAAAAAAATCCTCCCTTATGTATATAAGAAAATACGCTACTTACGGAGAAATATACAGTTATTACACCAACTTGGAGCTTTTATTTGGTCATGGAACTCCTTGGTGTCATAAAATCCTTATAATACATATTATTATCACATTATAATACATTATTATCACATATTATTTGTGATATTATAATGGGAGCTGCAGTGGTATATATCCTTATAAAATTCACTCAGCTATGTCACTAAGTGACTCATTTCTATATTTCTTATATTCCACTGCTCCTCCCATTCCAGTGTTCATGCCTGGACAATGCGTTTTTTTGCAGTGTTTAACTTCACTAATGGAACCTGCTGAAGCTGCTTTCTGTCACTTCATAACCAATGTCTCTCTTCTCCTCCACAAAGATTTGTTTAACCTGGGCTGGGATGTTCCTTCCTACTGGGTTTAAGTTACAGAAGGTAGCTTGGGGGGTTTAAATTAAGGTGGGAATAGGGACAAGGCTAGAATTTATAATGCAAATGGGGTGTAAGTAATAGATACAATGTATTTAACAAATAATGCGCCCCTTTACATTATAATATAAGGATAAACACCACCTTGGAGTTCCTTGCCCTGTATAAAATTATAATGGACAGGGAACTCCTCGTGGCATAATATCCTTATATTACACTGTAAGGGGTGCATTATCTTTATATAATACATAAGGCTCTGGCATTTTAATGGGGAGGTGCAGTGGGGAGAATCTATATTACAGTCACTCAGTGATGTCACTGATTGATTTCTTTATTACTTTACCTCTGAGTTCCCGACCTCTATAAAAACACTTGGCCTAATGTCCTTGTGCTTTTATATGGTCAGGGAAACTCATTGGTGGCGTAATCTCCTTATATTACACTGTAGGTAGCGTTTTATCCCTTATATCATTTGCTAAAAAAAAACTAACATTATTTTAATATTATTGTAATAAAAAGGAGCATGCAAAGATGTTTTAGATACATAAAAATAAGTACCTACCCCCTATCAAAGAATGATGGGAATAGTCAATGGTTTATGACAATTTATTAATCATCTATGGTCATGATTTATACCCTTATAACCTTGATATATTAAATAAAGATCCCGCTATTCTGTGACACACATCAAACTACAAATGATTATTTACATATTCTGGTATTTTGCTGTGGTTTTAGGAGTATAACGTAGCACTTGGGAAGAAATATACAGACAGTAATCCAGCAGCAGAAGCCAGAATGGTAAATATCTCCACAGCCACCATGATTTCCCTTTGGTGCTCAGGTATGTTGGGATAAGGAGGACCCAGACACTGCAGAACACTAGCATGCTGAAGGTGATATACGAGCCTCATTGTATCTGTCTGGTAATTTCCGAGCATAAATGCAACAATAAAACAAAGCAGGGCTAACGCACCAATATATAAACTGCTAAATAAAACATGACAATAGATCCTATTACATTGTAGAGTCATTATCTGTTGTGCTGTTTTGTGTCCAGTTCAGTGAATGGTGTAGCCATATCAGCCAAGTGATGCATATTACAAGTTTACCTGATGAACAAACATTACAAGATAAATAGAAGTATCAGATCCCACCCATTTCCTTAACTTGTCCCAGGTTTTGTGGCTCTAAAAGCAATGATAACAGTCAGTGTTTTCCCAAGGACAGAAGAAACTGCAACGTGTATATGAATAAAAAAGGTAACTTGTCTTAGGATGCAGGTCACCTGTACAGGGTGTGTCCAATGAACAAGAAGGAACAGCAGAAGGACAAGATGAGAGAGACAAGGAGGATGTAGCTGAGATGACAATTATTGGCTTTCACAATGGGACTTTTCCGGTGTTTTACAAAGAGCCACAAGATTCCAACAGTAATTAAAGAGAAGATGACGGCAGCAGCAGCTAAAGCACTTCCCAAGGAGACTTATAGGAGAGGAAATCTATTCTTTTTTGATTACAGAGATCCCGGCTTGGGTTGGACCAGTGATCTTCTGGACATTGGAGACAATTTTCTGAATCTTTAAATAAGCAACAGTAAATAACAGTAATAAAATGAATGCAGTAGTAAAACCCACAAATAACACTGAAAAGCTCAATTTATTTCATCCACTAGCTACCCAATATATTATTGGCTTTTACACTAATTTTTCGGTGGCACAACCATTTCCAACATTTTTTAAAAAAAAATAAAAGTGTTCTTACACAATTTTGGATTTTTTTGTGTTCTGTAACTTTAAATGTTTAGGGGGGTTGTCACATTGCCCCTATATGAACACGTTTGTATGTTTCCCATGTTGTTGATGAAGGGCGCATGCCCAAAACATGTCAGTCAGTTGTAGCCCTGATATGCTCTTTTTTACTATGCTATAATAAAGAAAATGCTTTGTCACTTGCAATATTTTTGGCCACCTGTCCGATACACGAAATATCAGTCGGATGACTGAAAATATTTTATGGTGTGTTCACAGCTTAAGGGTCCAAGAACAGACCCCTGCACCAACCCTACACTAAGAGGAAATTAAGAAGAGGTGTTATTAGCATAAGATACAGCGTAATTCAGTAAGAAAAATAGGAACCAGGATACCACTTCATTCTGAAAAGAGTATCTGCATTAGGAGCGAACGATCAGCTGTTTCAAAAGCAGAGGTGAGCTCAAGAAGGATAAAAATAGAAAAGTGACTTTGGCCTTTGCAACCTGAAGGTCATTCATAACCTTACACAGACCCATCTCGGTGGAATGTGCAGGATGGGGTCCAGACTGCAAAGGGTCCAACTGGTTATGAGCAAAAGGTAGTTAATGATACAGAAAAAGATTAGTTATTCTAGCAGTTTAGAGGATATTTGTAAGAGAGAGACAAGAGGGGTCTATCTAGGCCTTTTTCAGTATGCATTTAACATGTGCATGCTTACAGTGCTTCAGTAATACAGATGGCATGAGATCAAGAGGACATATAGTGAGTGGACAGGATAGAAGCAGTGAGGTGAGGGCAACATAATCTGAAAGTCATCTCTAAGACCAGAGATAGAGACTGCAAGCGGATAGACTCTACTTAATGTTGGCACTAATGAGCAAAGTCTTGGAGAGAGTGTGGAGAAAGGAGTGCAGAAGGTTACAGATGAAGAACAGGTGGATTAGGTTTGATGTGTTGTTATTTATAATTTACCAGTAGTAGTTTTGTTTTGCTAGCAGAAGCCCAGAGCCGAGACAATGCAGCATGAACTTGTAATGAAGAAAGTCAGCCTTTGTACGGGACTTTCTCCACATACGTTCAGCAGCACATGTGCACCTGTGTATAAAACAGAATGTAGGGTTGAGCCACGGATGAGGATTAGCGGTCATAGATGGTTATAAGGGAAGAGAGACTAGAGGATAGGTATAAGGTGAGTGGCAGAAGATCTATGGCTCGAGTGTTAGGAACAGTCACACAGGAGGGAGGAAAAGGAGAAAGAAGAGGGTTTTGAGCCTGAAAAGTTATAAGAAGGTAAACAAAAAACAGGAAGGGGTTAGTTTAAAAAGATATTGAGGTTTTTTTTGAACACTAGATAGAGTGCTATCATTATTCCACTGTTGAAGATCAAATGAGGATGTTAGGTGTAGGATACAAGAGGGCGAGAAGAAGGAGGAGTTGACAATGCAACAGGTAAAGTCCTCCAGAATAAAAACAAGACAGCCAGCAGAGAGGAAGAAAGAAATTTTAAAAGTCAGAAAGGAATGTAGCCAAAGATGCTTTTAACGGTGGTCTGTACACCTCAGCTACTTGTAGTGACAAGAGGTGCAAGAGCATAATGAGCCTAAAAAGATGTAAATAAAAGGGCAGGTGGGGAGGTAATGTTATTAAATCAACAGAAAAAAGAAAGAAGGAGACCAACTCCCCCACAATGACCTAAGGAGTATGCTGTATGGGAAAAATGGAGACCACCGAGAGCTTGTGAGGCCTTGATAGCAGAGTCATGTTGGGAAAGCTGGGATGCGGTAATGGCAAGAAGGTAAAAATTATTAGAGCAGAAGAGATTTGTTAATCAGTAGATTTGTTAACTAGTGCACGCAGTACACGTCACAGGAATCTGCAGCCTTGCTGCCTGGAAGCTGAGAGTCAATCATGTTACAGCTCAGAGACTTGGGCGTCCGCACATAGGGGCAAGGTGGAGCATTTGCCCCCCTTGGATTTTATTTCTGTTTTTTGGGGGGAGGGGATGGACTGTCCTCTTGACTGATCTCTATTACGGACTCTTGACTCCCTCCCTCCCTCCCAGCAGCATTCGGCATCTCCCTTCACCCCTCACCTTCTTTCTGGGTGTTTGGTGGGTGGAGCAGCTCTTCTCTGACTGAGTCCTGGTAGCTGTGGGAGTTGCCGGCCTATTGTATCTTCACAGACACAAACTCACAAAGTTTTCGGAATGGGAGGTTTTCAGACTGTAAGGTCAGTGCAGTAAATCTTATCTGTGTCCCTAATGGAATTAGCCGGTGCTGCTAGTAGTGAACTGCCTCAAACTTAGGAATTGCTGCAGGGTGCTCACCTAGTGCTCACTCAAGTCAGTAGGTTTGGGAGAGGGAGACACAGAATTGTTTGCTGTCCTGTTTAAAGTTTATGTGGTGCCTGAAAGAGGGCAGGGGGAATCTCCAAAACCAGCCCTCTAGCCATTGTAAAGTCAGCGCTCCTGTTCACTAACCAGAGTCTGTCAGCCCTCCTGTTCACAAACCAGCCTCTGTCAGCCCTCCTGTTCTCAAACCAGTGTCTGTCAGCTCTCCTGTTCACAAACCAGAGCCTGTCAGCCCTCCTGTTAAAAACTAGAGTCTGTCAGCCCTCCTATTCACAAACCAGAGTCTGTCAGCCCTCCTGTTCACAAACCAGAGTCTGTCAGCCCTCCTGTTCACAAACCAGAGTCTGTCAGCCCTCCTGTTCACAAACCAGAGTCGGTCAGCCCTCCTGTTCACAAACCAGAGTCTGTCAGCCCTCCTGTTCACATACCAAAGTCTGTCAGCCCTCCTGTTCACAAACCAGAGTCTGTCAGCCCTCCTGTTCACAAACCAGTGTCTGTCAGCCCTCCTGTTCACAAACCAGAGTCTGTTCACAGACCAGTCTCTGTCAGCCCTCCAACATTGTAAAGTCAGCCCCCAGCCTTTTTAAAAAAACTAGAACCAGTCTGTCAGCCCTCCTGTTCACAAACCAGAGTCTGTCAGCTCTCCTGTTCCCAAACCAGAGCCTGTCAGCCCTCCTGTTCAAAACTAGAGTCTGTCAGCCCTCCTGTTCACAAACCAGAGTCTGTCAGCCCTCCTGTTCACAAACCAGATTCTGTCAGCTCTCCTGTTCCCAAACCAGAGCCTGTCAGCCTCCTGTTTAAAACTAGAGTCTGTCAGCCCTCCTGTTCACAAACCAGAGTCTGTCAGCCCTCCTGTTCACAAACTAGAGTCTGTCAGCTTTCCTGTTCAAAACCAGAGTCCGTCAGCACTCCTGTTCAAAACTAGAGTTTTTCAGCCCTCCTGCTCACAAACCAAAGTCTTTCAGCCCTCCAGTTCATAAGAAATGTAAGTGAGCCCTCCAGTTCATTACCCAGTGTTAGTCAGCCCTCCAAATCATAAGCAATGTTAGAAAGCCCTTTCAGTTCACAAACCAGTATTGGTCAGCCCTCCAGTTCATTAGCAGTGTTACTCAGCCCTTCAGTTCATTAGCAATGCTAGTGAGCCATTCAATTCATTACCCAGTGTTAGTCAGCGCTCCAGTTCATAAGCAATGTTAGTGAGCCCTGCAGTTCATTTTCCAGTGTTAGCCAGCCCTCCAGTTCATTAGCAGTGTCAGTCAGCCCTACAGATCACAAACCAGTATTGGTCAGGCCCTCCAGTTCACAAACCAGTATCATTTATCCCTCCAGTTCATGAACCAGTATCACTAAGGCTGGGTACACACCAGAAGATATTTTTGGCCGACCAACCGATTCACGGCACTTTCAGCTGGTCGTACAAAAATATCTCCTGGTGTGGGGCGGCCGGCCGCGACAGACCTTGACTGACCCCGGGTTGGACGAACGGACGTCTCGGAAAATCCAGATCGATCTTGCAGTTCCGTATGGGAACAGTCGATCGACAGACGGACATTTGTCCCGACTGAGCGCTCGCTTGTAGCGAGCGCTCGGTCGGGACAAATAGTCCGGCTGTGTGTACCCAGCCTTAGCCCACTGTTCACAAATCAGTGTCAGTCAACCTTCCACTTCAAAAATACAAAACAGTGTTTGTCAGCCTTCCAGTTCACAAACCATTGTTAAGTCAGCCCTCCACTGTGTAAGAGTGTAGAGTCACTGGAGTGGGTTGTTGGTGCTACTTAAGTGTATTTGTCTGGCCAGCTGCAAATCTATACTATTGGCTCTCTTTCTGGTGCATAAAAAATATGTTTTGGCTGATACGGTGTCTTTCTTTTTTTCCCCATCTACATACAGATGGCTGTAGTTGAAGATTTTCTTGTTTCCAGCTGTTGGTTACTTTCAACATCCCATTCATGTGTTCAAACACCGCCCATTTACAAGCCATGCCCACACAATAAGCCACACCCACACCCCACACCCTGCTATGTGGGGGCTGAAATGCGTAGGCCTACTTATGTTGTGAATAATTTGTTGGGATATCAAGTCCTTGGAGTGCTTGGAATTTGTATCGATATATATATATCGTTTGGACTTTTGAAAAGGGGGGGTATTTATGTGGGTATGTGTACAGTCTTTATATATATATATTATTCCTGGAGATAATTACAGTATTTAGCCTTAATATTTATTAGTGAACTAGTTAGTTATATTACACTAACATGTCCTCTTTAATGCCTCTTTAATGCACTGGACATTTTATGACACCAACTGGGCATTCTGGGGGTGGGGCTATGTGCTGCTAGTGGGGCCAACAGCATTGGCCAGGTTGGGGATCCCTGCTGTAAAGCCTATCATCTGGTAATATTCTCTAAACATGTGACACAGTCATCATTTAGAGTGTGCAAACTCCTATAAATAATTTATGTTATAAAAGGTAAAAAAAAAATGTTATAAAGGTTTGTGATTAGCAGTACCTTACCAGTAGTGTTGGTTATTTCCCCCTCAGAACAAAGAACACATTCATAGCAACAAATCGGTTTTAATACTTGAACAGATTTTCGGTAACCAGTCGGGCAAATCCTATTACACAGGGAGGTAGGAGTCTTCTACATTAAAACAAAAAAGAAAATCTGGTTTGAATGCTTTGACCCAGAAAAACATATAAACTTGCATCATGTTTATTTTACTGTAAATGTAATGGGGGGGAAAAGTCTAAAATGTAACTAACATCAGAAAAATGATTATAGATAATGCAAATGATTCTGTATTTGCATTATAGATATGATTTTTCAAATTGTCTTTTATTTGAAACTTTAATTCTTCCTAACTACCATTTCTTTGCAAATCCCCTCTTTCTACAGATATCTTTAAAAACATCTTACATTTCAGCTGTCAAGTGCTTTATTTTTATAAACACTTCTGCCGTGTTCAATTTTGCTGTAACTAAAAAAAGTGGCAGTAGGAATTTGTGAATTTCATGTTTTTAACCCTTACCAGATATTACTGAGCATGCTTGACTTCTCGGAAAGTCATGTCAGGGGGAAGGAGGAGTTGGGAAGGCAAAACAAGTACTGGATTGAAAGCATGCAGCAACACACACCTCAGAGTAAGGGAAAGTGTAGAAGTAGTATTTGAGGTTGAATAGAAGATATCCATCCATCTAATCCTAACTACTCAGTCCTACTTACTACCAGTAACATACTGGTAGGTTTCACCTACCTGCTTCCCGTTTCCAGCTCTGTGAAGTTGACCCACCTACAATCAGCACAAACAACAATTCTATTTTTTTTGGTTTGTGCTTAAAAAAAATAATCTGTGCTGCTTTCGTTTAGAAGATAATAGCTTATATTTTTGTTGATTATTACATCATCCAGCCCCCCTATAACAGCATATGGGGATGAAACTAGGATAGTAGGCTAGCACTGCATTTGTGCTGCAAAAATTATTGTTCTATCTTTAGTAGTTTTTGAGAAATTAACCGGGTTTTTTTTTATTTTATATAAAGATCAGCCAGTCCCTCTACAGTAAGCTAGAGATATAAAACTGGTATTTTGTTCTGTTTTGTGATGCAAAAAATATCGTTCTCTACAAATGTGGTATTTTTGGTTGGTGCTGTGTATGTGCTGTTTTGTGCTGCAAAAATTAAGATTTGTGCCTGTTATGGCTCCAGTCCTACCTTAACCAGAGATTCAAGCTGGGTCCTCGTGTGCACGCATGCCATTGTTGCCGAAGAGGCGCGGGTGTTATGGTGTCCAGTCTCCTTCTCTGGTTACTGGTGGACATTGAATGATGATGTAATCAGTCTACTTAAGCCCTCCCTGCCTTTTAGCTCTTGCTGCCAGTTCAGTGTTTAGCACTCTGTTCCTAAGCCTTGTTTGTTGGAGTTCTTTGACTGGTTTGTTCCTGCTTTGTTTCAGTCTCCATTGCAGTTTGTTCATCCAGTGATTGTCTAACCAGTTCATCTCCTGTTACCTGTTCATTCATCATTCACCATTGCAGTTTGTTCATAAAGTGACTGTGTAATCAACTCATCTGCTGTTCCTGTTTAGACTCATTATCCACCATTGCAGTTTGTCTATCCAGTGTGTCTGTGTAGTAAACTCATCTGCTGTTCCTGTTCAGACTCACCGTCCATATTTGTAGTCTGTTTGCCTTATGCCTGTCTGTTCGTCTTGCCAGCTCCCTTCTCCACATTTTTGGGTCGGTTCTTGTGGGGTCTCCTCTCCATCAGAGGCTCTGGGGAAGACTGGCAGGTGCTTAGACTCCACGTCCAGAGGCGGCCTCATAGGTTTCCTTTCCAGAAGATTATAACAGTAACTGGTAGCCAGCATGAATCCCACTGGAGAGCTCAGTCCAGCAGAAGATTTATATAGACAAGTAGCCGAACTACAGAGAGCCCTACAGGAGACACGACAAGGGTATTTTTTACTTGATGCTCACTTAAAGACTATGGCACCTGGGGGTCCTCATACTTCTCAAGGGGTTGCTTTCGGAGCCTAAGGTCCCTCTGCCTGACAGATTTTCTGGGGATCTTTCCAAGTTTAGTCAATTCAAGAGTTCTTGTGGACTTTATTGTCCTTGCGCCCAAGAAGTTTTTCTGACGAAAAAGTTAAGGCGGGCTTCATTATTTCTCTCCTACAAGATGAACCTCAAGCTTGGGCACTCCATTTATTGGAACAAGATGGGCCAGCGGCAGCTTCCGTGGATGCTTTCTTTTTTAGCACTTGGGGAAATTTATAATGATCCTAGAAAAGCCGCCTCCGCTGAATTAATGCTAAGCAAACTCTCTCAAGTGAAAAGACCGAAAGAGGACTATGTGGCAGATTTTCGCAGAGTCAGTGCAGAGACCCAGTGGAACGATGCGGCTCTTAAATACCAGTTCAGAGTTGGTCTATCTGGAACTCTTAAGGATGAGCAGGGCTGCCTCTCTAATGAGGCAAGGTGAAGCAGATTACAGAGCAGCTACCTGTAGGGAGGCAGCAGTTTTGATGCCAGAAACCAACAAAAAAAATTGTTAGCCCTGCAGATCAGAAATAAATGTTGGGCATCATTTACCAATCATTGTGGGCATTATTTACCAGTCATATGTATAAAGCCACACCCACTTCCAGGCAAAGCATCACCCACTTTCAATTATAAAACCACACCCCTTCCGGCGGTACAGCAAGGGGGCAGCATTTGGATTTTTTTGTTCAGGTGCCAAAAAGTCTAGAGACGGCCCTGAGGATGAGTTGACCATGTAGGAGTACAGAAACACTGAAAGATCTAATCAACTTGTCTGTTCAGATCGATAGACACCTGAGGGAAAGAAAGTTAGAAATGATGGGAGATCATCCTGTCTTTTTACAGAATCCCTTCTTTGTTCTTTAACTCCTACTGACTCTGCTCCCGTGCAACTGGGCTTCTCCTGTCCTTCTCTTTCGCCTGAGGAACGTCTCCTAAGACGTCGGTTGAATTTGTGCCTGTACTGTGGGTAGTCCAGCTGCCTTCTGCACAGTTGTCCAATTGGGAGGAATCTTTACTCCTCTTCTTCTCCTCCTAGTCCTGTTACCACGTCCTACCTTTCTATTAATATGTCATTGCAAGGAACCAGCCAAATCTCCGAAGCTCAAGTCATTATTGATTCTGGAACCTGTAGATGTTTCATGCTAGAATCCTTAGCCAAAGACTGTGATATTCCCACTCGTCTCAAATCTACTCCTCTATTTATTCACCTGGCTGATGCATCTAAATCTTCTTCAGGCCCTATGCTCCGAGAAACTGTTATACTAGTCAAAAATAACCATCATACTGAATTTATTTGTTTTGATGTATTGCCTTTTTCTTTGTTTCCTGTTATTTTAGGCATGCCTTGGTTGAAAAGACATAATCCCTTAATAAACTGGTTCTCAGGAGAGATTTCCTTTCCTTCTCAACATTGTCAACAATCTAGTTTTTTCTCTTCATTGCTTGGTTTAAAGGAGGTTCATTCCTAAGTCATTCTGCCATCCCCTTATAAAGCCTTTTCCGATGTTTTCGACAAGAGAGCAGCTAATGTGTTACCTCTGCATCGAATTTATGATTGTCCTGTCGAATTGTTGCCAGGAGCACAGATCCCTTTTGGTCGAGTATACCGTTTATTTGAACTAGAACAAAAGGTGCTTAAGGAGTACATAGAAGAAAACCTACAAATGGGTTTCATATGTCATTCCACATCTCCAGCCGGAGCTGGCATATTTTTTGTTGAAAAAAAAGATGTCACTCTTCGTCCTTGTATTGATTTCAGTGCCCTTAATAACATCACAGTTAAAAACAGATATCCTCTTCCACTCTTCCCAGAATTGTTCCAGCGACTGAGGACAGCCATGATTTTTAACAAGCTAGATCTTTTAGGGGCCTACAATTTAATTATGATAAGAGAGGGAGATGAGTGGAAAACGGCTTTTCGCTCTAGGTATGGACACTTTGAATATTTAGTTATGATATGATATACTAATCTTTTCTTCTAGTTTAGAAGAACATCGTGTGCAAGTTAATAAGGTGTTATATACCCTCTTAGAGTCCATTGGTTATATGTCAAACTGGAAAAGTGTGAGTTTCAAAATCCCTTTCCTAGGATTTATAATTTTATTATTAGGATTGACCATGGATCCTTAGAAAGTCTCTGCCATTCAAGAGTGGCCTACTCCATCCACTTGCAAACAGGTTAAAAAATTTATTGGACTAGGACTCATATTCCATTCCATTGGATAAAGTCTGCTCAACTGGCCTTTGAACAATTGAAGATGGCTTTCAATTCAGCTCCTGTATTAATTCATCCTGATCCATCTCTTCCCTTCATTTTAGAAGTCCATGCATCCGAGTCAGCCCTGGGAGCAATACTGTCACAACGGGTCGGTCACAAGTCTTTACTTCATCCAGTTGCTTTCTTTTCAAGAAAACTTTCAGTTTCAGAAAGAAACTATGACATAGGAGATTGGGAGTTACTAGCCATTAAATCTGTCTTAGAGGAATGGCGGTATTAACTGGAAAGTGCCAATCATCCAATTGTAATTTTTACAGACCACAAGAATCTAGAATATTTACAGACAGCAAAAAGGTTAAGACCATGCCAAGACAGGTGGGCTCTTTTCTTCACCAGATTCAGATATGGGCAGCATGGTGGCTCAGTGGTTATCACTGATGCCTTGCAGCGCTGAGGTCCTGAGTTTGATTCCACCCTTGGACACATCTGCAAGGAGTTTGTATGTTCTTCCCGTGCTTGCGTGGGTTTCCTCCAGGCACTCCGGTTTCCCCCACAAGACATACTGATAGGTTGTATGTGTACATAAAGTAATTAGATTGTAAGCTCTTTGGGGCAGGCCCTGATGTCAATTAAGTTAATAAATAATTGGCAAGGCCGATGCCCTTTTCAGACAGTTCACTAAAGACAGTGCTTCTAATCAGTCTGACATGATCCTTTCTAAATCCAACTTCTTACTTTTACAAACTAATGTTGCTAAAACCATTAAGAAGCTTCTGCTCAGTCTTCCTTCAAATATCCTCTTTCCCAGGATGGGTTAATTTATCACAAGAATAAGATATTTGTTCCTGAATCAGTGAGGCCTTCTATGCTACATTATTGTCATAGTCATCCTTTGGCTGGCCACTTTGGGTCCCATAAAACTTTCAACCTGTTATGAAGACATTTTGTTTGGCCCAGCATGCTTAAAGATTGTAAAAGATTTGTTTTTTCTTGTACAACCTGTGCTAGATTTAGAACACCCAAACAAAGACCATATGGGTTGTTGTGCCCTCTGCCTCTTCCTAGCTGCCCTTGGGGCATGATAAGTCCAAGGAATTTAATACAATCTTTGTGGTGGTCGACCATCTAACTAAAATGGCTCATTTTATTCCACTAAAAGGAGTCCCTTCAGCAGCGGTAACGGCTGAGGTCTTCATCAGAGACATTGTTATGTTGCATGGAGTACCTGATGATATTGTATCAGATAGAGGTGTACAATTCACCTCTAGGTTTTGGAAGGAACTATTTAGATCCTAATCGAGCCATATCTTTGTTGTTATTCTTCTGCCTCTCAGGAGGCTTGGGCTTCATTTTTACCACTGGCCGAGTTTGCATACAATAATGCGATCCATTCTTCTATCAAATGTTCACCGTTCTATGCAAATTATGGATGTAACCCAACCTTCCTTTCTAACATTCCATCAACAACTCCCATTCCGGATCTCCAAACCCGACTGTAGACCTTCTGACCTTCCTTCTCCACCACCACCTCCTGTTTTTCTTCTTCCCCCTTCTCTCCCCTCTTTGCTTACTCTTCCTCCCCTGTCCTATTCTTATTACCACTTCACTATACTGTTATCTCTCCTATTTTATTACCTCTACATTTCTCTTCCTTTATTATCTCTGCATGCGATTGCATGTGCGAAGCCAAAACCTTTTTTATTCAAGTCTTAAAGGGCATCTATAGTGAGAGAGAGAAAATTTACTTTTTTTCTTTCTTTCCATGAGTTCTATAATTCCCCCCCCACCCCAGAGTGTCTGTATTTTCTTAAGTTTCCCTCTCTGTCCTGAGATACACAATTTAGAGGAAGACGTGATTGCATTCCTCTACTCCTACTTGTACTGTCAATCAAATCCCTGTGACATGACCCTCTTCCCTGCTCAAGTCACTCCCTCCTCCCTGTTCTGTTTTCACAAACACAGAGATAAGAACATTAGCAGGGGGAGAGAGGTAGCTTGGACTACAGAGATAAGGCTGCACTTGACCTCCCTTTTTGGTGGACTTCACTGATTGATGATGGGTCACAAAGAGAGAGGTCATATTTTAGCAGTACACTGAGAGATCCTTGTCTCCAGGACATCTTGCATTCCATTGGCCACTATGGATGTGTTTTTCAGGATGTTGAACTTTTAACTCATACTGCACATGATAAGCTTGTTGGTGAACCGGAGTTGAGGTAACAGGAGGTAACAGAGTTAAAGGGGGAGTGCTGTACAGAGATCTGACACCATGGAAAAACAAAGTCACTGACAGAGGTAGGATACAGGCAGCACAGAGTACATGAATTTAACTTTACAATGGGACAATGTGTTTTTTTCACTATAGATGCCCTTTAAGGGATGTCCATGTGTCTTCTGACATGCTCTATTGGTGAACAATACAGTCCTTTTTGTACACAGGATTCCAAAATTGCACTGCATATTCCAAATGAGGCCTTACCAATGCTTTGTAAAGAGGGAGAATAACATTTTCCTCCCTTGAATCCATACCTCTCTTTATACAAGACAATACCATGCTGGCTCTGACTGTTGCCACCTGGCACTGCTTGCTACCTTTAAGTTTGTTATCCACCAAAACTCCAAGATCCCTTTCCAACAGGGATTCACTTGACATAGTATTTGAGGTTGAATAAAGACATGCGTCCATCATGTCCAACGTTTTCACCCTCCTTTTTAACCCAACCTAACAGTTGATCCAGAGGAAGGCAAAATACCCCAGCTGAAAAAGGTTGGGAAAATTCCTTCCTGACACCAAATCGGAAAGTATCCCTGGATCAACCAGAACTGCAGTATATGAATTAATACCAGTAATTCTCAATATTTTTTAGTTTTAGAAACTTATCTAGCACACTTTTAAAGCTATTCAATGAACTTGCCATTACCACATCTGCTAGAAGATAGTTCCACAGTTTCACTGTTCTCACTGTAAAGAAACCTTTCCTAACCTGAAGATGAAACTTCTTTTCTTCCAATCTTAAAAGATTTAAACTCAATCAAAAACTCAGGAAAATTCGTGTTTTGTAAATTCCGGGAGTTCCAAAAAGGTTCGTCGGGACTTAGAAATCCTCTGAATCGATTTGAAACTGGGTTATATTAGAACCCACAGTACATCTCTAATCCCCATGCAAACGTCGCTGCTCTAATATAAACAGCCCTAAATTGTCTAATCTGCGTGCATAGTCAAGCCTCTCCATTCCCTTTATTATTTTAGTTTCCCTTCTCTGAACTGCTTCCATTTCCAAGATGTCCCTTTTGTATATGAGATTCCATAACTGCACCGCATATACCAAATGAGGTTTTACCAGTGCCTTGTAAAGAGGGAGTATAATGTTTTTTTCTCTTGAATCTATTCCCCTCTTTATACAAGACAATATTTTTCTAGCTCTAGCCATTGCTGCCTGGCATTGTTTGCTACAGCTAAGACTATTATCTACCCCCAAACCTTTTTCCAGTCGAGATTCACTTAACACAGAGTTATTTATGGTGTAGGAGGCACAAGGATTGTTAAACCCTAAATACATCACCTTACATTTATCAACACTGAATCTCATTTGCCATACTGCTGCTCATTTTGATAATCTATCTACAGTAGGCCAGCTTGCAGCAATTGCACATCATTTAAGTTTCCAAAGCTCTGCATAGTTTAGTGTCATCAGCAAACACAGAGACCTTGCTCTCAATGTCCCCTTCTGAGTGATTTATAAACAGATTAAAAAGACGTGGCTCCAGTACGGAACCCTGAGGCACTCCACTAAAAACTTTAGCCCACATATATATAGCCCCATTTACCACCACTCTCTGTTTGCAATCCAATAACCAATTCTCTATCCATGTACAAATGTTTTTTTCTAGGCCAACAGTCCTCAGTTTATACATTAGTCGCCTATGTGGCACAGTATCAAAAGCTTTAGCAAAATCCAAGTATACTACACCCCCTGCTATGACAAAATCTGAATTCTTACTCACTTCTTCATAAAAACCAAGTAAATTGGTCTGGCACAATCTATTTCTCATAAATCCATGCTGACTACTACTAAGATCAGTACTAGAGACAAAGTCAAGGATATGATCCACTAACAAAGTTTTCATCACCTTCCCTACTACTGATGTTAAGCTTACAGGTCTATAGTTGGGAACGACTACCTTTTTTGAATATTGGTATTACATTACATTATTTTTTCCAATCCAGAGGCGCATCACGAGACAAAAGTGAATCTGAAAAGATAAGAAAAAGTGGTCTAGATAAAACTGAACTAAGCTCTTTTAAAATCCAGGGATACAGTCCATCTGGTCCTGGGGCTTTATTGATGTTAACTTTGTCTAATTGTTTCCGCACCATATCCTCTGTCAGCCAGTGTGAATATTCCTCATTTATAACCTTCATTTTATTACAGTCCCTACTATAAGGACTAGGATTCTCTAAAGTGAATACAGAGGGAAAAAATGGTTTAGCACATTAGCCTTCTCGGCATACTCTGAAACCATCTTTGCCAAATTATTTTATGTTCCCACATTGTCAATCCTCATCTTTTTACTATTGAAATGTTTAAAAAACATTTTGGGGTTACACTTGCTTTGTTCTGCTACCCGAATTTCATTTTCTATTGTAGCTAGTTTAATTGCTTGATTGCACTTATTATTATTGCAGCTTTTATACTAGCTGTGAACAACTACCCTCTTTGAATATTGGAATAACATCAGCTTTTTTCAAATCCAGAGGCACACGTCCGAGCATGAGGGAATCTGCAAAAATAAGAAACAATGGCCTAGATAAAACTGAACTTAGCTCCCTAAGTACCCGAGAATGTATTTTATCCAGTCCAGGAGATTTATTAATATTAACCTTAAGCACTTGCATCTTTTATGCCATTATTGCTACTAT
Organism: Hymenochirus boettgeri; assembly: GCA_019447015.1. Classification (NCBI taxonomy): domain Eukaryota; kingdom Metazoa; phylum Chordata; class Amphibia; order Anura; family Pipidae; genus Hymenochirus; species Hymenochirus boettgeri. Next base: position 301,984,785 of record CM033476.1, on the reverse strand, counting down.
ATATCTGTACTTGGATCTTCTATAGTGTATACAGAGGGGAAAAAAATATTCAAGACATTTGCTTTATCGCCATCCTCCGTAACTAACTTATCACCATTAATTAATGGTGCCACATTTTCATTCCTCATCTTCTTACTATTAATATACTTTAAAAAAATGTTAGGCTTAGTGATGCTTTGTTCAGCTATCCTAAACATCATTATTATTTTTAGCTAGTTTGATTGCTTTCTTACACTCCTTGTTACAGTTTTCATAATTCCTAAAGGCCCTTTCTGTTCCCTCTGACTTAAAAGTTTTAAATGCCTTTTTCTTCCTTTCCATTTGCCTCTTTACATCAGAATTCAGCCACATGGGGGCGGATTTATTTTTTTTACATTTATTTCCCAAGGGTATAAATTTAGATGTGAAATGGCTTAAAATCCCCTTAAACACAGTCCACTTCTGATCAGTACCTTTACCTGATAATACATTATCCCAGTTGACATTCTGGAGATACATTCTGATGTATGCACTAAGAAAATAATTTAGTCCACCGTTTGAGTAAGTTGTGATCTTGGAGCTCTCCTGCTCAGTTGCTACCTGACTAATTGAAAAGCCTAGAACCATTCCAGGAAGATTGTCTGCCTCGAAAACCTCGTAATTGCTTATTTGTGCCATTAACCTTACGTTTACAGGTTTAACAATAATTCCAAACTCTAAGGGCATCCCAGGGAGAGGAAAATGTTGTCTCTGTTAAATCCGCATGTCTGGTGGCTGTCTATGTCTAAAGAAACTAAATCTTATATTAATGCTTGTTCCCAAAAAGGTCCTGTCCGGTACCATAATGCCATTGTCCATCCCAGAGAGACCCTGGTCTCATAGCTCTATGGACTTCATAGCTGCCCATATCCTCAGGGTCATCATTAATTTTGGTGGTGGTGGATTTAGTGGTTAGTAGTGGTTTAGCAAAATGTTTCATTCCATTCCTCTCTCAAAGCTCCCCTCTGACAAAAAATATCTTAGTTTTTTGTTAACCATATTTTTCTTCTACATGGTATGTACATGGGGTGTAGAATTGGGTTCTTAATTCGGGCAAGCTTTTTATTCTCCTCTTGGGATTTCTTTGTCCTTTTCCTCTGGCTTTCATGCCAAATCTAATGGCCAGGCTGAAAGGACCAATCAGTCCCTAGAGCAATATTTGAGATGTTTTGTTTTGGATTCTCAGGAGAAATGGGCTGAATACCTACCATTCTCAGTATTTGCTCATAATAATGCAGTTCATTCTTCTACCAAAGTGTCTCCTTTTTGGTGCAATTATGGTCGGCATCCTTAATGCCCTTATTTTCCAGATCATCCTTCAAACTTTCCAGCTCTTAGAGAAATCTTTGTCACAAACATGTCAGTCCCTGGGGCTCCTTACCTTGCCTCCAGTCCTGCGTCACTCTCATTGCATCCTCTCGCGACGATTCCGGCACTTCACACAAATGCAGGATCAGTTTTTCTTAATTCTGAACGTTTGTTTGAATGCATACTCATTCGTTCATGCAATTGAATGCTCGTGCATTTGATTAGCCCTCCTGATTGTTTGTTGCTGTTTTGGTGCTAAATTCAAATGTAGATTGCCCTATCTGGTCCTTAACTGTCTGATTCTAGTCAATCTAATGGTGTGGTCTTCTTATCTTAGTTCCTATCTTCCCATCACACATTGCCATCACTGATTCTGGTTCAAATTCTGTACTACTGCCCACCTCAGGGCTGGTTATGCCCTGTCTGCCTGTAACACTTCTGCTTTCATTGTGTCCTCTGGGCCTCAGCTCAGATACCCCGCACTCTAAGTTCAGGTGCAACTGATCCCGGTGATGCGCTAAAAACCTCCCGGCAAGCGGGGGCACACTATTGGTGGAGCGAGTAGCGTTAGATCAGGGTATCTGGGTTGAAAGAAAACACAGAGATCTGGAGTGTCACACCATAAAAGTCCCATTTTAGCTATGCTGACAGTTGATTTAACACGTATACATTGATAATTCTTGTTTTATTTAACCACTTATAAATTATATAGGAATTGTATGTATAGTCTAGCAGATTCTATAGTTATTGTATATATAGACAGTAACTATTATTTGAAAATATTTTCTTATTTTTGCACATTTACTTTTGTACCTTATTTTCCCAGTAACATCAAATCATTCAAAACAGTTTTTAAATTGTAACAGTTAACTATAATTTGTAAATTAAATAATGATGATAGGCAGTTTGTTTTCTGGGTTTCCATGCTAGTAGGCCTGTTGTAAGATGTATTTTCTGTTGGGGGGGGGGGGGGGGTTAGACAGACAGTTATTTTTGTTGTTTCTGGGAGTCATTTATGTAATGGCTTTTCATTTTAGTTGGGGGTGAGCCAGTGGAGCTCAGTAAGTTCCAGGATTGTTTTCGTATTCCAGAGAGGATATTGTATGCATGGGCGTCCGCACATAGGGGCAAGGTGGAGCATTTGCATTTGCCCCCCCTCTGACTGAGTCCTGGTAGCTGTGGGAGTTGCCGGCCTATTGTATCTTCTCAGACACAAACTCACAAAGCTTTCGGGATGGGAGGTTTTCAGACTGTAAGGTCAGTGCAGTAAATCTTATCTGTGTCCCTAATGTAATTAGCCGGTGCTGCTAGTAGTGAACTGCCTCAAACTTTAGAATTGCTGCAGGGTCCTAGTGCTCACTGAAGCCAGTAGGTTTGGGAGAGGGAGACACAGAATTGCTTGCTGCCCTTTTTAAAGTTTATGTGGTGCCTGGAAGAGGGCAGGGGGAATCTCCAAAACCAGAGTATGTCAGCTCTCCTGTTCAAAACCAGAGTATGTCAGCTCTCCTGTTCAAAACCAGAGTCTTTCAGCCCTCCTGTTCACAAACCAGAGTCTTTCAGCCCTCCTGTTCACAAACCAGAGTCTTTCAGCCCTCCTGTTCACAAACCAGAGTCTGTCAGCCCTCCAAATCATAAGCAATGTTAGAAGCCCTCCAGTTCAAAAAACAGTATTGCTCAGCCCTCTAATTCACAAGCCAGTGTCAGTCAGCCCTCCAGTTCATTAGCAGTGTTACTCAGCACTTCAGTTCATTAGCAATGCTAGTGAGCCCTTCAGTTCATTACATAGTGTTAGTCAGACCTCCAGTTCATAAGCAATGTTAGTGAGCACTCCAGTACATAAGCAATGTTAGTTCATTTTCCGGTCTTAGCCAGCCCTGCAGTTCATTAGCAGTGTCAGTCAGCCCTATCATCACAAACCAGTATTGGTAAGGCCCTCCAATTCACAAACCAATATCACTTAGCCCTCCAGTTCACAAATCAGTGTTAGTCAACCCTCCACATCAAAATAACAAAGCAGTGTTTTCCAGCCTTCCAGTTCACAAACCATAGTTAAGTCAGCCCTCCACTGTATAAGAGTGTAGGGTTACTGAAGTGAGTTGTTGGTGCTACTTAAGTGTATTTGTCTGGCCAGCTGCAAATCTTTACTATTGGCGCTCTTTCTGGTGCATAAAAAATGGTGTTTTGGCTGATATGGTGTCTTTCTTTTTTTTCCATCTACATACAGATGGCTGTAGTTGGAGATTTTCTTGTTTCTAGCTGTTGGTTACTTTCAATATCCCATTCATGTGTTCAAGCATCCCCCATTTACAAGCCTCACCCACACAATAAGCCACTCCTACTTGCCTGTAGCAGCAATTCTTTCCTTATGCCCACCCCCACCCACCCCCAGAAAACTTTCTGCGGGCGCCCATAATTGTATGAATTTGTCCTGCTCTTTGGATTGTACTTTTGGTAGTGAATCCTCATCTGTAATTGATCCTATGTGCCCTAAAATTGTTGCGATAGATGTTAGTTCTTTTCTCTTTATCATCATCATGGGTAAAAGGTTGTTGAAAAATTGTTGTCCATTGTATCCTAATGGGAATTGTGTATTTCTCCTTAGTTCTGCCATAATTGTGTCATTTGTTTTGGGATCACTGAGTTTGTTGGTGCTTGTTTTGGTGCTTTTGAAGATTTAGGTAGATCCATATGCATTGATGATAGATGAGTTGTTGAAGTCGTGATATAAGGAGGAAAACAGTTTCAAGGTAAATGGAACGATTTAGTCATTTTTGATGTTTCTTTTATTCTCACACAGATCAGTATTTGATGTTTGACTCCCACCACCCTTTAGATCACAAGCTGGGTGTCATCAGAACCCTGCAACACAGAGCCGAGAACATCCCCACTAGCACAGAGGCGAAGGTTAAAGAAATGAAACATCTCAGAGGAGCCCTTAAAACTTGTGGATATCCAGACTTGGCCTCTGTCAAAAGAAGCAGAAGGAAAGAAAAGAACACGAATACCAACAGTGAAGGGGAAAAGCAAGACAGGAGAAAGAACATGGTCATCCCATATGTAGCAGGGGTCTCCGAGAAATTAAGAAGAGTTTTCAAGAAACACCGTATCCCTGTCTGCTTTAAACCAAGCAACACGCTGAGGCAGCAATTGGTACATCCGAAAGACCCAATAACGAAACACAAGAAAAGTGACATCATATACGCAGTGCAGTGAAGAATGCTCTGATTTGTATGTGGGGGAGACCAAACAGCAACTGCATCAACGTATGGCCCAGCACAGAAGAGCCAATTCCTCGGGTCAGGACTCAGCCATGTACCTGCATCTTAAGGATAAAGGACATACCTTTGAAAATTGTAATGTTAACATATTGGCAAAGGAACGTAACTGGTTCAAGAGAGGTGTTAAGGAGGCCATTTATGTGAAAATAAAGAAACCAAGCCTAAATAGAGGTGGGGGGGTTCGACACCATCTGTCTGCCATGTACAATGCTGTTTTGACACCTTACTCTTACTCCGTTCCTATAACACCTCTTAGCCACTATCCAATCGCGCCCTTAACACTTGGCTGTGATATGCTAATTGGGATTTTCCAGGGTACATAATTATACAAGTCATTCTGAATTGAGAAAGCCAGTCGGATGACTAGCGAAACGTCTTTAAGAACTAAACTTCAAGTCCAGTTGATCTAATTGAATACAACAGATATACCATGACCTGGATGAATGAGAACCTTCCTAAGCTCATCTCAGCTATGTAATATAGTTCTTATCTCAGCAATGTAATATAGTTCTCATCTCAGCTATGTAATATAGTTCTCATCTCAGCTATGTAATATAGTTCTCATCTCAGCTATGTAATATAGTTCTCATCTCAGCTATGTAATATAGTTCTCATCTCAGCTATGTAATATAGTTCTCATCTCAGCTATGTAATATAGTTCTCATCTCAGCTATGTTGTAATTAGTTCTCATCTCAGCTATGTAATATAGCTCTCCTCATCAGAGTCTGCCACTATTGTGTAAATTTGATTGTATGTAGTGCTTTGCTTAATCTTTTAATAATGTGGTTTGTTCTCCCTGATAAGTGGTTGGATCAGCCCTTGCAGTCTGGTCATTTGCTTTGACTTTGTCTTTTATATTTATATATCATTTTTTGGGGGGTAGCTGGGGGTCTGTGTGAATAATGGAGTTGTATCTCTCTTGTTTTTTTATTAGTCTTATCTGTTGTAGATTGATAGTTAAGAATTGTTGTATGTTTATCTTGTGTATAAGAGGTGATCATTTTGTTTGACCTATTTTTCAGGACGGACTGTGGGGTTTGGAGATTTCTGGCATGGAGTTACAGGCACCATCTTGGTTTGTGGACGTGTCTCCAAAGAATTCTGTGATTTTGTGGATCCTCTGTTAATTTTTGTGTCCGCTTTGTTTGGTCATCTCCATGTATACAGTAAGTATTTTGAGGGTCTGTGTGGGTTAGGGGGTGTCTGTCTCACCCCTTCATTTATATTTTTAGGCCTCGTGCTCTGTCCCCTATTAGTGTACATTTTAAAGTGGAATGTTGGTGGGTATGCCACTTGCAGATTGGCACCATGTTGTCTCTATAAGTCTACCAATTAAAGGAGTACTGTTGGAGGGGACACATACGATCAGTCGCACACATGCGGCCACTATTGCCTCGACCAACAGTCATTTGTCCCGACCGAGCGCTCGCTGTTGTTTACCTAGCCTAACCCTTATGAAATTGACCTGCTGAAGTGCCATTGCATTAAATACATGCTGTATGGCTACATTAAAATTAATGCAGCTTGCATTACACTTCTAAATGCTCAAATATAAAAGGGGTTGTAGGTTGCTGCATACACACACATGATGTTAATACCTTCCCCCACTCTGTTTGAACAATAAATCAGCAAATCATATTGCCGCTATCTCTGATGATTGGCTGGAAGATACTAGAAGATGGGGACTGAAGTCAACTGTTACATGCAGCTTAGCAAATGAGCAGTGGGAAAAAACACAAGGTACCTCGTTAGCATGTGCAGAAGGAGTTTTGGGTCCAGGACAACCAGGAAGAAGCAACACTAGAAAGCAGCCGTGACATCATAGATTGCCAGTACTCTGAAATGTTCTACTGTATAAATGATTTCTACACTAACAGGCTGAATTCAAAGGTGATAGACAAATGGTAATGTTTATAGAGTCTGTGTAGCTGCCATTTTGTTCTCCTTTAAATTGGGCTTAATTAAACTGGTTAACTTGTTGTTTCTATGACATTCTTTCACAAAAATCTAGGATACATGAAATTGCCCAGTTTTGTTTAATTTAATAATATTTTATTTAATGAAATTAGTTTTGCAAACTGATGGCTTTGGTGGTAAAGCTTAATAAGGACTAGAAAAGTGTAATGTCTGGGCAATTATGACTACTAGGATTTATAAACCCTCCTCAAGTACTCAGTCTAAGTGCCTCTTCACCAGAGCCTCTAATGGTGAGGATGTTGTGCTGCAATAGAAATTAACTGAAATTAAAATTTGTATAAAATTTAGCAACCCCCAAACCTATACCTTGCATGGGTTAAAATTCCAAATATACTTTCCAGCCCGTATTCCCTCAACTGACCTATGCTGCTGCTCCATGCACGGCAGCAGACCGGCAGAGGCATCAGTGATTGGCTTAAAGAAGAGTAAGGAGCAGAGTTACCTTTGAAAGTCAGATAACGGATTTAAGTTCAGGACTATGGCAGAAGTTCATAAACGTTAAACAGACTGAGGTCAAGGCAGAAGTTTCAGTTATATTCAGTTAAAGTCAGTTATCCAGGACACATGTCAGGGAAACCAACAAAACAAAGCAGGGTTGACAGCAGTAAATAGATAACAAGATAAAGCTCAAAGGTAATTACCAGGAAGCCGATCTGATGGAACAGCAACTTAAGGTTCATACACATGTTCGATTGTGGGTGCTGACCCTGGCATATATGGGCACTTTTTTTTGGCCGAAACGTTTGTTCAGTCGGGGGAATGTTGCCCGACTGGCTGGGAGGATCTCTGAATGAGTGGCCGATAAAGTGCCCATACACGGCACGATTATCGTCTGAAACAGCCGTTCATACATATCATGCGTCTTGGTTCCGCACCCATGATCACATGTGTGTATGAACCTTTAGAATAATATTATGGGGTTTAAGTGGACAAACCAGAAGCAGCCACATCATCATAAGAACCACACATCGCAAAGCTGCTGGTGTGCATTAAAAGGGTTGTTTTGTTACTACTTCTACCTGAATCAATTACTCGTTGGATGCCCTGGAACCTAACTCTACTAAATCTATACTACAGTATATATGATCTCCGCACCACCTTAATATTAGACCTTATTTACTGCAGTCTTAAGCACCCCATAGACGGGATCATCTTTTTGATTGAGTGATCAGATTGTAAATTGGATCATTCAAAAAGTCAGTTTATTCCACTATTTGGAGTAGTTTATTGGAAAAGGATTGGGTCAGGTGAAAAAAATTCCCAACAACCCCATCTTCAGTTTACATCTTTCCTCAGATGTCCTCAGAAGTGAAAATCTGAGGAAAGATCGGGGCCTCAAGGTAGGAGGGTTTGAGCGGTTCTTCCGATTGTTAAACTCGATCGGAAACATGATCGGAGGAAGGACTGCCGATGTATAGGTAGCTTAGCACCCTCTAGGTGCAGTACTAATGGGTTATAAAAATTTAGTCAAAATGACGTACCGCACTTCTCAGTTTGTTGGTCCTCAGGGTGCTGTCCCATGTAGCCATGTACCACTTCCACAGCAAACCAATATTTCCAACATAAATGTCCATGGACGCACACTGTCTGGTGACAGTGTAAGCAACTTTATTGTAGCATATTGACTCTCACACAACATTTTGGGTGGGCTCCCTCCCCTCCCTCCCTACCCGCACACTTCCTTTTAAACCCTAGACTTATGTGTAATCCTCCCACAATTAGTCTATTATGGCTAGGAAAATAACAATAACAATGTGCAATTATTTAAAATACAAAGGCGCTAACATGTAGTGTTATCTTAAAGTGCTGTGTTGCATTTAATAACATATAGTGCTATATTAAAGTGCATACAATTTAAAGTGTAATATCACATAAAGGGGGAGATTCAATATGGCCCAGATCCATCTTAAACCCACGTTAATCCGATGAAATATCGGGTTAACGTGGGTTTTAGATGGATTTTAGAGCACAGTGACATTACCAAATGTTTTTGTAAATAGCGCTGTGCTAGCGATCCAAAACACTTTCTGTTAAGTTTTGCGCTACTTCAAAATAGAGAGACTTTGAATGGGGCTTTAAAGTCGTGCTAATTACCTTAGCCCGATCCCACGATGCAATACCTGACGTAATCCCGTTTATGTCAGGTATTGTATTGCGGAATCGGGCTAAGGTAAGTAATGCAACTCTCCAATATTGAATCTCCCCGTATAAGCATAAATATCATAAAATATCATATAAGTGTAATATTGTAAATATTGTCAAAAGTAACCAAGTACTGTATAAAAGCTACTGCATATACTTGAGTATAAGCCGAGGTTTTCAAGCTTTAAAATTAGCCCGAAACCCCGACCTCGGCTTATACTCGTGTCACAGTAAGATATTGTACATTTCCCCCACAATCCATCTGCCGCTCGCTCTGTATGTAAGGTAACTCAATTTACAATCCAGGGATCCGACATCAGCCTGCAGAGTGCCAGCCGGATCCCTGGATTCTAATGTGAGTTACCTTACACACAGAGCGAGCGGCAGCCGGATTGGGGGGGAAATGTACAATACCTTACTGTGACCAGATTCAAATGTGAGTACATACCTCTCTTACTTCCCTACTGAACTGGGGGGCTCTCTGGGGGGTCTTTCCTGGGGGTGCTGTCCATAAAAAAGCCTAATTCCTTGGCACTGCAGGTGTTTGGAAACGACAACTCCCAGCTTCTAAAGCATGCTGGGAGTTGTAGTTTCCAAACATCTGGAGTTCCAAGGAATGAGGCTTTTTTATGGACAGCAGAGTTCCCATACAGTAATAGACATACTGGATTTGGCTATTACTGTATGGGACTACTGCTGTCCATTTAAAGGGCAACTAAATACAGTATTAGAAGGCAGTAATGGTCATAATTTCAACCCTCGGCTTATACTCAAGTCAATCATGTTTTCTTACTTTTTGAGGTAAAAATATGTACCTTGGCTTATACATGGTCGACTTATACTCGAGTATATACAGCACACATAACTCTTTACATATTCTATAAAATACAAGTAACAATTTAGTGATAAGTACTTTCATATTCTATAAAATACAAAGTAACAGTTCAATCTAAAAATTGATAAAGAATATCTGTAAGCAGTCATATAAAGACATGTTAACTCATCCTCAAATAAGTCAATATTTGTTCCAGTAGATGTAGATGTAGAACTTAATCCAAATGGATGGTAAGATGCCTAAAAATATTATTAATTAAATTAATTAAATTATTGATTTATTAAAATATCTCTTCTACTGGGATGATAAAAATTATACATATATAATGTTATAAGTTAATCTGTACTACGAGGGGTTACATCCTATTCCGTTGGGGTAGTGAGGGGGATAGACAAGCAATATTCTTTTAAACATACTTTCATAACAAGGGGGAGAATCAGAGGAACCAGGGACATTTGTATTAATTTTGTCAATCCAAATATCAAACCCTGTTCCTTGAATAGAGGTACAAGGAAACCATAGACCCAATTACAGCACGCCAACTTTAAGTCTTGAATTAATGCTAATTAAAGTTAAATTTATGACACCACACTTGACTTATCAATTTGCACTATTAATGTGATTTACGACTAAGACTGTGGATTAGCTTGGATTCACCTACCAAAAGTTTTTTGTGCATTCTAGCATGGACGGCCATGAATCATAAAGCTCTCTCCATTTTCATATGATGTATCGGAGTTATTAAATGTAATTTATTGTATATTTGGTTTTTAGAGTTGTATTTTTATGGCACGTATGCACTTTATGTACTGGATGTATGTGATACACACAGGCTAAGGGTAATTATTGATTAGATTTTATGCGTGGTGGCATAAATTAAGTAGCATGTCATTAATTTAAGATTTATAGTTGGCGTGCTGGAAATAGGTCTCTGTTTCCTTATTTCAAGGAACAGAGTTTGATTTTTGCTAAACCTAGCTCTACTAGCATTAGCTTATTTGCACTTAATAAAGTGTTATAACAAAGGTGCCATGTGGCGAGAGAATGGTGAGCAACTATGGATTTTTGCTTTGGGCCAAGAATGCCTAATCCAATCTTAGAAAAATTGGCCACAGAGTAGCTGCAAGGCTGTCTCCAGTGCTGCTCCACCTCTTAGGCACAGGGGGAAGTGAGCCCTGCTCATTCACAACATCAGGGGCTGTAGACCTGCCAGCACCTGGGAAGGCAAAACAGAGGCAACATAGCAGTACCCCCTCATAGTGCTGTATTCTGCCTTCCCTTTGAGTTGGGGGAATGAACTCTTTACCCTTAAAGCGTGGATCTATAAGGGTGACGACCCAGTACTGCTATGTTTAATGGCCTTAATCCTGAGGTGCTTGTGCAGGCATTGCAGCATGTGCATACCCAAATGCCACAAACTGCCTGATGCAAAGGACCCCATGTCCTTGTTGTCACTGAGGACAACAGTGTCGGGCTCAACCACTCCCCAACCATGGATAACAAGTGGTACTTGAGTGGGTTGAGATGCCCCCCTAGAGGAATGCCCCATTTCCTCCCGGTCCAGGTTACCTAAATCACCCTCCTCATCATTGGACAGTTGCTCTGCACCGTGAAGCCCGGGCTCAGAAAGCATCACAGTGTCGGTGTCCTCCTCTTCCAGTAGCTGCTGCTCTGCAGCTAGTGCCCTATCAAGCATTCCACGCAGCGTGTGGTCAAGGAGGAACACCAGTGGGATGGTATCCATGAAGGGGGCATCACCGTGGCTTGCCATCCTGATGGCCTCCTCAAAGCACATGGCAGGCATCCCGAATCAGCAGCCACTGCCTCGATAACAGAAAACCCAGGTCCCCAGAGCCTGATCTTGCCTTGTACAAGTAGTCTAAGATGTCTTGCTTCTGCTGAAGCAGAGTTCCAGTGGGTGGGGGTGTCACAAATCAGGTAGTTCTGCGGCAGACCGTTCTGCAGCTGGAACTCAGCCAGATGAGCTGTGGCTGTATAAAACCACCTGAAGTGACTGGACACCCTCCTAGCGATCCTCAGTACCTTCTGCAGACCAGGGTACTTGTTGAGGAACCGCTGGATGACCAGGTTGAGAACGTGTGCAAGGCAAGGAATATGTGTGACTTTGCCCAAGTGAAGGGCAGACAGGATGTTAGTGGCATTGTCACACATTCCCTTGCCTATTGAGAGGTGGTGTGGGATCAGCCACATCTCAGCCTGCCCTTGCAGTGCTGTCAGCAATTCCACACTGGTGTCGCTCCTATCACCAAGGCACAGAAGCTACAACACCAAGGCACCATCTCACCTGGCACGAAGCATAGGCTCTGGGGGGCATGGGGCTGTCCGGGAAGTGGAGGGGGGTGGAGACTGACATATCACCAATACGTGGTGTTACCACCATCTCACCACTTGTACCCCGTGCAACATCTCTGCTAGCTAGCAGAATGGCCCATTGGGAGGTAAATGAGTTATACCGCCCCTGGCTGTGCTTGCTGGACCATGTGTCCATAGTAATGTGGACACACTTGCCCACACTTTGGTCCAGCAAAGCAAATATATTGCCCTGCAGATGGTCATAGAGGGCTGGTACTGCCTTCTGGGCAACGTACCTATGGCTAGGGACCTGCCACTGTGGTGTGCCAATGGCCACAAACTCCCTGAATGCTGCACTGTCTACCAGGCTGAATGGTAGCAGCTGCAATGCCAGGAGTTTGGCTAAGCTGGCAGTGAGACGCTGGGCTTGGGGGTGACTAGGGGACAATTGTCTCCGCTCCAACAACTGGGGAAGAGACCTGCCTTTTATTGGACATCAGCAGTGACAAGAGGCCTCTTAACACCACGTGCAGGGGCCAAAGTCTGTCTCTCCTCTCCAAGGAAGCAGCTGATGGGGCCAGAAGGGAAGGAGGAATGGTGGCTACTTGGGCACATGGTGCCTGCACATTCCGTGACCGCTGATCCCACCAGGCAAAGTGGTGAAGCATCAAGAAGAGGTGCCCAGGTTTGCTGTGCTTTTCCCACGGCTAACATGTTGCAGGCACAGACTGCACTCTGCAACCCTGTTGTCACCTGGAGCCAATGAGAAGAACTCCCATACAGAAGAGGTCACCTGAGGTCAATGGCCTTGGTGCCATACCTCCATGAGCTGCACTCTGCCCTACCCCTGACCCCAGTCCTACCTCAGCGTTCAGGCTTGTGCTCATTCTCTGAGGGCTCTCCCTCAGAGACACTATCCTCCTCTCTTACTTGTGGCACCAATGAAAGATCGAGGACCTCATTGTCCACTTCCACCTCCTCAATACTAGAAGCTATGTCACTAATAACAGCAGCATTTGGGACCTCACTACCTACATTAGTTCCCTGGCTATTCTCTGCGGCCTGCTGCCTGACATCAGTTTGCTCGAGTATATACGGTATTTGGAGCTACAGATATTTTCCCAGCAATGCACAGAATCTGTTTTATCATTAAAGGGAATGTCAACCCCCGCAGTAAATTCATATATGCCAACCCAAACCCTAAGATTGCATTAATTAACTTTGGCCCTGATGTTTCTGAACAGAGATGACCTGCACCAACAAAAGCAAGGTTTACAGGTTTGGGGAGCTTATCATTCTCTCATGGCAAAATGGTAAATGGCGTGCAATCTCTGTAAATGGTAAATTTCCCAGAAAAGTAGTGCAAAAGCTATATTAAAGGGCATGTCCACCCTAAAAACAAAATATTCACCCATAAAACAAGATGTTCACTCTTCTAGGGTAAGACTTAGGGAAGACCCCGGTGAAGAAGAAAGTCCTCTGACGTCACCAGGATCTCCCTTACCACGCGGCTCTGCAGATATCTTTGGGACCAGCTTTCCTGTATGATCTGAAACTTTCAGAGTTCATTTCTCATGATTCCCACATCGGTTTTGGGCTAAACCATTGGGGAATCAAGAGGAGACTTAGAGTTTGCTTCTGTTATCCTCGCTGGCAACATTTGAAGATTTTAAAGGCACAGAAAACAAGTACCGGTAGGTATGCTGTACATGCTTGGCCAGATAGGCCACCCAGCCTAGTACATGCAATGTACATAATTTGCAATGAAAGGGTAAAAATGAGTGTAAATCTCATAAAACTCTTATGGCATTGCAACTCTTCCAGTATAGGCAGCAAATCAACACCTAGAATTGCTGCATTAAACTTTCCTGAAGATGAAAAAAAAATATTCAGCTACTGCTGGGTTCATTCCAGTGGAGGGGCGGGGCTTTTAGTGACATTACTTACCCTTTTCACCTGCACAGACAATATATAATATTTGTGTTTTATTTTCTTTTAATAAATAGAAATATTAGAACACAGACCAACCTCATTAAAATGTGAGTCCCATACTATGGCACTGTCATTGATGACAAACTTTGGTGGAGTAGATGGAAGAAATCTGCCAACAGTGATTTTATTTTTAATTCTGTATGAGTCAACTATTAGGTTAATAATATCAAATTTCCCATTAACAGATCCTTGTTCATTAAAGAATATTTCATCAGACGGTGTTTTCAGGTGAACAGATTCTATGTAATGTTTCAGCTACAGAAAAATGATAAGATCTTTAAATTACTGAATCATCACAGGTAATTGTTACAGATATTTTCCCAGTTATGCAGAATCTTTTTCCTCATTAAAGGGAATGTCCACCCCTGCAGTAAATTTCATATATACCAACAGAACCCCCAAAGCTTAAAATTACATTAATTACCTTGGCCCTGGTGTTTCTGAACAGAGATGGACAGCACCAAAAAGGACATTGGGGGTTTGGGGAGCTTAGCATTCACTCTGACAAAATGAGATAAACAATTTATTTAAAGCGCATGTCACCCTTAAAACAAGAAACTGGTGACTTGTCCGTTTTCTGCCGGCAAACCCAACTGCTATTTATACCAATTTATTACCAGATATTTAATCAGAAAAGTAGCGCAAAAGCAATTCACCCTTAACATTTTATATTGCATCTCCTTGTTAGTTGATAGAACAGTTTATTGCATCTCTCCCATTTTCCTCCCCGCCCCCTGCTTATGTCTGGGGCCAGACTATTGGGAAGATGGGCTCTGTGGTAGGCAATAGGTAAATGTTATTTTTACTGTGTATTAAAACTGATTCAAATACATTTTATATATTTTACTTCTAATTTCAGTTCATTCTGTGTTTCCTTTCCCACTAAGATGATGAAATGATGAGATACAGACATTTCTATAAACACTCACCTTGAATATTCTATCTAAAGCTAAATGTTTAGAATCTTTTTCGAACAGCAGTTGGTCTACATGCATCTGATGTAAAGCTTGTGCCAGTAAATGAACAGTGTAGTAAATAACAGCAGTTATGTAATAATGATTTGCCTCTTGTGATGTTTTATATTCCATCCATTGCTTCCACCACGGACAGGATCTATCAGGACATTGTATATTCATAAAAAAATCTGCAACAAAATTTTTATTTTTCACATTTTCCCATTCAAAGTGAGTCAAGTTGAACCCAAGAATCTCCCGTTCGGGGACCGATATCAGTAATGAGCCATTCAAAGCAGGAATTGCTGTTAAAAATCTAAAATCAGAAAATATATGTAGTGTGGCTGGAACCACTAAAACTTTCCCCCCAAAAATAGAATTTTTATCTGACATTGTGAGATATATTAAATCTGAAGCAGCACAATATAAGACAAGTACAGTAGCAGTGGACTTTTCAATGATGCTTGCAATATGATCAACTTTAAATTTTGAGAAAGTAATAAAAAATTCAACACAGATTCCATGTTCCCTCATCTTGTTACTTATTTCCATACATGCTCTCTGATTACTGATGTCATCTGTTGTCATTAATCCCACCCACTTCCAGTTAAAATGGGTGAGTAGTTGAATGATGATGTCATACTGGGAATATTCATCAGGAACCATCCGATAAAGAGTTGGGAATAAGTTACGGTTATTAAACACAGGGTCCATGGCTCCATAACTTATCTGAAAAATTAAGCTTGTTATTTCAGTTACTGTTTCCTTTATAGTATTGGGATAGTTATAAAAGTAGAAATAGAAATTGGACATCTAAAACATGTACTGTATGTTATGTAGATGATAATTGTGCCTGCACTACAGTACATACTTTTTGTAAAATAATGTATCATGTAAGGATAAAATTCTATACATGCTTATTTGTTTGTCAATAATGTAAAGGACATAACAAATTTCTAGCATGTATTGCCCATACATAGCTGAGGCAATAGATGGAAGGCTATCTTAGAGCAATTGTTAAAAAGCCTGGTGGGGCACTTCCATGTATATATGGACTCCCAAAGATACACAGGGTAGCAGCATCAACTCTGTTACATACAAGGTGCCGAATACCTAGCCAACATCCTAGGGCCCTTAGTTGGAAGTTTTGAGCATCACATCCAGAACTCCCAAGGTTTCACTAACAATATTCAAATGTAGTAGAAGAAACTATGGTATCCTATGATGTTACATCTCTCTTCACCTCTATACCCACTAAGGAGGTTGTTGAAATGGTGAGAAAATGGCTATGCCAAGAGAGCATCCTTACCAGCATTAAATATCTTAACTCAGTGATCACTCAAGGATGTAAATATGTCCCTAAATGAGTCTGGTCCCTTGGAGACACATTGTCGCCTCGTTTTTTTTTTTTGTGATCCGGGGAAAAAAAAGCAGATTACTTATTTAAAGTATAAAGTAATGTTCCATTGTGGAGCACGACATTGCATAACATGCTCCTATGTTGATAAGTCTGATACTTTTATTAGGACGGTTACTGAGAAGCACTATAAAGTGGGACAATATATTAATTGTAACACAGAGTATGTGATATACTTACTGACCTGCACAAAGTTCAGGATTCAGTATGTGGGATGTACCACAAGATCAATGAAATCCTGTATTAGGGAACATATTAGGGACATAGAGAACAGAAATGAGAATAGTCCCATTGGGAGACACTTCAGTATGTGTATTCAGAGTAATAGCTAATTTCTCCAGGTACAGGGTATTCAGAGCATTTATCCGGATACAAGAAAAAGCAATAGGACACTTCTCCTCTTAAAAGCTGAGGTTAAGTGGATCTTTATTTTAGATACATGGGCCCCTTTAGGATTGAATTCCAGGTGTGACATCATGTGATATACATGTTTATCTATTCATATATGTGATAAACTATATCTTCTTTTTAGTCTTATATTGATTGATGTTTATCTATAATGAATGAATATCATTGGGATTAAGAGTATTTTGTATTCTATATTATGTTTGTAATATGGTTATATTGTTTTTAAACTATTTTAATATATTGTGAGAGGCTATCCCTTTAATGGTTGTTCCGTCCCCTTAAGGTATAGTAGGCGGCACTATAAAGGGAAGTTGAACAAGCCTATGACTAAGAATAGGGAGCTATTCAAAATGCGTCAGGCGGCTACGTTACTCCCAGTAGTGATGTTTAATTTTCTATATAAACTTTGGATGATTTTACGGTAAAAGCCGATGCGACTTCACGGACGTCTTTTCAGGTGTGCGCCTACCCATTATTGTTTGTGCTGTGAATCGTTTACGGACTGAAGCAAAGGGCAGGCTGCACCTGGACCAGACTTAGGAAGTGGTGATTTAAACACCGGTCTAACCTGCTAATATATGTATGTGAATCGGAGAAATCACATTTATTGAAGTGCTGGGCTCGTGGTAAAGAACTAAAGTCTCCAGACAACATTGTCCCAATAGACAGAGCACATTCACAAACTTACAACTAGCTGTGTCTCACCTCACCCTTTGCTGTGGCCATTGGGGGATTTATGAAACAACCTGTGAGTACTAGGGGTCAGCTCCCATAATCCACCTTAGCTGGGTAAACCCCCAGATAAGTGTCTGCGTACAGGCACATGCTCTGTAGTGCTCAAGAAACCAAAACAAGGAAGTTGCATTCTTGCTTCCTAGAAGCTGATAGCCAATCAAATTACAGCACAGAGATCCTCCCTCTCCCAGAAAAGGGATTTCAGTTTTTTGTTTTCAAACACATTCAATGCTCCTGTCCTAACAATATAACCCTTTACTTTTCATACAAAATTAAAAGTAATCTTTGCAGTGTATTTCATAGATAGCATGGATGTAAGAAATGGAATACTAACATTTCAGCAAAAATAAAAAAAATAAAAGTAAGTCTCGGGAATAGAACCTGCAACTTGTACATTTACTCTGTCTTGCTAAAAGCAGAGCTTTTACGTTTAGGCTAACAGAGATAATATATGGAACACTGGTACATGTAGAATCTTTTACTATGAACAAAATGGAAACAAAAAATAAAGGTAAGCCTGGGGATTCGAACTTGCAACCTTCTGAACTATGTGTCTATAACTGGCATCATACAAGGTGAGCCACCACTTTGTAAGCTGAGCTCTTAGGTACATTTAGGAGCCTTATCTTTTGCTTGGGACATAATAGAAACAAAAAAGAAGAAAAGCCTGGGGTATTGAACTCGTGACCTTCTGTATTTTTAAACATAGCGCTTTACCCAGTGTGCCACCACTGAACAAGCAGAGCACCTGGATACATTTGGAAGCTTTATTTTTTGCTAAACAAATCCTAAATAAAAAATGGAATATGGAAGTACCTGATAAGACTTTGAAAGCTGCTTGTTACCCTGCAGTTTATTTTCCAGCAACTAACACTGAATGGTTAATAAATTATGGTAACAATAAACAATCAGAAGTTAGGAAGGATTTTTTTCCCCTTCATAATTCTGGTGTGATTTTTTTTTTGCCTTCCTCTGAATCAACAACTAGGTAGGAAGTGTGGGTATTGCCGAGTGGGTTGAACTGGATGGATGTATGTATGTCTTTATTCAACCACAAATACTATACTATACTATGTTTGGGTAATTGGTGGTTTAGTGCCACAAGGCATTTGCCTTGTGTATAAGTGGTAACTTATCCCTACTTAGCACCCACCTTTTTGGTGCAATACCATCCCCTTGTTTTCACTAGCGCCTTTCCTTTTTTCTACCTATGATGCACTTACCCTGCGCCATAGAGAAATTTCGCACACATGCACGAAACACATCTGGTGTGATGTTTTAATAGCCCTCGATCTCCTTACCTTCTTGTACAAGTTACAGTGGTTGGACCCTGGATATTGTGTGCTGGTGATCCATGCCTCACTGCTGTTATTATTTGAATATTCTGCCATTATATTGTTGAATGGGTTTTATCCACTGATGTGAAGTGTAGTAATTTACAATATACCAGTATATTGCATAGGCAGGTACAGGTTGATCTAATGTGCACACAATAAAGTACACAATATTTGATACAATTTTGTATGTACTTTTTGTACTAAATAAAATTATATTTTTATGTTCACATAAAGTGTGCCCATCTGTCTTCTGCCCATCTCAACTGGTTCCTTATATCATTACCATATGGCCGGAGTACCTGCACAACAAACTAATATAACCATTGTACAATGTTATCCTGTGCCTAACCTATTGTGTGTAAAACAGTTAGCATGGCTTTTATCTCCATAAAAGAGCTCTTTTATTCCCCAGCACATATTATACCTGCATCAATGTGGAAAATTCTATCACATTTTAAATATTAAATATAAATTGTAAGTATTTTATAAAATCTACCTGTGGGTATTTAAGAACTTGAGTTATCTGAGCCATTATGTAGGTTGTAGAGGACTGAAAGTGTCCAATAACTGCAATAGATTTTCTTCTTTTTTGACAAATGTAGTTTGGTGTCACCTCTTCAGATTCCGATAAAACTTTTAGAACTTTGTCTAAAGCGATGACATCACTAGAACAAGCATCATGGATTGTGTATCCCAGACTTATATTGGGCAAAATGTTCTCGCTGGAGTTAATCTCATCAATGGCATAGATAAAGGCCAGTAGATGCTGAGTGCAATGAAGTGAGGACCTGCAAGACAAAAAATATATAAGGGAATGTTGTCAGGGGCATACCTACCATGAAGCAAACTGGAACATTTGCTCATGGCGCCCCCCCCCGTGGTCAGCCAGAAAGGCAGCAGTTAAAAAATCCTCCTTCCTGCAATACTTTGTCTGTATCAGTGTGTATGTCTAAATCATTGTGTGTGACAGTATTGGTATATGTGTGTCTGTATCAGCGTGTGTGTGTCTGTATCTGTGTGTGTCATGTTTGTATGCATTTATCTATGTGTGTGAGTGTATCTGTATTCATGTGCCCAACCCCCTAGGAACACCCCTGGGGAATGTTAAGATCAAAAAGGGTCCTGGGCAATCTGGATTTCATAAAAATAAATTCTTGGGTGATCAATGATTCAGTGCATTGCTGAGCACCTTCACCAGGATGCCAATTTATACAAAAATTCATCACTCCTCCCATCTGTGCTTAATTAACTCCCATATTCACACTTCATAAATCAGCTCATTGCAAGACTATCAGGGGAGATTCAATATGTTTGGCGCTCGTTTCTTACCTTTGCATGATCCCGCGATACAATACCAGACTTTAGACACACGTTAAAGGAGAACTAAACTTAACATTTTTAAAATCTAATGTCAAAGTTTTTCTCCCCAGAACACCTATACATTGTAAGATTCTTCTCTAGTAAGTTGCATTTAGTACATGTGAGAAATAGATTCTGTAAATAAGAAGGCTTCCATTTTGTTGCTAGTACAACCCACAGCCCATGAAGTCATCAAAGAACCACGCCCCCTGACCCCAGTATTCACTGCCTCTATGCACAAAGTGTTTTATATACACCAATATGAAAGTCCCTGAAAAGACATTGAAAGCTGATTGTTTATTGTTACCATAATTTATTAAGCATTCAGTGTGAGTTGCTGGAAAATAAACTGCAGGGTAACAAGCAGCTTTCAAAGTCTTATCAGGTACTTCCATATTCCATACTTCCACCTTCATAAAAATACAGAAGGTCACGAGTTCAATACCCCAGGCTTTTCTTCTTTTTTGTTTCTATTATGTCCCAAGCAAAAGATGAAGCTCCTAAATGTACCTAAGAGCTCAGCTTACGCAGTGGTGGCTCACCTTGTATGATGCCAGTTATAGACACATAGTTCAGAGGTTTGCAAGTTCGAATCCCCATACTTACCTTTTTTTTGTTTCCATTTTGTTCATAGTAAAAGATTCTACATGTACCATGTTCCATATATTATCTCTGTTAGCCTAAACATAATAGCTCTGCTTTTAGCAAGACAGAGTAAATGTACAAGTTGCAGGTTCTACTTACTTTTATTTTTTTTATTTTTGCTGAAATGTTAGTATTCCATTTCTTACATCCATGCTATCTATGAAATACACTGCAAAGGTAATAACAGCCTTAAAGTGCATGGTCACCAACAGAGCTTTAAACCACACAGTTCTCTCAATAACCATACACCCTACTTTTGCAATACTTTCTTTCTCCCCAGTGCTTCTGACTGAAGGAATCTTACATTGAAATCCACCCAACCCTTGCAGCTCTTCATTGCTCCCTTTGCATCTAAGTGGGTTAACACAGCGTGTATCAGCATTGCAGCCATCATAAGTCAGTGGTCCGAAGAGAGACAGTGGGCAACAAGACAGACAGAGGGATGGGAAGACTCCAAGTTAAGATTCCTTCTGGCAGGAGCACCAGGGAGGGAGTTAACTATTGCAAATTGGGGAATGGAGGTGGGGTGATTAGAATGGGGTTAAAAGTTTATTCTGATGGTGAACATTTTGTTAAATATTAGGTTAGGTCTACAAATATTAGGTTAGGTCTACAAATGTCAACTTTTAAACTTTTTTAATTTGTGGGGTTTGGGGGAGATTTATTTATTTCATTTGGGGGTGAATGTGCCCTTTAAGGGTATTTTTCTAGCAAAATCTCAATCAATGAGGCACCAATTTATTCAGGAAACAACCTTTGGAAGAAAGAGATTTACAGGGCAATGTATTACTTACTTTCTAAGCTTCTCTTCCTTAGGGGTTTACCATAATGTACTGCATAGAGGGAAGCAGGCAGAAAAGGAGCGTGGAGGGTAAAGTCAGCATTTAAATGATGTTCTTTATTGGCTTTATTGCAAAAATGAACCATCGCTGTTTTACATTGGGATGTCGGTGTTTTACCGGAACCGCTTGATACGAGTCCTCCATAGTGAGTGGTGGCATCATAGTAATTGTGGTGGCCAAACCCAATGGCCAACACTAGCGTGTGGTCTATCCGTTAAGAGGTATAAAAATTGCATTTTTCAGTAATGAAAAGCTCATATCTGTTGTCAAATGTCTGACATGATTAAAAGACATAATAATTTGTCTTTACTATAAGTGTACATGTCAAAGGGGTAATGTTGGGGGGTTATGAATTTAAGGTTAATGTTTTAATTAACATTAATTTGAGAGAATGTACATTTAAATCTAGACACATTTGAAACTGAACAAGATGCATATTTATAAAGGTTTGTTAAATTTTTCGCATACATCACTGTGAAAAAGTTTTTTGTTGCGTAAAGGGTATGTCCACCCTTAATTAGAACTTTTGCCATATAATAGAATACTGCCCCCCAGCCCCAACCGCTATAAAAATAATTTCAGAAAGTGCCCAGATGTTTACTTACCTTCCCTCTCTCCTCCTCCGACCGGCCCGGCCTTCTGCTTGCGAGACACTGCAAGCTGGGGGCGGGACCGGCAGCCATGTCCGTGATTGGCTGAGAGGACGCCAATCACAGACACAGCTGCCGGCTTCTCAGAATGCCGGGGGAGCGAGGGAAGGTAAGTAGAGTTCTGGGGACTTTCTAAAAATAATTTTTATGCGGTTGGGGCTGGGAGAACATATTTTATTATATAGGCAAGGGGTTTTATGGTAGGGGGAGGGATAGCAAAACGGGAGGGAGAGGGAGGGGGAGGGAGGGGGAGAAGGGCTGCAGTACGCATGCCAAACTTCTCCCGAGGGCCAGGTAGGAGGCAGAGTCCTATATGGACTCTGCTATCCTCCTGGTGGGCAGTTTTTGGGACTTTGGGGGAGACTACAGGAGAACCAGATGGAGCTGGGATGTGAGGTAAGGATTAAACTACACAACATGGTGGGGCCAGTAGTGGGGGGGATTATAGTTTTGGGGTGGGACATGCCCTTTAAGTTTAGCCATTCAAATTCACCAAGTCTGAGGCAGCGAAAAAGCATAATTGGCCATTTATTTAGCCTGCCAATGGGTCCATGGAGGTGTCAGTACATTGTGGAGTGTTTCTCAATACTAATAAGTACTCAGGGGGGTGTTGGACTATTTTACATCATTTACTGTAATAACGATCTGAGATTTCGCTTTTTTACGTTTTTTTTTTTCTTCTCTTTTTAAAGATCCCTTTTTTTTTTAACCAATAAAGTCAAATGGGGGTCTAAGGGACATATTTATAAAGGGGCATTCTAACATGTTTGGTGTTTATTTCAGCCAAAGGTATAAATAGTATAAAACTCAAAAGGTAGAAAAGGGGCAAAAGGCGAAATTTAACCTATTTATAAAAAGCTTTAAATAGAAAAAAAGAGAAAAAAAAGCTCTCTTTGTCATTGCAATTTCCTGTAATAGCGAAATGGCGTAAATAGCGATCGTTTAGAAATAAATTCACACTTGAAGCCAATGCACTCTGATTCATGCATTGGAAAAATGCAAATATAAGTAAGGGATCGTTCACACTAGAACCATTTCTGCTCCTGAACAGAAATGTGGTACCGGATTGGATTGACCTGGTCTGTTAAAAAAACTCACTGTTAAAAAAATGGGCTGTCAAAAACAGGCCAAAATGGACTGACTACTGTGGTTCATTTGGTAAGTTAAGGCCACTCTACAACGAATGGCAATGCACATGAAATGCTTGCACTGTGATCCCTGCAATGTTGCGCAATCGGAATGCATGCGATTCTCAGGAAAAAAATGTGATTGCACACACCACACTGAAAAGGGATCACAGCACAGAGCAGCGTATGCAATTTGGTCACCCATATTGACATACATTGCTCTGTGTTTCTCATGTGCAAACTGATCGCAAATTGAAAGTGTGTGAGAAACGCAATAGTGTTGCCTAGACTTGTGACCAAGATTGTAAAATTAACTAAGCAGGGAAATTCAGAGCTATCAAGCAAGTCTGATAACTTCCAATGAATCTATTTGTCAGTAGATTTACAGGGTTATTCAATAAAAGTTCTTATCGTTAAAAATGCTAATTTTGCCTCAACCAATCGGATGTTAGTTTTCAAATGTTAAATAAGATCTGATTGGTTGTGGCACCATTTTAAATGATAAGAACTTTTATTGAATCTCCCTATATGTGTAATGTGCAGCATTTCTAGCTGTTAAGTTTACATGCCGCATTTATAAAAATGACGGTAATAGCTTTGTGCTGAGCACCCAGGGCACTTCCTGCTTGTTGCGCCAATTGCGAAATTGTGTGCTCCCTCCCCAAGTGCATTTTGATGCATCTGGTCCAGGGGCAACAAAAGTAGGATGTGCCCTGGGTGCCCAGAACAAAGCTATTACCGTCATTTTTATAAATGCGGCAAATGTCTCTGTGTGATATATGGTGGTAACATTGTTGAATTCATTGTGTTAATGGGCATGTCCATCCGCCCAACTAAAATTTCACCCGATGTTGGGCCCACAGTGTATTCTTAAAAAATGACAACCCTTCTCTTCTGCTCCTTATGGTTGTCCTGTGGGACCTGATATAAGTAGGATATAGGAGTAGGAGCCTGTCTGTGTGTTATCCGTATCTGGCACTTTCTGGTCCTTTGAGAAGATTCTGGAATACGCATATGGAGCTTCCCCCCTTCCCTCTGCTGGATCCTTTCCATGGCTGAATCGTTTGATCAAATAATAAGGTAAGGGATTCCCTCCACACCATAGACACCATGTTTAAACACCTAAATCAGACCCTAAATGTACTTACGCATCCTTGTTCCCTCAGCTCTCTCTGCTGCTCCTCCCCTTGAAAGTAGTAGAAGGGGCCGGACTGGCAACCACGTCAGTGATTGGCTGATACTCAGCCAGACAAAGATGTGGCTGCCAGTCAGGCCTCTTCTGCTTTACCGTACACGGAAGAAGCATGAGTGAAGCAAGGCTAATAAGTACATTTAAGGGCTGATTTAGTTGTTTTTAAATATACAGGAAGATTCAATAAAAGTTCTTATTTTCGCCAAACAATCATATCTTATTTAACATTTGAAAGCTAACATCTGATTGTTTAGGGCAAAATTAGCACCATTTCTAATGATAATGGGGGAGATGTAATATTCAGCTTTTGGGGGTTAAATGGAGTTTACCTCACGCTTCCTGATGTTATAGGGTTGAGGTTAACTGCCATTTTTCCGGGACCTGCGCTGTTTCCTCTTAACAGCACAGGCCCCCCATGCAAAACACAAAACATTGGTTTTTGCACTACTTTGTAGCTCCAAAATGAACGCGATTTCAATGGTGCCATTATATCCATGCTCCTTACCTGCCTCATTCCCACAATGCAGTAACTCACGCTAAGTGAGTACTGCATTGCGAGAACTCAGCAGGAAGAGGAGAGTGGAGGTAAGCAGTACATCTCCCCCAAGAACTTTAATTGAATAACCCTGATAGTGTTTAGGGTGGGAGGTAATCTCTTACCTTATTTTTTTCATCAGACGATGCAGCCACCAATAGGATCCAAAGGTTTTTGTATTGTTGGTGCAGATATCTTTTAAGTCTAATAACAACATAAATATATATGTACAACAAATTTATTCAGTGCACAGTGTCATCTAAATCCAATTGGACTGGAGGACTAAAGTAAATCAATTCCTTTATTGTGAAACACTGGGAAAAAGATGCAATTTTGAACCATTAAAAACATACATAACTTGTGTCCTCATTGGTATATCTGACCCAGGAGTCCGGGGTGGTCCATTCCCTTAGCCTATATACAGTAGGTACCATATATAGTAAATGTAAGCCCAGGGCAGTAAATGATAATTAGGTTCCATAGCAGTGGGTGCGTGTGAAGTTTATCATGCATCCAGATCATGGTATATCTGTTTTATTTAGTAAGATCAACTAGACTTGAAGTTTAACAATCAAATTGGTTGCACCTGTGACATCAGGTAAAATTAACTGGCCCCACACCTTCCTACTGCTCCAGCCAGACAGTTAAAGGGCATGTCCACCCCCAAAACTATAATCCCCCCAACTACTGGCCCCACCATGTAGTGTAGTTTAATCCTTACCTCACATCCCAGCTCCATAGGGTTCTCCTGTAAACCCCCCCCCCCATCCCATAAGTGATTCACAGGGAGGTGAGATTGCAGATTCCCTCCTCCCTGTGTATAATAGAACGTCTGGGTTCTGGAGTTAAAAGGTATCTCCGCTGGTCAAAAAAAAATTCAGTTTTATTAAAGAACGGGAGGTTAAGGAGACGTGTCTTACCTCCCATTCTTCAATAAAAGCTGCAGGAGAAACTTACCTGATCGCTCAGTCCTCCGCCATGTAGTCTGACAGGTCCAGACGAACTCTGTATTCTATGCGCATGGCCTTATAACAAGTGCAGACGGCAGGTGGCAATTTTGTACATGTAACGCATTGTTTACTAATATGGTTTACTGTGCAAATGAATGAATGCTGATGGTATTAAAGTTTTTTTTAGTGTACTTTAGTTTCTTTATTGGGTTTTGCTTAGTATGCTTTATGGAAGTTTATATTTTTCCTCTTGGGCCTGTCTAATACATAAAATTCAGATGTTTCCCCACTATATTTTTAAAATGTTAACTTAGGTCTTCATACAGGCTTTTTTCAAACAATCCTAGGGTGATATCTCCACCTTCTCTAGCTTGTTACACTTCCCAGACTGCCCTGTCCCTCTGTGTCTCTCTGACAGGCTCATGATGAGCCGTGTAAAATAAAAAAGCTTTTGGCTAGCTTTAACAATTATTAAGAAGTTCGGCAGCAGGGCTAATGAGGCATCTTATGATGCTCTGTTCCAGCAGTAGGAGACAATTGGGCATGCTCATACCTGAAACTTTGGGGTAGACTAGTGGTGCTGGTGATGTCACAGCTCACAGTGCTAGCAGGAAAAAACACCCTTTGTACTCCTGTAAATCTGGATAACCTGCATCTAGAAGCATGATCCTGGAGGAGTGTGCTCTATTAACCACTGTTCTCCTTTAACTTTAAAACCAATTCTTACTGTCATAGAAAAATATAATTATCAAAGCTGCTTTTATGTTTTCTAATTTTCATTGTACATGGTGAGGGACATGCGAATAAGAGGTCAAGCTCGTACAATCATATTCAGTTTTATATAACCAATAGCCATCTGTAAGTTAACATATAGCAGTTCAGGCCATCATTACACTGAAAACACCTAAACATAAATTATTAAACTGTAATACTCCTTTAAAGCAGATATCCACCCTAAAACATATTCCCCCTGGACTTACATCACAGAAACTGCTGTATCACTTATCATTGTCTGCGATTTTTCCATATTTTATTTCTAATTTTAAAATGCGATTTTCCATAAGTCCTAACTTTCGGAATTTCCAAAAATTCCACAGAGAGATCTGCAGATTTTTGAAACTGGCCTAATCTTTATTTTTCACTAAAGATTTTACTTTCAGTACAGAAAACCTTGCAGTTACTCTAACTTTCAATTTCTTTCCCCTCCCACTTAGCACAGGGAGATACAAAGTAACTGGTGGAGAAATTCTCATCTCTCCCTAGATAAATCATACTGAGCATGTCTAAGCTCACTGAGGTGCCAGGATTTCACCTTACTAGAAATAGCCGTGACTGTTCTTCCTTTGCAATTTCTTTGCTGTCTATTTATTTCACCTACATAGCATACAGGATAATTTGGATAGTGAACTGGGTAACAAAACTGCACACATCCAAAGAATTAGTGATCAATTCCTATAGTAAATAGCCAATGTGTGGGCTAATTGTTATATGTGATACCACTCTCTTAATAAATAAATCTTGACATTGTTACATGCGTGGGCACGGCAGCAAAGACCAAGCAATTGTTAAACATCAACCTCTGCTTTTTTTTTTATTATGTTTTTAAGTTATTCTAAGGAGTCAGTTTTCTGACACCAAAAATTCACTAGCCTAATCAATGACCTAAATGTGCATGGATCCTGAATATAGCAATACAATCAGAAAAACTAGATGGTGCATAGCTTTCTTTTAATTTAGGCAGATATGAGTTTTGTACTGCATATAACTTTTTTTTCTATCTCCTAATGAGCCAACACAAACATACCTCAAAGTATATTTGCCAATAAATCAGACAATAGTACATGTACAAAAAAAAGAAGAAAAACCTGACATAATACTGATCTATAAAATGTATACAGTATGATATACTTAATTAGAACAATTTTCAGAAAGGTCACAGCAATTGTCCTTGTGGTTCACACAAATCCAAGTTCAAAAGGCAGAGCCAACCTCACAATTTCTTTCCCCCCTGCTTTTTTATTCGCTGCTGTCGTCAGACCAATCAAAGTCATTGAAGCCCACAGCCATGTTGATTTTCTTTCCTTTCCTGACAGATGTGGTTTTGGATGAATTCTTCTTGGCCTGCATGTTAATCTGCATTCCAGAATGCAGGGTGGGTCCTACAACATCCATGTCGAAGATGTTTCCAAACCCCTTCATCATTGCCTGCAGACTTCGGTTCATGCCATCTACCTCCCCATTACTGGTAGCTGTGATCTGACATGACATCTCTGCACTGTTTGACTCCTCTGTTTTAGATTCAAAGAAAGACTTCTGAGAGATTCTCGCAGCAACAGGAAAGAAAAGCTATTAACAAGGAGGAAAGGACAGAGGTAAAAAAGGAAAGTTAGGATCAATTTAAATCAAAGAATCCCCAACATTGGATTAGTTAGCAAGTGGAAAGTAAAATGATTAGTGAATTAAAAACCTGGAACTTAAGATCTGACACCCAAGCTTGCTTTTGATTTTTTGCTAAAGTTAGATTTAACAAGACCAAAAAGAAAAAAATAAAGTAGGGGGATGGTGTAGTGCGCTAAAACAAAACATGTGGCCAGAAAACTTCTTTTTTTTGTAGTTAAGGGAGCAATAGGATGAGGAGTTTGACAGTTATTTCCTAGGTTTGAGAATATCTTCAAAGCCATGGCTAGCCATTGCTCCAACAACGGATTACAAATTCCATCAAATGGAAGTGATCTTAAAAAACATGCACTGATACTTTGATGTCTGCGTCTGTAGAAGGTGATTAACCTAGGACATCATTATACAAAACTAAACCCCACAAATAGCAATGTTATTCCACAATACAGTGTTTAGTCCAAAGTTTGAATCATAGCTATAAATACAGTTCTACCAAATTCTACTATCAGTGTTCTGTATTTGCTAGTAACAGCAATAGAAATGTCCTTCTAGTCTAAAGCCCAAAAGCATCCAAAGATTTGATTTTACTATTATAATAGTCATTAAAAACGATGGCTGATTAATCATTAAGGGTTACCAGACTGGTGACAAGTATGCAGTTCAAGTGTATGATGCTTCTAACATTTGGCAGTTCCATTTGTTAATTACAGCCCTTAATGTGAGGGTAGGAGACCCCCTGTTGTTGCGCAATGCAGCCTTGGGCTAATCACAAAGTTCTCTTTCCTAGAGGAAGGCCTTGGGATACATTTTAGCAGCAAGGATCAAAGAAAGCAATCTATATAAAGTCAAACCTGTAAAACATAATTCTACAGGAATCAGCTAGATATTTTCCTTAATACATTATACTGTTATTTTTGCCTTGATAAATACATTCAAAATATCATCTGCGCTAAGCCACAGTTACAGTAAGAAAACCAAGTTCATCTGCTGTGAACTACAACTTGTATACAATGTTTCTAAGAACGATGAGATTTGTAGTTCATAGTAGACTAGGTAATTTTATTGCCTTGGGCTCTGCTAAAGGTTCGGAGAGAGAACCATGTATTGCTATGTTCTATCACTGTCAAGTGTTATTATTAAAGTAGCAAGATGGCAGTAAGCAAGCTTTTATTGTACCAGCACTGGACTGAAATTACACCCTGTCAGCCTTCAGAGAGTTTGTATCTACAGATAAATGCAATTCCCCATGAGGAATCTAGAACTGAGGAAGAGGACTCTGAGGTCTGTTTTAGCAATATACTGTAGGTCTAAAGAAACATTTCACTCTATTATGAAAAGATGATAGGCAATGGCCTCTATTTGGGGCATCATATCAATGTATAAGAATTTATGGCAGAAGCTTTGAACATCTATGATTTTAAAAAGTTAAAAAATGCAAACGTTTGTGGATCTTGAAATATGGACTTTGGATGCAGTTACATAACTGAAATGTGTGGCCCACTGGACTGGAGTTCAATATCTTTAGCACTGTCACTACAGCCTCTAGTTTTGCTCCCTTTTTAATACTCACAGACCAGATACAAATCATCACATGCTAGTAGAACTACTGTATAATGTCCCATTGACAAGTTTGAGAACAGTCCCCTGACTGCAACAAGGGACGAGCCAGACCAGTACCACAAGTTGAACTTTTGAGGACTGGTATGCGGGATCTAGATTAAACCCAGGAGCCGTACTTATTAACACGTGTTATCGGACACACTGTTATTGAAAACGGCTGTACAATACCAAGCGGTAGCACATTACCACTATAGTATTGTATAGGCAGTTGTACAATTATGATTGCAAAAATTGTAATTGTACGACTGTGGGCGTAAAAATTGCAATTATTAAAGGTGTGGTATCACAAAATCCTGTTGATGCCTATTAACCCTCTTGTCAAAGCTGTCAAGTCCCTGCTGGGTGACCTCTCCTTTGTCTGTGCAGGGATGAGCAACGAGAAAAATAATTTGTGTTAACTAGAATGGAGGACTAAATTGCTCCGCAATTCTGCTCATTTAAGTGCTATTAGATATTAATAAAAGAATACACTTAAAAATCTTAACATCTGCATTTTTTAATGTCACATATTAATATTAAGACAGAGGCATTCGAGAAAATCTATTTTTACAAGGGGTTCAGTAAGTGTCACACAAGCTACACAAATTACAGGAACAGTATTAGACAATCCATGTCTTACATTCCATATATTTTCAATATGTTACATAAATGGAGAATGATACAAACACACCAATATCTGTAGAAGTGATAGCACATACCATTTATAAGACAGCATGCATTGTGTGCCATGCAGTGATGTACAAATACTAACCAAACGGGGTCATTCTAAAATGTGTCTGCAAACAGATATACTATATTATAAAATTCAGCTCCCTTGAAAAACATTAAGGGGCAAAAGTTTTCTTGTGCTATTAATTTGTAGCGACCAATCAGATTTCAGCTTTTTACAGGGTTACTGCAGTTAAGGTGGCAAAACATACAAATGATAATGGGTTAATCCTGTCAGTGAAAATTACTTATTATTGCTTGTGTGTAGGGGATATTCCTGACCGATCGGAGTGCTGACGAATGACCGTAATCGGCACTCCGATCGATCGGGAATAACGGAAAATTTCTGTCAGTTGGCATCGGTAGAGGGAGCCAATACGATTGTGCGGTATATGGCCGCACGGCCGACCAATCCCCATACCGCGAATGGGTATCGGTTGGGTCTGTGTGCTGTTTCCACAGCATGTGTGCCGACAGATACCAATGTGATCTGTCGGCACGCATGCTGTGGGATCGCATGTGAATGGCCAGCTTTAGATAACATCTGATTGGTTGCTGCACATTGCACAGGCAACAATTTATTGCATCAGCCTGTAAAACACTAAAATAAAATCCCAAAGCGATGTAATAAAGGCTGGGAACGCTACTTCTCTGCAGTGTTTCTGATGCAGTAAAGCAATTTTGCAACATATTACAGTACATTGTGAATTATATTTTTGAACAGTTTCTAAAAGATTTTTTTAATATATCCATCGAATTTACGATTGTTTCAGCTGAATTGAATATTTGTCCGGAAAAAAACTATTAAAATTCCCACCTTGTGCCGCCAATCTTCCGCACATTTCAAGCTGAAAAAGATGGGGACTGGAATATGGGGGAAGAGAGAAAATTTGTCTGACTTGATCTTTGTTTTTTTTTTATACCGGTCGATCTATCAAAAAATTTGGAAACCTTTGTTGATATTTCGCGAGATTGGTCACAATATTGTTGCGGTGGCATTCATAGAAACTGGGGTAAATAGAACCTCCACCAAATAACAATACAAATTGTAACTACCTTTCAAACCTTCGTCATGTACAAATTGTCTGCTTCATTCATTGGTCAGTTCCAGCTATTCCTTTTACTAGGTTAATTAGGTAAAATGAATATTATTTGCATACAATTTGCCAACTAATTCCGCTTAACGTTTCCTCATTGTTTCGTCTATTGCAGTCTCAATCATAAATGTAATGAATGTATTAGTCATGCTTTGTGTAAAATGCACACACACGTAATGTACTGTTTAGGGATTAGGATAGTCCAGTCTTGCTTTATGCAAAGAAAACACACAGTTTTGATTGTAGGTAACTGCTTTCTAAATCGGCATATCAATGGAGTTTGATTCAATAGAAACAATTTTAACTTAAATATACATTGGTTATCATGTCAGGTATTAAAGGCAAGCTAAAAGTTAAATTTCAAAAACCGTTGAAGATACTTACCTTGGCGGCACCCAGGACTTGTGCCAACCGTGATGACTCCATTTTGCTCAGTAAGTGATTGAAGTTGTATCAGGATAGGTTACTGCCCTGTCACATTATCTGCCTCCATGCCAGTGCCAGGTTTATGAAAATGGGCAGAGAAATATTGGTCCCCCTCCCCACTTCCTCCTCCTTCCTTACTAAATGTTTATTTAGCATTTAGTTGGACTTATTCTGATGACAGGTGTGGAAGGGACAGGAACTACCATAGACATCACCAACAAAAAAAAATAAAAAGCCGGCAGTATTAAAATAGAATAATATTTTATTTCTGACTTATTTAGGACCAACATTGTTATTACCCTATCTATCAGCAGATGGACAATATAGATTATAGTTTAATCACTGCATACAGTGATTAAACTATAATCTATGTATATGTCAAATAAATGTGCTTAGATTGTAAGCTCTTCTGGGCAGGGCCTGATGTAAATGTATACATGTAATTGTAAAGCGCTACGTAAGATGTTAGCGCTATATAAATCCACAATAACAATAATAATAATCATTTAAAGAAGGTTATCAGGTTATATTATTTATTTATTATTATTATTATTTGTCCAATCGCCGACATCATTGGTACATGGGCTCTTTTGAACTCACATACCACAGTTACTTTGTAACCACACTGGTCATTATGTGCCCAAACAGGGATTGTACAGCTTAATTGGAGTCTATGTCATTTTATAACACTCAGCAGTACCATCCTGTGATGTGTCCAAGTGTTTTGTAAGTACGTCCCTATTTATTCCCTCAAGCTAGGAACACAATGTGACTTGCCTTCTTTTAA
The DNA here is from genome assembly GCA_019447015.1 of Hymenochirus boettgeri. Taxonomy (NCBI): domain Eukaryota; kingdom Metazoa; phylum Chordata; class Amphibia; order Anura; family Pipidae; genus Hymenochirus; species Hymenochirus boettgeri. The sequence goes on along the minus strand of CM033476.1, from coordinate 301,951,736 downwards.
GGATCTGGAAGCTGATCCAGGGGTCACACATCACTACCATCTGCTTGGCAGGTCAACCAATTAATTTGTAGATTGCTTGTAAAAGTTCCAGAGATCCCTCTCTTGGCAGAACACAACAGAGAGATAATATCTCAATAATGTTCCCCTTTATCAGCTCTATAACAAAACCTGTTAGGGTCCAGTGCTGCCTGCATATTATTTTATTAACTTCATAAACCGACAGTCAAAGTGGAGATTTCTTTGTAAAACTGATTTTGTTGAAAGCAGCTGTCACAACACCAGTGTAATCTAACAACATTTCTCATTCTTCATTGCAATTTATAGATAAGAAATTAACATTTCAATTTGACCTGCCGACACTTTTGTTTGACAAAACAACGGCTTTTAACGCTGTCAATGCCAATAATGAAAAGGTTTACAGGCTTACAGGTTTAAATAAATGACATAGGTACATATAGTGAATTATTAGTAATAGACACACACACCTCTTACATAAAGCATTGAAAGCCTTAAAGGGCAAGTCCAGCCCTCAAATGAAAACTTATGTACAGGTTAATCATCCCCCAAAACCCTAAACTGTAATGGTTTAAAATCTGAAATATATAAGACTAACTTGAAATTCTGCACAATATTCTGTTGCCCCTGATTCTGTTTCCTGGTTCTTCAGGAAATCAGTTATGGATTTGACAGTTGACATCACAGTCAATGACTGCATGCTAATTCCCTAGCTGCCTCTTCTGAGCATGCCCAGGCTCAGTACAGGTCACTAAATTGCTCAGTTTAAATGAGGCATCTAGAAGCAGAGCAACCATATAGTAACACATTCAGACAAAGTAGTAAAATATTAACATATTTTAAAGAGGCCATTCTTTCTAAAATATGTTATTATGAGGGTGGAGTTGTCCTTTAACTTTGAATAGATTCTTGCAATGAATATAGAAAAAATACATAACAGCTATTCATGTCATAACATGTGAAATTTCACTAGTAGCATTACACTGCAGAGGTCAAAAGTAAGTCTTACAGAGGGTTTGAGCAGAGACTCTTTTGAGTTAAAAATTTGTCCTCATCCAGGGGACTGACAAACTGTCAATACGATAAATTTCTGGTCTAAAGAAATGGTCTTTAAATTTTTTTGCTGTGTATTTCATCTTTAAAATCATAGAATAAATTTTTAAGAAAGACAAGAAAAATTATTGTTGTCCAGACTTCCGTGTTACTTTTTCTGATCTGGTCCATAACACTATACAGTATTTAGTATTTCCCTGTACAGAATGAGCATAAATAATAACAGAGTTTGGAGAAACTTGTACTCAAATTAAAATGCTGCTTACTTTGTAATGCAGTGAAAATGCTGGTTCTTCTTCTACACAAGCACATGCCTTGGGACAATCACCTTACTACAGTATGTGGTAGTTAAGGTTTTCTCCTTCTTCAAGGAGAATTTTACTACTGCAGTAACTGGCAGTTTCAACCTCCTCTCCTCCTTCATTAACATATGTCAAAAATAGGAGAATCGTCAGTGACAATGACTGTGGGAGGGGCCAAATAGAGGTCAGTTTCTGCATGAGTATAATTCTCCTTTAACTATTGTGCATTCCCTTACCTTATGAACAGTAATCGCAAGCAGTCTTGACAGCAAGTCTTTGAATGCCTTGTCTATCCATGTCTCTATCTGACACAGGGTCGATAGTAAAATATAAGGTCTGTATGTTCATTGTGTGCAGCAGAGCAGTGTTACCTTAATGATTACCTGAATAAGACTTGTTTTCAGTCTACGGTTCTCACATACTGCTACAGTTACTTTGCTAATTGTTCATTTTATTTATGAGAGCATCATTGAAAATATCTGGCAAATATGGAAACCCCAAATTAACAACCAATGACAAGACTGTGAGATCATGCATTTATTAAACCAAAGTGCAGGGTGTTTCTTCATGTCACAGCCAGTGTGAGTAGCACAGATACACAAGTGCAGGACTATACACGGCAATGTGTAAGCAATGGATCATTCCAGTTTTCACATGACAATACCAATAAACTAGAGGCTTGTGATTTACATATACTAGAATTTATTTATAAATAAACTCTGCAGATACCTCAGCTCTTGAGCTCCAAAAAAATACAATCATGTTGTCAATGTCTTAGTGGCCATATAGCTTTGAGTTAATATAATGCTGTATCATATAAATCAGAGCTCGAAATTTTTTGTTTACTCATTTAAAGCCAAATAGGCAACTAGAGTAGCCAGAATATGATGTTCTGTTTAAATCAGTAGAAAAATAAAAGATACAAGTCCCTATGCAGATTGCCAACCTGTCTGCTGGGATTTATCCCATATTGGCTTTAACCCTATGGATCTAGTGAAAGCTCACTGCATTGTGAACTACACAGAACACTAGAATCTGCTCAATGATAAATGAAACAACATTGAGTATTTCTGTAACACAGAATGGCTGTAGAGATTATAGAACACAGTTAAAATTCTACCTTATAAACAGTGCTTAGCTACATTATGACATTGGTTCTAATCAATGGTTATGGCTTGTATATTACAAGAATCCCCCTTGTAAATGATAAGGATATAGAAGACACTATGGAGTCCTTTATCTGTTTTAAAACATAACTATATGGTAATAAAACTCTATAGTGACTTTTAATATCCTTATATTTTACAGTAGGGGGTGCATTATTTGTTAGATGATGCAGAAAGTGTTGAAAGGGGATTTCCCATGTACTTACAGGGGTGTGTGACTGCTCCGTCAACTTCTTCTCCCACATTTTTAACCGTTTTTCACGCTCTTTTAGCTCTTGTTCCTTGCAACTTAAATCTCGTTCCAGCCTCTTTAACCTTTCCAAAGTTTCTTCAATCTCACACCTGCACGGAGAAACGTGTTTACATTTGGCTACAAGTACAAGCCATACATGGCACCTACATGGGATACTGATGTATCCGTAAGAAGGAAAATTAACACATCCAAACACACTCGAATTTTGGTTGATTTTTGAAAAACTATATTTTTAATGTTGAGGTTTTTTGTTAAATTCGGATTGCTACCGATGGGAAGATTTTAAGACGAGACCGAAGATGACATTAATAGTGCAGCCAACGAGACACTACAGGATACCAGAATACAGTCGAATATGGGCAAAACACCTTTACAAAATAGCCTTTCTTTATACTTTTTTTTTTATTAAAAGTGGTACAAAAACATGAAGACCACATGGTAACGTATTCATTGCTACAACAAAGAGAAAAGAAACCCATCTTTACAAAAAAAAGCCCCACTTTATAGAGGCAGTGCAGAAATATAGCTTGGGTTACCGCTAAGAATTAAAATATACCCCACTGATAACGGTAGGCGGCCAGCAATGGGAATTGTTCCAGAAATAAGGATCTAAGCGTAACTGATCAAATGAGAAACTGATGAGATTTTATTTTAGACAAAGATTTGATATCTCCGGATTCAACTCTACATACTGTTCTTTTGACCTTTCCTGAGCACACAGCGAACCTCTTTTTTTTTTTTTTTGGCAAATGCCTCTCCGCTGTCAACATGACAAAGATGGAAGGCCACCTATCACTTAAGACAGATCTGCAACAGAAACAGAGATCAGGTAGAAAGGTTTGATCTCAACGAGGCGATGGATAAATTCTCATTAAATAATGCTTACAAAATGCACGCAAAAAAAAATAAAACAAGTATAGCCCTTTCTTTTTTACCAGTATTCCCCACCAGGATCAATGATGTCCCCAAAAGCAAGTGTTTTTTAGGATTGCTAAAATAGACTTCATTTATTTATTAAGAAGTCACTTTAATGAACGAAACACACATAGGCAAGACAAAGAGCGATTACTTTCCGTATTGTCTTATTTTTATTGGAACTGAAATGCTCTAAAGCAAATTTATATATGGCACAGTGGTTGGCAAACTTGTTTACTGCAAATGAACACTCATTCCGACCATACAGTTTATACATGGGAAACAGAGGGCAACCACACCTATTGTACAGTAGATTGTCCAGTCACCACTTTATTGGCTAGGTATGTACACACTATACAATTCTATTTGCAGATTATACCAGAAAGATACATTAATATATCTCCTTTGTTTAATAAAACAGCCATTTCTAGAATCTGTGTAGATTTGTATTAGTTGATTAAAAATAAACCGGAATGTAAAATAAAAGTTCTTATCCTTAAAAATGGTGCTAATTTTGCCCCAAACAAACGGATCTTATTTAACATTTAAAAGCTAACATCTGATTGGTTGGGGAAAATATGCACCACTTTTAACCATAAGAACTTTTATTGAATCTCCCTGAAAGCCTGCATCATTGTTTGAAAACAGCTCATATACAGTATCTACTGAAACGCCCATTGCATTTAAACACTATATAAGCAGTATTATTTTATAGGGTCCCTTTATGGTTGTTAGGACACTCACAGAGAGATGCAATATACAGGTGCTATTGGCTAAATAAATGTAAAATGTAATATCAGGCTATAATGGGTTTGGTCTCTGTGCAGCGCACTCAATGCAATAAACCTTTAGTGTCCACTAGACCAGTGTACCATAGGTATTAATAAAATGCTGACCCCAGCAGGCCCACTATTAGCTGAAATCTCATATTATCTAATAGACCTAGTCATACAGTGTTATCTCTAATCCTAGATTTTCTTTGCACGTGAACCACTGTCTTCAGGCCCTATAGTTTGTAGGAGACAGACATTGGAAGTGATTTCCCATATAATGTTACTGTAAAAAAACACACAGCCAGATATCCTATCAACCTTAATACTACATATTAATACTGGAATCTGCTCAGTGTGACAGGACTGTATCTTAGCTTAATAAAGGACTCGGGAATGGGCCGAACGTTGATTATTGCACTTACAGTACACAAAAAGTCTCCCTACTCATACCTTCTCTGCTCTGATTAACACACATATGTATATAAACACAGATACTTACACAGATATACTCATATAGAATGAGGGATTTTTTTTTAATTTTATGGTTATACATTGTGATTTCCTCATCCAATTTCAATTTGAAAGAATCATTTCTACAAATCACCAAATAACAAGAGTCATTTTCCTCTAGTACAAATATTTTATCATGACTTTACTTATAATACATTAAATGCTTAACAATAACATATATTGTCGTACTGAAAGGATTTACAAATACAAGTAACTATTTACTAATACTATTACTACCAAAAACAAACTCCACATTATTGGCTAAAAAATAATAAAGCATTTGCACTGATAATAGTCAACTTGCACCTGTAGTTTGCATTACCCACCAGTAGATGGAGCACAGTATTTTACTTGAATCTTTGACGACTCACTGCTGGTTCTTAAAATAGAAATAATGTTAACTTTCTGTCATGCTATTTATACTTACATCATGTGACCTGGGCTTGCAGACCTTTCGTGGAGTCACTTTTTCCACTTACATTATCTTTTAATATCCTACCTATTGATTTCATGTTAGAAATAAAATAAAACAGTGTGACTTCCTTTGTTGGTACCAAGTCTTTAATTGGCATCTTTTACTCCTCTTAAAATATAGCTTTTTCAGTATCTGTGTGACAGTTCTTCCTGGACAGCATCCAGTGTGTTTCTTTATATAGTACTAAACAACTCTTCCAATCTGGATTTGTTTTAAATATATTTACCATAGCCTAATGTGTACAGATGGCTTCAGGTTACTGACCATGAGATACAAGAGTTACATGTTCCTGCACCATAGCCTAATGTGTGCTGACGGCTTCAAGTTACTGACCAAGAGATACAAGAGTTACATGTTCCTGCACCATAGCCTAATGTGTACAGATGGCTTCAGATAACTGACCAAGAGATACAAGGGTTACATGTTCCTGCACCATAGCCTAATGTGTGCAGATGGCTTCAGGTTACTGACCAAGAGATAGAAACGTTACATGTCCCTGCACAATAGCCCAATGTGTACAGATGGCTTCAGGTTACTGACCAAGAGATACAAGAGTTACATGTTCCTGCACCATAGCCTAATGTGTGCAGATGGCTTCAGGTTACTGACCAAGAGATACAAGAGTTACATGTTCCTGCACCACAGCCTAATGTGTACAGATGGCTTCAGATAACTGACCAAGAGATACAAGGGTTACATGTTCCTGCACCATAGCCTAATGTGTACAGATGGCTTCAGGTTACTGACCAATAGAAACAAGAGTTGCATGTTCCTGCACCACAGCCTAATGTGTGCAGATGGCTTCAGGTTTCTGATCAAGAGATACAAGAGTTACATGTTCCTGCACCATAGCCTAATGTGTACAGATGACTCCAGGTTACTGACCAAGAGATAAAAGAGTTACAGGTTCCTGCACCATAGCCTAATGTGTGCAGATGGCTTCAGGTTTCTGACCAAGAGATACAAGAGTTACATGTTCCTGCACCACAGCCTAATGTGTACAGATGGCTTCAGGTTACTGACCAAGAGAAACAAGAGTTGCATGTTCCTGCACCACAGCCTAATGTGTGCAGATGGCTTCAGGTTACTGACCAAGAGATACAAGAGTTACAGGTTCCTGCACCATAGCCTAATGTGTACAGATAGCTTCAGGTTACTGACCAAGAGATACAAGAGTTACATGTTCCTGCACCACAGCCTAATGTGTGCAGATGGCTTCAGGTTACTGACCAAGAGATACAAGAGTTACAGGTTCCTGCACCATAGCCTAATGTGTACAGACGGCTTCAGGTTACTGACCAAGAGAAACAAGAGTTGCATGTTCCTGCACCACAGCCTAATGTGTGCAGATGGCTTCAGGTTTCTGACCAAGAGATACAAGAGTTACATGTTCCTGCACCACAGCCTAATGTGTGCAGATGGCTTCAGGTTACTGACCAAGAGATACAAGAGTTGCATGTTCCCCGCACAGACATTTGAAAAATCAGAGTAAGTCTTGTTTCACACTACAATGTGCTGTAAAACGTATGATAACACATATATGTTATCATGCGATGTTATGTGCATTTTTGCTCTTTCTTTGTGTGTGTTACTGTGCCCTTCAATGTGTTTTTGTGCATTTTTCTTTGCTAGAGATTGTGGGAACATCGAACTCAAATGTGCATTCCAACGGTGTACAAATCGTTAGTAAGCGATTTTCTCAACGCACCCATTGACTTCCGTTGATGTCCGTTGGGCTTTGCAACATGTAAAAATGCATGCAGCTGTGCGTTATTGCTATTCAACGCAGTGGCATCAGGACACATTGGATTGGATTGAAAAATGAAAGCCTCTGCGGTATCGCATATAATATGCGTTGCTTTACATCGATAAAAAAAGGCCATAGTGTGAAACAGCCCTTACTGAGATTATTATTTGTAATAAAAACTTTATATTCATACAGGAATTTTCTCAATGTGTAGGATTACATTAATACTCTTGTATTAATCGGTGTAGCCCTTGTTTTATTGACATGTTAATCAAAGCAAAAACATCTTTGGGTTAAATCATTTGATTGGTAATATGACCCAGGGCCAAGAGAATAGTCACTAACATTGGCAAACAATATAAATACTAAGGATGGACACCTTTTTCTCAATGTCTAAAATAAAATGGGTGATTGCAATAGTTTTATTATCACTTAAAGGGCATGTCCACCCCCAAACTAAAATTTAACCTATTACTGTCCCCACTGTGTATTGTAAAAAAAAATCTTACCTTAAACCTCTGCTTCAAATGGTTCTCTTGTAGTGCTTGTCCAAAGTCAAGGAAAGTTAACACTAGGAGCTGTCTTGCTGTGAAAAAGGTTTCTGCCTCTCCCCTCGCTTCTGAGAGGACAGCGGCATGTGCAGGGGAGCCCTTTACCCCCTCCCTCGGGTTCCCTCTATTGCTGCCCTTCACCTAGCTTAAAATCCTTTTGAGATACTGTACCTCTCCCTTGCCCACCCCCAATCGCCACATTAGATCTCTAATTAAACCTCCTGAATCATACTTACATCACTTCGCTCCCAGCAGCCGTGTCTGTGATTGGCTGACCGGCAGCCAATCACAGGCACGGCTGTTGGTCTGGCCCCTCTGTGCTGCTTCCGGTTAGCAGAGAATCGGAAAAGACAGACGCAGTTGATTCGGGAGGTTTAATTAGAGATCTAACTCATCGGTTGGGGGTGGGCAAGGGAGAGGTACAATATATCAAAAGTTTTAATTTAGGGTGGACATGCACTTTAAAAAAAAGAACAAACACACTATATATGACCATGTATAAGGGAGCTGAGAAATGGTTCACTGTGTTTGTAAATAGCTGTCTGTAAATAGTTCTAGAGCTATACATTTCTATTTCAGAAGCCAAAGATACCACTGTTTTATTAAGGGAATTGTCTTAATCAGACAGTTACAGAAAATGTATAGGGCGTATTTAATAAGAGGTGCAAATTATTACAAGTATTAACCTGTGCTGTATATAACTACCAATCAAATGTGGACATTTTAGTGCAGTTAGATCCCACCCGATTGGTTGCTGCAGATAATTAGCCCTGGCAAAATATTGCACCTCCTGTATAATATGCCTTAGGATCTTTGGGTGGCTTGTAGCCTGGGAACCTATGAGGTTTCACAAACATCCTTCATGGATAAACATGGCCACCAGGTGAGCATGCAAAATGACTATTACCAACTGTGGGATCAAACAAACATTATTCTATGGTAATTGCTGGTAATACCAGAGAACTTCCCGTGTCTAGCATCCCTATCACTTGTGTTATACCAGCAGCCATTTCATTTATTCATTGATTTTTTGCTTAGCTGCAAAACTGATTTGTTGGAATAAAAGTGACAAATTACCTCCACTCTGCTTTGTTATGCAAGAATGAATTGCATTGGTCAGGAAGTTTGCTGTCATTTGACATAGACTCAAGGTTAGAAATTATCTGTTTGAATGACGGTCTTTTCTGGGGGAGAGAGATAAACTCAATTATATCCGTTTGTCATTATAACAAAATATAAAAATAATTCTCAACCATCAATGTGTCACTTCTACATTATTTCAAAAGGCAAATCAATTTAAAACAAAAATACCCTTTCCTAAAATCCTAATTTGAAATCTCAGTCTAAATAAAAACCGCAGATTGAATCATTGTATTAAACAAAAAAACATTGCATTGCTACAGTACGTCCTGTCTAAGATTTCTGAACACACAAAATAAATGCTCCAAAGAGCTAAACAATGTTGTTTTCTTGGGCACACAAAAATAAAATCTTTGAGTTTACCAAAGTTTCTCTTTAATAATAAAATAACAGACATCACAATGTGAAGAAGCCAGGAACATGCTAAACACTAAGCATAGTGGGTTGTGTGTATAAATCAGATTAGCAAAACCAATATTTCTCATTTTATTGTTCATGTAACACAAATCTTGTTTAATGTGCTACTCAATGGGAAATGCAGCCAACAGTACAGCACATTAATGCATACAAATGGATATAATGTTAACACACAAATGGTGCTTCCACCTTAATGTAGATGGAAGATTCAACTATTGGAGCAAGTGGATGCTAAAAAACAGTAGACTTTTTGCTAACTTTGCTAACAAAATGCTGTCAAAAATCCTAACAATACATTCCAACTCGTACCTTAGAATCAGCTTCCCAACATTGGCGCATCAGCTGTGCAAAGCTTTGAGGACAACAACTCGGAATGGTTAACCGCTGCAAACAGGAAACCAAAAAATAAGGTCAGTTTGTGGTACAAGGTCTCAGTGGCAGAACACAGTTCACTACACTTGCTTCCTTTTCAATGTGCAATTCTATAAATAATCACAGGGAAACAAAATGAAGAAGTGGACGAGGAACACTCTGTAGGACATCGCACACTTCGACGTTAGTGATTAAAGCTCACTTGCAATTTTTTTAGGGATTTAAATCCATAAGAAATGGCCATGACTTTCTTATTCGGGTTACAGTGGGGTCTGGTTCCTGTTAGCTTTATATTGCACATGGCAAGTTAAAGGATAACTATACTGTAAAAATTAATATTTTAGAAATGGAAAGTACCTGGGGCAAGGAGGTTGGAATGATTATTCCTACCACAATATTGTTTCATTAAGGAGCTACAGCACTTACAGTTTTAATTTGCCAGGTTAGTCCTGGACTAACCCTTTATAACAGATAGTGCTGAAGCCAGGAGGAAGACTGGCAGAATCAGTATTCTTTGCGCTGGTGCTCCTCATAGAAACAATATCGGGAGGTAGGAATTACCAATCCTATAACCCTGTCCCAAGTACTTTTCAGTTTAACTGTATTTTTTAAAAAACTTTATACACATGATAGTTATCCTTTAAGGAATAGAACAAACATTGTTCTATTTCTATAAAAGTCCCCCACTGATGTATGTAATATAAAGTATTCACATTCCTTTCAATGTACAAATGCCTAACATTCTAATATATTCCAGAAGCCCTGGTTTTATATTTTAAATTATTTCATTTACCTGTTTGTTTCACGAGCGTTACTATCCGCTTGCTGAAAATGGAACGTAGAGCAGCACATGCAGTTTGGCCACCCACATTGACACATTGACATGTGTTTCTCACACGCTAGCAGGTCACAAAATGTGGTCGTAACCACATGACCAACGTGCTAGTGTGGCCTAGCCCTCAAGGAGAGAACAAATGGTGCAGATCATAACGACTGGTGCAAGTCAATCTATCCAGACACTAATGGGGCGATGCAATGTAATAAACTTTTTTGCAAAATGAAATGCATTGTGGGGTCTCGGTCAGGTAGGACACGCCAGCTTGATCCTCCAATTCAAAGGTGCTAAGTTTTGCCTTGGCACGTGGCTTTATAAAGACCTGTAACTAAGGTAAGGAATGTCGCCTGGATGTAAAACAGTAAAACACTAAAAACAAGGTGGAACAGACACACAGGAGGTTTCCATGTATATTATATCAGCAAAGCAAAGCATGTGCATATATGTCTGTGATGCTCTGACACTTATAGCATAGTAGCATATAATATAAGGTGCACCATGGGAGACCTATGCTTTTAATGTTTAATAAATAGTTCGTGGTTTTACTTCAGAGTGGTACAGATCTTTCCCAGTGTTACCAGGATTCCATTGATCTCAAGTTTTATATACTGTAAACCACAAGTGGCTCCCAGGACACAATTTGTTTGTTCCCATATAAAATTAATTTGTGTGCAACAAAGCACACAAACAAGCAAAGTAAATAGACCAGTTTTCCCATCTCTAGAAGACTTTAAGGGTATCTCCACTTAAACTTATACTTACCATTTTTCAGTTTAATTAAGGAACGGGGAGGTAAAGAAGCAATGTTTGCTCCTGTCTCCTGGATGTTTAATTGAAGAACGGTAGGCAAGACATAGCTCCTTTACCCCCTGTTCTTCAATTAAACTGAAAAAAGTGATGTATACATGTTAAATGAAGATACCTCTTAAGTATTTGTTTCCTTCACTGTAGCATGTTGATATGTAGTTTAACAATGAATACAAACCCTTTGTTTTCGAACTATTATCAGAAATCGGTCCATATTTTCAGACACAATTTCATGTATCACACACACCTATACACTGATATGCTGTTACATACCGTTAAGATTTTTATGATAACAGAACTATAAAAACTGTCAAACCACATACACACAGAGCTAACCCATTAAAATTGGACATTAAATACACAAATCTGTTTTTTGAGCTCATTCTGTTCAATCTATTACAGAGGATCAAGTTGTTTTGTTCTCAGACACCCAGACATGAAGATGTGAGGCCAACTTGAATAACAGTCACCAAACTGGTCAACAACAATAATATCCTATGTGAGGCCAGAGTGGAAAAAAAGAAAACCATGGAGCGCCCAACAGAACCCTTCATCTTTCACAGGACCATTGATCTTGCTTTTATCCTTTTTGTGACTAAAGCTTTGTAATACAGAAGTGGCAAAGATTTGATGGATGCTTTAAACAGGAAAGAAAAAAGTCCCATGACTACAAGGGGAAAAGCATCTCCACACATGCAGAAACAGTGGCAGACACTTTCAAATGTGTCCATACTGAACAATTCTAGCAACTGCAAAATGTATTAAAACAAAGTAAAAGTATGAAAAGTTTGATTATAACACTGACAAAAATTCTGTATATTTATCTTATACAGCGCCATGAGGGTTTTCTTTAAACTTGCAAAAGAATAAAGATAAATGAAGAATTTTTAAGACTTGTTTGATTTTCTAGACAAGATCATCCCCCCGTTGACAATGGCTTGTTGCTGGAGTAACGATAAGTCATCAGCCCTATCTGTAGTTTGGTTACAGCCCATAAGCTGAATCCATAGTCTTCAACTATAAAATATCTTTATTAATAATACATTAATAGACAAATACATAATCTACATATTATAAATATGTTTTCATAGGAGTCCTGACCAACTGGGTATGTCAACTGGCTTTCTAGCTTTTTATTGTTATCTATGGTTCCTGGAATCTAATAAAGCCTCAGGGGAGATGCTAAGAGTTTCAATTCTATATAACAGGACCAAAGATTCATAAATTCACTTTATAGATCTATAGCATTGTTCACAGCATTCCTGTGTTTGCAAGAGTCGTGCACATAAGACAATGAAAGGTTTCTTTTTGTTTTGAAAGAACTCATACCCCTAAAAAAACTAGCACTATTGCCAAGAGGAAAGAAACGGCAGATTCCGTTTACTCCCTGCAAAATATGTTTGAGGTAGATCCTCACAGCTCAGCCACAGCCCTGCCAATACACGTTATGAGCATATCTTTAATGTAGCGTTGAACATACTGCGGGAGGCTAAACTGTAATTTTCTTTCTTTTTTTCCCCCTCTTCTTTTATTTTTGAGACTCTCATCTAAGTGACAGTAAAGTGTCTCCTGCTGAGAGAGTTAAGCTGAAGTAACTGAAGGTCTCTTACAGAAATATCAACTCCTGGCCAGTAAAAAGATGCCCAAAATCGCGGGAGACAGAGTTAAACGGGTCCCCTACCTTGGATGCAATGACTCCTTTCATCACGGAGAACAAACCCGCAGGTTACCCTATTGAGACTCAGAAACTAGTACAGTAGTTCTCCAATTTTTGATCTACAGCTTCATGATGTGAAGCCGCAACAATTAGATGTAAAGGGTCCATTCATGAGGGATAACATCACTTTGACCCTTTGTGTTAGCTCCTACTGGTAATCTTTCCATAAACGTTGAACTTACTTTCAATTTGAAGAAGATGAAAAAGTCTTTTGCAAAACCCCCAATACTGTTTTCAAATCTATCAACTGTATCCGAGCATAAAAAGTCGCCTTACCTCGTTTTTTTCAACGACAAGCCAGGCTACTTGCAGTCCTTCCAAACCTTTAAAGGGAACCTCTCTTGTTAACATTTCCCAGAGAACCTGAGAACAGACACCGAACATAAAACAAAAAGTAATTGAAAACGTAACTAAAAGAAAAATGTGCGTAACATTTATTTGTGGAAGATGAACTTGGCAAGGGCACTTTTTAAAAAATTTTGTTCAAGAAAGAGAGTAATAAAAACCACGAGCAAGTTGGTACATTGAAATAGTTTCTTGAATATAACATTACAGTATATTAAAGGAAACATTCTACTGTGCAGTTTGTTAAAAATGCCTATTATTTTGGGGCCTAGTCGTCAGCCTGTAAATGCAACACATTCAGTAATTAAGTGCAGGAATCTTGTAAAATTTTAAAACTCTCTAGAAATTTGTCCCCAAAGGTAATTTAGAAGACACAATAGATAGCTTGGTTTACCAGAATCATTTCCTTTCTCAATATTTTGTAACATGTATGAATGGTCATGACAGATTTTATACTGGTAGTGATCATGATATTAACTTTCAGTCCGTATTTATGTTTAACCTTATAAAATAGCAATGAAACCATTTGTAGCTTTGAGGCAGACAAAACAACTTGGTCCATGAGAAATGTGTCAAGCAGACTATTCCAAAAAAGGGTGACAAATAAAATGAATTCATAAAGGAGGTGTAGTCATAACCATAGACCATGAAAAAGGCTGGGTTAGCTTATAGCAATATATCATCTAAAATGACATTGTATTCAGCTCGTACATTTTGAAGAGGATCCATGAACCTTGGAAGAAGAGAACAGAAAACACCAGATAGAAGGTCCTCACTCTGGAATGTCTGATTGGTTACTATGTATTGCACTCTTTGGGGGTTTTGTGCCGTGAAGGTAAGTATAGTTTTTTGTATGGAGGTGGACATGCCAATATCCAAGTATACATCTGAGACCCTGTAAGCAACAGTAAGTAAAATCATCTCTCTCTAGCTTCTATTTAATCAAATCTAATTATTTAAGGATCCAATGGTAATTCTTATTAGATGGTTCTCTTATCATTCTATTCCCAGTTACATAGAATAAGATATCTACAACATTCAGCTCTTTTCTAATGGATTGCCATATTGGAGACTAGTTCAAAGCTACAGCAAACCATACAATGCTTTACATTTATCGGTGCAAAGGTTTGCCTGTGCTAATAATCTATATCATGTTCTTGTTTATAATGTAATGGAGTTAGCAGTTGCATTGTCAAGCCAGTATAGCTAGGTTACATCTAGAAACAGCAAATTAAACTTACCACACCATATGAGTAGGTGTCACATGTTTCAGACACAGGAAGGCTCTGAATTACTTCTGGGGCCATCCAGGGAAAGGTCCCCACAAGGGACATATGTGTTGTGTGAGAATGAAACTTTGAGGCTCCAAAATCACATATCTGGGAAATAAGAGAACGTTACTGAAATCTGTTTCCACCTTTATCAGAATGGTAATAAATAACCAGGTACCCTTACTTACTTTTAATATTCCGTCCGAGGTTATGACGACTAGAATATAAGGAGGAGACTGGAAGTTAAAAGTAGCCATATTGTTATATAATTAACAGTAGCATTAAACAATTGTAGCACATCAGCCAACGATGCAAAGACATATTGGAATTAAAGCAATATTTTTTAATGGCTACACTAAAATGATTTTTTAAAATTGAAATTGGGTCACATGACACAGACTTATTATTATTAATTAGTTTTTCCAATAGTACAGAAACAATCTTCACCTACTGACATTAAACACTGTTTTAAATACAATATATGCCAAGGATGTTCAGCCTGCAGCCCTCTAAATGTTTAAAAACTACTACTCCCAGAATTCCTTACGAACATTCACAACCATGGAATTCTGGGAAGTTGTTCTCAAACATCCCTGATATGTGCAAGAATAAAGAAGACATTGATTGCTCTACCTTGACTCCATATTGTATGTATTGATCTTATCAACATGTCTGCAATGTTCTTGGTTTGATTAAAAAAATGGATTTTTTTGAAAAATAAAAACTACTAAAGATGGTTACATGTCATTATGTAAAAACAAAGTTATATTAATCCAAACAACAGCACAGATCTAGCTTGTATTTAGTATATTTTAATTGAAAAGCAAAGATCAGGAATGGTAGGATTACTTGTCCGTTACTTTTAAAATGGTTAATTGACCATATAACCCATTAATGCGCCTCATTTGATTCAGTGGTTCCAAAAAAATTTTTAGCCTAAATTTGTCCTTTAAAATGTATGTTTTCCAGATTACATATTTTTCTAAACTGAGATATCTGGTCTTAAAAATCAGTTATATACTATACACCACACCAAATCCGTACACCTCACCAAATCCGTACACCTCACCAAATCCGTACACCACACTAAATCTGTACACCACACGAAATCCGTACACCACACCAAATCCGAACACCACACCAAATCCGTACACCACACCAAAGTACACCACACCAAATCCGAACACCACACCAAATCCGTACACCACCAAATCCATACACCCCACCAAATCCGTACACCCCACCAAATCCGTACACCCCACCAAATCCGTACACCACCAAATCCATACACCACACCAAATCCGTACACCCCACCAAATCTGTACACCACCAAATCCGTACACCACACCAAATCCGTACACCACCAAATCCGTACACCACACCAAATCCGTACACCACCAAATCCGTACACCACCAAATCCGTACACCACAACTTAGAAACACAAACTTTTAAATAATGATAAAATAATTGCTAGTTTATGATAGTTCCCCTTTTCTCCACCTTTTGCTCAGAAGCTAATTTGTGAAATATAATGACATGTCTTAATAAGTTCACATAATGTTTACTTTATAGAGAATTAAAGTGAAAAACCACCCTCACCTCTAAGCTGTACCAAGGATGAAACCTAATACATAATGTTCTTACCACTGGGGGTACAGCAGGCACTTAGAAAACGTACCTTCTAAGGTCTAGATGCCCTTCCTACTCTGTCTCATTCTGCTCTTGCCCTGTCCCCTCCACAAGCATTTAAACCAATGGGAGGACATGTCCTGCAAGGAGTATGTCCTCCCATTGGAAGTGCATCATGATTTGGCAGGTGCAATAAGGTGGCATGTCCAGATAGGAATGGCAAAGGCACATAAAGATAAGTTTTCTAAGTGCCAGTTATACCCATTAGAGGTAAGGACCTAGCTTTTTAGGACCTCACAGTGGGTACATTTTAAGGGAGGGGGGTTGGTATTCTTTTTACATCAACTTTAATGTAAAAAATTAAGGGGGTTATTCAATAAAAGTTCTTACTGTTTAAAATTGTGCTAATTTTGCCCCAACCAATCAGATGTTAGCTTCCAAATGTTACATAAGTTCTGATTGGTTGGGGAAAAATTAGCACCATTTTAAACGATAAGAACTTTTATTGAATCTCCCTGAAAGTTTTCCACATATGGTGTTGCATCAATTTTTCTTTGATGTCTATCCCTCCAAATTCCTTCCTTTCCATTTGTTCTGCTGTAACAGAGCCTTTTCTGTGGCCTTAAAATTATTCTTACAAGTCAAACACAAACTTTCATTCAGTTATTCCATAAAATGAGATGACATTACCGTTTCGTGATTTAAGATCTCTGTGTATTACTCGTATGGGGGCTTCCATATGTAAATAATGCATTCCTATTCAAAACAAACAAGAAGAATATTTTTAGATTGATATATTGACTTCTTTTTTTTTTATATCATAGATTTTTATTAAATTTTACAATTGGTGAAATTGATAATTACATTAGAACTTCTGATATGTGGTTTCAATGAACTTTGTCTTACATCAGATTACATATATCATTAAACAATATTAACAATAATAATAAAGAGAACATTTTGATGCTTATAACGGTTTGGTTTTTCTAGTAGTAATATATTAGATTAGGCATTCATTATTTATTTTGGACTTTCATTTCTTTCTATTTCTGTGTAACGCTATTTGTAAGGTACTTTAGCATTTTAAGTCGAATATCCCTCACAAAAGGAATGAAAAAGCACATATTTATGGGATTATTCCTATCAATGGTTGTAATTTTAATAGCCATCGTTATCATTCACATTTAACATACATATCTTATTGCAGTGAAAGCGAAGACATCGCATGTCATAATCTATCTTTCCCCTGCTAATAGTGTGTTGAGTTGAACTATTCTTTCTTTTCTATTCCCTGCAAGCTACTTTGGGGATGGTCTTTGGACTTGGTATGCATCTCTTTTGGAGTATTATGATTGGTGGATGTTTCTTTTCTTCTGCTCTTTTCCATTTATGTTTCTTAATTCTTTTTTATGATCTTTCATCTATGTACCATATTTCCCATGCTTTGAAGAATTTTGGAAAGTTGTTCTGGGTTATATAAAAAGTCTTTTCATATTCCATATTTTCAGAGAGCATATTGGTTATTTGGTTTACGGAGGGGATTTTTGTAGTGCCCCAGTATTTGATAATTAATTGTTTCATTATGGTGCACATGTGGTAGAGTATTGTTTTTTGTGATGTTGTAAAAAGGTTTAGGTTTATGTTCAGTAGAGCGGTTGCTGGGTTTGGTTCGATATTTGTATTCAGTAGTCTGTTGATATAATAGAACAGTTTGTTCCATACCCTTTTAATTTTGGGGCATGTCCACCAAATGTGCAACATTGTTCCTTGGTTTGTGCATCCTCTCCAACAGTGGGGTGATCTTTCTTTGAACCACTTATGTGTTAAGGTGGGGTATCTGTAGAATCTTAGGGCTACTTTTTTGTTGATCTCCCAATGTTTGATTGATTTAGTTAGTTTGAATGTTGTTTTGAAGGCATTAGTCCATTGTTCTGGCGAGATGTTACATTCCAATTCCCTGGCCCAGCTTATAATCGCTTCTGTGTATTCAAATTGGGACTTGGTATGTATTAGTTTGTAGAATTTGGTTATAAGTTTGGTTGATATTTCACTGTTTAACAGTAGTTCTACTATTTCCTCGTCATTAGTGTTCAGTATTTGATTGGAATTATCTCTGTGTATTTTTTTAATAAAGCTGTTTATTTGGTAGAGGTTCAGCCAGCAATTTTCGGGTATTTTGTATTTATTTTGGATTTGCTCAAAGTCTATCGTCTCTTCTTGTTCTGTAAGATCTGCTATTTGGATTATTCCTCTGTCTTTATAATTTTGAGTTTTCACGTTCCCAAGATGCTTTCCAATGGTTCTGATGGAGATATATGGCAATAGAGTTGGAGTGATGTTATGAGTTTTGTTGATTTGTTTCCAAATATTAATTGATGTGTTTATTGTATCCCATTCACAGGGGGGGTATTTGATGTTTAGGGAAATCATCTCGAAGATTATTTTAGGTGTTGTGTCTTTGTTCATGTGTTCTTCAATATCCAACCATTTCTTGCTCTCCTTGGGTGACCACCATGACTTTATTTGTTCTAGGTTTGCTGCAAGGTAATAATCTTTGAAGACTGGAAAGGCAATACCGCCAACGGGTTTAGTTTTGGCTAGTGTTTTCAGTTTGATTCTTGGTCTCTTTCTGTTCCAGAAGTAGGTATTGATCATGTTATTTAGGGAGCTGAAGAAGGACTCCGGTATTGTTATAGGTAATGTTCTAAGTTTGTATAGGAGTTTCGGTAGTAACAGCATTTTTATTAGGTTTACTCTAGAAAGCCATGGTAAGTACTGAATTGACCATTTTTGAAGTTCTTTCCTTATTTCTTCTAGGTACGGTTGGAAATTTTCTTTATATAGGTCTTCTGTGTGAGCTGTTAAATGTATACCAAGGTACGTTATGGATTTGTCTTCCCATTTGAAATTGTATTTAGCGTTCAGAAACATTTTTAGGGCCATTGATTCCTAGTATGTATGTATGTTGATTCCTAGTATGTATGATTTGTTTTCGTTTATTTTGTAGTGTGATATTTCCCCAAAAGCTTTGAATATCTGTTGTAAGTGTATTAGTGATGTTATAGGTTCAGCTATTGATAGGATTATATCATCTGCGTATAGTGATATTTTGTGTTCTTGTTCGCCAATTTGGATTCCGTTTATCAAATGGTTAGTTCTGATGAGTTCCGCTAAAGGTTCCATTGTCAAGTCGAAGACCAGTGGAGACAGGGGACATCCCTGTATAACTCCATTGGATATTTGTAATGGTTTAGATATCATTTGGGATATATATACTTTGGCACAGGGGTTGCTGTATAATGCTCCAATTGCGTCTTGTGTCCATCCTTTGATATTAAATTTGTTTAATGTTTTTTTTAGGTAGAGCCATCTATCATATGCTTTTTCAGCGTCTAGGGTAAGTATAATAGCTGTTTTTGTTTTTTTTTGTGACCAGTTAATTATATCAATAATTCTTCTTGTATTGTCTCCTGGTTGCCTGCCAGGCACAAAGCCCACTTGATCTGGATTTATTAGGGTGGGCAGGTATGGTTGTAATCTATTGGCTATAGCTTTGCACATATTTTAGTATCTGTATTCAGTAATGAAATCGGTCTAAAATTTTGAATATGGTTTCTGTCTTTGTTTGATTTAGGTATCGGTATTATTACAGCTTCCAGCATTTCTTTGGGAAATTTTTTTTGTATTACTGCTAGGTTGTATATTTTCTGCAGATGAAGGATTAGGGTTGTATAAAAGGTTTTGTAATATTCGTTTATATACCCTTCTGCTCCGGGTGATTTGTTGTTTGGTAGAGAGAGTATTACTTTGTATATTTCTGATTTCTGAATTGGCTTATTTAAATCTTGAAGTTGGGATTCTGATAAGGTAGGTAGGTTGATTTTCTTGAGGAATTGATCTATGGCTTCGGTATCGGGAATGTTGCCGTTGGGTTGATCCTTTAGGTTATATAATTCTTCATAGTATTTGGCAAATTCGTTGGCAATCTGTTGGGGATTCTGTATCTTGTTTCCCTTATTGTCGTTGACGTGTGTTATTTTGGTTTTATTTGCTTTGGTTTTAAATCTGTTTGCCAGAGCTTTGGTCGCTTTGTGGCCTTGTATATAGAATTCAGCTTTTAATCTTCTTAATATTATACTGACTTCAATTAATAATTCTAAATCGGGATCATCAAACTAATAGGTTTATCTATCTATCAAAATAGTATGTAAAGTGACCCTACAGAATCTGCATGTCTTCAGATTCCCTATATAAAGTATAGAAAGATCCCTCATGATGAACAACTAATAAAGGGCCAATCACTTGCACTTTCTAACAAGAGATATGAAAAGATTTAAGGTGGGTACACACTGTACTAATCTGTCAAAGATTGCAGAATCTGTCTCTCATCTTTAAAAGATGGGAGTATACACGAGCGCTCTCCCTATATAAAGTTAATATAAAGTATAGGGAGAACCATCGTGACTGCCAAACTCCCTAGGATCACGGTCGTCTCCCTATTCTTTAGTACAGAGGGGTGACCGTGTAAAATTTTCCGGTCAGAGCGTTGCCGAACATTCATTGGCATCGGAAGTGGAAGTTTCAGCCGTACACACATGTCCCACAGCCCCTAACTTTGTCTTGCCAGGGGAGGGGCTTGGGCATTCTGGGTGCATGACCGGATGGGTCGAGGCATAACTTGGTGGTCCAAGGTGGGAGAAGCCTAAATAGCTTAAGCAGGATGTATTTTCCTTATAAGGGACGGTAATAGCTATTTCTATATTATGGCTAGTAAGGGAGATATTAAAAATGGGTCGGGACGGACAGGTAGCCGCAGCTGCCGGCATTGCTGAACGCTGGGGAAACAAAGGAATGTAAGTAGAGTTCTGCTGCTTTTTTAATTAAACATACATGGTGGTTGGGGGTGGGCTAGGGTGTCCTACACTACAGAAAAACTTTTATAGGTAGGGCACCAGGCACACAAGATAGATCCAGAGGGATGGTGGGAGGTGGGGGGGAGCTCCCCTAAGCATGCCAAAACTTCAATAAGGACAAGGAAATAGCAGGCATTCAGATGACTCACAGACAGCTCCTACTCTTTAGTTTTCCTAACTTTGAATTGGCACTGCAGGAGAACCATTTGGAGCTGAGATGTAAGGTAAGGATTTACTAACACTACACAGTGGGGCCAGTAGTTTTACAGTACATTTTAGTTTTGGGGGTGGACATGGCCTTAAAACATTATGAGGCAGCAATGTATGTTTGATTTAAACACTATCCTTATGTCAAAATCACAGGAAGAAAGTAAACTGGTGAACCCAGTTCTGATCCATGACAGGAACAGTTTGTTTATGGAAAATTGAGCTATAGTGTGTGGGTGGGTCAGACACCATTATGTGATCCATGGCTGTAAATAGCCTTATGACTGCCTAGGAAGGACCTAATCTTTCAATATCCTGCTTATCAGCAAACAGATATAAACTGCTGCATTCACTGTTTACCTTTCTAGGAATTGTCATTTATTATTGTACTCACTGGACCAATATTTGCCTTCTAATATTATACAAGGGAAGGAACATGGATTTCTTTACAAACGTATTTAAAGGGTCATTGAAGTGGAAAAAACCTTATTACAAAAGGGCGTGTGCATGTTATAGATAGGGGAGGTGACGCTGTGTCGGGGGGAATGGAGAACTGTAAGCTACAGTATTGAGCGGCCATCTTTAAAAGGCTATAACTATGATAAGCTAAGAATGGAACATGGGCCTCCTACCTCAATGAAAATTATTCTTTATGGTTTTGTAATATATTTTGTTTCTGGGTTATATAGGTTCAGATTAATAAGGACACTGTATAACTACAAGCCCAGTTTTAGTGTCAGACCCTCCCTGCTATTGGTTATTGATATTGTTAAATGATGACATTGTTCCATTATCGTGGTCGTTAATTACCGTTCATTATAATATTTTATGACCATGGTGTAATTGATCCCCGTAAAACACCAATATGGTGCCATATTTTACTACCATGCAGTATTGACCCATTGACTACCACGGACATTATTTGAAGATATGGCTGTAAAATAACCCGAAAATGTAAATATAAAATACCCGAAACGGCCATTCATTTAATTTAAGGCCACTGCATAATTAGAATGGCGCATTGCAAAATAAAAAGGGATGGAAAGAAAAGATTGACAAGAACCAAGAAAAGAACTGCTAATGTTTTCCGGAGATTTTGTCACAACTCTGACTGTTCCGATTTACCTTTTACTAAACCTTCCACCTGTTTACCCAGTGCACATTGAACTGCTGTCATTGCACTGCCCTGGTGATTAGGGAGGGAATGTCGAAGTGAATTCCTTTCTAAATAACCTCAGTGTGCGAGGTCACAGTTCAGATTCCTTCAGTGATCCCAGGTGATGAGAAGGAGAAGATTTATTAGGAGTGAAGTCAGGGAACCCTGATTGGTTGGGTGCTAGATAACAGGAGCGAATGTGGGGAGGGGGCTTTCCCATAAATAACACAAGGCACGATCTAATGGTTACATATATGTTTTCTCCTAACCTGTATACATATTTATTGTATGTCCTCACTTTTTGCACAACTTCCAGCTAGTTGAGGCTGAATTTTGCCACAATCACTGTATTGTGCCCCAGAGAGCTAGAGTTGGTAAAATTAATAGAAATGAAATTGCTTTAGCTTTACCTGTGACAATGGAATGTAATCAATGTCCCCAGGCACTGCTTTTTATAACCAGAGCCAAACAATATGGCAGCCACCAGGATCCTCACTCTCACCTTTAGCTACATCCATTGCCCCTGCCATGATCTGATCCATGTCCATGTCTTCGCTCCTGTTACTGTTGATGAAGTCATAGAGTGAGCCACAAGCTGCATATTCTGGAAAACAAATCAGGAAACAAAATGTCTGTAATTAGGGAAAAGGAAAACCATCACCAAACCTAAAAGCCACAATGGTAATTTCTTATAAATGGATAAAGACATCATCATATTCAGTCCTATTAGGGATATTAGGGATGTGCACAGCTGATGTACAATCTACTATATAAAGTAGAAATCTTGTACTTTCGTTTGTATGCGCTCACCTCACAGCCACTCCCCCAAAATGCACCCACATGATGGCCACACCGTCTGGACAGGCCGACGCCCATTTAAACAACCAAAGGCCTGCACATCACTTGTGGAGTGTGACGCCCCATGTTAACTCAGACAAAGAGCCTGGGCTCCGTGTGCTGCCCGACTTCAACAACACAGACAAAAAGTCCACTTCAGTAACACAACAACAGTGTGACGTATGGCTATACAACTCAGAGAGCTGCAGAAATAAAACAACAGCGTCCATAACAGAGGGAACAAGACACTACCTTAAAGGTCATGTCCACCCCAAAATAAAATGTAATCCCCTACTGGCCCCACTGTGTAGTTTAAAAAAATCCTTACCTTACATCCTTGCTCCTTGTGGTTCCTCTGCAGTGCTTGCCCAAAGTCCAGGAAACTGAAGAGCAGGTATCCCACCCCACCCGGAGTCGCGGGAGTCTCCCTGATTTTGGGGTGGTCTCCCGCACACCCACGAGACCACCCCAAACTCCTGCGACCCAAACCTACCTGAAAAGGCCTCCGAAATGCCCATTCTTGTCGGCCACACCTCTTATGTGACGTAAATTACGTCACATGGCCAGGTAACGCCCCTAACCACGCCCCTAATGGTCACACCTCTAACTTCACTCCCACCCCTTTAGTGACTTCAGTTACGTCAATCTGCCACTCCCCCTTCTCCCCACCCTGACCGGAAGCCAGATTCGGAAGGGTGGGATGTCTGGAAGAGTAGGAGGTGTCTTCCTGTGGGAAAGGTTTCTCCCTTTTCCTTGTCCTCTAAGAGGACAGTGGCAAGCGCTGGGGAGCCCTTCCACCCCCCCTCCCTCCCACCATCTGGATCCATCCATATCCATCCACTTAGTGTAAATAGGTTTTTCTGTAGTGTAGTACATACCTTCCCTCCCCCAACCTCCATGTTATTTTATTAAAAAAAGATTTAGAACTTAACTTACAGCCCTTAGTTTCTATGGCGCTCTCCATCAACTGCAACCACATTTGTGATTGGCTCCCTCTCAGCCAATCACAGACGCGGCTGCTGGTCAGGCCCCTGCTTGCAAGTTCCGGCAAGCAGGGAGCCAGATCAGATGTTAGCTTTCAAATGTTAAATATGATCTGATTGTTTGGGGCAAACTTAGCGCCATTTTTAAACATAAGAACTTTTATTGAATCTGCCTGCAAGTTTTGCTATGAACATATTTGCTCAAGCAATGTCACCATCTCAACTCATATCTATTAAATACATGTCGTACATTACCAACTGTACACTTCTTTTTCCTCCTGTCTCTGCCATCCAAGTCAAAACACACCTGCACATAACAAATACTATACCCACGAGTGTACACGGGCAACGCAGGGTACAACTGCTAGTGTATTCTAAAGAAGTCGTACATATATAGATGCCTGCAAGGTGGTGAGGCTGATTGTTGTTTCCCTATTGTCATCAAAGAAGCAATAGCTTTAAACTGAATAAATGTTGATCGTACTAGTTGGAAAATCATCAGGTGATCCAATCAAGGGCTGATTGGATCATCTGATTATTTTATGACTGGTACGATTAGAATTTGTTTGGTAGACTGCCCGTCATTGCCAGGCAGTCTACAGTATTTATGTAGTTCTCAAACATGACTTGTGTTCCTATACACTAAAACAGGAATGCCAAACCTGAGCCAAGATGGGGGCACCAGTGGCCCCCCATGCAGTGACCGGGCCACGGGTGTAACCCCACCCCCGATCCTCCAAGTCATTACCCCAGAATGCCCATGCCACACCCTTGCCCTACCCACCTGCAGGTCTGTGGGGGCCAAACAAAATCGCAGGTGAGACACTTGTAGGCCGGAGGTTGGGCATCACTGCACTAAGAACATAATTACTTTCTATATATAGTTATAAAACTCACTATCATTATGTTTATTAAAAAAATTGCTTGGTGCATGCCCATAATTTAATACTTATGTTTTACAGTAACAATTACAGAATAGTCAGTTTCCTGCTTAATTAAATTCACACTATTCGATTTAATAGAAATTACACTGATAACAGCATTGCCTTATTTTGAAACGAAAACATGATTCCAGACACATAGAACAGAAATGAATAATTGAAACATTGCTTGTGAAGGTTCTCATTCATCCAGGTCATGGTATATATATAATAATTGAAACAATGTATCCCTGAGTTATAACTAACCAGTAATATACCTATGGCCTTAATCAGGCCCTTCAGACACATCTATCCCCTCCTTCACCTCTAGCCACTGGTTTAAACTAACCCCTGCTTAGTGTGCCATATCTAGGGAGCAAGTGAGTATCTGTCCAGTAAACTACTCTGCATCTTAGTAGGGACCTACACGCTACACTTATCTCCAGCTGTACTATAAAATAGCATCACAATTCACAATTATTTATTTAAAACTACACTACAATTTAATTGTTTCCTGCTTCTTTAGAGAGACACATAAGCATTATACTGCTTATGTGTCTTTCCACAACAGGGATTGGAAAGCCCTTCAGATTAGAAAAACTACCCAGCATCCCTGTGTTGTTTTCAAACCTCTAGCATTTAAAAAAAACTTGCTTATGGGGCTTGCACCCCTGTCAATAAAAGGCAATGGTGATCTGCTCCCGAATGTGGGACCACATGGCTATTGGATTGCACTTGGAAAGGGCACCAGGCCCCGCACAGCACCATCTCTGGTCGCCTATCCCTGCTCTACAGGATAAGAGCAGCCGTGGATTTATTTGTCGCCTCATTGACTTTCCTTTGCTAGAGACTAAATGCTGAAGTTTTAAGATGTCCAATCCTCCAATGAAATGTAAGACCACTCCACAGCCTCTACAGCTTTATAATCAAACTGATAATAAGGCTTTTTAAAAGGAAGATCATAGGGAAGAAACAGAAAATCATTTTATAGCAAAGACAAAGCTATAGTCTTGCAATCGGAATATCACACTTACATCATTTCAGAGAAAGGGAAATAAAAAGAAAGGCTAATTGCTTATAGTTCACCTACTGTCATTAATTCTTGTGCCTTTATCTAAGAACAATTTATTTGGAACTTTACTTGAATCTTTGGAATTTAGAGCAATTGTGACCCCAGGAGAACAAGTGTTTCTTGGAAGTCTTGACACTTCCAGTATTTCTGTGAGACACAGTGCAGAAAGGAATAGAGAACCCTTTCCTAGTCTAGCAGATTAGATCATTGGCAGTAAATACAGAAATATTAACAAGTGGCTGTGTGTCTGGAGCTGGATACCAGCACTTAGCACTGACCAAGCTTGATTTATGTCACGGAAGACCCATAATCAACATAATGATAATTGTTTATAGCAGGTACATGGTTTGTTATTTCTTTGCTGGATTTACACTTTCCCACACCCAGTGGTGACCAGTGGTTTCCATTCATAAACAAAAATGAAATGTGATAGTTGATATAGTTTAAGATTTACCTCATACACCTGAAGGCCAATGATAAATATTCACCTTCAGAACAACACGCAACGTTACTGATTAAACAATTAAGATTTAGAATCAATGGTGGGTCCGATCCCTCTTTAGAACCTCAGTGATCACATGGTCAAGATTGGTCCATGTGCAATTACAGCCATAAGACACCCACACTGCCGCCACAAGCTATTCAATACCAGATTTGCAGCTCTACCTGCTGGCATTAAAGTCCTGTAGGGTTTAAATCACTTTTGGGATTTACCAGGAGATGTTAAGCCAGTATTGTAGACCAGAGCAATAGTGGCTCTGGGCAAATCACCCTAATAGTGCATCGAATAAATACACAAGGTAGGTTGTAATATGTTGTCTGAGTTCTTCTTTCTGAAGTAGAAACACATTAGTAAGCTCTTGTACCAGACATTTATACCTAAGGTCTGATAAGGTCAATGCTTTATTCTTAAAATCTACTGTCAAGAGTCTACGTTGGCCATCCATTATATATTTATAATACATGAGGCTGGGCATTTTCAATGGGGAGGTGCAGTGGTGAGAATCTATATTACAGTCACTCAGTGAGGTCACTGAGTGACTTCCTGTATTCCACTGCCCCTCCCACTGTCTCCTCCTCCCTGTATTAGTCATTTATATAGAAATCCCTGTTTATTGTTGACAGACAATGTTCCTTCTTTCTCTTTCAATAGGAAAGGTAATTAACTATTTATACACTAAACAGGGATTCCTATATAAATGACTAATACAGGGAGGGGGAGAGACAGTGGTAGTGGACAGGTTTTTTTTGGCTGACCTTATGTATTATAAGAAATAATACGCTACCTACAGTGTAATATATGGATTTACTTCACCTCGGAGTTCCATGTCCTGTATAAAAGCTCTCGACCTTCGGCCTTGGGCTTCTATATGGTCATGGAACTCCTTGGTGGCGTAGTATCCTTATATTACACTGTAGGTAGCGTATTATAAATATAATTTACACAGAACATGTACAGTATGAAATTCCCAACCAGTTTTGCATGAAGGGTCGGTTTGTAAGAAACATTGAAATGTTTTTCCACAAAAAATATAACAAATTCCCCTTATCTTCAGTGCAAAATGTCACTTCTTTATTTGAAATCTATATGGTAGGATATGGGTCACCGTGAACCATTGTGAGTATGAGGAAGATTATTTCACTCCAGGAAATCCTTAGATCATGTGTCCTCAGTTTGCTAATGATGTTTGGTTCTCACTAATAAATGATTTACCTTTAATTAGATTCTGTCACCCTTCCAGATATTGTAAATAGAATGTTACAGTAAATTAGTATCTAGTTCTAGATATTGTGTAATACCCCTAAGTTTTTTTGCTTTAGCTACTAATAGCTAATGTTCCCACCCATTTGTCTGCCTATAAACCCAATAACAGCACCCGGGGTGTGGACCTTAACTGCTAAAGGCCCATGGAGAATTTTGCTGAGGATGAGGATTCTAGGCAAGAAATCTGATGTCTATACCCCATGGCTTATCTTTCACTATCACTGACAATCTTCTAAATCACAGGTGAATCTTCAGGTGAACAATTAGTAGGCCTCCACCCTCTGATGGCTGGACAAGCTAAACTCCGGAGCCTGTACATGGGCAGAGGAGCCAGGTTGGGGAGCTGTCATGGGCTTATTTGATGGCTGTTAGCCGAAGAGACAGGGAAGACATATTGGGATGAATATCAGACTTCAGGGACATTGTGGGGAAATGGTAAGTAAAGCCGAATGGCATCTAAAGGTAACTTTCACTTAGGGTTAAACTTGCCTCTCACATTGTTTAACATTCTAACTAAGGGCGGTGAACTGAACATGCTTTTTGGCCTTTTCACAAATTCTGTTGGAGAGGAACTGTTTACAGTACAATAAATCATGTCTGCAGAGCTGACTCCAGGTTTAAGGAAGGGGGGCTTACCTACCCACTGCTAGTGCATGGCAGCTGTAATGCAGTGATGGGAACTATCACAAGAAAACAATTTTTTTTAAATGGAACAACATATTTCACATCTAGATACACAGGGAATAAAAAAATGATTTTATTATAACTTAATAACGTTTCCTTCAGGGGCGTAACTACCAGGGAGCAGGGGGAGCAATCGCAGGGGGGGCCTGGGAGCCAAGGGGGCCCCATCTCCTTAGTTTTCCTATGACAGATATAAACTGTGGTTAAAGCATGGATAGGGGCCCCAAGGGGGCCCAGTGATTCCTAGTTATGCCACTGATTTCCGTAACTGGCTAATATTTGAATAGGGAGCAGATGATATGGAAATGACCCAGCTCTGGTTGCAGAGAGAGGTGCCACTGATATATCTGTCAGCAGGGAGATGTTACAGTCCAGAAATAGTGCGGAGGAGGAGATTTCCTAAGCTCCTATTAATCAGTGGTTGTTAACATGGAATCAAGCTCAGATGTTTCAAACTTAAACTTTGTAAACATTCGTACAGCACTGTCCACTATCTATTCAGCTTAACAAATTCTAATTATCTGTAATTATATCTATTCTGGGGTAGCACTACTAATTATACTGTGCACATACTTAGAAGAACATTTAGTAGTGCTCGGCAGTTACAGCACTGAGCTGTTCTAGCAACATCCATGTAATTACCGGAACTGGTAACTAGAGGACCAAACGGTGAAAAGAAATAAGGTTTATGGAGCATAATATAAAATCAACTGTTTGTTGGCTGCATTGATGCATTTATGAAAGGTAATATGTAAATACAGCCATGTCAATAACATAAATTCCACTAGTCTGGCCCATAAGCTATAGTAGGTTGGGGGCCCCTAAATTAGTGGTAGGTGTCTCCCCAATGCTGGACATACACTATTAAGACATTAAAGGGCAAATCAAACCCCAAAATCAAACTTTTAATATAATGTAGCTCCCCCCCTGCCCAGACCTAAACGCTATATAATTTCTTTTAAAATCAAATCCGAAGCATACCTACATGCCACTCCTGCAGCATGCTCCTTGCGGCTTCCTGTTTGCAGGAAGTTGCAAACAGGAGCCTGACCGGCAGCCACATCTGTGATTGGCTGAGAGGCAGCCAGTAACAGTAACAATGGAGATGCCGCGGGAACAAAGGCATGTAAGTATAATTCAGATTGATTTTTTTTTTTAAATAATGCAGCGTTTTGGTCCAGGCAGGAGGGAGCTACATTATACTAAAAGGATTTAACGATAGACATCTCCATCACAAAGGATGGATCCGGTTGGTGGGAGGGAGGGGGGGGGGGGAAAGGGCTCCTCTGCACATGCCTGAAGTAACCGAGAGGTAGAAACCTTTCCCAGAGGAAGACAGCTCCTACTCGTCAGTTTCCTGGACTTTGACAAGACAAAGCAGGAGAACCATGAGGAGCTGGGATGTAAGGGTATAAGACATCATAGGCACATCAGAACGTGTGTAGTGTCTGGGCTCCTTAAGGCTAAGTACAAATAGGTTGATTTTCAAATCAACCAACCGCCTATCATATGGTTGTGACATAGTCACCTTTAATGTTGTTCTATGTGTCTGCAGGAATAAATCTCTTCCCTTCCCATCTTTCCTACTTGCTGGCCAGCAAAATCTTTTCTTGTTCCTTGCTTTCCCTTTCGCCTATCCTACACAGTACACAGGGATGCAAAACAACTTTGTTTTCTATATGGCAATGCTAGGGTTAAAAGTCATGCTGAATCTGTTCGGATAGCAGGTAATTAAGCATTTAAATATACTTTCATTTTGCTGTGTTTGCATTAATTATAACCATTACTTTTTGTACAAATGTTATAGTAATAGTTATTTTGTATTATTTTTGATATTGTTGTATTTACTATGCAAAGCATGCTGGGATTCCTTGGGTATAAAACGCTGCTCCCAGGCAGCCCAAAAACTTTGGTTTTGGACTGTAACAAGACCTGTGCTAAGGCTGCTCTCTGCTAACATACCTGAGCTGTAAAACAGAATCAAATAAAGTTTTATTCAGCAATTCCTGCTTAATCTTTGCAAGGACCCTATCACAATGGTTATTGGCTGTAAATTAAAAGTTGTTCCCTGAATGATTTTTTTGGTCCAAACAATTGGACGTGTTGTTAAATCACAGGCCATATGATCACTTTCATTCTCATTACAGGTCA
The DNA here is from genome assembly GCA_019447015.1 of Hymenochirus boettgeri. NCBI lineage: Eukaryota > Metazoa > Chordata > Amphibia > Anura > Pipidae > Hymenochirus > Hymenochirus boettgeri. The sequence continues at coordinate 301,920,754 of CM033476.1, read as the reverse complement.
GTATATTAATTGATTGATCTGTCAGGGCAGAATTTAAAGGGCATGTCCACCATCAAAACTATAATACCCCGCTACTGGCCCCATCATGTAGTGTAGTGTAATCCTTACCTCACATCCCAGCTCCATAAGGTTCTCCTGTAGTCCCCCCCCCAAAGTCCCAAAAACTGCCCACCAGGAGGATAGCAGGACTCTGCCTCCTACCTGGCCTCCGGGAGAAGTTTGGCATGCGTACTGCAGCCCTTCTCCCCCTCCCTCTCCCTCCCTCTAAGGATTCCCTCCCCCTAGCGTAAATCCCTTTAGCTATAGGATTCCCCCTGTCCCCCCAGCCCCAACCGCTATATTTATATGCTTAGAAAGCTCCCCAAACTTTACTTACCTTCCCTCTTTCCCCTGCCGAAATGAACACCCGGCAGCCACGTCCGTGATTGGCTGCCGCTCAGCCAATCACAGACGCGACTGCCGGTCCCGCCCCTCTGCTTGCATTTTCTCGCAAGCAGAGGGCCGGCAGTGCGGCGGAGGAAAGAGGGGAGGTAAGTAAAGTTTGGGGAGCTTTCTAAAAATATAAATATAGCGGTTGGGGCTGGGGGGACAGGGGCAATCATATAGCAAAATTTTGTTTTTAGGGTGGACATACCCTTTAAGGCTGAAGTTGGCCCATTCAAACTAGCCCTACACACATAGTAACAGTGTCGGAATAGAAAAATATTAACATAGAATTGATATAAAAATAGGACACTAAAAACAGAGTAGAAAAAATGGTTCTAAAATATCACCAATCATATACAAATATTTATACATCAATCATTATTTTATATAAGAATTTATCAGGGTCAGAGATACTGTAGGGCATTAATCTACTCTTTCATCATCCTCTGGATACTTGTATCTTATATAGATTGTATTTGTTTTTTATTAAACCCTAGCTGGTTAAGCCTGTTACCATAACGGGCGCTAGATACATCTCTCCCTCTCCTCCTCGTACTGTCCGGATCACTGAATATATTCGCTTAGCCGCAAGACTCCTCCTCGCTAACGAACTGTCCAGATCCACATAGCCAAGACTCCTCATCGCGCATGCGTACAAACGAAAAGCCACACATGAATTCACGGACGCACATTAAGCCATTTATTATATAGGATGACACTCACAGCAGAGGAGGCACAACAACCCAGGAGGAGGAAGGTGCATTGCAAGGTTAGTATCTTAGTCTATGAATGCCAGAGAGGTTTGTAAGCTAACTACACCACCTTACATCACCTACCTCAACTGGATTTCATCTTAAAAAATGCTCTTAATAAAATAAGGCCACTGATGGGATTTTTATAATTAGTAAACCCCCGATTCGTTAAAGAATCGCAAATCCCGTTCCCCCTGCATTTAAAGACCTCTCCCCTCTCTCCCCCCCCTCCGTCTCTTTCCTTTCTCTCTCTCTCCCCCTTTCTCTTTCCCATCTCCCTCTCCCCTCTATCTCTCCCCCTCTCTCTTTTCCATCTCTCTCTCCCCTCTCTCTATCCCTCTCCCCCTCTTTCTCTCTCCCTCCCCCGCCTCTCTCTCCCCTCATTTTCCGCAATACATTATCTCAGCATCTTGCTTGCCTCCATTCATCCAAGTCCCTACTACTTCCTTCTATACCAGCCACTCATCAATCGCATGGGCAGCACCTCAGTGTGAGAAAATGGGTCCAGCGTCCATGGCTGACAACTCTGGTTTAGTACTGTATATAAAATATTTTCAGGCAGGTCTGATCAGTGTTGGTTCAGTAGAATGGAAGCCACACACTGGTTGATTTTATTTAGTCATTTGTATTGATTGTAACAAAAAAAATGTCATGCACTAAATGTTGCACCTGACCGAGAGGTAGGATCAGTTATCTTGTTATCAGTCGGTGGTACATTGCAATATTCAGCCCTGTCAATTAGACTTTTTTAAGTAATCGAGATTGGACCTTGTGATCGTATAACATTATTCCAAGTCAATCTGATTAAACTATCTATCAGAAGGAAACACAAGCTTGTGTGGTTTTCCCCCTTAACTAGTAAAAACTATTAATTTCTCATACATGGTCAGGGAGTTAAAGAGGGTCTAATAAGGGCACAACTGGGCCATCCCAATATTGTACAATTTCAGCCTGGAAAACATGAGATGAGATCTCTAGAGGTCGCGCTTCCCTGTCCCCAAATAACCAAGGGAATGACATTCCTCTACATTCCGATCCAAGGTTCTATAAATGATATTAATCTCTCGTATTGTTTCTGCCACATAGATATTCAGTTATATAAGGAAAGGATCATCCTTACCTGTAATTATACAATAATTAGGAGGCTCGAGAACAGCTCCATAAAACTGGATGACATTCCGGTGGCTGAGCATGCTCAGTATTTCTGCCTGTTAAATACAAGTAATGACAATAACACAGGTTATATGAGGGGCTAGGTATATTTACATGGAAAAACAACATAATGTCAGCACGAGACGATATAAAGCAGATACTTTTTAATATAATAATTTAATAATCTTTAGATGATTTGTTAGTTTGATTTTACATTTCACTCAGGGATTTATCTTGTATATTTTTAAGCAGACGTGGGTGATTTGTGAACAGCCCGATTAGCTGGCGTTAACCGCCACGTATCGGTTGCATCGGCTGCGCTGGTTTCATTTGCGATGCAGTAACCAATCACATGTTATAAAATGTTTTCTAAGTGTGTTAGCCCAGTAAAAAGGTAACATCTGATGCAGTCAGAAAGAACAGAAATAGCACATTCACAAAGATACCAAAAGATGTGTCTCACCTCTCCCTTTGCTGGATGATTTATGAAATGAACCTGTGGGTACTAGGGGTCGGCTCCCATAATCCACCTAAGATGGGCACACCTAGCTAAGTGTACACAGTACACTTTACAGGAAGCTGCAGCCTTGCTTCCTGGAAGCTGACAACCAGTCATGTTACAGCTCAGAGATCATACCTCCCTCTGATATAGAACATAGATTTCAGTGCAGTTGTTGTGTAAACATATCAAATTCGCCTGTCCCTCACAATGATACATTTCTTTTTATACGAAAATGAAAAGTAATCTTTGCAGTGTATTTGTAGTTATATGTAAGAAACATACAGGGTTATTTAATAAAAGTTCTTATCGTTAAAAATGGTGCTAATTTTGCCCCAACCAATCAGATCTTATGTAACATTTGAAAGCCAACATCTGATTGGTTTGGGCAAAATTAGCACCATTTTTAACCATAATAACTTTTATTACATCTCCCTGATAATATTAAGATTTTAGAAAAAAAGTAAGTCTGGGAATCAAACCATTCTACCACTATCCTACAAGGGCTACTAGGTGGAACGTAGATGTAGAATCTTGTGCTAAGTATATAATGGAAACAATAAAATAGAGTAAGTTTGGGGATCTGAACCTGTGACCTAATGGTCGGTCTGTTTCTAAAATCCGCACTTTAGCAGTAAGTCACCACATGCAGAAGTACGAGTACATTTAGAATAATTTTGCTAGGGAAAAATAGCAGTTACATTTTTTTGACTATTTCATATAGCTCCAGGAAGGCTGTCACCAATTCACAATGGTTGGTAAATAAAAAACAGCTGTAATATAGAGTTTTGTACATAAAGAAAATTTATATTTTTCTACAAATTTCTATAGATTTTATTTTACAAGTATTTTGTATTGTTTGAGCCAGCAGACTTAAACCTGTGACTTCTTGGGCTGTTCCTAAAAACATGGCACTTATACTGTGTGTTGTGCCACCAGAACTACAACAAGAACACAGTTACATTTGGAAACTTTATCTTTCACTAGTAACAAGCTAGAAACAGTGAATAGAGCGTGGCTCTTTGAAGCCTACATGGGCTATGAGTTGTACCGGCAACAACATGTAAGCCTTCTTAAGCCTCGTACACACGTCCGATGTATGGCCATGTGCACAACAAATGATTGTTTCGTCCAATAATCGCACATGTGTATGCATTCGGTCGGGTGTCGTTCATAGATCCGCCATACACACACATAACTGTTGGCCAAAACGGACATTCGTAGGGCCTGTGTGTCGTGCGCTCGGGGATCATTCGTCAGTCCATGTGTCGGACACGTGTACGAGGCTTTAGTTACAGAATCTATTACATAAATATACTAAGTGCAATGAATCGGTGTTCTGTGGTAAAAAGCTTTCACGTTAGGATTTTAAAAAATTAAGTTTAGTTCTCCTTCAAATAAGCCATAATGTTATTTACACAAACAGACTTTTAATGGAACCTCTGATTCAAACCCAATTTGATAGGAATTTTCCATTTCCAAATGTCATTTTTTGAATTTTTAATTTTTTAATATTCAATTTTCAAAGCAAATTCAGAGTTTTGAAAATTTCTAATAAAAAAAAAAAACTGTTGGATCCGCATTTTCAAAACCAGCAGTTCCGAATGAGAACCAGGAGGGTTTCGAAACCCGGATCCATTACTACTATTTAGCAAAGGGAATTTCCTTTTGCATAATTTAGGACACTGCAGATGACCTGACCCAGCAATGGAAAGCAATACCTTATCAACTTCGTAGGCTGTACACATAGCTGCATTAGGAAAAACTAAGCTGGTTTCTTTACAGCTTATTCTACAGACATAAAAACTAAATCTAAATATGCTTGTGAAGGTTCTCATTCATCCAGGTCATGGTATATCTGTTGTATTCAATTAGATCAACTGGACTTGAAATGTAGTTCTTGAAGACGTTTCGCTAGTCATCCGACTGGCTTTCTCAATTCAGAATGACTTGTACAAGAACATAAGTGATTCACAGGGAGGTGAGATTGCAGATTCCCTCCTCCCTGTGTATAATAGAACGTCTGGGTTCTGGAGTTAAAAGGTATCTCCGCTGGTCAAAAAAAAATTCAGTTTTATTAAAGAACGGGAGGTTAAGGAGACGTGTCTTACCTCCCATTCTTCAATAAAAGCTGCAGGAGAAACTTACCTGATCGCTCAGTCCTCCGCCATGTAGTCTGACAGGTCCAGACGAACTCTGTATTCTATGCGCATGGCCTTATAACAAGTGCAGACGGCAGGTGGCAATTTTGTACATGTAACGCATTGTTTACTAATATGGTTTACTGTGCAAATGAATGAATGCTGATGGTATTAAAGTTTTTTTTTAGTGTACTTTAGTTTCTTTATTGGGTTTTGCTTAGTATGCTTTATGGAAGTTTATATTTTTCCTCTTGGGCCTGTCTAATACATAAAATTCAGATGTTTCCCCACTATATTTTTAAAATGTTAACTTAGGTCTTCATACAGGCTTTTTTCAAACAATCCTAGGGTGATATCTCCACCTTCTCTAGCTTGTTACACTTCTCAGACTGCCCTGTCCCTCTGTGTCTCTCTGACAGGCTCATGATGAGCCGTGTAAAATAAAAAAGCTTTTGGCTAGCTTTAACAATTATTAAGAAGTTCGGCAGCAGGGCTAATGAGGCATCTTATGATGCTCTGTTCCAGCAGTAGGAGACAATTGGGCATGCTCATACCTGAAACTTTGGGGTAGACTAGTGGTGCTGGTGATGTCACAGCTCACAGTGCTAGCAGGAAAAAACACCCTTTGTACTCCTGTAAATCTGGATAACCTGCATCTAGAAGCATGATCCTGGAGGAGTGTGCTCTATTAACCACTGTTCTCCTTTAACTTTAAAACCAATTCTTACTGTCATAGTAAAATATAATTATCAAAGCTGCTTTTATGTTTTCTAATTTTCATTGTACACGGTGAGGGACATGCGAATAAGAGGTCAAGCTCGTACAATCATATTCAGTTTTATATAACCAATAGCCATCTGTAAGTTAACATATAGCAGTTCAGGCCATCATTACACTGAAAACACCTAAACATAAATTATTAAACTGTAATACTCCTTTAAAGCAGATATCCACCCTAAAACATATTCCCCCTGGACTTACATCACAGAAACTGCTGTATCACTTATCATTGTCTGCGATTTTTCCATATTTTATTTCTAATTTTAAAATGCGATTTTCCATAAGTCCTAACTTTCGGAATTTCCAAAAATTCCACAGAGAGATCTGCAGATTTTTGAAACTGGCCTAATCTTTATTTTTCACTAAAGATTTTACTTTCAGTACAGAAAACCTTGCAGTTACTCTAACTTTCAATTTCTTTCCCCTCCCACTTAGCACAGGGAGATACAAAGTAACTGGTGGAGAAATTCTCATCTCTCCCTAGATAAATCATACTGAGCATGTCTAAGCTCACTGAGGTGCCAGGATTTCACCTTACTAGAAATAGCCGTGACTGTTCTTCCTTTGCAATTTCTTTGCTGTCTATTTATTTCACCTACATAGCATACAGGATAATTTGGATAGTGAACTGGGTAACAAAACTGCACACATCCAAAGAATTAGTGATCAATTCCTATAGTAAATAGCCAATGTGTGGGCTAATTGTTATATGTGATACCACTCTCTTAATAAATAAATCTTGACATTGTTACATGCGTGGGCACGGCAGCAAAGACCAAGCAATTGTTAAACATTAACCTCTGCTTTTTTTTTTATTATGTTTTTAAGTTATTCTAAGGAGTCAGTTTTCTGACACCAAAAATTCACTAGCCTAATCAATGACCTAAATGTGCATGGATCCTGAATATAGCAATACAATCAGAAAAACTAGATGGTGCATAGCTTTCTTTTAATTTAGGCAGATATGAGTTTTGTACTGCATATAACTTTTTTTTCTATCTCCTAATGAGCCAACACAAACATACCTCAAAGTATATTTGCCAATAAATCAGACAATAGTACATGTACAAAAAAAAGAAGAAAAACCTGACATAATACTGATCTATAAAATGTATACAGTATGATATACTTAATTAGAACAATTTTCAGAAAGGTCACAGCAATTGTCCTTGTGGTTCACACAAATCCAAGTTCAAAAGGCAGAGCCAACCTCACAATTTCTTTCCCCCCTGCTTTTTTATTCGCTGCTGTCGTCAGACCAATCAAAGTCATTGAAGCCCACAGCCATGTTGATTTTCTTTCCTTTCCTGACAGATGTGGTTTTGGATGAATTCTTCTTGGCCTGCATGTTAATCTGCATTCCAGAATGCAGGGTGGGTCCTACAACATCCATGTCGAAGATGTTTCCAAACCCCTTCATCATTGCCTGCAGACTTCGGTTCATGCCATCTACCTCCCCATTACTGGTAGCTGTGATCTGACATGACATCTCTGCACTGTTTGACTCCTCTGTTTTAGATTCAAAGAAAGACTTCTGAGAGATTCTCGCAGCAACAGGAAAGAAAAGCTATTAACAAGGAGGAAAGGACAGAGGTAAAAAAGGAAAGTTAGGATCAATTTAAATCAAAGAATCCCCAACATTGGATTAGTTAGCAAGTGGAAAGTAAAATGATTAGTGAATTAAAAACCTGGAACTTAAGATCTGACACCCAAGCTTGCTTTTGATTTTTTGCTAAAGTTAGATTTAACAAGACCAAAAAGAAAAAAATAAAGTAGGGGGATGGTGTAGTGCGCTAAAACAAAACATGTGGCCAGAAAACTTCTTTTTTTTGTAGTTAAGGGAGCAATAGGATGAGGAGTTTGACAGTTATTTCCTAGGTTTGAGAATATCTTCAAAGCCATGGCTAGCCATTGCTCCAACAACGGATTACAAATTCCATCAAATGGAAGTGATCTTAAAAAACATGCACTGATACTTTGATGTCTGCGTCTGTAGAAGGTGATTAACCTAGGACATCATTATACAAAACTAAACCCCACAAATAGCAATGTTATTCCACAATACAGTGTTTAGTCCAAAGTTTGAATCATAGCTATAAATACAGTTCTACCAAATTCTACTATCAGTGTTCTGTATTTGCTAGTAACAGCAATAGAAATGTCCTTCTAGTCTAAAGCCCAAAAGCATCCAAAGATTTGATTTTACTATTATAATAGTCATTAAAAACGATGGCTGATTAATCATTAAGGGTTACCAGACTGGTGACAAGTATGCAGTTCAAGTGTATGATGCTTCTAACATTTGGCAGTTCCATTTGTTAATTACAGCCCTTAATGTGAGGGTAGGAGACCCCCTGTTGTTGCGCAATGCAGCCTTGGGCTAATCACAAAGTTCTCTTTCCTAGAGGAAGGCCTTGGGATACATTTTAGCAGCAAGGATCAAAGAAAGCAATCTATATAAAGTCAAACCTGTAAAACATAATTCTACAGGAATCAGCTAGATATTTTCCTTAATACATTATACTGTTATTTTTGCCTTGATAAATACATTCAAAATATCATCTGTGCTACGCCACAGTTACAGTAAGAAAACCAAGTTCATCTGCTGTGAACTACAACTTGTATACAATGTTTCTAAGAACGATGAGATTTGTAGTTCATAGTAGACTAGGTAATTTTATTGCCTTGGGCTCTGCTAAAGGTTCGGAGAGAGAACCATGTATTGCTATGTTCTATCACTGTCAAGTGTTATTATTAAAGTAGCAAGATGGCAGTAAGCAAGCTTTTATTGTACCAGCACTGGACTGAAATTACACCCTGTCAGCCTTCAGAGAGTTTGTATCTACAGATAAATGCAATTCCCCATGAGGAATCTAGAACTGAGGAAGAGGACTCTGAGGTCTGTTTTAGCAATATACTGTAGGTCTAAAGAAACATTTCACTCTATTATGAAAAGATGATAGGCAATGGCCTCTATTTGGGGCATCATATCAATGTATAAGAATTTATGGCAGAAGCTTTGAACATCTATGATTTTAAAAAGTTAAAAAATGCAAACGTTTGTGGATCTTGAAATATGGACTTTGGATGCAGTTACATAACTGAAATGTGTGGCCCACTGGACTGGAGTTCAATATCTTTAGCACTGTCACTACAGCCTCTAGTTTTGCTCCCTTTTTAATACTCACAGACCAGATACAAATCATCACATGCTAGTAGAACTACTGTATAATCTCCCATTGACAAGTTTGAGAACAGTCCCCTGACTGCAACAAGGGACGAGCCAGACCAGTATCACAAGTTGAACTTTTGAGGACTGGTATGCGGGATCTAGATTAAACCCAGGAGCCGTACTTATTAACACGTGTTATCGGACACACTGTTATTGAAAACGGCTGTACAATACCAAGCGGTAGCACATTACCACTATAGTATTGTATAGGCAGTTGTACAATTATGATTGCAAAAATTGTAATTGTACGACTGTGGGCGTAAAAATTGCAATTATTAAAGGTGTGGTATCACAAAATCCTGTTGATGCCTATTAACCCTCTTGTCAAAGCTGTCAAGTCCCTGCTGGGTGACCTCTCCTTTGTCTGTGCAGGGATGAGCAACGAGAAAAATAATTTGTGTTAACTAGAATGGAGGACTAAATTGCTCCGCAATTCTGCTCATTTAAGTGCTATTAGATATTAATAAAAGAATACACTTAAAAATCTTAACATCTGCATTTTTTAATGTCACATATTAATATTAAGACAGAGGCATTCGAGAAAATCTATTTTTACAAGGGGTTCAGTAAGTGTCACACAAGCTACACAAATTACAGGAACAGTATTAGACAATCCATGTCTTACATTCCATATATTTTCAATATGTTACATAAATGGAGAATGATACAAACACACCAATATCTGTAGAAGTGATAGCACATACCATTTATAAGACAGCATGCATTGTGTGCCATGCAGTGATGTACAAATACTAACCAAACGGGGTCATTCTAAAATGTGTCTGCAAACAGATATACTATATTATAAAATTCAGCTCCCTTGAAAAACATTAAGGGGCAAAAGTTTTCTTGTGCTATTAATTTGTAGCGACCAATCAGATTTCAGCTTTTTACAGGGTTACTGCAGTTAAGGTGGCAAAACATACAAATGATAATGGGTTAATCCTGTCAGTGAAAATTACTTATTATTGCTTGTGTGTAGGGGATATTCCTGACCGATCGGAGTGCTGACGAATGACCGTAATCGGCACTCCGATCGATCGGGAATAACGGAAAATTTCTGTCAGTTGGCATCGGTAGAGGGAGCCAATACGATTGTGCGGTATATGGCCGCACGGCCGACCAATCCCCATACCGCGAATGGGTATCGGTTGGGTCTGTGTGCTGTTTCCACAGCATGTGTGCCGACAGATACCAATGTGATCTGTCGGCACGCATGCTGTGGGATCGCATGTGAATGGCCAGCTTTAGATAACATCTGATTGGTTGCTGCACATTGCACAGGCAACAATTTATTGCATCAGCCTGTAAAACACTAAAATAAAATCCCAAAGCGATGTAATAAAGGCTGGGAACGCTACTTCTCTGCAGTGTTTCTGATGCAGTAAAGCAATTTTGCAACATATTACAGTACATTGTGAATTATATTTTTGAACAGTTTCTAAAAGATTTTTTTAATATATCCATCGAATTTACGATTGTTTCAGCTGAATTGAATATTTGTCCGGAAAAAAACTATTAAAATTCCCACCTTGTGCCGCCAATCTTCCGCACATTTCAAGCTGAAAAAGATGGGGACTGGAATATGGGGGAAGAGAGAAAATTTGTCTGACTTGATCTTTGTTTTTTTTTTATACCGGTCGATCTATCAAAAAATTTGGAAACCTTTGTTGATATTTCGCGAGATTGGTCACAATATTGTTGCGGTGGCATTCATAGAAACTGGGGTAAATAGAACCTCCACCAAATAACAATACAAATTGTAACTACCTTTCAAACCTTCGTCATGTACAAATTGTCTGCTTCATTCATTGGTCAGTTCCAGCTATTCCTTTTACTAGGTTAATTAGGTAAAATGAATATTATTTGCATACAATTTGCCAACTAATTCCGCTTAACGTTTCCTCATTGTTTCGTCTATTGCAGTCTCAATCATAAATGTAATGAATGTATTAGTCATGCTTTGTGTAAAATGCACACACACGTAATGTACTGTTTAGGGATTAGGATAGTCCAGTCTTGCTTTATGCAAAGAAAACACACAGTTTTGATTGTAGGTAACTGTTTTCTAAATCTGCATATCAATGGAGTTTGATTCAATAGAAACAATTTTAACTTAAATATACATTGGTTATCATGTCAGGTATTAAAGGCAAGCTAAAAGTTAAATTTCAAAAACCGTTGAAGATACTTACCTTGGCGGCACCCAGGACTTGTGCCAACCGTGATGACTCCATTTTGCTCAGTAAGTGATTGAAGTTGTATCAGGATAGATTACTGCCCTGTCACATTATCTGCCTCCATGCCAGTGCCAGGTTTATGAAAATGGGCAGAGAAATATTGGTCCCCCTCCCCACTTCCTCCTCCTTCCTTACTAAATGTTTATTTAACATTTAGTTGGACTTATTCTGATGACAGGTGTGGAAGGGACAGGAACTACCATAGACATCACCAACAAAAAAAAATAAAAAGCCGGCAGTATTAAAATAGAATAATATTTTATTTCTGACTTATTTAGGACCAACATTGTTATTACCCTATCTATCAGCAGATGGACAATATAGATTATAGTTTAATCACTGCATACAGTGATTAAACTATAATCTATGTATATGTCAAATAAATGTGCTTAGATTGTAAGCTCTTCTGGGCAGGGCCTGATGTAAATGTATACATGTAATTGTAAAGCGCTACGTAAGATGTTAGCGCTATATAAATCCACAATAACAATAATAATAATCATTTAAAGAAGGTTATCAGGTTATATTATTTATTTATTATTATTATTATTTGTCCAATCGCCGACATCATTGGTACATGGGCTCTTTTGAACTCACATACCACAGTTACTTTGTAACCACACTGGTCATTATGTGCCCAAACAGGGATTGTACAGCTTAATTGGAGTCTATGTCATTTTATAACACTCAGCAGTACCATCCTGTGATGTGTCCAAGTGTTTTGTAAGTACGTCCCTATTTATTCCCTCAAGCTAGGAACACAATGTGACTTGCCTTCTTTTAAGGATCTGGAAGCTGATCCAGGGGTCACACATCACTACCATCTGCTTGGCAGGTCAACCAATTAATTTGTAGATTGCTTGTAAAAGTTCCAGAGATCCCTCTCTTGGCAGAACACAACAGAGAGATAATATCTCAATAATGTTCCCCTTTATCAGCTCTATAACAAAACCTGTTAGGGTCCAGTGCTGCCTGCATATTATTTTATTAACTTCATAAACCGACAGTCAAAGTGGAGATTTCTTTGTAAAACTGATTTTGTTGAAAGCAGCTGTCACAACACCAGTGTAATCTAACAACATTTCTCATTCTTCATTGCAATTTATAGATAAGAAATTAACATTTCAATTTGACCTGCCGACACTTTTGTTTGACAAAACAACGGCTTTTAACGCTGTCAATGCCAATAATGAAAAGGTTTACAGGCTTACAGGTTTAAATAAATGACATAGGTACATATAGTGAATTATTAGTAATAGACACACACACCTCTTACATAAAGCATTGAAAGCCTTAAAGGGCAAGTCCAGCCCTCAAATGAAAACTTATGTACAGGTTAATCATCCCCCAAAACCCTAAACTGTAATGGTTTAAAATCTGAAATATATAAGACTAACTTGAAATTCTGCACAATATTCTGTTGCCCCTGATTCTGTTTCCTGGTTCTTCAGGAAATCAGTTATGGATTTGACAGTTGACATCACAGTCAATGACTGCATGCTAATTCCCTAGCTGCCTCTTCTGAGCATGCCCAGGCTCAGTACAGGTCACTAAATTGCTCAGTTTAAATGAGGCATCTAGAAGCAGAGCAACCATATAGTAACACATTCAGACAAAGTAGTAAAATATTAACATATTTTAAAGAGGCCATTCTTTCTAAAATATGTTATTATGAGGGTGGAGTTGTCCTTTAACTTTGAATAGATTCTTGCAATGAATATAGAAAAAATACATAACAGCTATTCATGTCATAACATGTGAAATTTCACTAGTAGCATTACACTGCAGAGGTCAAAAGTAAGTCTTACAGAGGGTTTGAGCAGAGACTCTTTTGAGTTAAAAATTTGTCCTCATCCAGGGGACTGACAAACTGTCAATACGATAAATTTCTGGTCTAAAGAAATGGTCTTTAAATTTTTTTGCTGTGTATTTCATCTTTAAAATCATAGAATAAATTTTTAAGAAAGACAAGAAAAATTATTGTTGTCCAGACTTCCGTGTTACTTTTTCTGATCTGGTCCATAACACTATACAGTATTTAGTATTTCCCTGTACAGAATGAGCATAAATAATAACAGAGTTTGGAGAAACTTGTACTCAAATTAAAATGCTGCTTACTTTGTAATGCAGTGAAAATGCTGGTTCTTCTTCTACACAAGCACATGCCTTGGGACAATCACCTTACTACAGTATGTGGTAGTTAAGGTTTTCTCCTTCTTCAAGGAGAATTTTACTACTGCAGTAACTGGCAGTTTCAACCTCCTCTCCTCCTTCATTAACATATGTCAAAAATAGGAGAATCGTCAGTGACAATGACTGTGGGAGGGGCCAAATAGAGGTCAGTTTCTGCATGAGTATAATTCTCCTTTAACTATTGTGCATTCCCTTACCTTATGAACAGTAATCGCAAGCAGTCTTGACAGCAAGTCTTTGAATGCCTTGTCTATCCATGTCTCTATCTGACACAGGGTCGATAGTAAAATATAAGGTCTGTATGTTCATTGTGTGCAGCAGAGCAGTGTTACCTTAATGATTACCTGAATAAGACTTGTTTTCAGTCTACGGTTCTCACATACTGCTACAGTTACTTTGCTAATTGTTCATTTTATTTATGAGAGCATCATTGAAAATATCTGGCAAATATGGAAACCCCAAATTAACAACCAATGACAAGACTGTGAGATCATGCATTTATTAAACCAAAGTGCAGGGTGTTTCTTCATGTCACAGCCAGTGTGAGTAGCACAGATACACAAGTGCAGGACTATACACGGCAATGTGTAAGCAATGGATCATTCCAGTTTTCACATGACAATACCAATAAACTAGAGGCTTGTGATTTACATATACTAGAATTTATTTATAAATAAACTCTGCAGATACCTCAGCTCTTGAGCTCCAAAAAAATACAATCATGTTGTCAATGTCTTAGTGGCCATATAGCTTTGAGTTAATATAATGCTGTATCATATAAATCAGAGCTCGAAATTTTTTGTTTACTCATTTAAAGCCAAATAGGCAACTAGAGTAGCCAGAATATGATGTTCTGTTTAAATCAGTAGAAAAATAAAAGATACAAGTCCCTATGCAGATTGCCAACCTGTCTGCTGGGATTTATCCCATATTGGCTTTAACCCTATGGATCTAGTGAAAGCTCACTGCATTGTGAACTACACAGAACACTAGAATCTGCTCAATGATAAATGAAACAACATTGAGTATTTCTGTAACACAGAATGGCTGTAGAGATTATAGAACACAATTAAAATTCTACCTTATAAACAGTGCTTAGCTACATTATGACATTGGTTCTAATCAATGGTTATGGCTTGTATATTACAAGAATCCCCCTTGTAAATGATAAGGATATAGAAGACACTATGGAGTCCTTTATCTGTTTTAAAACATAACTATATGGTAATAAAACTCCATAGTGACTTTTAATATCCTTATATTTTACAGTAGGGGGTGCATTATTTGTTAGATGATGCAGAAAGTGTTGAAAGGGGATTTCCCATGTACTTACAGGGGTGTGTGACTGCTCCGTCAACTTCTTCTCCCACATTTTTAACCGTTTTTCACGCTCTTTTAGCTCTTGTTCCTTGCAACTTAAATCTCGTTCCAGCCTCTTTAACCTTTCCAAAGTTTCTTCAATCTCACACCTGCACGGAGAAACGTGTTTACATTTGGCTACAAGTACAAGCCATACATGGCACCTACATGGGATACTGATGTATCCGTAAGAAGGAAAATTAACACATCCAAACACACTCGAATTTTGGTTGATTTTTGAAAAACTATATTTTTAATGTTGAGGTTTTTTGTTAAATTCGGATTGCTACCGATGGGAAGATTTTAAGACGAGACCGAAGATGACATTAATAGTGCAGCCAACGAGACACTACAGGATACCAGAATACAGTCGAATATGGGCAAAACACCTTTACAAAATAGCCTTTCTTTATACTTTTTTTTTTATTAAAAGTGGTACAAAAACATGAAGACCACATGGTAACGTATTCATTGCTACAACAAAGAGAAAAGAAACCCATCTTTACAAAAAAAAGCCCCACTTTATAGAGGCAGTGCAGAAATATAGCTTGGGTTACCGCTAAGAATTAAAATATACCCCACTGATAACGGTAGGCGGCCAGCAATGGGAATTGTTCCAGAAATAAGGATCTAAGCGTAACTGATCAAATGAGAAACTGATGAGATTTTATTTTAGACAAAGATTTGATATCTCCGGATTCAACTCTACATACTGTTCTTTTGACCTTTCCTGAGCACACAGCGAACCTCTTTTTTTTTTTTTTTGGCAAATGCCTCTCCGCTGTCAACATGACAAAGATGGAAGGCCACCTATCACTTAAGACAGATCTGCAACAGAAACAGAGATCAGGTAGAAAGGTTTGATCTCAACGAGGCGATGGATAAATTCTCATTAAATAATGCTTACAAAATGCACGCAAAAAAAAATAAAACAAGTATAGCCCTTTCTTTTTTACCAGTATTCCCCACCAGGATCAATGATGTCCCCAAAAGCAAGTGTTTTTTAGGATTGCTAAAATAGACTTCATTTATTTATTAAGAAGTCACTTTAATGAACGAAACACACATAGGCAAGACAAAGAGCGATTACTTTCCATATTGTCTTATTTTTATTGGAACTGAAATGCTCTAAAGCAAATTTATATATGGCACAGTGGTTGGCAAACTTGTTTACTGCAAATGAACACTCATTCCGACCATACAGTTTATACATGGGAAACAGAGGGCAACCACACCTATTGTACAGTAGATTGTCCAGTCACCACTTTATTGGCTAGGTATGTACACACTATACAATTCTATTTGCAGATTATACCAGAAAGATACATTAATATATCTCCTTTGTTTAATAAAACAGCCATTTCTAGAATCTGTGTAGATTTGTATTAGTTGATTAAAAATAAACCGGAATGTAAAATAAAAGTTCTTATCCTTAAAAATGGTGCTAATTTTGCCCCAAACAAACGGATCTTATTTAACATTTAAAAGCTAACATCTGATTGGTTGGGGAAAATATGCACCACTTTTAACCATAAGAACTTTTATTGAATCTCCCTGAAAGCCTGCATCATTGTTTGAAAACAGCTCATATACAGTATCTACTGAAACGCCCATTGCATTTAAACACTATATAAGCAGTATTATTTTATAGGGTCCCTTTATGGTTGTTAGGACACTCACAGAGAGATGCAATATACAGGTGCTATTGGCTAAATAAATGTAAAATGTAATATCAGGCTATAATGGGTTTGGTCTCTGTGCAGCGCACTCAATGCAATAAACCTTTAGTGTCCACTAGACCAGTGTACCATAGGTATTAATAAAATGCTGACCCCAGCAGGCCCACTATTAGCTGAAATCTCATATTATCTAATAGACCTAGTCATACAGTGTTATCTCTAATCCTAGATTTTCTTTGCACGTGAACCACTGTCTTCAGGCCCTATAGTTTGTAGGAGACAGACATTGGAAGTGATTTCCCATATAATGTTACTGTAAAAAAACACACAGCCAGATATCCTATCAACCTTAATACTACATATTAATACTGGAATCTGCTCAGTGTGACAGGACTGTATCTTAGCTTAATAAAGGACTCGGGAATGGGCCGAACGTTGATTATTGCACTTACAGTACACAAAAAGTCTCCCTACTCATACCTTCTCTGCTCTGATTAACACACATATGTATATAAACACAGATACTTACACAGATATACTCATATAGAATGAGGGATTTTTTTTTAATTTTATGGTTATACATTGTGATTTCCTCATCCAATTTCAATTTGAAAGAATCATTTCTACAAATCACCAAATAACAAGAGTCATTTTCCTCTAGTACAAATATTTTATCATGACTTTACTTATAATACATTAAATGCTTAACAATAACATATATTGTCGTACTGAAAGGATTTACAAATACAAGTAACTATTTACTAATACTATTACTACCAAAAACAAACTCCACATTATTGGCTAAAAAATAATAAAGCATTTGCACTGATAATAGTCAACTTGCACCTGTAGTTTGCATTACCCACCAGTAGATGGAGCACAGTATTTTACTTGAATCTTTGACGACTCACTGCTGGTTCTTAAAATAGAAATAATGTTAACTTTCTGTCATGCTATTTATACTTACATCATGTGACCTGGGCTTGCAGACCTTTCGTGGAGTCACTTTTTCCACTTACATTATCTTTTAATATCCTACCTATTGATTTCATGTTAGAAATAAAATAAAACAGTGTGACTTCCTTTGTTGGTACCAAGTCTTTAATTGGCATCTTTTACTCCTCTTAAAATATAGCTTTTTCAGTATCTGTGTGACAGTTCTTCCTGGACAGCATCCAGTGTGTTTCTTTATATAGTACTAAACAACTCTTCCAATCTGGATTTGTTTTAAATATATTTACCATAGCCTAATGTGTACAGATGGCTTCAGGTTACTGACCATGAGATACAAGAGTTACATGTTCCTGCACCATAGCCTAATGTGTGCTGACGGCTTCAAGTTACTGACCAAGAGATACAAGAGTTACATGTTCCTGCACCATAGCCTAATGTGTACAGATGGCTTCAGATAACTGACCAAGAGATACAAGGGTTACATGTTCCTGCACCATAGCCTAATGTGTGCAGATGGCTTCAGGTTACTGACCAAGAGATAGAAACGTTACATGTCCCTGCACAATAGCCCAATGTGTACAGATGGCTTCAGGTTACTGACCAAGAGATACAAGAGTTACATGTTCCTGCACCATAGCCTAATGTGTGCAGATGGCTTCAGGTTACTGACCAAGAGATACAAGAGTTACATGTTCCTGCACCACAGCCTAATGTGTACAGATGGCTTCAGATAACTGACCAAGAGATACAAGGGTTACATGTTCCTGCACCATAGCCTAATGTGTACAGATGGCTTCAGGTTACTGACCAATAGAAACAAGAGTTGCATGTTCCTGCACCACAGCCTAATGTGTGCAGA
Organism: Hymenochirus boettgeri; assembly: GCA_019447015.1. Taxonomy (NCBI): domain Eukaryota; kingdom Metazoa; phylum Chordata; class Amphibia; order Anura; family Pipidae; genus Hymenochirus; species Hymenochirus boettgeri. Next base: position 301,902,488 of record CM033476.1, on the reverse strand, counting down.
TGGCTTCAGGTTTCTGATCAAGAGATACAAGAGTTACATGTTCCTGCACCATAGCCTAATGTGTACAGATGACTCCAGGTTACTGACCAAGAGATAAAAGAGTTACAGGTTCCTGCACCATAGCCTAATGTGTGCAGATGGCTTCAGGTTTCTGACCAAGAGATACAAGAGTTACATGTTCCTGCACCACAGCCTAATGTGTACAGATGGCTTCAGGTTACTGACCAAGAGAAACAAGAGTTGCATGTTCCTGCACCACAGCCTAATGTGTGCAGATGGCTTCAGGTTACTGACCAAGAGATACAAGAGTTACAGGTTCCTGCACCATAGCCTAATGTGTACAGATAGCTTCAGGTTACTGACCAAGAGATACAAGAGTTACATGTTCCTGCACCACAGCCTAATGTGTGCAGATGGCTTCAGGTTACTGACCAAGAGATACAAGAGTTACAGGTTCCTGCACCATAGCCTAATGTGTACAGACGGCTTCAGGTTACTGACCAAGAGAAACAAGAGTTGCATGTTCCTGCACCACAGCCTAATGTGTGCAGATGGCTTCAGGTTTCTGACCAAGAGATACAAGAGTTACATGTTCCTGCACCACAGCCTAATGTGTGCAGATGGCTTCAGGTTACTGACCAAGAGATACAAGAGTTGCATGTTCCCCGCACAGACATTTGAAAAATCAGAGTAAGTCTTGTTTCACACTACAATGTGCTGTAAAACGTATGATAACACATATATGTTATCATGCGATGTTATGTGCATTTTTGCTCTTTCTTTGTGTGTGTTACTGTGCCCTTCAATGTGTTTTTGTGCATTTTTCTTTGCTAGAGATTGTGGGAACATCGAACTCAAATGTGCATTCCAACGGTGTACAAATCGTTAGTAAGCGATTTTCTCAACGCACCCATTGACTTCCGTTGATGTCCGTTGGGCTTTGCAACATGTAAAAATGCATGCAGCTGTGCGTTATTGCTATTCAACGCAGTGGCATCAGGACACATTGGATTGGATTGAAAAATGAAAGCCTCTGCGGTATCGCATATAATATGCGTTGCTTTACATCGATAAAAAAAGGCCATAGTGTGAAACAGCCCTTACTGAGATTATTATTTGTAATAAAAACTTTATATTCATACAGGAATTTTCTCAATGTGTAGGATTACATTAATACTCTTGTATTAATCGGTGTAGCCCTTGTTTTATTGACATGTTAATCAAAGCAAAAACATCTTTGGGTTAAATCATTTGATTGGTAATATGACCCAGGGCCAAGAGAATAGTCACTAACATTGGCAAACAATATAAATACTAAGGATGGACACCTTTTTCTCAATGTCTAAAATAAAATGGGTGATTGCAATAGTTTTATTATCACTTAAAGGGCATGTCCACCCCCAAACTAAAATTTAACCTATTACTGTCCCCACTGTGTATTGTAAAAAAAAATCTTACCTTAAACCTCTGCTTCAAATGGTTCTCTTGTAGTGCTTGTCCAAAGTCAAGGAAAGTTAACACTAGGAGCTGTCTTGCTGTGAAAAAGGTTTCTGCCTCTCCCCTCGCTTCTGAGAGGACAGCGGCATGTGCAGGGGAGCCCTTTACCCCCTCCCTCGGGTTCCCTCTATTGCTGCCCTTCACCTAGCTTAAAATCCTTTTGAGATACTGTACCTCTCCCTTGCCCACCCCCAATCGCCACATTAGATCTCTAATTAAACCTCCTGAATCATACTTACATCACTTCGCTCCCAGCAGCCGTGTCTGTGATTGGCTGACCGGCAGCCAATCACAGGCACGGCTGTTGGTCTGGCCCCTCTGTGCTGCTTCCGGTTAGCAGAGAATCGGAAAAGACAGACGCAGTTGATTCGGGAGGTTTAATTAGAGATCTAACTCATCGGTTGGGGGTGGGCAAGGGAGAGGTACAATATATCAAAAGTTTTAATTTAGGGTGGACATGCACTTTAAAAAAAAGAACAAACACACTATATATGACCATGTATAAGGGAGCTGAGAAATGGTTCACTGTGTTTGTAAATAGCTGTCTGTAAATAGTTCTAGAGCTATACATTTCTATTTCAGAAGCCAAAGATACCACTGTTTTATTAAGGGAATTGTCTTAATCAGACAGTTACAGAAAATGTATAGGGCGTATTTAATAAGAGGTGCAAATTATTACAAGTATTAACCTGTGCTGTATATAACTACCAATCAAATGTGGACATTTTAGTGCAGTTAGATCCCACCCGATTGGTTGCTGCAGATAATTAGCCCTGGCAAAATATTGCACCTCCTGTATAATATGCCTTAGGATCTTTGGGTGGCTTGTAGCCTGGGAACCTATGAGGTTTCACAAACATCCTTCATGGATAAACATGGCCACCAGGTGAGCATGCAAAATGACTATTACCAACTGTGGGATCAAACAAACATTATTCTATGGTAATTGCTGGTAATACCAGAGAACTTCCCGTGTCTAGCATCCCTATCACTTGTGTTATACCAGCAGCCATTTCATTTATTCATTGATTTTTTGCTTAGCTGCAAAACTGATTTGTTGGAATAAAAGTGACAAATTACCTCCACTCTGCTTTGTTATGCAAGAATGAATTGCATTGGTCAGGAAGTTTGCTGTCATTTGACATAGACTCAAGGTTAGAAATTATCTGTTTGAATGACGGTCTTTTCTGGGGGAGAGAGATAAACTCAATTATATCCGTTTGTCATTATAACAAAATATAAAAATAATTCTCAACCATCAATGTGTCACTTCTACATTATTTCAAAAGGCAAATCAATTTAAAACAAAAATACCCTTTCCTAAAATCCTAATTTGAAATCTCAGTCTAAATAAAAACCGCAGATTGAATCATTGTATTAAACAAAAAAACATTGCATTGCTACAGTACGTCCTGTCTAAGATTTCTGAACACACAAAATAAATGCTCCAAAGAGCTAAACAATGTTGTTTTCTTGGGCACACAAAAATAAAATCTTTGAGTTTACCAAAGTTTCTCTTTAATAATAAAATAACAGACATCACAATGTGAAGAAGCCAGGAACATGCTAAACACTAAGCATAGTGGGTTGTGTGTATAAATCAGATTAGCAAAACCAATATTTCTCATTTTATTGTTCATGTAACACAAATCTTGTTTAATGTGCTACTCAATGGGAAATGCAGCCAACAGTACAGCACATTAATGCATACAAATGGATATAATGTTAACACACAAATGGTGCTTCCACCTTAATGTAGATGGAAGATTCAACTATTGGAGCAAGTGGATGCTAAAAAACAGTAGACTTTTTGCTAACTTTGCTAACAAAATGCTGTCAAAAATCCTAACAATACATTCCAACTCGTACCTTAGAATCAGCTTCCCAACATTGGCGCATCAGCTGTGCAAAGCTTTGAGGACAACAACTCGGAATGGTTAACCGCTGCAAACAGGAAACCAAAAAATAAGGTCAGTTTGTGGTACAAGGTCTCAGTGGCAGAACACAGTTCACTACACTTGCTTCCTTTTCAATGTGCAATTCTATAAATAATCACAGGGAAACAAAATGAAGAAGTGGACGAGGAACACTCTGTAGGACATCGCACACTTCGACGTTAGTGATTAAAGCTCACTTGCAATTTTTTTAGGGATTTAAATCCATAAGAAATGGCCATGACTTTCTTATTCGGGTTACAGTGGGGTCTGGTTCCTGTTAGCTTTATATTGCACATGGCAAGTTAAAGGATAACTATACTGTAAAAATTAATATTTTAGAAATGGAAAGTACCTGGGGCAAGGAGGTTGGAATGATTATTCCTACCACAATATTGTTTCATTAAGGAGCTACAGCACTTACAGTTTTAATTTGCCAGGTTAGTCCTGGACTAACCCTTTATAACAGATAGTGCTGAAGCCAGGAGGAAGACTGGCAGAATCAGTTTTCTTTGCGCTGGTGCTCCTCATAGAAACAATATCGGGAGGTAGGAATTACCAATCCTATAACCCTGTCCCAAGTACTTTTCAGTTTAACTGTATTTTTTAAAAAACTTTATACACATGATAGTTATCCTTTAAGGAATAGAACAAACATTGTTCTATTTCTATAAAAGTCCCCCACTGATGTATGTAATATAAAGTATTCACATTCCTTTCAATGTACAAATGCCTAACATTCTAATATATTCCAGAAGCCCTGGTTTTATATTTTAAATTATTTCATTTACCTGTTTGTTTCACGAGCGTTACTATCCGCTTGCTGAAAATGGAACGTAGAGCAGCACATGCAGTTTGGCCACCCACATTGACACATTGACATGTGTTTCTCACACGCTAGCAGGTCACAAAATGTGGTCGTAACCACATGACCAACGTGCTAGTGTGGCCTAGCCCTCAAGGAGAGAACAAATGGTGCAGATCATAACGACTGGTGCAAGTCAATCTATCCAGACACTAATGGGGCGATGCAATGTAATAAACTTTTTTGCAAAATGAAATGCATTGTGGGGTCTCGGTCAGGTAGGACACGCCAGCTTGATCCTCCAATTCAAAGGTGCTAAGTTTTGCCTTGGCACGTGGCTTTATAAAGACCTGTAACTAAGGTAAGGAATGTCGCCTGGATGTAAAACAGTAAAACACTAAAAACAAGGTGGAACAGACACACAGGAGGTTTCCATGTATATTATATCAGCAAAGCAAAGCATGTGCATATATGTCTGTGATGCTCTGACACTTATAGCATAGTAGCATATAATATAAGGTGCACCATGGGAGACCTATGCTTTTAATGTTTAATAAATAGTTCGTGGTTTTACTTCAGAGTGGTACAGATCTTTCCCAGTGTTACCAGGATTCCATTGATCTCAAGTTTTATATACTGTAAACCACAAGTGGCTCCCAGGACACAATTTGTTTGTTCCCATATAAAATTAATTTGTGTGCAACAAAGCACACAAACAAGCAAAGTAAATAGACCAGTTTTCCCATCTCTAGAAGACTTTAAGGGTATCTCCACTTAAACTTATACTTACCATTTTTCAGTTTAATTAAGGAACGGGGAGGTAAAGAAGCAATGTTTGCTCCTGTCTCCTGGATGTTTAATTGAAGAACGGTAGGCAAGACATAGCTCCTTTACCCCCTGTTCTTCAATTAAACTGAAAAAAGTGATGTATACATGTTAAATGAAGATACCTCTTAAGTATTTGTTTCCTTCACTGTAGCATGTTGATATGTAGTTTAACAATGAATACAAACCCTTTGTTTTCGAACTATTATCAGAAATCGGTCCATATTTTCAGACACAATTTCATGTATCACACACACCTATACACTGATATGCTGTTACATACCGTTAAGATTTTTATGATAACAGAACTATAAAAACTGTCAAACCACATACACACAGAGCTAACCCATTAAAATTGGACATTAAATACACAAATCTGTTTTTTGAGCTCATTCTGTTCAATCTATTACAGAGGATCAAGTTGTTTTGTTCTCAGACACCCAGACATGAAGATGTGAGGCCAACTTGAATAACAGTCACCAAACTGGTCAACAACAATAATATCCTATGTGAGGCCAGAGTGGAAAAAAAGAAAACCATGGAGCGCCCAACAGAACCCTTCATCTTTCACAGGACCATTGATCTTGCTTTTATCCTTTTTGTGACTAAAGCTTTGTAATACAGAAGTGGCAAAGATTTGATGGATGCTTTAAACAGGAAAGAAAAAAGTCCCATGACTACAAGGGGAAAAGCATCTCCACACATGCAGAAACAGTGGCAGACACTTTCAAATGTGTCCATACTGAACAATTCTAGCAACTGCAAAATGTATTAAAACAAAGTAAAAGTATGAAAAGTTTGATTATAACACTGACAAAAATTCTGTATATTTATCTTATACAGCGCCATGAGGGTTTTCTTTAAACTTGCAAAAGAATAAAGATAAATGAAGAATTTTTAAGACTTGTTTGATTTTCTAGACAAGATCATCCCCCCGTTGACAATGGCTTGTTGCTGGAGTAACGATAAGTCATCAGCCCTATCTGTAGTTTGGTTACAGCCCATAAGCTGAATCCATAGTCTTCAACTATAAAATATCTTTATTAATAATACATTAATAGACAAATACATAATCTACATATTATAAATATGTTTTCATAGGAGTCCTGACCAACTGGGTATGTCAACTGGCTTTCTAGCTTTTTATTGTTATCTATGGTTCCTGGAATCTAATAAAGCCTCAGGGGAGATGCTAAGAGTTTCAATTCTATATAACAGGACCAAAGATTCATAAATTCACTTTATAGATCTATAGCATTGTTCACAGCATTCCTGTGTTTGCAAGAGTCGTGCACATAAGACAATGAAAGGTTTCTTTTTGTTTTGAAAGAACTCATACCCCTAAAAAAACTAGCACTATTGCCAAGAGGAAAGAAACGGCAGATTCCGTTTACTCCCTGCAAAATATGTTTGAGGTAGATCCTCACAGCTCAGCCACAGCCCTGCCAATACACGTTATGAGCATATCTTTAATGTAGCGTTGAACATACTGCGGGAGGCTAAACTGTAATTTTCTTTCTTTTTTTCCCCCTCTTCTTTTATTTTTGAGACTCTCATCTAAGTGACAGTAAAGTGTCTCCTGCTGAGAGAGTTAAGCTGAAGTAACTGAAGGTCTCTTACAGAAATATCAACTCCTGGCCAGTAAAAAGATGCCCAAAATCGCGGGAGACAGAGTTAAACGGGTCCCCTACCTTGGATGCAATGACTCCTTTCATCACGGAGAACAAACCCGCAGGTTACCCTATTGAGACTCAGAAACTAGTACAGTAGTTCTCCAATTTTTGATCTACAGCTTCATGATGTGAAGCCGCAACAATTAGATGTAAAGGGTCCATTCATGAGGGATAACATCACTTTGACCCTTTGTGTTAGCTCCTACTGGTAATCTTTCCATAAACGTTGAACTTACTTTCAATTTGAAGAAGATGAAAAAGTCTTTTGCAAAACCCCCAATACTGTTTTCAAATCTATCAACTGTATCCGAGCATAAAAAGTCGCCTTACCTCGTTTTTTTCAACGACAAGCCAGGCTACTTGCAGTCCTTCCAAACCTTTAAAGGGAACCTCTCTTGTTAACATTTCCCAGAGAACCTGAGAACAGACACCGAACATAAAACAAAAAGTAATTGAAAACGTAACTAAAAGAAAAATGTGCGTAACATTTATTTGTGGAAGATGAACTTGGCAAGGGCACTTTTTAAAAAATTTTGTTCAAGAAAGAGAGTAATAAAAACCACGAGCAAGTTGGTACATTGAAATAGTTTCTTGAATATAACATTACAGTATATTAAAGGAAACATTCTACTGTGCAGTTTGTTAAAAATGCCTATTATTTTGGGGCCTAGTCATCAGCCTGTAAATGCAACACATTCAGTAATTAAGTGCAGGAATCTTGTAAAATTTTAAAACTCTCTAGAAATTTGTCCCCAAAGGTAATTTAGAAGACACAATAGATAGCTTGGTTTACCAGAATCATTTCCTTTCTCAATATTTTGTAACATGTATGAATGGTCATGACAGATTTTATACTGGTAGTGATCATGATATTAACTTTCAGTCCGTATTTATGTTTAACCTTATAAAATAGCAATCAAACCATTTGTAGCTTTGAAGCAGACAAAACAACTTGGTCCATGAGAAATGTGTCAAGCAGACTATTCCAAAAAAGGGTGACAAATAAAATGAATTCATAAAGGAGGTGTAGTCATAACCATAGACCATGAAAAAGGCTGGGTTAGCTTATAGCAATATATCATCTAAAATGACATTGTATTCAGCTCGTACATTTTGAAGAGGATCCATGAACCTTGGAAGAAGAGAACAGAAAACACCAGATAGAAGGTCCTCACTCTGGAATGTCTGATTAGTTACTATGTATTGCACTCTTTGGGGGTTTTGTGCCGTGAAGGTAAGTATAGTTTTTTGTATGGAGGTGGACATGCCAATATCCAAGTATACATCTGAGACCCTGTAAGCAACAGTAAGTAAAATCATCTCTCTCTAGCTTCTATTTAATCAAATCTAATTATTTAAGGATCCAATGGTAATTCTTATTAGATGGTTCTCTTATCATTCTATTCCCAGTTACATAGAATAAGATATCTACAACATTCAGCTCTTTTCTAATGGATTGCCATATTGGAGACTAGTTCAAAGCTACAGCAAACCATACAATGCTTTACATTTATCGGTGCAAAGGTTTGCCTGTGCTAATAATCTATATCATGTTCTTGTTTATAATGTAATGGAGTTAGCAGTTGCATTGTCAAGCCAGTATAGCTAGGTTACATCTAGAAACAGCAAATTAAACTTACCACACCATATGAGTAGGTGTCACATGTTTCAGACACAGGAAGGCTCTGAATTACTTCTGGGGCCATCCAGGGAAAGGTCCCCACAAGGGACATATGTGTTGTGTGAGAATGAAACTTTGAGGCTCCAAAATCACATATCTGGGAAATAAGAGAACGTTACTGAAATCTGTTTCCACCTTTATCAGAATGGTAATAAATAACCAGGTACCCTTACTTACTTTTAATATTCCGTCCGAGGTTATGACGACTAGAATATAAGGAGGAGACTGGAAGTTAAAAGTAGCCATATTGTTATATAATTAACAGTAGCATTAAACAATTGTAGCACATCAGCCAACGATGCAAAGACATATTGGAATTAAAGCAATATTTTTTAATGGCTACACTAAAATGATTTTTTAAAATTGAAATTGGGTCACATGACACAGACTTATTATTATTAATTAGTTTTTCCAATAGTACAGAAACAATCTTCACCTACTGACATTAAACACTGTTTTAAATACAATATATGCCAAGGATGTTCAGCCTGCAGCCCTCTAAATGTTTAAAAACTACTACTCCATACATTCACAACCATGGAATTCTGGGAAGTTGTTCTCAAACATCCCTGATATGTGCAAGAATAAAGAAGACATTGATTGCTCTACCTTGACTCCATATTGTATGTATTGATCTTATCAACATGTCTGCAATGTTCTTGGTTTGATTAAAAAAATGGATTTTTTTGAAAAATAAAAACTACTAAAGATGGTTACATGTCATTATGTAAAAACAAAGTTATATTAATCCAAACAACAGCACAGATCTAGCTTGTATTTAGTATATTTTAATTGAAAAGCAAAGATCAGGAATGGTAGGATTACTTGTCCGTTACTTTTAAAATGGTTAATTGACCATATAACCCATTAATGCGCCTCATTTGATTCAGTGGTTCCAAAAAAATTTTTAGCCTAAATTTGTCCTTTAAAATGTATGTTTTCCAGATTACATATTTTTCTAAACTGAGATGTCTGGTCTTAAAAATCAGTTATATACTATACACCACACCAAATCCGTACACCTCACCAAATCCGTACACCTCACCAAATCCGTACACCACACTAAATCTGTACACCACACGAAATCCGTACACCACACCAAATCCGAACACCACACCAAATCCGTACACCACACCAAAGTACACCACACCAAATCCGAACACCACACCAAATCCGTACACCACCAAATCCATACACCACACCAAATCCGTACACCACACCAAATCCGTACACCACCAAATCCATACACCACACCAAATCCGTACACCCCACCAAATCTGTACACCACCAAATCCGTACACCACACCAAATCCGTACACCACCAAATCCGTACACCACCAAATCCGTACACCACACCAAATCCGTACACCACCAAATCCGTACACCACAACTTAGAAACACAAACTTTTAAATAATGATAAAATAATTGCTAGTTTATGATAGTTCCCTTTTTCTCCACCTTTTGCTCAGAAGCTAATTTGTGAAATATAATGACATGTCTTAATAAGTTCACATAATGTTTACTTTATAGAGAATTAAAGTGAAAAACCACCCTCACCTCTAAGCTGTACCAAGGATGAAACCTAATACATAATGTTCTTACCACTGGGGGTACAGCAGGCACTTAGAAAACGTACCTTCTAAGGTCTAGATGCCCTTCCTACTCTGTCTCATTCTGCTCTTGCCCTGTCCCCTCCACAAGCATTTAAACCAATGGGAGGACATGTCCTGCTAGGAGTATGTCCTCCCATTTGAAGTGCATCATGATTTGGCAGGTGCAATAAGGTGGCATGTCCAGATAGGAATGGCAAAGGCACATAAAGATAAGTTTTCTAAGTGCCAGTTATACCCATTAGAGGTAAGGACCTAGCTTTTTAGGACCTCACAGTGGGTACATTTTAAGGGAGGGGGGTTGGTATTCTTTTTACATCAACTTTAATGTAAAAAATTAAGGGGGTTATTCAATAAAAGTTCTTACTGTTTAAAATTGTGCTAATTTTGCCCCAACCAATCAGATGTTAGCTTCCAAATGTTACATAAGTTCTGATTGGTTGGGGAAAAATTAGCACCATTTTAAACGATAAGAACTTTTATTGAATCTCCCTGAAAGTTTTCCACATATGGTGTTGCATCAATTTTTCTTTGATGTCTATCCCTCCAAATTCCTTCCTTTCCATTTGTTCTGCTGTAACAGAGCCTTTTCTGTGGCCTTAAAATTATTCTTACAAGTCAAACACAAACTTTCATTCAGTTATTCCATAAAATGAGATGACATTACCGTTTCGTGATTTAAGATCTCTGTGTATTACTCGTATGGGGGCTTCCATATGTAAATAATGCATTCCTATTCAAAACAAACAAGAAGAATATTTTTAGATTGATATATTGACTTCTTTTTTTTTTATATCATAGATTTTTATTAAATTTTACAATTGGTGAAATTGATAATTACATTAGAACTTCTGATATGTGGTATCAATGAACTTTGTCTTACATCAGATTACATATATCATTAAACAATATTAACAATAATAATAAAGAGAACATTTTGATGCTTATAACGGTTTGGTTTTTCTAGTAGTAATATATTAGATTAGGCATTCATTATTTATTTTGGACTTTCATTTCTTTCTATTTCTGTGTAACGCTATTTGTAAGGTACTTTAGCATTTTAAGTCGAATATCCCTCACAAAAGGAATGAAAAAGCACATATTTATGGGATTATTCCTATCAATGGTTGTAATTTTAATAGCCATCGTTATCATTCACATTTAACATACATATCTTATTGCAGTGAAAGCGAAGACATCGCATGTCATAATCTATCTTTCCCCTGCTAATAGTGTGTTGAGTTGAACTATTCTTTCTTTTCTATTCCCTGCAAGCTACTTTGGGGATGGTCTTTGGACTTGGTATGCATCTCTTTTGGAGTATTATGATTGGTGGATGTTTCTTTTCTTCTGCTCTTTTCCATTTATGTTTCTTAATTCTTTTTTATGATCTTTCATCTATGTACCATATTTCCCATGCTTTGAAGAATTTTGGAAAGTTGTTCTGGGTTATATAAAAAGTCTTTTCATATTCCATATTTTCAGAGAGCATATTGGTTATTTGGTTTACGGAGGGGATTTTTGTAGTGCCCCAGTATTTGATAATTAATTGTTTCATTATGGTGCACATGTGGTAGAGTATTGTTTTTTGTGATGTTGTAAAAAGGTTTAGGTTTATGTTCAGTAGAGCGGTTGCTGGGTTTGGTTCGATATTTGTATTCAGTAGTCTGTTGATATAATAGAACAGTTTGTTCCATACCCTTTTAATTTTGGGGCATGTCCACCAAATGTGCAACATTGTTCCTTGGTTTGTGCATCCTCTCCAACAGTGGGGTGATCTTTCTTTGAACCACTTATGTGTTAAGGTGGGGTATCTGTAGAATCTTAGGGCTACTTTTTTGTTGATCTCCCAATGTTTGATTGATTTAGTTAGTTTGAATGTTGTTTTGAAGGCATTAGTCCATTGTTCTGGCGAGATGTTACATTCCAATTCCCTGGCCCAGCTTATAATCGCTTCTGTGTATTCAAATTGGGACTTGGTATGTATTAGTTTGTAGAATTTGGTTATAAGTTTGGTTGATATATCACTGTTTAACAGTAGTTCTACTATTTCCTCGTCATTAGTGTTCAGTATTTGATTGGAATTATCTCTGTGTATTTTTTTAATAAAGCTGTTTATTTGGTAGAGGTTCAGCCAGCAATTTTCGGGTATTTTGTATTTATTTTGGATTTGCTCAAAGTCTATCGTCTCTTCTTGTTCTGTAAGATCTGCTATTTGGATTATTCCTCTGTCTTTATAATTTTGAGTTTTCACGTTCCCAAGATGCTTTCCAATGGTTCTGATGGAGATATATGGCAATAGAGTTGGAGTGATGTTATGAGTTTTGTTGATTTGTTTCCAAATATTAATTGATGTGTTTATTGTATCCCATTCACAGGGGGGGTATTTGATGTTTAGGGAAATCATCTCGAAGATTATTTTAGGTGTTGTGTCTTTGTTCATGTGTTCTTCAATATCCAACCATTTCTTGCTCTCCTTGGGTGACCACCATGACTTTATTTGTTCTAGGTTTGCTGCAAGGTAATAATCTTTGAAGACTGGAAAGGCAATACCGCCAACGGGTTTAGTTTTGGCTAGTGTTTTCAGTTTGATTCTTGGTCTCTTTCTGTTCCAGAAGTAGGTATTGATCATGTTATTTAGGGAGCTGAAGAAGGACTCCGGTATTGTTATAGGTAATGTTCTAAGTTTGTATAGGAGTTTCGGTAGTAACAGCATTTTTATTAGGTTTACTCTAGAAAGCCATGGTAAGTACTGAATTGACCATTTTTGAAGTTCTTTCCTTATTTCTTCTAGGTACGGTTGGAAATTTTCTTTATATAGGTCTTCTGTGTGAGCTGTTAAATGTATACCAAGGTACGTTATGGATTTGTCTTCCCATTTGAAATTGTATTTAGCGTTCAGAAACATTTGTAGGGCCATTGACATGTTGATTCCTAGTATGTATGATTTGTTTTCGTTTATTTTGTAGTGCGATATTTCCCCAAAAGCTTTGAATATCTGTTGTAAGTGTATTAGTGATGTTATAGGTTCAGCTATTGATAGGATTATATCATCTGCGTATAGTGATATTTTGTGTTCTTGTTCGCCAATTTGGATTCCGTTTATCAAATGGTTAGTTCTGATGAGTTCCGCTAAAGGTTCCATTGTCAAGTCGAAGACCAGTGGAGACAGGGGACATCCCTGTATAACTCCATTGGATATTTGTAATGGTTTAGATATCATTTGGGATATATATACTTTGGCACAGGGGTTGCTGTATAATGCTCCAATTGCGTCTTGTGTCCATCCTTTGATATTAAATTTGTTTAATGTTTTTTTTAGGTAGAGCCATCTATCATATGCTTTTTCAGCGTCTAGGGTAAGTATAATAGCTGTTTTTGTTTTTTTTTGTGACCAGTTAATTATATCAATAATTCTTCTTGTATTGTCTCCTGGTTGCCTGCCAGGCACAAAGCCCACTTGATCTGGATTTATTAGGGTGGGCAGGTATGGTTGTAATCTATTGGCTATAGCTTTGCACATATTTTAGTATCTGTATTCAGTAATGAAATCGGTCTAAAATTTTGAATATGGTTTCTGTCTTTGTTTGATTTAGGTATCGGTATTATTACAGCTTCCAGCATTTCTTTGGGAAATTTTTTTTGTATTACTGCTAGGTTGTATATTTTCTGCAGATGAAGGATTAGGGTTGTATAAAAGGTTTTGTAATATTCGTTTATATACCCTTCTGCTCCGGGTGATTTGTTGTTTGGTAGAGAGAGTATTACTTTGTATATTTCTGATTTCTGAATTGGCTTATTTAAATCTTGAAGTTGGGATTCTGATAAGGTAGGTAGGTTGATTTTCTTGAGGAATTGATCTATGGCTTCGGTATCGGGAATGTTGCCGTTGGGTTGATCCTTTAGGTTATATAATTCTTCATAGTATTTGGCAAATTCGTTGGCAATCTGTTGGGGATTCTGTATCTTGTTTCCCTTATTGTCGTTGACGTGTGTTATTTTGGTTTTATTTGCTTTGGTTTTAAATCTGTTTGCCAGAGCTTTGGTCGCTTTGTGGCCTTGTATATAGAATTCAGCTTTTAATCTTCTTAATATTATATTGACTTCAATTAATAATTCTAAATCGGGATCATCAAACTAATAGGTTTATCTATCTATCAAAATAGTATGTAAAGTGACCCTACAGAATCTGCATGTCTTCAGATTCCCTATATAAAGTATAGAAAGATCCCTCATGATGAACAACTAATAAAGGGCCAATCACTTGCACTTTCTAACAAGAGATATGAAAAGATTTAAGGTGGGTACACACTGTACTAATCTGTCAAAGATTGCAGAATCTGTCTCTCATCTTTAAAAGATGGGAGTATACATGAGCGCTCTCCCTATATAAAGTTAATAGAAAGTATAGGGAGAACCATCGTGACTGCCAAACTCCCTAGGATCACGGTCGTCTCCCTATTCTTTAGTACAGAGGGGTGACCGTGTAAAATTTTCCGGTCAGAGCGTTGCCGAACATTCATTGGCATCGGAAGTGGAAGTTTCAGCCGTACACACATGTCCCACAGCCCCTAACTTTGTCTTGCCAGGGGAGGGGCTTGGGCATTCTGGGTGCATGACCGGATGGGTCGAGGCATAACTTGGTGGTCCAAGGTGGGAGAAGCCTAAATAGCTTAAGCAGGATGTATTTTCCTTATAAGGGACGGTAATAGCTATTTCTATATTATGGCTAGTAAGGGAGATATTAAAAATGGGTCGGGACGGACAGGTAGCCGCAGCTGCCGGCATTGCTGAACGCTGGGGAAACAAAGGAATGTAAGTAGAGTTCTGCTGCTTTTTTAATTAAACATACATGGTGGTTGGGGGTGGGCTAGGGTGTCCTACACTACAGAAAAACTTTTATAGGTAGGGCACCAGGCACACAAGATAGATCCAGAGGGATGGAGGGAGGTGGGGGGGAGCTCCCCTAAGCATGCCAAAACTTCAATAAGGACAAGGAAATAGCAGGCATTCAGATGACTCACAGACAGCTCCTACTCTTTAGTTTTCCTAACTTTGAATTGGCACTGCAGGAGAACCATTTGGAGCTGAGATGTAAGGTAAGGATTTACTAACACTACACAGTGGGGCCAGTAGTTTTACAGTACATTTTAGTTTTGGGGGTGGACATGGCCTTAAAACATTATGAGGCAGCAATGTATGTTTGATTTAAACACTATCCTTATGTCAAAATCACAGGAAGAAAGTAAACTGGTGAACCCAGTTCTGATCCATGACAGGAACAGTTTGTTTATGGAAAATTGAGCTATAGTGTGTGGGTGGGTCAGACACCATTATGTGATCCATGGCTGTAAATAGCCTTATGACTGCCTAGGAAGGACCTAATCTTTCAATATCCTGCTTATCAGCAAACAGATATAAACTGCTGCATTCACTGTTTACCTTTCTAGGAATTGTCATTTATTATTGTACTCACTGGACCAATATTTGCCTTCTAATATTATACAAGGGAAGGAACATGGATTTCTTTACAAACGTATTTAAAGGGTCATTGAAGTGGAAAAAACCTTATTACAAAAGGGCGTGTGCATGTTATAGATAGGGGAGGTGACGCTGTGTCGGGGGGAATGGAGAACTGTAAGCTACAGTATTGAGCGGCCATCTTTAAAAGGCTATAACTATGATAAGCTAAGAATGGAACATGGGCCTCCTACCTCAATGAAAATTATTCTTTATGGTTTTGTAATATATTTTGTTTCTGGGTTATATAGGTTCAGATTAATAAGGACACTGTATAACTACAAGCTCAGTTTTAGTGTCAGACCCTCCCTGCTATTGGTTATTGATATTGTTAAATGATGACATTGTTCCATTATCGTGGTCATTAATTACCGTTCATTATAATATTTTATGACCATGGTGTAATTGATCACCGTAAAACACCAATATGGTGCCATATTTTACTACCATGCAGTATTGACCCATTGACTACCACGGACATTATTTGAAGATATGGCTGTAAAATAACCCGAAAATGTAAATATAAAATACCCGAAACGGCCATTCATTTAATTTAAGGCCACTGCATAATTAGAATGGCGCATTGCAATATAAAAAGGGATGAAAAGGAAAGATTGACAAGAACCAAGAAAAGAACTGCTAATGTTTTCCGGAGATTTTGTCACAACTCTGACTGTTCCGATTTACCTTTTACTAAACCTTCCACCTGTTTACCCAGTGCACATTGAACTGCTGTCATTGCACTGCCCTGGTGATTAGGGAGGGAATGTCGAAGTGAATTCCTTTCTAAATAACCTCAGTGTGCGAGGTCACAGTTCAGATTCCTTCAGTGATCCCAGGTGATGAGAAGGAGAAGATTTATTAGGAGTGAAGTCAGGGAACCCTGATTGGTTGGGTGCTAGATAACAGGAGCGAATGTGGGGAGGGGGCTTTCCCATAAATAACACAAGGCACGATCTAATGGTTACATATATGTTTTCTCCTAACCTGTATACATATTTATTGTATGTCCTCACTTTTTGCACAACTTCCAGCTAGTTGAGGCTGAATTTTGCCACAATCACTGTATTGTGCCCCAGAGAGCTAGAGTTGGTAAAATTAATAGAAATGAAATTGCTTTAGCTTTACCTGTGACAATGGAATGTAATCAATGTCCCCAGGCACTGCTTTTTATAACCAGAGACAAACAATATGGCAGCCACCAGGATCCTCACTCTCACCTTTAGCTACATCCATTGCCCCTGCCATGATCTGATCCATGTCCATGTCTTCGCTCCTGTTACTGTTGATGAAGTCATAGAGTGAGCCACAAGCTGCATATTCTGGAAAACAAATCAGGAAACAAAATGTCTGTAATTAGGGAAAAGGAAAACCATCACCAAACCTAAAAGCCACAATGGTAATTTCTTATAAATGGATAAAGACATCATCATATTCATCCTATTAGGGATATTAGGGATGTGCACAGCTGATGTACAATCTACTATATAAAGTAGAAATCTTGTACTTTCGTTTGTATGCGCTCACCTCACAGCCACTCCCCCAAAATGCACCCACATGATGGCCACACCGTCTGGACAGGCCGACGCCCATTTAAACAACCAAAGGCCTGCACATCACTTGTGGAGTGTGACGCCCCATGTTAACTCAGACAAAGAGCCTGGGCTCCGTGTGCTGCCCTACTTCAACAACACAGACAAAAAGTCCACTTCAGTAACACAACAACAGTGTGACGTATGGCTACACAACTCAGAGAGCTGCAGAAATAAAACAACAGCGTCCATAACAGAGGGAACAAGACACTACCTTAAAGGTCATGTCCACCCCAAAATAAAATGTAATCCCCTACTGGCCCCACTGTGTAGTTTAAAAAAATCCTTACCTTACATCCTTGCTCCTTGTGGTTCCTCTGCAGTGCTTGCCCAAAGTCCAGGAAACTGAAGAGCAGGTATCCCACCCCACCCGGAGTCGCGGGAGTCTCCCTGATTTTGGGGTGGTCTCCCGCACACCCACGAGACCACCCCAAACTCCTGCGACCCAAACCTACCTGAAAAGGCCTCCGAAATGCCCATTCTTGTCGGCCACACCTCTTATGTGACGTAAATTACGTCACATGGCCAGGTAACGCCCCTAGCCACGCCCCTAATGGTCACACCTCTAACTTCACTCCCACCCCTTTAGTGACTTCAGTTACGTCAATCTGCCACTCCCCCTTCTCCCCACCCTGACCGGAAGCCAGATTCGGAAGGGTGGGATGTCTGGAAGAGTAGGAGGTGTCTTCCTGTGGGAAAGGTTTCTCCCTTTTCCTTGTCCTCTAAGAGGACAGTGGCAAGCGCTGGGGAGCCCTTCCACCCCCCCTCCCTCCCACCATCTGGATCCATCCATATCCATCCACTTAGTGTAAATAGGTTTTTCTGTAGTGTAGTACATACCTTCCCTCCCCCAACCTCCATGTTATTTTATTAAAAAAAGATTTAGAACTTAACTTACAGCCCTTAGTTTCTATGGCGCTCTCCATCAACTGCAACCACATTTGTGATTGGCTCCCTCTCAGCCAATCACAGACGCGGCTGCTGGTCAGGCCCCTGCTTGCAAGTTCCGGCAAGCAGGGAGCCAGATCAGATGTTAGCTTTCAAATGTTAAATATGATCTGATTGTTTGGGGCAAACTTAGCGCCATTTTTAAACATAAGAACTTTTATTGAATCTGCCTGCAAGTTTTGCTATGAACATATTTGCTCAAGCAATGTCACCATATCAACTCATATCTATTAAATACATGTCGTACATTACCAACTGTACACTTCTTTTTCCTCCTGTCTCTGCCATCCAAGTCAAAACACACCTGCACATAACAAATACTATAACCACGAGTGTACACGGGCAACGCAGGGTACAACTGCTAGTGTATTCTAAAGAAGTCGTACATATGTAGATGCCTGCAAGGTGGTGAGGCTGATTGTTTTTTCCCTATTGTCATCAAAGAAGCAATAGCTTTAAACTGAATAAATGTTGATCGTACTAGTTGGAAAATCATCAGGTGATCCAATCAAGGGCTGATTGGATCATCTGATTATTTTATGACTGGTATGATTAGAATTTGTTTGGTAGACTGCCCGTCATTGCCAGGCAGTCTACAGTATGTGTGTAGTTCTCAAACATGACTTGTGTTCCTATACACTAAAACAGGAATGCCAAACCTGAGCCAAGATGGGGGCACCAGTGGCCCCCCATGCAGTGACCGGGCCACGGGTGTAACCCCACCCCCGATCCTCCCAGTCATTACCCCGGAATGCCCATGCCACACCCTTGCCCTACCCACCTGCAGGTCTGTGGGGGCCAAACAAAATCGCAGGTGAGACACTTGTAGGCCGGAGGTTGGGCATCACTGCACTAAGAACATAATTACTTTCTATATATAGTTATAAAACTCACTATCATTATGTTTATTAAAAAAATTGCTTGGTGCATGCCCATAATTTAATACTTATGTTTTACAGTAACAATTACAGAATAGTCAGTTTCCTGCTTAATTAAATTCACACTATTCGATTTAATAGAAATTACACTGATAACAGCATTGCCTTATTTTGAAACGAAAACATGATTCCAGACACATAGAACAGAAATGAATAATTGAAACATTGCTTGTGAAGGTTCTCATTCATCCAGGTCATGGTATATATATAATAATTGAAACAATGTATCCCTGAGTTATAACTAACCAGTAATATACCTATGGCCTTAATCAGGCCCTTCAGACACATCTATCCCCTCCTTCACCTCTAGCCACTGGTTTAAACTAACCCCTGCTTAGTGTGCCATATCTAGGGAGCAAGTGAGTATCTGTCCAGTAAACTACTCTGCATCTTAGTAGGGACCTACACGCTACACTTATCTCCAGCTGTACTATAAAATAGCATCACAATTCACAATTATTTATTTAAAGCTACACTACAATTTAATTGTTTCCTGCTTCTTTAGAGAGACACATAAGCATTATACTGCTTATGTGTCTTTCCACAACAGGGATTGGAAAGCCCTTCAGATTAGAAAAACTACCCAGCATCCCTGTGTTGTTTTCAAACCTCTAGCATTTAAAAAAAACTTGCTTATGGGGCTTGCACCCCTGTCAATAAAAGGCAATGGTGATCTGCTCCCGAATGTGGGACCACATGGCTATTGGATTGCACTTGGAAAGGGCACCAGGCCCCGCACAGCACCATCTCTGGTCGCCTATCCCTGCTCTACAGGATAAGAGCAGCCGTGGATTTTTTTGTCGCCTCATTGACTTTCCTTTGCTAGAGACTAAATGCTGAAGTTTTAAAATGTCCAATCCTCCAATGAAATCCTATTTCTAGCCTGTAAGACCACTGCTCTGCCTCTACAGCATTATAATCAAACTGATAATAAGGCTTTTTAAAAGGAAGATCATAGGGAAGAAACAGAAAATCATTTTATAGCAAAGACAAAGCTATAGTCTTGCAATCGGAATATCACACTTACATCATTTCAGAGAAAGGGAAATAAAAAGAAAGGCTAATTGCTTATAGTTCACCTACTGTCATTAATTCTTGTGCCTTTATCTAAGAACAATTTATTTGGAACTTTACTTGAATCTTTGGAATTTAGAGCAATTGTGACCCCAGGAGAACAAGTGTTTCTTGGAAGTCTTGACACTTCCAGTATTTCTGTGAGACACAGTGCAGAAAGGAATAGAGAACCCTTTCCTAGTCTAGCAGATTAGATCATTGGCAGTAAATACAGAAATATTAACAAGTGGCTGTGTGTCTGGAGCTGGATACCAGCACTAAGCACTGACCAAGCTTGATTTATGTCACGGAAGACCCATAATCAACATAATGATAATTGTTTATAGCAGGTACATGGTTTGTTATTTCTTTGCTGGATTTACACTTTCCCACACCCAGTGGTGACCAGTGGTTTCCATTCATAAACAAAAATGAAATGTGATAGTTGATATAGTTTAAGATTTACCTCATACACCTGAAGGCCAATGATAAATATTCACCTTCAGAACAACACGCAACGTTACTGATTAAACAATTAAGATTTAGAATCAATGGTGGGTCCGATCCCTCTTTAGAACCTCAGTGATCACATGGTCAAGATTGGTCCATGTGCAATTACAGCCATAAGACACCCACACTGCCGCCACAAGCTATTCAATACCAGATTTGCAGCTCTACCTGCTGGCATTAAAGTCCTGTAGGGTTTAAATCACTTTTGGGATTTACCAGGAGATGTTAAGCCGGTATTGTAGACCAGAGCAATAGTGGCTCTGGGCAAATCACCCTAATAGTGCATCGAATAAATACACAAGGTAGGTTGTAATATGTTGTCTGAGTTCTTCTACCTGAAGTAGAAACACATTAGTAAGCTCTTGTACCAGACATTTATACCTAAGGTCTGATAAGGTCAATGCTTTATTCTTAAAATCTACTGTCAAGAGTCTACGTTGGCCATCCATTATATATTTATAATACATAAGGCTGGGCATTTTCAATGGGGAGGTGCAGTGGTGAGAATCTATATTACAGTCACTCAGTGAGGTCACTGAGTGACTTCCTGTATTCCACTGCCCCTCCCCGTCTCTCCCCTCCCTGTATTAGTCATTTATATAGGAAGCCCTGTTTATTGTTGACAGACAATGTTCCTTCTTTCTCTTTTAATAGGAACGGTAATTAACTATTTATACACTAAACAGGGATTCCTATATAAATGACTAATACAGGGAGGGGGAGAGACAGTGGTAGTGGACAGGTTTTTTTTGGCTGACCTTATGTATTATAAGAAATAATACGCTACCTACAGTGTAATATATGGATTTACTTCACCTCGGAGTTCCATGTCCTGTATAAAAGCTCTCGACCTTCGGCCTTGGGCTTCTATATGGTCATGGAACTCCTTGGTGGCGTAGTATCCTTATATTACACTGTAGGTAGCGTATTATAAATATAATTTACACAGAACATGTACAGTATGAAATTCCCAACCAGTTTTGCATGAAGGGTCGGTTTGTAAGAAACATTGAAATGTTTTTCCACAAAAAATATAACAAATTCCCCTTATCTTCAGTGCAAAATGTCACTTCTTTATTTGAAATCTATATGGTAGGATATGGGTCACCGTGAACCATTGTGAGTATGAGGAAATTTATTTCACTCCAGGAAATCCTTAGATCATGTGTCCTCAGTTTGCTAATGATGTTTGGTTCTCACTAATAAATGATTTACCTTTAATTAGATTCTGTCACCCTTCCAGATATTGTAAATAGAATGTTACAGTAAATTAGTATCTAGTTCTAGATATTGTGTAATACCCCTAAGTTTTTTTGCTTTAGCTACTAATAGCTAATGTTCCCACCCATTTGTCTGCCTATAAACCCAATAACAGCACCCGGGGTATGGACCTAAACTGCTAGAGGCCCATGGAGAATTTTGCTCAGGATGAGGATTCTAGGCTAGAAATCTGATGTCTATACCCCATGGCTTATCTTTCACTATCACTGACAATCTTCTAAATCACAGGTGAATCTTCAGGTGAACAATTAGTAGGCCTCCGCCCTCTGATGGCTGGACCAGCTAAACTCCGGAGCCTGTACATGGGCAGAGGAGCCAGGTTGGGGAGCTGTCATGGGCTTATTTGATGGCTGTTAGCCGAAGAGACAGGGAAGACATATTGGGATGAATATCAGACTTCAGGGACATTGTGGGGAAATGGTAAGTAAAGCCGAATGGCATCTAAAGGTAACTTTCACTTAGGGTTAAACTTGCCTCTCACATTGTTTAACATTCTAACTAAGGGCGGTGAACTGAACATGCTTTTTGGCCTTTTCACAAATTCTGTTGGAGAGGAACTGTTTACAGTACAATAAATCATGTCTGCAGAGCTGACTCCAGGTTTAAGGAAGGGGGGCTTACCTACCCACTGCTAGTGCATGGCAGCTGTAATGCAGTGATGGGAACTATCACAAGAAAACAATTTTTTTTAAATGGAACAACATATTTCACATCTAGATACACAGGGAATAAAAAAATGATTTTATTATAACTTAATAACGTTTCCTTCAGGGGCGTAACTACCAGGGAGCAGGGGGAGCAATCGCAGGGGGGGCCTGGGAGCCAAGGGGGCCCCATCTCCTTAGTTTTCCTATGACAGATATAAACTGTGGTTAAAGCATGGATAGGGGCCCCAAGGGGGCCCAGTGATTCCTAGTTATGCCACTGATTTCCGTAACTGGCTAATATTTGAATAGGGAGCAGATGATATGGAAATGACCCAGCTCTGGTTGCAGAGAGAGGTGCCACTGATATATCTGTCAGCAGGGAGATGTTACAGTCCAGAAATAGTGCGGAGGAGGAGATTTCCTAAGCTCCTATTAATCAGTGGTTGTTAACATGGAATCAAGCTCAGATGTTTCAAACTTAAACTTTGTAAACATTCGTACAGCACTGTCCACTATCTATTCAGCTTAACAAATTCTAATTATCTGTAATTATATCTATTCTGGGGTAGCACTACTAATTATACTGTGCACATACTTAGAAGAACATTTAGTAGTGCTCGGCAGTTACAGCACTGAGCTGTTCTAGCAACATCCATGTAATTACCGGAACTGGTAACTAGAGGACCAAACGGTGAAAAGAAATAAGGTTTATGGAGCATAATATAAAATCAACTGTTTGTTGGCTGCATTGATGCATTTATGAAAGGTAATATGTAAATACAGCCATGTCAATAACATAAATTCCACTAGTCTGGCCCATAAGCTATAGTAGGTTGGGGGCCCCTAAATTAGTGGTAGGTGTCTCCCCAATGCTGGACATACACTATTAAGACATTAAAGGGCAAATCAAACCCCAAAATCAAACTTTTAATATAATGTAGCTCCCCCCCTGCCCAGACCTAAACGCTATATAATTTCTTTTAAAATCAAATCCGAAGCATACCTACATGCCACTCCTGCAGCATGCTCCTTGCGGCTTCCTGTTTGCAGGAAGTTGCAAACAGGAGCCTGACCGGCAGCCACATCTGTGATTGGCTGAGAGGCAGCCAGTAACAGTAACAATGGAGATGCCGCGGGAACAAAGGCATGTAAGTATAATTCAGATTGATTTTTTTTTTTAAATAATGCAGCGTTTTGGTCCAGGCAGGAGGGAGCTACATTATACTAAAAGGATTTAACGATAGACATCTCCATCACAAAGGATGGATCCGGTTGGTGGGAGGGAGGGGGGGGGGGAAAGGGCTCCTCTGCACATGCCTGAAGTAACCGAGAGGTAGAAACCTTTCCCAGAGGAAGACAGCTCCTACTCGTCAGTTTCCTGGACTTTGACAAGACAAAGCAGGAGAACCATGAGGAGCTGGGATGTAAGGGTATAAGACATCATAGGCACATCAGAACGTGTGTAGTGTCTGGGCTCCTTAAGGCTAAGTACAAATAGGTTGATTTTCAAATCAACCAACCGCCTATCATATGGTTGTGACATAGTCACCTTTAATGTTGTTCTATGTGTCTGCAGGAATAAATCTCTTCCCTTCCCATCTTTCCTACTTGCTGGCCAGCAAAATCTTTTCTTGTTCTTTGCTTTCCCTTTCGCCTATCCTACACAGTACACAGGGATGCAAAACAACTTTGTTTTCTATATGGCAATGCTAGGGTTAAAAGTCATGCTGAATCTGTTCGGATAGCAGGTAATTAAGCATTTAAATATACTTTCATTTTGCTGTGTTTGCATTAATTATAACCATTACTTTTTGTACAAATGTTATAGTAATAGTTATTTTGTATTATTTTTGATATTGTTGTATTTACTATGCAAAGCATGCTGGGATTCCTTGGGTATAAAACGCTGCTCCCAGGCAGCCCAAAAACTTTGGTTTTGGACTGTAACAAGACCTGTGCTAAGGCTGCTCTCTGCTAACATACCTGAGCTGTAAAACAGAATCAAATAAAGTTTTATTCAGCAATTCCTGCTTAATCTTTGCAAGGACCCTATCACAATGGTTATTGGCTGTAAATTAAAAGTTGTTCCCTGAATGATTTTTTTGGTCCAAACAATTGGACGTGTTGTTAAATCACAGGCCATATGATCACTTTCATTCTCATTACAGGTCAGTATATTAATTGATTGATCTGTCAGGGCAGAATTTAAAGGGCATGTCCACCATCAAAACTATAATACCCCGCTACTGGCCCCATCATGTAGTGTAGTGTAATCCTTACCTCACATCCCAGCTCCATAAGGTTCTCCTGTAGTCCCCCCCCAAAGTCCCAAAAACTGCCCACCAGGAGGATAGCAGGACTCTGCCTCCTACCTGGCCTCCGGGAGAAGTTTGGCATGCGTACTGCAGCCCTTCTCCCCCTCCCTCTCCCTCCCTCTAAGGATTCCCTCCCCCTAGCGTAAATCCCTTTAGCTATAGGATTCCCCCTGTCCCCCCAGCCCCAACCGCTATATTTATATGCTTAGAAAGCTCCCCAAACTTTACTTACCTTCCCTCTTTCCCCTGCCGAAATGAACACCCGGCAGCCACGTCCGTGATTGGCTGCCGCTCAGCCAATCACAGACGCGACTGCCGGTCCCGCCCCTCTGCTTGCATTTTCTCGCAAGCAGAGGGCCGGCAGTGCGGCGGAGGAAAGAGGGGAGGTAAGTAAAGTTTGGGGAGCTTTCTAAAAATATAAATATAGCGGTTGGGGCTGGGGGGACAGGGGCAATCATATAGCAAAATTTTGTTTTTAGGGTGGACATACCCTTTAAGGCTGAAGTTGGCCCATTCAAACTAGCCCTACACACATAGTAACAGTGTCGGAATAGAAAAATATTAACATAGAATTGATATAAAAATAGGACACTAAAAACAGAGTAGAAAAAATGGTTCTAAAATATCACCAATCATATACAAATATTTATACATCAATCATTATTTTATATAAGAATTTATCAGGGTCAGAGATACTGTAGGGCATTAATCTACTCTTTCATCATCCTCTGGATACTTGTATCTTATATAGATTGTATTTGTTTTTTATTAAATACTAGCTGGTTAAGCCTGTTACCATAACGGGCGCTAGATACATCTCTCCCTCTCCTCCTCGTACTGTCCGGATCACTGAATATATTCGCTTAGCCGCAAGACTCCTCCTCGCTAACGAACTGTCCAGATCCACATAGCCAAGACTCCTCATCGCGCATGCGTACAAACGAAAAGCCACACATGAATTCACGGACGCACATTAAGCCATTTATTATATAGGATGACACTCACAGCAGAGGAGGCACAACAACCCAGGAGGAGGAAGGTGCATTGCAAGGTTAGTATCTTAGTCTATGAATGCCAGAGAGGTTTGTAAGCTAACTACACCACCTTACATCACCTACCTCAACTGGATTTCATCTTAAAAAATGCTCTTAATAAAATAAGGCCACTGATGGGATTTTTATAATTAGTAAACCCCCGATTCGTTAAAGAATCGCAAATCCCGTTCCCCCTGCATTTAAAGACCTCTCCCCTCTCTCCCCCCCCTCCGTCTCTTTCCTTTCTCTCTCTCTCCCCCTTTCTCTTTCCCATCTCCCTCTCCCCTCTATCTCTCCCCCTCTCTCTTTTCCATCTCTCTCTCCCCTCTCTCTATCCCTCTCCCCCTCTTTCTCTCTCCCTCCCCCGCCTCTCTCTCCCCTCATTTTCCGCAATACATTATCTCAGCATCTTGCTTGCCTCCATTCATCCAAGTCCCTACTACTTCCTTCTATACCAGCCACTCATCAATCGCATGGGCAGCACCTCAGTGTGAGAAAATGGGTCCAGCGTCCATGGCTGACAACTCTGGTTTAGTACTGTATATAAAATATTTTCAGGCAGGTCTGATCAGTGTTGGTTCAGTAGAATGGAAGCCACACACTGGTTGATTTTATTTAGTCATTTGTATTGATTGTAACAAAAAAAATGTCATGCACTAAATGTTGCACCTGACCGAGAGGTAGGATCAGTTATCTTGTTATCAGTCGGTGGTACATTGCAATATTCAGCCCTGTCAATTAGACTTTTTTAAGTAATCGAGATTGGACCTTGTGATCGTATAACATTATTCCAAGTCAATCTGATTAAACTATCTATCAGAAGGAAACACAAGCTTGTGTGGTTTTCCCCCTTAACTAGTAAAAACTATTAATTTCTCATACATGGTCAGGGAGTTAAAGAGGGTCTAATAAGGGCACAACTGGGCCATCCCAATATTGTACAATTTCAGCCTGGAAAACATGAGATGAGATCTCTAGAGGTCGCGCTTCCCTGTCCCCAAATAACCAAGGGAATGACATTCCTCTACATTCCGATCCAAGGTTCTATAAATGATATTAATCTCTCGTATTGTTTCTGCCACATAGATATTCAGTTATATAAGGAAAGGATCATCCTTACCTGTAATTATACAATAATTAGGAGGCTCGAGAACAGCTCCATAAAACTGGATGACATTCCGGTGGCTGAGCATGCTCAGTATTTCTGCCTGTTAAATACAAGTAATGACAATAACACAGGTTATATGAGGGGCTAGGTATATTTACATGGAAAAACAACATAATGTCAGCACGAGACGATATAAAGCAGATACTTTTTAATATAATAATTTAATAATCTTTAGATGATTTGTTAGTTTGATTTTACATTTCACTCAGGGATTTATCTTGTATATTTTTAAGCAGACGTGGGTGATTTGTGAACAGCCCGATTAGCTGGCGTTAACCGCCACGTATCGGTTGCATCGGCTGCGCTGGTTTCATTTGCGATGCAGTAACCAATCACATGTTATAAAATGTTTTCTAAGTGTGTTAGCCCAGTAAAAAGGTAACATCTGATGCAGTCAGAAAGAACAGAAATAGCACATTCACAAAGATACCAAAAGATGTGTCTCACCTCTCCCTTTGCTGGATGATTTATGAAATGAACCTGTGGGTACTAGGGGTCGGCTCCCATAATCCACCTAAGATGGGCACACCTAGCTAAGTGTACACAGTACACTTTACAGGAAGCTGCAGCCTTGCTTCCTGGAAGCTGACAACCAGTCATGTTACAGCTCAGAGATCATACCTCCCTCTGATATAGAACATAGATTTCAGTGCAGTTGTTGTGTAAACATATCAAATTCGCCTGTCCCTCACAATGATACATTTCTTTTTATACGAAAATGAAAAGTAATCTTTGCAGTGTATTTGTAGTTATATGTAAGAAACATACAGGGTTATTTAATAAAAGTTCTTATCGTTAAAAATGGTGCTAATTTTGCCCCAACCAATCAGATCTTATGTAACATTTGAAAGCCAACATCTGATTGGTTTGGGCAAAATTAGCACCATTTTTAACCATAATAACTTTTATTACATCTCCCTGATAATATTAAGATTTTAGAAAAAAAGTAAGTCTGGGAATCAAACCATTCTACCACTATCCTACAAGGGCTACTAGGTGGAACGTAGATGTAGAATCTTGTGCTAAGTATATAATGGAAACAATAAAATAGAGTAAGTTTGGGGATCTGAACCTGTGACCTAATGGTCGGTCTGTTTCTAAAATCAGCACTTTAGCAGTAAGTCACCACATGCAGAAGTACGAGTACATTTAGAATAATTTTGCTAGGGAAAAATAGCAGTTACATTTTTTTGACTATTTCATATAGCTCCAGGAAGGCTGTCACCAATTCACAATGGTTGGTAAATAAAAAACAGCTGTAATATAGAGTTTTGTACATAAAGAAAATTTATATTTTTCTACAAATTTCTATAGATTTTATTTTACAAGTATTTTGTATTGTTTGAGCCAGCAGACTTAAACCTGTGACTTCTTGGGCTGTTCCTAAAAACATGGCACTTATACTGTGTGTTTTGCCACCAGAACTACAACAAGAACACAGTTACATTTGGAAACTTTATCTTTCACTAGTAACAAGCTAGAAACAGTGAATAGAGCGTGGCTCTTTGAAGCCTACATGGGCTATGAGTTGTACCGGCAACAACATGTAAGCCTTCTTAAGCCTCGTACACACGTCCGATGTATGGCCATGTGCACAACAAATGATTGTTTCGTCCAATAATCGCACATGTGTATGCATTCGGTCGGGTGTCGTTCATAGATCCGCCATACACACACATAACTGTTGGCCAAAACGGACATTCGTAGGGCCTGTGTGTCGTGCGCTCGGGGATCATTCGTCAGTCCATGTGTCGGACACGTGTACGAGGCTTTAGTTACAGAATCTATTACATAAATATACTAAGTGCAATGAATCGGTGTTCTGTGGTAAAAAGCTTTCACGTTAGGATTTTAAAAAATTAAGTTTAGTTCTCCTTCAAATAAGCCATAATGTTATTTACACAAACAGACTTTTAATGGAACCTCTGATTCAAACCCAATTTGATAGGAATTTTCCATTTCCAAATGTCATTTTTTGAATTTTTAATTTTTTAATATTCAATTTTCAAAGCAAATTCAGAGTTTTGAAAATTTCTAATAAAAAAAAAAAACTGTTGGATCCGCATTTTCAAAACCAGCAGTTCCGAATGAGAACCAGGAGGGTTTCGAAACCCGGATCCATTACTACTATTTAGCAAAGGGAATTTCCTTTTGCATAATTTAGGACACTGCAGATGACCTGACCCAGCAATGGAAAGCAATACCTTATCAACTTCGTAGGCTGTACACATAGCTGCATTAGGAAAAACTAAGCTGGTTTCTTTACAGCTTATTCTACAGACATAAAAACTAAATCTAAATATGCTTGTGAAGGTTCTCATTCATCCAGGTCATGGTATATCTGTTGTATTCAATTAGATCAACTGGACTTGAAATGTAGTTCTTGAAGACGTTTCGCTAGTCATCCGACTGGCTTTCTCAATTCAGAATGACTTGTACAAGAATCACCCCCATCCCTCTGTTATTTACTGTCCTGGAATAGACCCCTATAGATCTTCAGGCTCAAGCAATAACCTTAGTTCCCACAAGGTAGGATTTAGTGAATTACTTATATTTCAACTTCTTTCTGGTTCTGAAAAAGGATTTCTTCTTTTGGGAATCTCTAGACTTCCATCCATTCTCCAGAGATTTGGGAATTTCTTCTTAGCAGACTAGGGTTGCCCACTTATTGGAGGTGAAACCTCTTCTCTCTCTGACGTGGGTGGTAGTGCCACCGGGGAGAGGAGCAGATCAATCCAGCTTCACATTTTCATTAGCTACTCAATTAAACACTGACATGTTGGCTTAGCTAGAATAGGGGGACAAAATGAAAAAGGAAGGGTCTTGCTATTGAAAGACATTAAAATAGTATCACTACAATATAGATGGCGGGATGTGTTTTTACACCCTTTTGGCTCTGTTCTCGCCGCTGGTACGGGAGTCTACGCACTTTTGACTCTGTTATTGATGCCTGAACAGGGGTCTGGGCCATGGGAACCTTTTTGATGGTGACCAGAATGGGGATCTGCACCCTGGCTGCCGGAACAGGGGTCTGGACCATTTTATCTTTGTTCTGGCCTCTGGAACAGGATTCTGCACGCTTTGGCTCTTTTCTAAGTGTCTAAACAAGATCTGAACCCTTTTGGCACTGTTCTGGCTACTGGAACAGGGGTCTGCACCTTTGCAACTTTTTCTGGCCTCCAGAACTTGGGTCTGCAGCCTGATTACTCTGTTTTGGCTGCTGGAACAGAGGTCTACACCTTTTTGGCTCTGTGCGGGATGCCAGAACAAGGGTTTGGACCCTTTTGGCTCTGTTCTAGCCACCAGAAAATGGGTCTGGACCCTTTTGGATTTGTTTTGGTTGCTGGAAGGGGGTCTGCACCTTTACGACTCTGACCTCAGCAATAGGAGTCTGTAGCCTGGGAACTCTGTTATGGCCACCAGAACAAAGGCCAGCATCGTGGGAACTCTGTCCTAGAGACCAAAACAAGGGTGTGCAGCCAGTGAACTCTGTTCTGGCGACTGGAACAGGGGTCTGCACCCTTGCCCCTTTTTTGTGGCTGCTGGATGGGGTTCTTCACTCCTGTCCCTCTTCTGGCGGCCAGGACGGGGGTCTTTACTCTTGCCACTTTGTCCTGGCTGCTGGGGAACTCTGTTCTGGCCACCGCAATGGGGGTCTGCACCCTTGCCACTGTTCTGGACACTGGAATGGGGGTCTGCACCATTGCCACTGTGTTCTTTCTGCCAGAACAGGGGATTCTGCACACTTTGGCTCTTTTCTAAGTGTCTGAACAAGATCTGAACCCTTTTGGCACTGTTCTGGCTACTGGAATGGGGGTCTGCACCTTTGCAACTTTTTTCTGGCCTCCAGAACTTGGGTCTGCAGCCTGATAACTCTGTTTTGGCTGCTGGAACAGAGGTCTACACCTTTTTGGCTTTGTGCGGGATGCCAGAACAAGGATTTGGACTCTTTTGGCTCTGTTCTAGCCACTAGAAAATGGGTCTGGACCCTTTTGGGTTTCTTTTGGTTGCTGGAAGGGGGTCTGCACCTTTGCGACTCTGACCTCCACAATAGGAGTCTGTAGCCTGGGAACTCCAGCATCCTGGCTGCTGCTTTTCTGGCTGCTGGATGGGGTTCTGCACTCCTGTCACTCTTCTGGCGGCCAGGACGGGGGTCTTTACCCTTGCCACTTTGTTCTGGCTGCCAGGGAACTCTGTTCTGGCCACTGCAATGGGTCTGCACCCTTGCCACTGTACTGGACACTGGAATGGGGGTCTGCACCATTGCCACTGTGTTCTTTCTGCCAGGACAGGGGTCTGCACTCCTGCCACTGTTCTGGTGGCCAGGATGGGGGTCTTCACCCTTGCCACTTTCTCCTGGCTGCCGGGCAACTCTGTTCTGGCCACCGCAATGGGGTCTGCAGCCCGGAAACTCTTTTCTGGTAACTGCAAAGGGGGTCTGCAGCCTGGGAAATCTGTTCCTCTTCTCGGCACTTTGCCACATACCATGTGGTTTATACTTGAGTATAAACCGAGATTTTCAGGCTAAAAATATAGCCTCAAAATTGAGTCTCGGTTTATACTTGAGTCAAAGACTTACCTGCTCCGGCGGCCTCTCGCTCCGCATACTCTGCTGACTGATGTCACTACTCGGCACCTGAAAGTGAGGCTGGCGCCGAGTAATGACATCAGCCAGCAGAGGAAAGTGGAGCATGCGGCCACCGGAGCTTAGAAGAGGATACAGAGCAGCCTGCAGGGGAACATGTGGAGCAGGTAGGAGAAGACAGAAGGGAGGAAGGCACAGTAGTTCCTGCAGTGGCTATTCCTTGCCACTGAATATGTTTGGAAACTACAACTCACAGCAACTAAAGGAATGAGGCTTTAATTGCCTTTTAAATGGACATAGGAATTCCCATACAGTAATAGCCAAATACAGTATTGCTATTACTGTATGGGACTTCTGATGTTCATTTAAAGGGCAACTAAAGCCTAAAAAGAATACAGAATCAGAAGGAGGATGATATGTATTGCTGCCTTCTGATTCTGTATTGTTTTGAGGCTTTAGTTGCCCTTTAAATAGACAGCAGAATTCCCATACAGTAATCCCATACAGTAATAGCTATATTGAATTTGGCTATTACTGTATGGGACTACTGTACAGAAATTCTGCTGTCCATTTAAAAGGCAACTAAAGCCTCAAAACATTGAATCAGAAGGCAGTAGTGATCATATTTCTACCCCTCGGTTTATACTCGAGTCAATAACTTTTACTCCTTTTTAGAGGTAAAAGTGGGTGTCTCGGTTTATACTCGGGTCGGTTTATACTCGAGTATATATGGTACATACAGGTATAATATTAATATTTGCAGATGGGACGTGTTAAAAAGGTGACATGATTACTTTCTCAAATGAAAATCTATTTAAAAATCAATTTGATATTATTATAAATTTGAGAATCGTACATGATTAAAGATGTGTTTTTGTGTTATATAAAAAATAAATTACTTAGAGAATTAACAGGTGTTGATGGGTGGAATAATGTTTATATATGATATTAATATTAGTGAGTGGGACAAGTGATGGCTAACATAGTACATAGTAACATAGTAATTGAGGTTGAATAAAGAAATACATACATCAAGTCCAATATTTTCACCCTCCTTTTTAACCCTACCTAACAGTTGATCTAGAGGAAGACAAAAAACCCAGCTAAAAAGTGAGAGGAAAAAATTCCTTCCTGACTCCAAATGGCAATCGGAAAATATCTCTGGATCAACCAGAACTACAGTATATGTATTAATATCAGTAATTCTCAATATTTTTTAGTTTTAGAAACCTCTATAGCCCACATTTAAAGCTATTCAGTAAACTTGCCATTACCACATCTGCTGAAAGACCACAGTTTCACCGTTCTCACTGTTAAGAAACCTTTCCTAACCTGAAGATGAAACGTCTTTTCTTCCAATCTTAAAGGATGCCTATGTGTCCTCTGATATAACCAATTAGTAAACAATTCACTAGACGTTTTACTTTTGGGCCCATTAATATATTTGTATAAAGTGATCATATTCCCACGCAAACGTCGCTTCTCTAATGTAAATAGTTCTAACTTGTCTAATCTGCCTGCATACTCAAGCCCCTCCATTACCTTTATTATTTTAGTTGTCCTTCAGTTCAGTTAGGGGTTCAGAAACCTTTTGCCAGGAAGACAGCTCCTGCACTTCACTTTCCTGGACTTTGGACAAGTACCGCAGAGGAACCATTTGGATCAGAGATGTACACTACACTGTGGGGCCAGCATGGCGTTAAATTTTAGTTTTGTGGTGGATATGCTTTTTAATACGTTTTTTTTTCCTTTTTCTTTCATATTCTAGGGAGTGAAAGACATCAGTAGATAATATTATGATTTAACTATGATTGTTTTGTTTTGTTTGTTCCTTAACCCAGGGCCACTTCTACCATTAGGCAGAGTGAGACATTTGTCTCAGGCGGCACCCCTGCACTGAAGAAGAAAGGCGGCCAGACGGCAGTGGTTGGGAAAAAAAGTTTTCCTTGACCAGTCAAGAAAAAAATAATTTCCCCTAGTAACAGATGTGATTTTGTTAAAATCATTTTATATGTTAGGTTAGCTTTAGTTTGGTAAGGCTAGTTTAGATTAGTTGGGTTACTTAGGGCCCTCTGAAAGAGTGACGTTGGACATGGTGGGGGGCTTACAAATCTTTTGGCTAAAATTTTTTATACTACAGAAAGTATGGCATTTCTAATGCATAATCAAGGGCGGCATTCAAAAGTTTGTCTCAGGCAGCAAAAACCCTAGAAGTGCCCCTGCCTTAACCAACTAATTAAAACAAACTCACAAATACAAGGTCTAAGCTAAACTATCCCCTGTAATATACAAGGTTTAAATATAATAAAATTCTTTCTTAAACAAGAAACTACTCATGCCACTCCCAAATTACATAACATGTACTACTCTTTGGACAGACAAATGGATAGTACAAAATGTTACTAAAGCAGAAATTTTAACCAAAACCTTTTCTGATCATGCACCTGTTCTTTTTGATATTGCTAAAAAAATAAATACTTCCAAATTTACCCTGTGGAAACTAAATCCATAATGATAATGAATCTTCTTATTTACCAACCCTTTCACAAACAAAAATAGAATCAGTCAATGCACCCATGCATTAATGGATATCATCAAAGTCATTACTTAACTAAACAACCAAGCTCCAGGAGCTGATGGATTTACAAATAAATACTATAAAAGGAAATACAAATATCCTGAGTCCTTACCTAAAAAACATTTTCAATATAGAAGTCGAAACATGGCAATTTTCCACAAAAAAAAGTTGCTACAATAGTCCCAATACTAAACCAAACAAAGATATAACAAAAATAGCAGATTATAGACCAATTTTAATGTTAAACACAGACACAAACATTTTTGCAAAAATAATAGCTAATAGACTCCAACCCTTACAAACCATCTAATAAAAAGAATATCAATATAAAATACAGAATATAAAATAAATAAATTTGCAGATAATATCCTCCTATTACACCCCAATAAAATCCCTCAACATCTAACAAACCACCTTTGCCCAGTTTGGGAGAATATCCTTCTCCAAAATAAATCATACACTCTTGGAATAAACACATCTGTAGCCTTGAAAATGTATCTTTCAGCTAGATACAACTATAAATGGACAAATGATACAATAACATACCTAGCAATACAACTTACTACACTGATTACTGATCTCTTCAAACATAATTTTAAAACCTTCCAAAAGACATTGATGGGGATCTCTCATTATGGTCAAACAAATACTTTTTGTGGCTAGCTAAAATATCTATTATTAAAATGATCCTACTTCCAAAACTCCTTTACAAATCAAGAGCACTACTTATCCCTACTCCTGCATTATTTTTCAATAAAATCTAAAAAACAATAAATCACTTTCTTTGGAATAAACAGAAATCAAGAATAAACATACATATCTTGGCCAAATCCAGATCTATGGCTGGCATAGGATATCCAATCATGAGAGATTATTATAATGAGGATTTGGCTATTACTGTATGGGACTACTGTATAGGAATTCTGCTGACCTATTAAAGGGCAACTAAAGCCTTAAAACAATACAGAATCAGAAGGCAGTAGTGGTCACATTTTCTATCCTCGGTTTATACTCCAGTCAATCACTTTTACTCCTTTTTTCAGGAAAAATTAGGTACCTTGTTTAAACTCGGTCGGTTTATACTTGAGTATATACGGTATAAATCATCAGGGGTGTCCCTAGGGTTTTTGGCACCTGAAACAACTTTGAATGCCGCCCCTAGACTGAGCGGCGCGCGTAGCGCGCCGCCACGGTAAAGGGTGTGGTGTTTAAGCGTGTGGGCGTGGTTAGCGTGTGGGTGTGGCGGTTGTTGCATGGGCGTGACAAATTAATCATTTTGTGGCTTGGCGTGTAGGCGTGGCTTAGCGTGTGGGTGTGGCTTGTGCATGGGCGTGGCAAATTTTATAATTTGTTTTTGAAAATGGTTCTCTATTTTTAGAAAACACTAAAACATGTTGGTGCAACTGGTACATTACATTAGAAAGCCCTACCATACTCTGTACAATAAAAGATGTTGTGGTGTAACTGGTACATTACATTAGAAAGCCCTACCATACTCTGTACAATAAAAGATGTTGGTGCAACTGGTACATACATTAGAAAGCCCTACCATACTCTGTACAATAAAAGATGTGGTGTGCAACTGGTACATTACATTGAAAGCCCTACCATACTCTGTGGAATAAAAGATGTGGCCAAAAGATTTGTAAGCCCTGCTACCACGTCTAAGGTAGACTCTTTCAGCAGGGCCCTAACTAACCTAACTATTCTAACCTAGCCTAACCTAACAAATCTAACTAAAGCTAACCTGACCATATGAACTTAAACAATATCCAACACATCTTAGTGGAAAAAAATACATTTAAAGACATCTGCAGCAAAAACATCTTTGGAATTGTAATCTGATGGAATCTATAGTCTACAGTTATATCTGTCATTAGGCAAATTCAATAAGAGTCATTTAGTTAATCTTTTGGTCAAAACCTTTCAATACCATGAACAAAACAAAGTGAAATAGACCGATCATACTTGATAAACTAATCTTACTAAATTACATTACTTTTTCAATGCAACTTAAAAATATTAGGTTAAATGCATTCTTATCTGGTGCCGTCTCTCTTCTCTTCAGCAAGAGGCATCAAGTTGTACCATTACTACAGATTCATCTGTTCAGACCATATCTCAGCTGTTTTGATTGGATTGCAGCTTTTTCTTGTTCCAAGACATGGCAGTTGGAAACTTTGTTGTGGTCAGTTCAAGGAAATGTGGACATCCTGAAAAGAAATACTGAAGCTCAGTCATGAAGTTGGTTGTGAAGTGAGTGTATTTTAAGAATGTAGAACTCTTACCATGATTGTGAACAGTGAAGGGATCTAGTGTTTGCCATTTGAATCATCTTGTTTTAAAGATTGTTTTTGTGGACAGAGTACAGAAGACTGCACTGCTGCTGAAATGAGCTGAAAAAAGAAAACATTCAGTAAAGCCAATAGGTAGGAAGAAAACAAAGCTTAGGCAAATAGTTTGAAAAAAAAAGTGTGTGGTAATGTGTAAGAATGCCAAACTCTTACCTTGATTGCGTAGGGTATCCAGCCTTTACTAGCCACATCGGCTCCTGAGGGATTGGAGGGTGCAGCTACTTGTGGATTCGAAGACACAGCAGGTGGAGAACTTAGACTGTTCAGATTCACAATCCGGATACCCTAGAAAAAAAGGAGGCAAAGTTTAGTTAAATAGGGGATGTACAGTGTGTGAATGCATGTGTGTAACAACGTAGAGCTTTCTTACCTTGGTAGCGTAGGGATCCAGCCTTTACAAGCCACATCGGCTCCGGACGGGATTGGAGGGTGCAGCTTTACTTGTGGATTCGAAGACACACAGGTGGAGAAACTTAGACTGTTTCAAGACTCACATCCGGATACCCTAGAAAAAAAGGAGGCAAAGTTTAGTTAAAGTAGGGATGTACAAGTGTGTGTTATGCAGTGTGGAACAACGTAGAGCTTTCTTACCTTGGTAGCGTAAGGGATCCAGCCTTTACTAGCCACATCGGCTGCTGACGGATTGGAGGGTGCAGCTTTACTTGTGGATTCGAAGACACAGCAGGTGGAGAAACTTAGACTGTTCAAGACTTAACAATCCGGATACCCTAGAAAAAAAGGAGGCAAAGTTAGTTACATAGGGGATGTACAGTGTGTGTTGCAGTGTGTAACAACGTAGAGCTTTCTTACCTTGGTAGCGTAGGGGATCCAGCCTTTACTAGCCACATCGGCTTCCTGATGGGATTGGAGGGTGCAGCTTTACTTGTGGATTCGAAGACCAGCAGGTGGAGAAACTTAGACTGTTCAAGACTTCACAATCCGGATACCCTAGAAAAAAAGGAGGCAAATTTAGTTAATAGGGGATGTAAAAGTGTGTGTATGCATGTGTGTAACAACGTAGAGCTTTCTTACCTTGGTAGCGTAGGGATCCAGCCTTTACTAGCCACATACGGCCTCCTGAGGGATTGGAGGGTGCAGCTTTACTTGTGGATTCAAAGACACAGCAGGTGGAGAAACTTAGACTGTTCAAGACTTCACAATCCGGATACCCTAGAAAAAAGGAGGCAAAGTTTAGTTAAATAGAGGGATTAAAGTGTGTGGATGCATGTGTGTAACAACGTAGAGCTTTCTTACCTTGGTAGCGTAGGGGATCCAGCTGTTACTAGCCACATCGGCTCCTGATGGGATTGGAGGGGTGCAGCTTTTACTGTGGATTCGAAGACACAGCAGGTGGTAGAAACTTAGACTGTTCAAGACTTCCACAATCCGATACCCTAGAAAAAAAGGAGGCAAATTTAGTTAAATAGGGGATGTAAAAGTGTGTGTATGCATGTGTGAACACGTAGAGCTTTCTTACCTTGGTAGCGTAGGGGATCCAGCCTTTACTAGCCACATCGCTCCTGACGGGATTGGAGGGTGCAGCTTTACTTGTGGATTCGAAGACACAGCAGGTGGAGAAACTTAGACTGTTCAAGACTTCACAATCCGGATACCCTAGAAAAAAAGGAGGCAAAGTTTAGTTAAATAGGGGATGTACAAGTGTGTGAATGCATGTGTGTAACAACGTTAGGCTTTCTTACCTTGGTAGCGAGGGGATCCGCCTTTAACTAGCCACATCGGCTCTGACGGGATTGGAGGTGCAGCTTACTTGTGGATTCGAAGACAGCAGGTGGAGCACTTTGGATCGTTCAGACTTCACAATCCGGATACCCTAGAAAAAAAGGAGGCAAATTTAGTTAAATAGGGGATGTACACAGTGTGTGTATGCATGTGTGAACAACGTAGAGCTTTCTTACCTTGGTAGCGTAGGGGATCCAGCCTTTACTAGCCACATCGGCTCCTGACGGGATTGGAGGGTGCAGCTTTACTTGTGGATTCGAAGACAGCAGGTGGAGCACTTTGGATCGTTCAAGACTTCACAATCCGGATACCCTAGAAAAAAAAGGAGAAAGTTTAGTAAATGAGGGATGTACAAGTGTGTGAATGCATGTGTAACAACATAGAGCTTTCTTACCTTGTAGCGTAGGGGATCCAGCCTTTACTAGCCACATCGGCTCCTGACGGGATTGGAGGGTGCAGCTTTACTTGTGGATTCGAAGACACAGCAGGTGGAGAAACTTAGACTGTTCAAGACTTCACAATCCGGATACCTAGAAAAAAGGAGGCAAAGTTTAGTTAAATAGGG
Organism: Hymenochirus boettgeri; assembly: GCA_019447015.1. Lineage (NCBI taxonomy): Eukaryota > Metazoa > Chordata > Amphibia > Anura > Pipidae > Hymenochirus > Hymenochirus boettgeri. Next base: position 301,863,634 of record CM033476.1, on the reverse strand, counting down.
GATGTACAAGGTGTGTATGCATGTGTGTAACAACGTAGAGCTTTCTTACCTTGGTAGCATAGGGGATCCAGCCTTACTACCACATCGGTCCTGACGGGATTGGAGGGTGCAGCTTTACTTGTGGATTCGAAGACACAGCAGGTGGAGAACTTAGACTGTTCAAGACTTCACAATCGGATACCCTAGAAAAAAGGAGGCCAAATTTAGTTAAATAGGGATGTACAAGTGTGTGTATGAATGTGTGTAACAACGTAGAGCTTTCTTACCTTGGTAGCGTAGGGATCCAGCCGTTACTAGCCACATCGGCTCCTGACGGGATTGGAGGGTGTCAGCTTTACTTGTGGATTCAAAGACACAGCAGGTAGGAGAACTTAGACTGTTCAAGACTTCACAATCCGGATACCCTAGAAAAAAAGGAGGCAAAGTTTAGTTAAATAGGGATGTACAAGTGTGTGAATGCAGTGTGTGTAACAACGTAAGCTTTCTTACCTTGGTAGCGTAGGGGATCCAGCCTTACTAGCCACATCGGCTCCTGACGGGATTGGAGGTGCAGCTTTACTTGTGGATTCGAAGACAGCAGGTGGAGCACTTTGGATCTTCAAGACTTCACAATCCGGATACCCTAGAAAAAAAGGGAGGGCAATTAGTTAAATAGGGATGTACAAGTGTGTGTATGCATGTGTGTAACAACGTAGAGCTTTCTTACCTTGGTAGCGTAGGGGATCCAGCCTTTACTAGCCACATCGGCTCCTGACGGGATTGGAGGGTGCAGCTTTACTTGTGGATTCGAAGACACAGCAGGTGGAGAAACTTAGACTGTTCAAGACTTCACAATCCGGATACCCTAGAAAAAAAAGGAGGCAAAGTTTAGTTAAATAGGGGATGTACAAGTGTGTGTATGCTGTGTGTAACAACGTAGGCTTTCTTACTTGGTAGCGTAGGGATCCAGCCTTTACTAGCACACATCGGCTCCTGAGGGATTGGGGTGCAGTTTTACTTGTGGATTCGAAACACGCAGGTGGAGAAACTTAGACTGTTCAAGACTTCACAATCCGGATACCTATGAAAAAAAGGAGGCAAATTTAGTTAAATAGGGGATGTACAAGTGTGTGTATGCATGTGTGTAACAACGTAGAGCTTTCTTACCTTGTAGCGTAGGGGATCCAGCCTTTAACTGCACATCGGCTCCTGACGGGATTGGAGGTGCAGCTTTACTTGTGGATTCGAAGCACAGGTGGAGCACTTGTGATCGTTCAAGACTTCACAATCCGGATACCCTAGAAAAAAAGGAGGCAAAGTTAGTTAAATAGGGGATGTACAAGTGTGTGAATGCATGTGTGTAACACATAGAGCTCTTACCTTGATAGCGTAGGGGATCCAGTCTTCACTAGCCACATCGGCTCCTGCGGGATTGGAGGGTGCAGCTTTACTTGTGGATTCGAAGACACAGCAGGTGGAGAAACTTAGACTGTTCAAGACTTCACAATCCGGATACCCTAGAAAAAAGGAGGCAAAGTTTAGTTAAATAGGGGATGTACAAGTGTGTGATGCAGCTGTGTGTAACAACGTAGAGCTTTCTTACCTTGGTAGCGTAGGGGATCCAGCCTTACTAGCCACATCGGCTCCTGACGGGATGGAGGGTGCAGCTTTACTTGTGGATTCGAAGACAGCAGGTGGAGCACTTTGGATCGTTCAAGACTTCACAATCCGGATACCCTAGAAAAAAAGGAGGCAAAGTTTAGTTAAATAGGGGATGTACAAGTGTGTATGCATGTGTGTAACAACGTAGAGCTTTCTTACCTTGGTAGCGTAGGGGATCCAGCCTTTACTAGCCACATCGGCTCCTGACGGGATTGGAGGGTGCAGCTTTACTTGTGGATTCGAAGACAGCAGGTGGAGCACTTTGGATCGTTCAAGAACTTCACAATCCAGAATACCCTAGAAAAAAAGGAGGCAAATTTAGTTAAATAGGGATGTACAAGTGTGTGTATGCAGTGTGTAACAACGTAGAGCTTTCTTACCTTGGTAGCGCTGTAGGGATCCAGCCTTTACTAGCCACATCGAATCCTGACGGGATTGGAGGGTGCAGCTTTACTGTGGTTCGAAGACAGAGGTGGAGCACTTGGATCGTTCAAGACTTCACAATCGGATACCTAGAAAAAAAAGGAGGCAAAGTTTAGTTAAATAGGGGATGTACAAGTGGTGAATGCATGTGTGTAACAACATAGAGCTTTTCTTACCTTGGGTAGCGTAGGGGATCCAGCCTTTACTAGCCACATCGGCTCCTGACGGGATTGGAGGGTGCAGCTTTACTGTGGATTCGAAGAACACAGCAGGTGGAGAAACTTAGACTGTTCAAGACTTCACAATCCGGATACCCTAGAAAAAAAGGAGGCAAAGTTTAGTTAAATGGGGATGTACAAGTGTGTGTATGCATGTGTGTAACAACGTAAGCTTTCTTACCTTGGTAGCGTAGGGGATCCAGCCTTTACTAGCCACATCGGCTCCTGACGGGATTGGGGGTGCAGCTTTACTTGTGGATTCGAAGCACAGCAGGTGGAGAAACTTAGACTGTTCAAGACTTCACAATCCGGATACCCTAGAAAAAAAGGGCAAATTTAGTTAAATAGGGGATGTACAAGTGTGTGTATGCATGTGTGTAACAACGTAGAGCTTTCTTACCTTGGTAGCGTAGGGGATCCAGCCTTTACTAGCCACATCGGCTCCTGACGGGATTGGAGGGTGCAGCTTTACTTGTGGATTCGAAGACAGCAGGTGGAGCACTTTGGATCGTTCAAGACTTCACAATCCGGATACCCTAGAAAAAAAGGAGGCAAAGTTTAGTTAAATAGGGGATGTACAAGTGTGTGAATGCATGTGTGTAACAACATAGAGCTTTCTTACCTTGGTAGCGTAGGGGATCCAGTCTTTACTAGCCACATCGGCTCCTGACGGGATTGGAGGGTGCAGCTTTACTTGTGGATTCGAAGACACAGCAGGTGGAGAAACTTAGACTGTTCAAGACTTCACAATCCGGATACCCTAGAAAAAAGGAGGCAAGTTTAGTAAATAGGGGATGTACAAGTGTGTGAATGCATGTGGTAACAACGTAGAGCTTTCTTACCTTGGTAGCGTAGGGATCCAGCCTTTACTAGCCACATCGGCTCCTGACGGGATTGGAGGGTGCAGCTTTACTTGTGGATTCGAAGACAGCAGGTGGAGCACTTTGGATCGTTCAAGACTTCACAATCCGGATACCCTAGAAAAAAAAGGAGGCAAAGTTTAGTTAAATGGGGATGGACAAGGTGAATGCATGTGTGTACAACGTAGAGCTTCTTACCTGGTAGGTAGGGGATCCAGCCTTTACTAGCACCTCGGCTCCTGACGGATGAGGGTGCAGCTTTACTTGTGGATTCGAAGACAGCAGGTGGAGCACTTTGGATCGTTCAAGACTTCACAATCCGGATACCCTAGAAAAAAAGGAGGCAAATTTAGTTAAATAGGGGATGTACAAGTGTGTGTATGCATGTGTGTAACAACGTAGAGCTTTCTTACCTTGGTAGCGTAGGGGATCCAGCTTTACTAGCCACATCGGCTCCTGACGGATTGGAGGGTGCAGCTTTACTTGTGGATCGAAGACGCCGGTGGACACTTGGATCGTTCAAGACTTCACAATCCGGATACCCTAGAAAAAAAAGGAGGCAAAGTTTGTTAAATAGGGGATGTACAAGTGTGTGAATGCATGTGTGTAACAACATAGAGCTTTCTTACCTGTGTAGCGTAGGGGATCCAGCCTTTACTAGCCACATCGGCTCCTGACGGGATTGGAGGGTGCAGCTTTACTTGTGGATTCGAAGACACAGCAGGTGGAGAAACTTAGACTGTTCAAGACTTCACAATCCGGATACCCTAGAAAAAAAGGAGGCAAATTTAGTTAAATAGGGGATGTACAGTGTGTGTATGCATGTGTGTAACAACGTAGAGCTTTCTTACCTTGGTAGCGTAGGGGATCCAGCTTTACTAGCACATCGGCTCCTGACGGGATTGGAGGGTGCAGCTTTACTTGTGGATTCGAAGACAGCAGGTGGAGCACTTTGGATCGTTCAAGACTTCACAATCCGGATACCCTAGAAAAAAAGGAGGCAAAGTTTAGTTAAATAGGGGATGTACAAGGTGTGAATGCATGTGTGTAACAACTAGAGGCTTCTTACCTGGTAGAGTAGGGGATCCAGTCTTTACTAGCCACATCGGCTCCTGACGGGTTGGAGGGTGCAGCTTTACTTGTGGATTCGAAGACACAGCAGGTGGAGAAACTTAGACTGTTCAAGACTTCACAATCGGATACCCTAGAAAAAAAGGAGGCAAGTTTAGTTAAATAGGGGATGTACAAGTGTGTGTGAATGCATGTGTGTAACAACGTAGAGCTTCTTACCTTGGTAGCGTAGGGGATCCCGCCTTTACTAGCCACATCGGCTCCTGACGGGATTGGAGGGTGCAGCTTTACTTGTGGATTCGAAGACAGCAGTGGAGCACTTTGGATCGTTCAAGACTCACAATCCGGATACCCTAGAAAAAAAGGAGGCAAAGTTTAGTAAATAGGGGATGTACAAGTGTGTGAATGCATGTGTAACAACAAGAGCTTTCTTACCTGGTAGCGTAGGGGATCCAGTCTTTACTAGCCACATCGGCTCCTGACGGGATTGGAGGGTGCAGCTTTACTGTGGATTCGAAGACCAAGCAGGTGGAGAACTTAGACTGTTCAAGACTTCACAATCCGGATACCCTAAGAAAAAAGGAGGCAAGTTTAGTTAAATAGGGGATGTACAAGTGTGTGAATGCATGTGTGTAACAACGTAGAGCTTTCTTACCTTGGTAGGTAGGGGATCCAGCCTTATACTAGCCACATCGGCTCCTGAGGGAGGAGGGTGCAGCTTTACTTGTGGATTCGAAGACAGCAGGTGGAGCACTTTGGATCGTTCAAGACTTCACAATCGGATACCCTAGAAAAAAAGGAGGCAAAGTTTAGTTAAATAGGGGATGTACAAGTGTGTGAATGCATGTGTGTAACAACGTAGAGCTTTCTTACCTTGGTAGCGTAGGGGATCCAGCCTTTACTAGCCACATCGGCTCCTGACGGGATGGAGGGTGCAGCTTTACTTGTGGATTCGAAGACAGCAGGTGGAGCACTTTGGATCGTTCAAGACTCCAATCCGGTACCCTAGAAAAAAAGGAGGCAAATTTGTTAATAGGGGATGTACAATGTGTGGTATGCATGTGTGTAACAACGTAGAGCTTTCTTACCTTGGTAGCGTAGGGGATCCAGCCTTTACTAGCCACATCGGCTCCTGACGGGATTGGAGGGTAGCTTTACTTGGATTCGAAGACAGCAGGTGGAGCACTTTGGATCGTTCAAGACTTCACAATCCGGATACCCTAGAAAAAAAAGGAGGCAAAGTTTAGTTAAATAGGGGATGTACAAGTGTGTGAATGCATGTGTGTAACAACGTAGAGCTTTCTTACCTTGGTAGGTAGGGGATCCAGCCTTTACTGCCACAATCGGCTCCTGACGGGATTGGAGGGTGCAGCTTTACTGTGGATTCGAAGACACAGCGGTGGAGAAACTTAGACTGTTCAAGACTTCACACTCCGGATACCCTAGAAAAAAGGAGGCAAATTTGTTAATAGGGATGTACAAGTTGGGTATGCATGTGTGTAACAACGTAGAGCTTTCTTACCTTGGTGCGTAGGGGATCCAGCCTTTACTAGCCACATCGGCTCCTGACGGGGATTGGGGGGGTGCAGCTTTACTTGTGGATTCGAAGACAGCAGGTGGAGACACTTGGATCGTTCAAGCTTCACAATCCGGTATACCCTAGAAAAAAAAGGAGGCAAAGTTTAGTTAAATAGGGGATGTACAAGTGTGTGAATGCATGTGTGTAACAACATAGAGCTTTCTTACCTTGGTAGCGTCGGGATCCAGTCTTTACTAGCCACATCGGCTCTGACGGGATTGGGGGTGCAGCTTTACTTGTGGATTCGAAGACACAGCAGGTGGAGAAACTTAGACTGTTCAAGACTTCACAATCCGGATACCCTAGAAAAAAGGAGGCAAAGTTTAGTTAAATAGGGGATGTACAAGTGTGTGAATGCATGTGTGTAACAACGTAGAGCTTTCTTACCTTGGTAGCGTAGGGGATCCAGCCTTTACTAGCCACATCGGCTCCTGACGGGATTGGAGGGTGCAGCTTTACTTGTGGATTCGAAGACAGCAGGTGGAGCACTTTGGATCGTTCAAGACTTCACAATCCGGATACCCTAGAAAAAAAGGAGGCAAAGTTTAGTTAAATAGGGGATGTACAAGTGTGTGTATGCATGTGTGTAACAACGTAGAGCTTTCTTACCTTGGTAGCGTAGGGGATCCAGTCTTACTAGCCACATCGGCTCCGACGGGATTGGAGGGTGCAGCTTTACTTGGGATTCGAAGACACAGCAGGTGGAGAAACTTAGACTGTTCAAGACTTCACAATCCGGATACCCTAGAAAAAAAAGGAGGCAAAGTTTAGTTAAATAGGGGATGTACAAGTGTGTGAATGCATGTGTGTAACAACGTAGAGCTTTCTTACCTTGGTAGCGTAGGGGATCCAGCTTTACTAGCCACATCGGCTCCTGACGGGATGGAGGGGTGCAGCTTTACTTGTGGATTCGAGACAGCAGGTGGAGCACTTTGGATCGTTCAAGATCACAATCGGATACCCTAGAAAAAAGGAGGCAAAGTTAGCTAAATAGTGGATGTCAAGTGTGTGTATATAGTATGTGTAGAATGACAAACTCTTACCTTGATGCGTAGGGGATCCAGCCTTTACTGGCCACTAGTCTTACAAAGGTGGCCTCCTGGCCTTCTGAGAAGCAAATTGTGATTGCATCATCCAGATTTAAGCTGTGAGACTAACTCACCTCAATAGATATTGTAGCAACGCCAACAAGTCTCTCCTGTGTCATCGTAGAGCGTAGGTATGTCTTTATTAATTTTAACTTGGAAAAAACTGCGTTCACCACTTGCAACGGTAACAGGAAGCGTTAGTAGTATACGAATGGCATGCAGATATTTGGAAGATTGTGCTCATCTTGGTTTTGTAGATATACTCTAGAACAGTCTTGGTGTCTTACAGTTGTGGGTAGATTTCTACAGAGTGCATACAGCTCATAGCATAACTCTCAGCATCAATATCTCTTTGGCTCTATGTGAAGAAACTTTTTCCAACTGATCACATCTGCGAACATGTCTTCCTTTGTTGACTCTATGACTTTTGGTATTGTATACAGTAAACCAAACTTGCTGTGTGCTCCTTGATTTGGTCAAATCGATCTTTTAGTGTGACTCCCATACACAATCTAGAACTCTGTAAAAAAATTCCACCTAAACTTTTGCTTTGGATCTGTAACCGGTTCATCCCGTGATTCATAGTCCAAATTGTCTCTTTGTGCGACGTACTCTACCAATTGTTCAGATGGAAAATTGCCATCAATGCCTAGTTCTTCAGCTAAACGTTGAGCAGTCTTGATGGAGTCTTCAATTTTTCATCTGACCGATATCTTGCAAGAACAGCCTGGTATTTCTATCTGCTCCACTGCACTAGTAGGTCTGTCTCAATTTCCTGAAGTCTTTACTTGTGAGGTTAACTTGAAATAATATGTCATACCACAGAACTAGTTCCACATACGAATTTAAAGTTGCAAATGTTATTCTGGATGCCTCTAGCTTCAGCAATAGTTTTAGACTTGGTTGCTCCCGTTAAATTTGTGTCTTCCATAGCAGTAGAGAGGGCATCGTCTATATTACCAAGCTGGTTTCGGACAGCTTTAACAGCATCAATGCGGCTTTCCCAGCGAGTGGTACTTAATGGTTTAAGTGTAAGCCACTGTTGTCTCTCTGACAGGTGTTGCTTTAAATGTTCCACCGATGTGTTGACGCAGAGAAGAACACATAAAGGCTCTGGATGATATTAAAAAAATCAACTGCCTCGACACAGCAGGATGCAGCATCACTAACCACGAGATTTAAAGAATGTGAATTGCACGGCACATAGAAAGCTCTAGGGTTTAAGCTTCGAACCTGAGCCTGCACTCCTTTGCTTTGCCTTTCATGTTGGACCCATTGTCATAGCCTTGGCCCCGCATGTCTTGTAAGTTCAATGAAAGTTTTTAGATTCTCAAGCAGCACTTTGTCATCCCTCCCTGTTGTGTCATCCACTTCAACAAATGACAAAAAGTGCTCTTTGATGGAAACTGTATCTGAGCCACTTTCAGTATCTTCAGTCGCTGTAACAAACGGACCATCAAAGTCATCTGCTCTGTATGACGATATCTGCGTGCAGTCCAATATAATGAGTAATACTTGGCAGCACTAAGTTTGTGTCAAAATTTCTCTCTAATCTCTATAGCGTTAAATTAATGATTTCATCTGGATCCTGGAACCAAGATAGGATGTGTGTCTCCTTGTTGGAACTCTTCTCACAGCTTCTCAAAAACGGCATCAAACTCGCTTATTGCCTCACAAAATTGAGGAAGTGCCATGGTTCTTTCATAAAGCTTGTTGGACTTGCCCACAATGCGATGTTCTGCGTAGCCAGAGTTCTGGTAAGTATAATGAGTCTTTTCAAAACTTTTTCCAGTGCTGTGTTTCAGATTCAATTTGTCTTTATTTGTGTCAGCAATGGTTAAATTCAGTCTTATCCTTGTCTCCAAATCTCTCCATTTGCAGAAGGCCTTTGTGTGGTAATCTGCTTTCTCATGATTAGACAAATTCCGATTTATATTCCTCCAGTCGTTAAATCCAGTTGTGCACAGAACGAATAAGAACCTTAGGAGGAAAATCTTACAGCAGAAAACAGAAGAGGCATCTCTGCTCACAGAGTACAGAAGCCACGGTCTATCCGCCTTCTCCGAATTTGCCAATTCCCGTCTATAATATTTCCGATGAAAACTTCTCTTTAGCTGTGCCTTTGGAAACGAAATTGGTTGACCTGCTGTGGACCATGCAATACAAGGAAATGTCTTAGTTCATTGGTCATATCCATCCACAGTGCAGGGTCTCTGAGAAGTGAGGAACTGAATTGTATGCATGGACGACTTGGTTCATTCGGTTCCTCCACAGGCATGTCTTCCTCCTCCACACAAATGGCTTGCTCCTCCACAGGCATGTCTTCCTCCTCCACGGAGGGCTTCTCCTCCACAGGGATGGCTTCCTCTCCACAGGGATGGCTTCCTCCTCAACAAATCTCCAGACAAATGGCTTCTCCTCCACAGGCACGTCTTCCTCCTCCCACATAAATGGCTTGATCCTCCCCAGGGATGGCTTCCTCCCCCACAGGCATGGCTTCCTCCTCCACACAAATCTCCAGACAAATGGCTCCTCCTCCACAGGGATAATGCTGAATGTAGATTCTGTACTTGGTAATCTGTATCAGTATCGCTTGAACTATCATCCACAGATACACTACAGAAGATGGTGCTGTGCTGGTACCAGGAGATTCTGTAATCGCTAGTTCCAAATCATGACTGCATCCTGCATCCTCCACAGGGATTTCAGATCCTCCTCCGGATGGCACCGATAGAGAACCTCCGCATTGCTCCTTCTGTTTTGCTAAAGCAGCTTCTTTATTCTCCCGAATTTTTTTTGTATGCTGTCCAGACAGCTTCTTGCGCTTAAACCACCCTCAGACATTTTATATCTGAAAAAAACAAAATCAAATACATTTCCCACATCTTACAGGAAGATAAATACATTTAGTGTGTACTTTACCTTCGTATGGCAAACACTTACGAGGTGAAGGTTGTTTCAAGGTACCGGTAACTGTAACTGTGTTTAACCTGAAACAAAATGCAAGTACTCACACAGATCTAAAACTTTTATTATTTCCTCTCCATTCCATCAACGTATATTCATGAGCCCATTTATTCAGAGCAGCGATACATAATACAACAAAGTGAATATAAAATCAGACATCAGTAGGAAATTACCTCTATATGGCAAACACAGTGTTAAGTTGGGCTCCGCAATAGGAGTGTGTGTTTTCCAAGGTGTTTTTTTTAGCACTGAAATGAAAAATGTTGTGTACTTACAAAACTGTCCCAAAAGTTTCAAATTATTCCATATCCACACACGTAACTTCCATGTTCCAGCATGTTCCATCGTGTCTGGGTACCATTACCATAGATAAGAACAGGTGTGTCAGAACCTTAACCAAAGCGTTTCAGCCACAGTCAAGGCTGGCGTCATGGTCTTGGTTCTCTTTTAATTCTGCTACTTAGGTGTTACACATCCTAATAAAGGGTAAGAGTGATAAATCACCTGAGTAATGCTGCATTATGGAAGATGATGATGGATGAATATGGATGATAACTTACCCTAAAAAAAAAAAAAAAAAAAAAGTGTATACTTACAACACAGACCTAAAAACAGCTTGCATTGTTTGACAGATGTCATTCAATTTTAAACTAACACATCATAGGATTACAACCCATGGCAAGGATGTACCACATGTCTTTCCAAATGTTGGCAACACCAAAGGGAGCAGCCAGAGAGTTGAGAGGGGATGCTGGGAATTGTAGTTTTCATCTGGACAGTTGCAAGTTGGACATCCTGCTTTGCTCTAGCAAATTGTATTTTGAACAATTGTAAAACTTAACTATTAAAATAATCAGCACTTTAAGTATGAAAATGGTTTTACCTAAACACCTACTATAAATACACACACCAATCCATGTTACATGGAGGACATGGTGGAAACCCTTAATAAATATACAAAGTAGGGTATTGTGCAAATACTCAGGTTTCTGTGTGCTTTAAATAATCATTTTACTGATCTGGCAAAACCATGTGTAAACAAGTACAAAATTCAACACAAATGACATTTCATTAATAAATAAAACACAGCAAATTCACCGATAGACAATTCCTGTCCTATTAAAACTTGTGCTCATCAAAAAACACCCTACAACCACATTGTCTAATTTTATAGTCAACATTTCAGCTACACTCAGCTAGACAAAAGGTACAATTATAGACAGTATTTAAAATACCTTTGCTTGACCATGTCCTATTATTGCAGTTGAACAGACATTTTAGACACGGCACTCATTACATCATTTCAACATCTTTTCCTCTGCCGTTTTGAGTTTTACCACTAATTGAAAGCTGCACAATCATTATTAATTAGACTGCCATGTTAAGATAAAAAAAACCACATAATAAGATGTATACATATTAAAGGGCAAGTATAAAAGAAAAATGTTCACCTGTTAAAATCTATTCTATAGAAAATCCTATTCCTATTCCAGGATAGCCACATGCATGAGCGGTGTGCTGTTAAAGTTCAAATCCTGCACACCGCTTCGCGCCTTGCAGAGAGAAATGTAACTTTAAAATATGACCAGAATTTTAAAGTTCACGTTTAGCAGAACATGCAGGGCCATCATCAGGGTTACAGACCAATTGCGAATGGACATAAATAGCAAGCAAACACCCCGCCTCGCCCCACGTGATCTACCAAGTCAAAGTGAATATCTATACAGCATGAAAAGATACCAAGGACCACCCCCATCACAGGCATCCAATAGGAAAGAGGGGAGCCACGAAGAAACGGAGCCCGGTGACAGTGACTAATAAAGTGCTATAACAAAGTGCCAGTTCCGCAGGTAAGTAAAGGAACAACAAGCAGCCCAAAATGAAGGTGGAGCTCCAAAACAAGTAAAACCAGGAAAAGGTGCCCCCGAAAACCCCTCGGGTTTCAATCAATACATAAAGGAATTTTCAAGTGAACACTTGCTTTAAAATCACATTTTTCATTTAATTAATATATATATCTACATCTAGCTGGTTGCTACTGAAGGATACAACCAGAAAACATACAGAAAAAGACATCAGAGCACTCCAGGTCTTACAAAAAAAGAGCGAGTTTTATTCACACGAGTGGCAAAGTTTCATTCCTTGTCTTGACCTAGACCTGATAAATGCTTACACACACAGTATATACTCTAGTATAAACCGAGATTTTCAGGCTTTAAAAAACTAGGAAAATTAACTTGGTTTATGCTCAAATTATACTTTTCCTACCTTGTCCGACGGCTGCTCGCTCTGCATCGTCACGCTTACGGATGAATGACATCACTATGCGGGCGTCCACTTCCCAGTTCCACATAATAACATCATCCGCAGCGCAGAGTTGCAGAGCGAGATGCGGCCGACCGACAAGGTAGGAGAAGGCAACAAAGCAGGAGGAGGACACCAGACATACTTTAGCACAAATAAAGAAATTTTACCCCTATTTGCAAGTATTGGCCACTGCAGATGTTTGGAACTACAACTCCCAGCAACTATAGCATGTGGGAGTTGTAGTTTCCAAACATCTGGAGTGGCAAGGATTGGGGGTGACTGTGGAAATCTAAGGAAACTAAGCAAAAACAATACAGATCAGGAGGATGGTATCTATTGTTTAAAACGATTGCCTTCTGATTCTGTATTGTTTGAGGCTTTAGTTGCCCTTTAAATGGACAGCCAGAATTCCCATACAGTAGTCCCATACAGTAATAGCCATACTGGATTTGACTATTACTGTATGTGACTACTGTATGGAATTTCTGCTGTCCATTTAAGGGCAACTAAAGCCTCAAAACAATACAGACTCTGAAGGCAGTATGTGGTCATCATTTCTATCCTCGGTTATACTCAAGTCATCACTTTGAAGTAAAATTAGGTACCTCGGTTTATACTCGAGTATAACCCTATATTATAAAGCAGCTAATATATGTCATTATAAATTGATTAAATTATAAATTCATACCAGACAGCACAGGGTTCCTCCAGGGACACGCTTAGCTCCTCCAGAGTCCTCGGCCGGCGTTGTCCACACGTCCTCCTTCCAGGTATCCTCAGTCGTCCACGTGTCTCGTACTCGCGTCGGCCAACTTGTCCAGTCGTCCTCACGTGAGTCTTGCTTCTACCACAGGCCCCAGCTAGGCTAGTCCCTCCCCCAGGTCACACAGGCCTCAGAGCCCCACAGACAAACACACACACGGACACTGACACACGCCACACAGACCGGCCCAAATAATAGCTCCTGAGAGTCAGGCCAGCAGAGAACAAAATTGCCCCAGGCCCAGCACACCACAGAGCCCAGCCACAGCACAGCAGCACACAGAACCCTCAGGCTCACCCCCTGCTCCTGAGTCCTACCCCTCCCAATTCCCAGAGGTGCCCCACCACCAGGGTCCCCGCCCCCCCCCCGCCCCTCTCTCCCCCCCCCCAAAAAAAAAAAAATGCCTCACAGGGCTCACTCACTCACTCTTGTAAAAGTACAAGCAAGTTGCACAGTCACTGACTCTGCACTGCAACACAGGACACACTCACAGCCAAAAAGCAACTCTGCTGCCTGCCTTCAGCTCCAACCACAAAGCTCAAGCCAGTTAGCCAGTAGTAAGCTCAGCTCGCCGCCCAAATAAATCCAACTGCTCAGAGAGAGTAGTTTCACCCAGGCCGCTCCGCTCCGCTCTGCACCTAACCGCCATTCTCTGCACTTTATATAGGCTCGGGGGAGGTACTAAGCGCTGCGCGGCACAAGTCACGTGACGTAAGTGACGTCACTTACGCACAGCGCGCTGGCCAATCAGAGCGGTAGGATCGGGAAATTTGAAAAAAAAGCTGCTTGCCCTGCTCCTATTGGTCCCGAACTTCCGGGTTTGTCCGCAATTACACTTGGCAGCAGCAGTGGATGGGCAGAGACTCCGCGAGGACCGCGAACACGTCACAGGTTCTATGGTTGCGCTCCCTAAGGTAACGCTGCGCTTTACAAGTGGGGGGAATGCCGCCTATACAATTTTAGCACTTTTGGGGTCTGAGGTGCGCCCTGAAAAAGGTTTTCAGCTGGCTTCATGGTAGGAGCGGCGCTGTAAATCATTATTAACAAATCAGAAATTTTATTAAAAAAATATCCTTCCATTTAACCAAAATACTAATAACATCATAGAAAATTGGTTATCTACTTCAGAACGGATGAAAGTGATCTCCGTCTTTTATAATTTACTGAACCACAAACAACAAAATAACTCAACTGCAAAAACAGGGGGAAAAAAACAGATTTCACATGACCAATAGAAAAATTCTTTCTCTGCAACATTTAAACTGACTATATTACCCATTGGGAAATATAAAAGAAAATAACTTTATATGCAGTTCTAAGGTCCACTTTTAACTCTGACCTGTGCTTAAGAGAATGTGGAAATAGGGCACTCTGTTACATATATGGTGGTCCTGCCCAAATCTAATAAAGACATTATACAAAGTATTCTACTTTTTAAGTCAAATATGGGGTTACAATATCTCATCTGTGTGGGGTATTTCCAAGTTTAGCTGATTTTTCATTTGAAAAAGTGTAGGCTATTCAAATTACAGATCACTGATTCTTTCTTGTAATTGCACCTATGCATACGTCCAATTTGAGCTAGTTGGGGCTATGTGTCTGTGTGCACTCACGCATATGATATACATTTTGAATCAGGACATGTGGTAGATTGACATTTAGTAGGGGGCATTTCCAAATTTCGGGCTAATTCCTTTTAATAAGAGTAAGCTGTTCAAATTGCAGAGCACTTTGATTTTTTTCTACTTTTTATATACTAAAGTAGGGTAAATAAAATAACCTACTAAATGTTAATTCTGGGGCTGTTTCCTTTGAAAAGGAGTAGGCTGTTCATATTATAGATCACTTTGATTATTTTCTTGTAATTGCACTTTTGCATGTGTCCAATTTGAGCTAGTTGAGGGCCATTTCACTGTATGCACCCACGCATATGGCATACCGTTTGATTCCTGACATGTGGACAATTGACATTTAGTGGTTTTTGTGGGGGTATTTCAAGTTTCGGGGCTGTTTCCTTTGAAAAAGTGTAGGCTCTTAACATTTTCTCTCGCATTTTTTCTTGCAACTGCACTTGTACATGTGTCCCGTTTGAGTTAGCTAGTGGCCATGTCTCTGTGTACCCATGCATTTGGCATACCGTTGATTCAGGACATGTGGAAGATTGATATTTGGTAAGTTTTTGGCATGATTTTTAACTTTGAAACTTTTTTTCCCTTTAAAAACAAATCTGCAAAGTTGCTGTTATTGGGCCACTGTGCATTGGCTCACTTTGTGACTAGTGGCTTCCATGACTGTATGTATAATCATGCATATGGCATAACGTTTGATTTAGGGCATTTGGGAGATTAATACATGACAAGTTTTTTTTTACAGGGTTATTCACTCTTGGCGCTTGTGGATCTTTTTTCTGTTGCAGCACTTAATTGGAAAAAATTTATTTGGATGTGGTTGTGCTTGGAACTCGGGCCGTATGTGGGTTTTTGAATAGGGATAAAAAGAATATAAAACTTCTAGTTAAAACCAAGATTCGTAACCATTAAAATCCGTTATAATTGATACACATATATATAAAAAGACTTGTGGCTAGTCTTTTTAACATTCCATGGGGCATGTTTTTTGGCATTTTGGTATGATTTCTACCTTTTAAAAGTTTTTATTTTTCATTTTTTCAGAAAATCTGCAAAACACACAATTGATGGTATGAATGAACAATCTACATCGTTATGTAGCTGAAGGTGTGTAGATTCCATGTGTAGTTGGTGGGGGGTATTTTTGACATATGGCAGTGTTGGCTGAACATTTTTGCTGTTTTTTGAGCCATCATGCATTTTCTCGCTTTGTGGCTAGTAGCTTCTACGTCTGTACGTGTAACCACACATATGGCATAGGACATTTGGGAGATTGATATTTGGTAACTTTTTTTACATTCCATGGGGTTTTTGCATGATTTCTGTAAACCATGTGTAAACAAGAAATACCCTTCCAGGTTTACAGCCTAGTTGTGAGAACTATTTAGACATGTTTCTGCTATACAATCATCATACTTTTCAGTCAAATGCCATTTTCCCCATTTTTCAGCCAGTCTTCTCGCATTTGCAAACATGCATTTTAGAATGTTTTTTAAGTATATAAATGGTAAAAAGATGTCATATCAGAGGACTCGTTGACATCCTTTAAGGTTGGAAGAAAAGAAGTTTCATCTTCAGGTTAGGAAAGGTTTCTTTACAGTGAAAACGGTGAAAATGTGGAACTGTCTTCCAGCAGAAGTGGTAATGGCAAGTTCCTTGAATAGCTTTAAAAAAGGCCTGGATAAGTTTCTAAAACTAAAAAATATTGAGAATTACTGGTATTAATGCATATAGATCTGGTTGATCCAGGGATACTTTCCGATTGCCGTTTGGAGTCAGGAAGGAATTTTTCCCCCCCTTTTTAGCTGATTTTTTTTTGCCTTCCTCTGGATCAACTGTTAGGTAGGGTTAAAAAAAAAAAGAGGGTGAATAGGTTGGACTTGATGGACGTATGTCTTTATTCAACCTTAATTACTATGTTACTATGTATTATGATCCTTTAAAGGATAAGTGCACTGTAAAATCAAGTTATTTTCATTTGGAAGCTGCAGCTTTAAAAATATTGTTGCCATATTTTTTTTTACCTATGCCCCTCCAGAGCCTAGCTTTGTGCCTTGGAAGTTGCTGACATCTTGTTACTGGTTTGCTGAATGTTAAGCTCCGCCCCTCTGAGATTTCCTCTGATTCCTCCTGCTTGAGCCTCAAACAATAATACCTGTGAGGAGAGTGCACAGAACTCACAGGCATTACCCAGACCATTTCCCATGTCCCCGAGCCATTTACAATAAGTCACCATTGCTATATATATATATTTATATATTTTAGGCTATTTTTTCCGATTGACTTTAATGATTCCTCTTGCGGATTTTTTAAAAATTTCCGAAAGTTCGGCCATCTCTATTAATGACTGGTAGTTTTATAATCACAATCATTTAGAGGTCCAGCCTTGATCTTTAGACTTATTCACAGATAAAAGTCAGAATACAGTATATTGTAAATACATGAGATCAAAAGGCTCTATTCAGATAACGTGAAAATATTTTGTCTCAAAAAACAGTAGTATGTGTGATTATTTAAATGAGCTGACATATTTTACATAAAACCAACTCCCAAATTGTGTCCTTCTTTTGTATAAATCGGTTCATAAACATGTATTCTGACAATTTTTTTTCAGGCTTTTCTATTTTGAAAAAATATCTTCCATATAATACAAGCTGTTTGTGGGTTAATATAATTGTTTTCCCACTGGGATGACCTGATTTCCCTTTTTGATTTTAAAACAATGATTGTTAATCCTTGTGTGCAGTTTCTGTTGCATTTATTAAAAGGGCATGTCCACCCTTAAAACAAAAAACCTTTCACTTGTCAGTTATCTGCCTGCAAACCCAAATGTTATTTTTACCAGTTTATTACATGCATTTGTAAACAGATATTTAATTTTAAGTTCTATTCCTTTCTGGCAAAAGTATCCGCCTCCTCCCTCTGCTCAATGAGCTTTTTATAAGCTTAAGCATGTGCAGAGGGGCCAGCAGGTGAAACAGCAGTCAATCATTGGATGTGATGTCAGCAGTCACAGCCTTAATTGACTGCATGGAGGGAGGGGCCAGATTACTCTTCCAGAATGGGGACAATAATTATCCTTAAATAATTGGTTAGTTATGTGGGTAATAAAGTGCAAAATATATCAGTTGGGTTTGGGGGCAGGTAACTGACTATTGGGCAGTTTTTTGTTTTAAGGGTAGACATTTAATATAGAAACTGTTAGTGCGGGAGAATTGGTATACTGTATAGTAGTAGTGTTATACAGTAGGTTTGGTATAAATTGTACCTAACCTCTAGAAGGAGATGTCCGAACTTCGCAAAATCCGGTCCGCTCGAGGATCCGCGAATTTTCGAGAAAATTCGAAAATCCGCCAGCGGACCCATCAAAATGAAACATTCTTCGAAAATACGAGAAATCCTCGTAATTTCAAAAATTTTCGAAAGTACGTATTTCCCGCATTTTCGAAAATACATGAAATCCTCGTCATTTCAAAAATTTCCGAAAATACGTATTTCCCGCATTTTCGAAAATACGTGAAATCCTCGTAATTTAAACATTTTTCGAAAATACGGGTTTCCGTGCATTTTCGAAAATACAAGAAATCCGGAAAATACGTGATATCCGCCGTTCGCGAATGAGGGAAATCCGCCGCGGATCCCGGTTCGGATCCACAAACCGGGCCATCACTAACCTCTAGTAACTTAGGAAATCAACAGTGAAAATCAAAAGAATGATAGGAATAGTCAATGTTTTATGACAATTTATTAATCATCCATGGTCACAATTTATAGCCCTTATATCCTTATTAAATTATATAAAGATCCCTTTATTCTGTGGCACACATCAAACTAGGAATGATTATTTACATATTCTGATATTTTGCTGTGGTTTTAGGAGTATAATGTAGCACTTGGGAAGAAATATACAGAACAGTAATCCAGCAGCAGAAGCCAGAATGGTAAATATCTCCACAGCCACCATGTATTTCCCTTTGGTGCTCAGGTATGTTGGGATAAAGGAGACCCAGACACTGCAGAACACCAGCATGCTGAAGGTGATATACTGAGCCTCATTGTACCTGTCTGGTAATTTCCGGGCCATAAATGCAACAATAAAACAAAGCAGGGCTAACGCACCAATATATGAAACTGCTAAATAAAACATGACAATAGATCCTTCATTACATTGTAGAGTCATTATCTGTTGTGATGTTTTTGTGTCCAGTTCAGTGAATGGTGTAGCCCATATCAGCCAAGTGATGCTTATTATAAGTTTACCTGATGAACAAACAATTACAAGATAAATAGAAGTATCAGATCCCACCCATTTCCTTAACTTACTCCCAGGTTTTGTGGCTCTAAAAGCAATGATAACAGTCAGTGTTTTCCCAAGGACAGAAGAAATAGCAACAGTATATGTGAATAAAAAGGTAACTTGTCTCAGGATGCAGGTCACCTGCACAGGGCGTCCAATAAACAAGTAGGAGCAGCAGAAGGACAAGATGAGAGAGACAAGGAGGATGTAGCTGAGATGACGATTATTGGCTTTCACAATGGGACTCTTCCTGTGTGTTACAAAGAGCAACAAGATCCCAGCAGTAATTAAAGAGAAGATGACGGCAGCAGCAAAAGCACTTCCCAAGAGACTTTCATAGGAGAGGAAATCTATTCTTTTTTTGATACAGAGATCCCGGCTTGGGTTGGACCAGTGATCTTCTGGACATTTGAGACAATTTTCTGCATCTTAAAATAATCAACAGTAAAAAACAGTAATAAAATGAAGGCAGCAGTAAAACCCGCAGACATTGAAAAGCTCAATTTATTTTATCCACTGATACAAACAGGGTGATTGCAAAAAGTCTTGCAAAGGGGTTAACTGCATCGTGGGATTGTGGCCAGGTAAGTAATGTAAGCAAAATTATAACATCATCCTCTATATGTCATGTTTTCCCATTGCAAAATCACTCAGTTTGTCTTAATTGGTTGCAAGCAGGGTTGGGCTGAAGTAACATCAGTAACTTCAAAACATTGTAGTATTAAATTGAAACTATAATCCCAATCTACCCTCTCTCCTTGTGTTGTACACAGGGCGAGGATTTAAAATACTAGGTCCTCACCACTAGGTGTACATTAAAAGAGAATTATGTTAACCAGAACTCCTGCTTGTTATTTTTCTCCTGTCCTGTCTCCTCTTAAGTGAACAGCTGTATTACCTATAGGTGGACACATTAAAAGCAGTTTAGGTCTGCCCATGGGTTGACACGACTGAATAGAATAGCATTAAGAAAAAGATGCTTAAATTATTTCTTCCTTTAAACAGGTAATAGAAAATGATAAGCAATACAGAACATCGGGACCACTCCAGGCTACAGACACTCTCACTCCGACCGGGCCACAGGTCTCGGCACTTGTGAGATGTCCCTACTCCTGAATGATAGAAAATGATAGGTGCCCTCCAATAGTCGAAAAAATAAACAATTTTTTTTAAAAGTATATTAATAGTAAGAAGATGAGGACTGAGAATGTGGCACCATTAATTAATGGGGATAAGTTAGTTACGGAGGATGGCGATAAAGCAAATGTCTTAAATGCTTTTTTCCCCTCTGTATACACTATAGAAGATCCAAGTACAGATATCATAGAGTACAGTAGCAATAATGCTATAAAAGATTCAAGTGCACTCTGGTTAACCGAGGATATGGTACAGAAACAACTAAATAAGGTTAATATTAATAAATCTCCTGGACTGGATAAAATCCATCCTCAGGTACTTAGGGAGCTAAGTTCAGTTTTATCTAGGCCATTGTTTCTTATTTTTGCAGCTTCCCTCATGTCCGGATGTGTGCCTCTGTGTTGGAAAAAGGCTGATGTTATTCTAATATTCAAAAAGGGTAGTCGTTCACAGCCGGGTAATTACAGGCCTGTAAGTTTAACTTCAGTGGTTGGGAAGATCCTGGAAAGTTTAATAAGGGAACATATTCTAGAGTAAGTGTCAAGGACTGACATTATAAGTAGTAACCAGCATGGATTTAAAAGGAATACCGTATATACTCGAGTACAAGCCAAAGTTTTCAGGTTTTAAAAATAGCCTGAAACCCAAACCGCAGCTTATACTCGGATCAATCTTACCTGCCTTCAGCCACAAACACTGGACAGCTGGAACATAGGCCCGCGCATGCTGGTATGTATTCTTACGTATCAGGGCCTAACACTGAGTCCTAATGAAGCCCCATACCAGTAGTCATTCAGGGCCGGCTTTAAAATCAAGCCCCACTAGACCGCCCATCTTGTGTATGAGTCCGTTGAACTTTGGAGACGGGAGTTGCAAATGTGTGGAGGAGCCATTAACCAGGGGTGTCTGTAGACATAGGAATTATCATTCGGATAGCTCCTCAATACCGGCAAACATCGGGTGAAGAGTGTGGTCCATCCTGGCTAAGGTAGCCTATGGGTCCTGGCAACATTATCTCCGTTTGGCAACATTTAATCAAGGAGAGAACCCCAGGAGTATTTACATCTGGAGGTTTCATACTGAACATGGATTAATGGGTGTTGTGCTATAAGTGACTTGCTATATTACATAGATTCTGGACTTGGGATTTGGTATCTGGGGACACCCAGTGCTATATACTTTTTATCTTATTTAGTATTTATTGTGAATGTGGGTGGTTTTAATGTTTTTGCACTTTACATATTAATAGGTTTATGGTTAGTAAGGGATAATGTAGAGTGTGTTAACTTGGATTTCAATAAACAGCTTTTGTATATTCAAGACCTTGATGCGATATTGCCTGTTTGTAAAGGTCTTTTTGTTAGAAGGCTGGTCTTGAGCCCTCTTTTAGATGTTATGGTCTGGGGAGGCACATTTGTACATGGATAGAAAATTGGTTAATGAATAAGATGCAGAGAGTAGTATTGGTATTGTCTTGTATAAAGAGAGATATGGATTCAAGGGAGGTATAAGAGAGAGGTATGGATTCAAGAGAGGTATGTATAAAGAGAGGTATAGATTCAAAGCATTGGTAATTCCTCATTTGGAATATGCAGTGCAATTTTGGAATCCTGTGTACAAAAACGGACTCTTTGAAAGGGAAGGGTTCAGAAGGGCAACTAAATAATAAGGGGATTGGAGAGCTTGAATATGAAGAAGAGCTGGAAAAGTTACCAATTATGTACGCTGGAGAAAGCGCTTGCGTGGGGTATGATTACTGTGTAAAATACATTAACGGGCCATACAATAACTATCTGGGGCATTGTTCACCAATAGAACATGTCAGAGGACACGTGGACATCCCTTAAGACTTGAAAAAAAGGTTAGGCTTCAAGTTCGGAAAGTTTTTCACTGTAGTACGGTAAACTATGGAACTGTCTTCCAGTGAATGTTGTTATGGCAGGTTCATTGATCAGTTTCAAAAAAAGCTGGATGAGTTTCTGCAAACAAGGAATGTTACAGTTACTGGTATTGATATATAAAGTAAAGTTGATCCGGGAAATTTCCGATTGCCACTTGGAGTCAGTAAGGAAATTTTTCCCTTCATAAATTTGGGTGTTTTGCCTTCCTCTGGATCAACAGTTAGGCAGGAAATGAGGATATTGCTAGATGGGTTGGACTGGATAGACATATGTCTTTATTCAACCTCAAATACTATACTACCTATACTATACTAATACTAACTATACTAATACTATGGGGGAGATCCAATATAGCCCTTTTCATCTAAAACCCACGTTAACCCGAAAAAATTTCGGGTTACGTGGGTTTTAGACGAATTTAGAGCACCCGCCTTTCCAAATGTTTTTGGAACATGCTGTGCTAACGATCCAAAACCTCTGCCGTTAAGGTTGGCACTACTCGTAGCGCGAAACTTACGGTAAAGGTTTAGGAGCGTTAAGGTCGCGCTCCTTACCTTAGCTTGATCCCGCGATGCAATAACTGACGTAATCTCGTTTATGTCAGTTATTGTATCGTGGGATCGGGCTAAGGTAAGTTATGCAAGCGCAGTTATTGGATCTCCCCTATGTGATCTACACCTTTTAGCCTCTTATGGCCATCATCACAATACTCCATCTACTTTTACACTGCTCAGTATACATAAATGCCCTCCCCTCCCCTGACACCCCTATTCCTTTCCATAAAACATCTCTTTAAATAACATACAATTCAACAATCAATATTATTATTACAATTTCATTTGACAAGAGAAATTGTGATTCCTTCTATTTGCCTCCAAAAACAATGGCTTTAACCAAAGCACAAGATTCTTCACTCATTATTATAAACACATTTATTTTGACTATATGGTTGTGTGCGTTTTCCTTTCTCCTCCCCCTTATACATTTCTCAGATGTTATCTATCTACTTTTATTACCCCTAAAGTTTTTTTTTCTCCCCTCCTAATATATTTGACTATCGGGGAGATTCAATATTGCCGGCCACGTTACTTACCTTAGCCCGATCCCACGATACAATACCTGACGTAAACGAGATTACGTCAGGTATTACATCGCGGGATCGGGCTAAGGTAAGAGTATGGGTTTAACGGCTCCCACACACTATCGTTAAGTTTTGCGCTACCAAGTAGTGCAAAACCTAACGCTTCGGGTTTTGGATCTATAGCACGGCGCTATTTCCAAAAACATTTGGAAATGGTGCTGTGCTCTAAAATCCGTCTAAAACCCACGTTAACCCGAAATTTCTTCGGGTTAACGTGGGTTTTAGATGAAAATGCCTATATTGAACCTCCCCCTGGATTTCTTAATGGAATTTCTGTTAAACCTTTGTTACAATTGGTTCTGTTGACCTGATGAAGAGGGTAGACCCCTCGAAAGCTTGTCAGGTAAAATAAACTGTAAGAGTGAGGCCACACTAGAGTGGACGGTATTGCCCATGTGTGTTTCACCTGCGTTGGAGCACATGTGATTGCATGTGCTCCAAAAATTGGATTGCAGTGCAACGGACACCATAGTACCTTTTTTTGTAAGTAAAAATTTAGATTCTGGCATAGCAATAGATGTAATATACTTAGATTTTGCTATGTGATACTGTGCCACATAGACGAGAAAGAGCTGTTGGCTTTGAAAAACCCATATGTATATGTATGAAGAATTGGTTGCTATATCTTGTAGTTGTCAATAGAGCTTCATCTATGTGGACTAAATTGGTTAGCCTCATTAGCACAACACATAATAAACAGGGAATTGTATCGGGTGTGCTGCACTATTTCCACAAAAACTAGAAAATGGCAGTGCCCTAAAATAGGTGTAAAGCCCACATTAACTCGATATTACATCTGTTATTTTAACACATATGCAGGGGAATTCACAGAGGAGGGCTACAGCCACGCAGTGCTCCTTTCTCCACTTAACGTTGCGCTAACCGATTTACAATAGGTTAGCGCAACGTTAAGTCTCGCTTTGCGGTGGCTGCGTGAGTCCCGGAAGAGGCACTCTCGCAGCCGGCGCAAAGTGATTTACCAAATGCTATGCGGGTCTTAGCGCGGAAGTATTTAACGCCAGCTATACGTGCGGATGAGATTCACCCAGAGCCTCACAACCTCTGGTAAATCCCATACAGGAGATTTGCCCAGAGCATTTGCGGCTGTGGGTGAATCTCCCTGATTGAATCCCCCTTTACAATTTTCATTTGGGGTCAGGAAAGAATATTTTCCTCTTTTCCAGCTGTTTTCTTTTTTTTTTTTCTGCCTAGATCTTTTGGTTCAATTGCAAAGTAGAGCTCATTAGTAGGCCAGAAAGGTTTGAACTAGATGGACGTAGGTCTAATTCAATCTCCAATACTATTTTTAAAAAGTCCTCAATGGATGATGGCTTTTTGAGAAATAAGTCAATAGCATCAAGTTAAAAAATGTAGGCCTAACAGATATTCAAGTTGATTCAAAGATATTTACTAAGTCCAGAGGCTTTTGGACTTGTGTGAGGGTGTATGTGTGGGGGTTATTTATGTGGGCATGTGTCCTAATCTACAGTCTTTATTAATATTATTCCTGAAGATAATTGTTAAGCTTATATTTGTATTAGTGAACTGGACTGTGCTTTCTATTAAAGTTGCACAACATCAAATTTCTATATATTACTAACTTTTCCTTTTTAATGCACATTATACATTATATGACACCATTACCAGAGATGTTTACATATGGGTAGGGAACTTTAGATTTATGTCTGTGAAAGGTTATTTTTGAATATGAGGACAGTCTTTATTAATATAATTGTTTATTTTGTGGTGTATGCACCCATATGTTCCCCTGTACAGTGTACCCTGCCACCCATCCACCATTCCTGACTTTCAATGCATGTAACCTTAGTTCTGTATGATAAATGCATGTCAATATCTCAGGAGAACATTTTTAGAAGCAGTAAAACAGTTGAACATACAGGAGGAGAAGATGTGTTGAACATACAGGAGGAGAAGATGTATATGGAAATCGACAGACAATTGCAAACCAGAACAGTTCCTCAATCACAATAAAAACTAAATGGCATGCCTACCCCCAAAACTAAAATTTAACCCACTAATGACCCCACTGTGAAGTTTAAAAAAATCCTTACCTTACATCTCTGCTCCTTATGGTTCCCCTGCAGTTCTTGTCCAAAGTCTAGGAAAGTGAAGAGTAGGGGGTGCCTTCCTGCCAAAATGTTTCTGCCTCTTCTGTAGCCACCAGGAGGTAGTCGGACATGCACAGGGGAGCCTTTCCCCCCAAACCCTCCCACCATCCGGATCCATCCATAGCTGCCATTTCACATAGTGTTTATTCCTTTTTATATATTGTAGATGTTGAAGTTGAAACCTGCAATCTATCACTTTGCATGTAAAAACCTTTTATAAGGTATAGCTTTCCTGAGAGCTGCCATGGACACACTGCAAAACCAGAGGCCTGCACTACACTAATGATGGCTCAATGAAGCCTGGTAATAAAACTGGTATGTGGTTGGCGCTCTTATTTTGCACTTAGCTTGTGGAATGCTGTAAAAACCTTTTATCAGGTAAAGCATTTTGTAAGGGCTACCATGGAAACATGGAAATTACTCAGAAGTCTTTGTTCCTTATTCACTTTGCATGTGTCACCTCCACTTTTATAAAACCATTTTGTACCTGTACAGCAGTGATACCCAACCCCTAGCCCCTGGGTGGGTGTGAAAAGGACGTGGTGCGTTAGGGATGTGCAGTGGCATAACTGGACATGGTGGGGGTGGGGCTATGCCCACATCCTGGCCTGAACATGGGGTGCCATGAGTTCATGGGTCAGTTTTGGCACAGTCACTAAATCATTTACACTTCTAACTCCTATGAGCTATAAATAAATGTGTATGTTATAAAGATTTGATGATTAGCAGTACCTTACCAGTAGAGTTGGTTATTTCCCCCTCAGAACAAGGAACGCATTCATAACAACAAATCTGTTTTTCTATTTGAAGAAATTTTCGGTAACCAGTCGGGCAAATCTTATTACACAGGGAGGTAGGAGTCTAAAAACAGGAAAAAAATCTGGATTTATAGCTTTACCCCCCAAAAAACAAACTCATATCATTTTTTTTTTATGATATATGTATTATAGAGTGTCTTATTATCATAACGTCTTCTGCTGTGTGCAGTTTTTCTGTAACTGAAAAAGTGACCGTTGCAATTTGTGAATTGCATGGTTTAAAATTCCCCCACCCAGATATTACTAAGCATGCTTGACTTTTTAGAAAGCCATGTCAGGTTGAAGGGTAACTGTGGTCTCCAATTCTTACAAACCAGTTAGCATTATATAAAAACCTCACCTACAAAATAAAACCTAAATCAGATCTCTAGATAAAATTTGTGAGAGGTTATAGCTGGAAATCAATATTACTTCCTGTTTTTAGCCATGTGACCAGCTTGGAGTCATGTGACCAGCCTCTGCCTGCATTAATAGGCTCCCCTTCTCAACTGTAAAATTTTTTACCCAGGTACTTCCTGTTTTCCACAGCATTTAGTCTTAACTGAGCATGCTTCTCCCCTGGGGCGAAGGGGCAGGGCAGAGGTCAGGTGATGTTTCTCAACCAACTGGAATTAGGAAATTTTAAAACTTACCACAATATAATTTCTTACAGGTTAAATCTGGAGTTTGATTGTCAGCTCATTTTAAAGGGCATGTCCACCCCCAAAACTATAATTCCCCCACTGGCCCCACTCTGTAGTAAATAAAAATCCTTACCTCACATCCCAGCATCCAGTAATCCCCCCCAATGTCCCAAAAACTGCCCACCAGGAGGATAGCAGAGTCCATATAGGACTCTGCCTCCTATCTCCCATCCGGGGGAAGTTTGGCATGCGCACTGCAGCCATTCTCCCCCTCCCTCCCCCTCACTCTCCCTCCCGTTTTGGACTCCCACCCCCTAGCTACAAACTCTTTTTATATAGTGTAGGGCTTAGTCCCCCAGCCCCAACCGCTATATTTTTAATGTAAGAAGCTTACCCGATCTTTACTTACCTTCCCTCTTTCCTCCGAAGTTCAGATCTACCGGCAGCCTTGTCCGTGATTGGCTGCCTCTCAGCCAATCACAGACGTGGCTAACGGTCCCGCTCCTCTGCTTGCATTTTCGCGCAAGCAGAGGGCCGGGATGTGCGTCGGAGGAAAGAGGGAAGGTAAGTGATGTTTGGGGAAGTTTCTTACATTAAAAATATAGCGGTTGGGACTGGGGGACTAAGCCCTACACTATATTAAAAATTAAAAAGAAGGGTGGACATACCCTTTAAAGGAAATACCACAGGCTTTCTTTTAACCCTAACTTACTTGGAGACCACAAATGGAAAAGGACTCAGAGGCTTGTCCAAATTAAAAAGAAAGATGCAGGGACATAAGATGCAGGGACATGTATCTCTAGCACTTTGTTCCCACTACTGCCCCAATACAATAATAACTTTGTGTCAGTTTTTGTATTGCGGGAGCATGGTCAGGTAATGAGTAGAGATTGTTATTGCGGATCTTGGAGATCCATAAATCGAGGATCTCACAAATTTTCTTTTTCCGAACTGAGTTTTGTATTTTCGAACATTGGAGGATTTCTGGCCGTTTGGTAATTGTTGAATGGCCAAGGATTCTCTATCAGCCGAAAGTGCCACATCCAGACATCCGAGGGTCCCGTGGCTAAACCCGAGACTCCCTTCTGGGTCCTTAGAAGGACCATTGTGGCACCTCCTTAAATAGGTTTGCTGAAGGACCAAATCCAATTGTGATTGGTTAATATTTCAATGCTTGCAATCATATAATCACACATTAAACAATCATATTTGAATAATAATAATGCGCCGTCAGTGTAGGCGACATCAGCAGAGTTGGTGCCACCGGCTAAGAAGAAAGAAGAGTTTGGATCAAGACGTTGGCAACACTAGCGTTGTTGATGTTGCCAGCGCCGGCAGTGTCACTGGCAGCCACAGTGACGTCATCCAGTAGCGGCAACATCAGCTGGGTTGGTGTCGCTGTCTTGGAAGAAAGAAGACAAGCCCTAAAAGGGGGTCCTGGTTTCGAGCTGCAGGACCCCCAACAAAGGCACTTGTCCTTGCCATAGGGGCACTTGTAAGTGCTGGGGAGGTGGGGGCCCCGGTTTGAGCTGCGGGACCCCTTAAGCCCCAAAAAGCACTTGTCAGAGCCACAAGGGCCCTTCCAAGGGCCACTAGGGCACGTATAAGTGCAATGGAGGGAGGTCCTTGTCAGTGACACAATGGCCACTGGCAGGAGGAGGGGTCCCGGGTAAGCAACGGGACCCCAAACATCCGGCTGCAGGACTTTCAGCCGTTCGATAATCCTCGAGCAGCCAAATTCGAGAATCCTTGAACATTTGAGAATGGCACACGGAAACCCGGAAATAGCATGCGTGTGAACTACTTCCATTTTTATGCTGTTCTTCCTGTAAGCTAAGTTTTTTTAGCTTACAGGAAAGTGCTCTATATATTTCTATTTAAAGAGGAACTAAACCCATATATTAACTTTCATGGTATGACAAGGCATCAAATCATCACCTAGAATTGCTGCATTAAACTTTTCAAAACATAAAACCATTACAGAAAAAAAGGAATATTCAGCTACTGCTGGACTCATTCCAGTCGAGAGGTGGGAATTTTGGTGACGTTACTTACTCCTTTACCCCCAAAATAACACAGACCTACCTCATTAAAATACGAGTTCCATACTATGGCACTGTCATTGATGACAAACTTTGGTGGAGTAGATGGAAGAAATTTGCTAACATTGATTTTACTTTTAATTTTTAATAATGGACCAATTATTGGGTTAATAATGTCAAATTTTCCATCAACAGATCCTTGTTTATTGAAAAATATTTCATCAGACGGTGTTTTCAGGTGAATTGATTCTATGTAATGTTTCAGCTACAGAAAAATAAGATCTTTGAATTACTGAATCATCACAAGTATTACAAGCAGCAAATATTTCCCCAGCCATGAACAGAATCTGTTTTATACATTAAATGGCATGTCCACCCCCACAGTCAATTTCATATATACTGTACTATCACCCAAACCCTAAAATTGCATTAAATACCTTTGGCCCTGATAATTATGAACCGAGATTACTAGCACCAACAAAGCTGTGCTTTACAGGTTTGGGGAGCTTAACATTCTCTCTGACCAAATAATGTGATCTTTAAAAAAATCTTCAGGAAAGTGACTTCAGTGCAGTACCTGACAGCTTGCTATAGTATTTTTGACTACTACTGAGCAATTAGGTTCTGATCACCTAATTATTAATTAAAGCGATACACACTTTTTTTTTTACAATAAAACCATAATTAATAAAAAAATGTTTCTTCTCCAAGCTGCCCAAAGTCAACAGGGAATCAGCAAACTAAAGGCAGATTACTATTCCACTGATTTCAAGGGAAACCTACAGTATATTAGGAAAATGTGCAGGTACCAAAAATAAACCATATTGAATTTTTAGGATCAGTTAAGTGTGCAAAAACTTGTGCATCTCTCAGTACTAATCGGTTTCCACTTAGTACCACTAAAAAGTGGTGGAGTGTATGTGGTGGGAGGGGAGGGAAGGTTGTGGTGTTTCATTACTAGATTTCACCCACCAAAAAGTCAGTGAGAAAAGTCTTCTGACATTCTCCTAAACCAATTCTTTTTTTTTTTTAAGAAGAATAATATATCTACCCAATATTTTTTTGCTTTGGAGTAAAATACAGAGTTGTTTGAATTTTTTTCTCTGTAATTGTTATTATGCCTAGATCCCCTTTTGAGGTTACTTGGTGGCTTTGTTTCTGTGCACAACAAGGCTTGTTGCATACTGTTTGATTCAGGACATATGGGCAACTGATATTTAGTGAGATTTTAGAGCACAGGCCCAATGTTATGTGTTGGCTCTTTTGGAGGCTATTAGCTGATTGTGTTTCTTTTTGCACGGAGCATGTAGGATAGCAAATCTGCTAAAAAGTGTGAAATTCTAAAATATACATACAGTATATACTTGAGTATAAACTGACCCAAGTATAAACCGAGGTACCTAATTTTACCTGAAAAAGGGAATAAAAGTGATTGACTCGGTTATAAACCGAGAGTAGAAAATATGACCACTACTGACTTCTGATTCTGTATTGTTTTGAAGCTTTAATTGCCCTTTAAATGGACAGCAGTATTCCCATACAGTAGTTCCATACCGTAATAGCCAAATCCAGTATGGCTAGTATTGTATGGGACTACAATATGGGAATTCTGTTGTCCAAAAGCCTCAAAACAATACATAATCAGAAGGCAATCTAACAATATATACCATCCTGCTGATTCTGTATTGTTTTGAGTTATTTGCCCTTTAAATTTAGAGTAAATCCCACACAGTAACCCCCAATTCCTTGCCACTCATGCTTTACTGGGAGTTGTAGTTTCCAAACACTTGCAAATAGGGGTAAAACCTTCTTTATTTGTGCATATAACAAACCAACCTTTTTGGTTGGTTTGTTATATGCATGAATTAAGGATGTTTTACGCCTATTTGCAAGTTAGCTCCTCTGTATATTCCTCTGGTTAGCTCCTCTGTATATTGCCTGATCCTCTCTCTCCTGTAAGTTTTCTTCTCCTACCTTGTCAGTAAGCTGGTGTCCGCTCACTCCGCATCCTTTGTGCTTCTGGATGAAGTCACTACTTGGCGCCGGGAAGGGAGAGGCGCCGAGTATTGTCATCATCTGGAAGCGCAGAGGAGTCGGAGAGAGTGGCCGCCAGATTACTTACAATACAAGTCGTTGACTAGAGTATAAACTTAGGTTTGGTTTTCAGGCTGTTTTTAAAGCCTGAAAACCTCAGTTTATACTTGAGTATAATAATACAATAACAATAATGTATTGTTTGTTTTTGTTTTACTTGTAATGGGGTATATAGCTTGCAAAACCAAGTATGAAGTCCTGATGTTATCATTGGCTCATTTGGAAGCAATTTGATTGCCATAGCTCTATGTGCACTGGAGCAAGTGAGGAATCATTTTATTCAAGACATGTAAAAGATCTATATATAGTGAAAACTTTTATTTATACTGGGGGTTTGGGTAATATTTATAAGTCCAAACAATTTTGCTGCTTTTTTCAGGAGATGTAAATTTTAACATTTTTACAAAGAACTGAAATTCTGCATATACTGTATGAATGAAAAAATTGCACCAAATATAACTAAAGGTGTATAGGTTCTAAAAGTATACACTTTGTGGGGAGTATTTCCAAGTTTCGGGGTTGTTCCCTTTGAAAGATTGGAGAGCACTTTGATTTTTCTTGTAATCGCACTTATGCATGCATCCCATTTGAGCTAGTTGGTGGCCAAGTCTCTGTGTGCACCCACACATATGGCATACCATTTGATTAAGGACATGTCAGAGATTAACATTTATTGTTTTGTTTCTTTTACTTGGGATTAGGAAGGATTTCCACCTTTGAATCTCCTAAAAGCACAGAGTTTTATGGATTACTGCGTCTGCAATTCTTCATGTACCTATGTATGAAACATTGCACCGTTTTGTACCTGTAGGTGCGTAGAATCAGGTGCGTAGAATACCAAAATATATAGTTTGTGGGGGGTATTTTTACATTTGGGGTTGTTTACACTTTCCCCACTTTTAACAACATGGGGGGTATGTAGTTTGGTTGGATCAGTGGTTTCTACCTGACAAAAGAAGGTTTCCTGTGAGTGGAAATTAACTTAAGTGAAACCTGTACAAAGGAGCTTTTTCTAAAGGAACATTTTATTAAAGACATAGAAAAAGAAGGACCTTTTCATTACGGACATGGAAAAAGAAGGACATTGAAACAAGAATGGCAAATAAACAAGGTTGATGTGTGCTAGTGTTGTGTATTAGAAGGGGCAGTTTGTTGGTACCATGCAATGTACATCCTGCTACATGTATAGGAACCTGGAGCAGATGTTCCAGGGGACCTATGTCTGTGTCAAAAAGTCAAAAGGTATAATCCTGCACACCTTTACCAAAAATGAAGTTCCAATATGTGCTGGGTGCACCAGTGCTGAAGCCAACAGTCAAACAGAAAATATCAAGAGATACTGGGCACACCAGTCTTAACAACAAAACATTTATTATAGTAACGTTTCGGTGCAGTAGTGGCACCTTCTTCAGACCAACAAATAAAGTGAATGCACAGTGCAACAGTGCTCAATTTATAGTACAATCAATAAAGGATAGGATGGCCCTCTAGTGGTCAATATTGTGAATAATACATAAATATATCAATAAAGATACAAAATGCTAGTATATGTTAATAACAATAAAGTGCTAGTGTAATAAATATATAAATACAATAATATATAGTTAAAAAGTATGTAATATCGGTCAACCAGTATAGATAATAAAAAATAAAATATAAATAAGTATATATATATCCAACAACAAATGTTGATACAAACAAGGAGAAGATATAATGTGTACATCTCAAAAACTCCAATATGCATATATGATGCCATCATCTTTTAGGTAAAAAGCAAGATAACCCCAAGTTAGTGTTAAGACCCTTGGGTTGTACTGTATCTAATCTGTAGATCCATGAGGATTCCCTACGGAGTAATCTGTTATTTCTGTCTCCTCCCCTACTATCTATGGGTATATGATCTATAACCATAGCTCGTAATTCGGATATCTGGTGGTTCATCTTACAAAAATGGGCTGCCACAGGGGGAACCTCTCTATTAGATTGTTCAGGGTGTTTGGATAATGCAATGCGTATATCACTCCTGTGTCGTTGAAACCTCTTTTTAAATGGTCCGATCGTTTTACCCACATAGACTAAAGAGCATGGACATTTTAGTATGTAAATACAAAATTCGGTATTGCAGTTATAGAAGCCTCTAATATTATACGACTTGCCCGTATATGGATGGGTGAATCTGTCACCTAGGATCATAGAGTTACATATGTTACAATTGTAACATTTAAAACAACCCTTCTTGTGGGAAAATAGGAATGGTTCTTTTTTATATTTAGAAGTGGGATCAGCCTGTATGAGTGAATTATAAAGTGATCTACCCTTTCTGTATACACAAAATGGTTTACGTCTGGTGATACTGGTTAATGTATTATCACCCTCTATAACTGGCCAGAATTTATTCAAATTTTGTTTGACCTTTTCAGAAAAGGTAGAGTAACTTTGTATAAAGGGAACACCCCTTTCCATAGTTACCTTAGGGGACATATTTTCTGCTTCGTGTTTCGCCTTCTCAAGAATGCAGGGACGATGTCCCCTTACCTTAAATTTGTTCATCATACGGTCAAGTTGATCTCTTTTATCTTTCTCCTCTGAGCATATCCTATTAACTCTGATGAATTGGGATTTGGGAACTCCTTTAAAAAGGTGTTCGGGATGAAAACTGCTGCCGTGTATGTCTGTGCCAGGTGTGAGCTGGTTTGCCTGTTTGGAAGCTGAGGTGGAGAGGGGCAGCTTGTAGCATTGCATGGATTGGCAAATCTGGGGGGAAAGTAGGCACTGGCTATGGCCAGTATGGAGGTTGGTGGAAGTAGGACAGGGGTGGTTGAGAGGGGGGGTAGTGGACAGCCATCTCTAATACAAGGGAGGAAAAACTTAGGATCAGGAATGCTAGGCTGGTGGTAGTGGTAGGGGACTCCATTATTAGAAAGGAAGATGGGGTAATATGCCGCCAAGACCTTACATGCCGAACTGTGTGTTACCTGCCTGGTGCTAGGGTTCGTTATGCGGTGGATCATGTAGACAAATTATTGGGTGGGGCTGGGTATGACCCGGCAGACTTGGTTCACATTGGTGCCAATGACAAAGTTAGAGGAGAAGAAGAGGTTCTTAAACATGATTTCCAAGAGCTAGGGGCCAAGTTTAAAGCAAGGACCTCCAGGGTAGTGCTTTCAGAAATACTACTGCAGCCACATGCTACGCTAGGGAGACAGCGGGAGCTTAGGAGCATTAATGCATGGCTAAGAGGGTGGTGTAAAAAAGAAGGGTTTAGTTTTATAGAGAATTGGGCAGACTTTTTCTCACTGATCGTGGGGCAGCTGTTTTGAGGGAGAAGATGGCTAGAGGGCTGGAGGAGATTTTTAAACTAGGTATGGGGGGGATATCAGTCTCTCTGGGATAGATAGCCCAGGAGGAAAGCAGGGTGTAGATAGGCCAGTGGTGGGTGGAAAGGGGGTGGGGCTAGCATAGGGGATAGGGAGGCATGTGTATTAAAGTGTATAAATAAATTACAGGATCATAATCTGAAATGTATGTTGCAAATGCAAGAAGCCTGGCTGAAAAAATGGGAGAATTGGAGATAATGGTGTTGACTGAAAAGTATTATTTAATAGGCATAACAGAAACATGGTTCTCACGACTGGGCTGTAAATTTAGAAGGATACTCCCTGTTTATGCAGAATAGAGAAAAATGGAAAGGGGGAGGAATATGTGTTTATGACAAAAATGAATTGAAGCCAAATTTAAAAGAAGAGATAACTGGCGATCTGAATGCTGCCAAATTCTAACAGGGAGGTAGTGAGTGAGCTTCATATGCAGGATTCTTAAAACAATTAAAAATCCTCTGAGTTTCCGGCAAATGTGAGTAGGAAGTTTTGGTGAGGTGTTCTGGGGTATGTAGCTAAGCCTGTGTTCTACTTGTAAATTGTAATACAGAAGATTTGGGGGTAAGCTGCGCAATCCTACTAGCATTTAACGTAAAAAGAGGGATAAGATCAAATGTGTTGTACTGTTAATATCAATTTAAAATCGAATACATTCACCATATAAACATATAGAAAGACACTTATGTTTGTGCAGGTAAGGTTCTCAAAACATTATTCCTTTTAAAATGCAGTCAGATCAGATATATAATAGTGCCCATAAAAACTTCCCATATAAAAATCCAATCTTTGTGGAGATATAAAAAACTGAGTGTTCTTTGGGTTTTTAAAAAAGGCAAAAAGAAAGACAGCTAAAAGCAACTAAAAACATCCAGGCAGTTCCCATAAAACTTCCCAGCCTAGGGGATTAGCAGAAAGGGGATTCAGATGCAGTTAGAGTCTCTGTCTTTCAACCTGCACGGCGCAATGACGTCCTGCATTTTATCCATGCCCTCTATGCATTCCAGCAGCCATCTTGGATCGGAAACCCCGCTATTATGCTCTATATAAGGTTATATATAAGCTTAATCAATGTGTTTTTTTGCTTATTAGCTCTAGGGGGCTGCTCCCAATTGATGGATGGCAGAAATTATGGCAGTACCTAAAAATCGTGTATGTATATATATATATATATATATATATATATATATATTCACAAAAGATCCAAGCACCACTAAACTACACATAATACAATTATATTTCTCATTGGACCTGTTGGAGATTACATTGGGCCAGAATTATTTCAGATCTGAGAGCAGCTTTTTCCAACAAATCACGGGTACGGCCATGGGTTCTAATGTAGGGCCCTCCTTTGCTAATTTGTTTATGGAGGACTATGAGAAGAGATACATTTTTCCCACATATGGAGCGCAGTTGCGCGTATTTAAGAGATACATAGATGATCTCTTTATTGTGTGGGAAGGTGATAAAGCCAGTGCGCTACAGATGGTCAAACAATTGAAATGATCTCCCTTCTCCGGTCAAGCTAACAGCTACTGTTAGCTCTGACACGGTAGACATTTTGGACCTTAGAAATATAAAGGCGGGGGATAAATTGTGTACTAGCCTATTCTCTAAAAGCATGAATAAAAACACCATTCTACATGCAGGGAGTTATCATCCCGAGGCCCAGAAAAATGGTATTGTCTACTCACAGTTTCTAAGGGTGTTGTTTAATAATTCTGACCCTGATGAAACACGGGAGCAGTTAGACACCATGGAGAACAAATTTATCCAGCGGGACTATAGAAGGAGTGTGGTAAGAGCCCAGAGAGAACAGGCGCATCTACAGACGAATACAGAAGATAAAAAGGCGCCCCCTACTAAGGAGCTTACACCTTATAGCCTACAGTTCTCTGAAAACAGTAGGGCAATTAGAAAATATGTCAGGGACATTGGGACATATTGAGTAAAGACAATAGTCTCCCATTTCAGTGCCTATCTTTGCCCCCAGGAAAGGTAAAAACCTTCAGAATTTATTGGTTAGGACAGATTTAAGATCCATGTCTAGAACCAATGACCATAATTGGATGGGGCCAAGAAAGTTGGGGTGCTACAAATGTAGTGGGTGCCTGACATGCAGATCAATGCTTACAGGTAGTGATTTCCCACACCCACATACGGGACAGAGACTCAAGATTGGATATCGATTAAATTGTTTGTCCACATACGTTATCTATTTTTTGGTGTGTCCCCGTGGGCTATACTATGTGGGAAAAACCACAACCACAGTGAGAGAGAGCATGGCAAAACACTGATCATCTATCCAAGCCTTGGAAAAGGTGATGATCATTCCTCCTCCAAGTTTGGAGAACAGGGGGTCGCCAGGCATTGCCAAGAGGCCAAACATGGCGTTGCAGCCCTTAAATGGATGGCAATCGACCACATATTGGAAAATGACAGAGGGGGGGGGGGGGACCGCAAACAAGAATTGTTGAGAAGGGAAACGAGATGGATTAGAGCCGTGGATACGCTGACCCCTAAGGGTCTTAACAAGCAGGTAGTCCTCTCATGATTTATATAGGGTAAGTGGCACTTAGACTTATTGGTACAGGATATGTGATATAAGTGTCATGAGGTTATGGGTCTATGTGTAAAAGTTAAACATTGGGCTTTGTGAACAGTCAATGCTCACTGTCATGTAGTCTTTTTGGTGATGAAACAGGGGGGAGTGGTGATGGGAGGGGTACGCGTTTCTCGTAATTTCGAAAATTTTCGAAAATACAAGTAATCCTCGTAATTTTGTAAATTTTTGAAAATACGTATGTACGGAAATAAGAGAAATCCTTGTATTTTCGAAACTTTTCGAAATTACGAGAAAACGCGTATTTTCTAAAATTTTAGAAATTACGAGATTTCCCATATTTTCGAAAATTTATGAAAATACGAGAAATCCGCAGTTCGGAAGGCGGAAAATCCGGAAAAATCCGCCGTTCGCGAACAGGATAAATCCGCGGTGGATCCGCGAACCGGCCATCCCTACTTTTCAGTTGAAGTTCAAGCACATTATTGTCATTGTGTAACACAACTAAATTACTTTTCATGACAACCCCACGGTGCATGTAGTGATAGTAACAAAGGTAGAAAGAGAAGAGATTACGGTATACAAGTATGCCAGGAATACAGATATTTAAACAATTTGTACACGGTGTTCATTATTACAGAGAGGATTCAGAGTTCATCAACTTTATGGTGGATGGGAAAAAGCTGTTTTTCAGTCTGTTTGTTTGTATGTGGATTGATTTAAAATGTTTACCTGATGGCAGGAGCTCAAACAAGGCGTTTCCAGGGTGAGTGTTGTCCTTTATAATGTTTTTGGCCTTTCTCATACAGCGAGTCTTATACAAAAGTTCCAGTGATGGTAGTTCAGTGCCAATAATTCTGCTGTTTTAACAACTCCCTGCAGGGCTTCTCTAGCAGCCTTGGTGCAGCTGTTGTACCAGGTTGTCATGCAATTGGTCAAAATGCTTTCTACAGTACATCTGTAGAAATGAACCAGCAGCTTCTGAGGGAGGTTAGCGTTCCTTAGTTTTCTCAAAAAGTAGAGACGTTGTTGTGCTTTGCCAGTTACAAGCATTGTCAGCCCAGGACAATTGTGGCTTTATAGCCGTGCAAAAGATTGCATCATGGGAACTAGTGCCGGTAAGTTGCGATATGGAAATTTATTGCATCTCCCCCTTCATCCTCTTTTAGCTGTTATTGTATCGTGTGAAAATGATCTTTTGCATAGCCTTAAAGCCACATTTGAAAAGGCTTTCATTTTGGCCCAAAAAATTAGCACAATAATCATCTCTATCAGGGAGATTCAATAAAAGTTCTTTTTACAAATGGTGCTAATTTTTATATATTATTGAACATTTGTGAAGCGATTTACTAGAAGCGCTGGGCAGGAAGCAGCACTGGGCAGGAATTTGTAGTTAAAGTCACGCTAAGTGGTTTGCCACCGCTTAATGCGACTTTAACTCCATATCAGTGCCGGATGCGTGGGTTACGTAAAAGACACCTGTTCATCCAGCACTAGCAATTCAATATAGCATTTGCCCTGGTTTTACCCACGAGAACAAACGCGATATTGAGTCGTGTTTGCAAGATTTACTGAGAGCCATATCGGCTCTGGGTAAATTGCCCTGTTGAAATCTAACATCTAAATTGTTGGGGCAAAATTAGTACTATGCAAAATAAGTGCAAACCCCTCCCTAACCCGATATTACTTTGGTCAGCGTGGGTTTTGTGCTTATTTTACCCATTAGCATCTCTTAGCTAGTAGATAGAACAGTATTTTGAATCCACCCATTTTCCTCCCTGACCCCTGCTTATGTCTGGGGCCTGACTAATGGGAATAGAGGCTTTGTGGTAGGCAATAAGTAGATGGGTATATTTTTACTGTGCATTTAAACTAATGCCTCTTTCCAAATACATTTTATGTATTTTACTTCTAATTTCAGTTAATTCTGTTATTTCTATAAACACTCACCTTAAATATTCTCTCTAAAGCTAAATGTTTAGAATCTTTTTCGAACAGCAGTTGGTCCACATGCATCTGATGTAAAGCTTGTGCCAGTAAATGAACAGTGTAGTAAATAACAGCAGTTATGTGATAATGATTTGCCTCTAGAAATGTTTTATATTCCATCCATTGCTCTAACCACGGACAGGATCTATCAGGACATTGTATATTCATGAAAAAATCTGCAACAAATTTTTTATTTTTCACATTTTCCCATTCAAAGTGAGTCAAGTTGAACCCAGGAATCTCCCGTTCGGGGACCGATATCAGTAATGAGCCATTCAAAGCAGAAATTGCTAATAAAGATCTTAAATCAGAAATTATATGTAATGTGGCTGAAACCACTAAAACTTTCCCCAAAATATCATTCCTTGAGAATTGTAACATCATTAAATCTGTAGTAGTGCAGTATAAGATAATTACAGTAGCAGTGGACTTTTCAATGAAGCTTGCAATATGATCAACTTTAAATTTTGAGAAAGCAATAAAAAATTCAACACAAATTCCATGTTCCCTCATCCTGTTACTCAGTTCTAAACTTGCCCTCTGATTACTGATGTCATCTGCTGTCATGATTCCCACCCACTTCCAGTTAAAGTGGGTGAGTAGTTGAATGATGATGTCATACTGGGAATATTCATCAGGAACCATCTGATAAAAAGCTGGGAATAAGTTACGGAGATTTAACGCAGGGTCCATGGCTCCGTAACTTATCTGAAAAACAAAGTCTGCACTACAGTAAATACTTAATTATTTAAATTATCAGGGAGATTAAATAAAAGTTCGTATCGTTAAAAATGGTGCTAATTTTGCCCAAACCAATCAGATATGATTTAACATTTGAAAGCTAAACATCTGATTGGTTGGGGCAAAGTTAGCACCATTTTTAATGATAAGAACTTTTATTGAATAACCCTGTATGTATCATGTAAGGATAAAACGTTATACATGGCTTTTTGTTTGCTAATAAGTTAAAGGTCATGTAACAATCCTGCACTCAAGGTATAGTAAAGTACAACCTATTTATTCACTTTTTTCATAAGCCTTTTGACTGTGATTACCAGTTTTTGAAACATTGACAAGGGTGCATAATGCATAGAATATTAAATGTTGGTATATTTGTTTCATTTTTTTTCTTCTTGTGATGATATTTTACGATGGCATAATTCATGATTTTCATTAGTAAAAATCATAACTGATTTCTTTGTTTCCCTGTAAAAATGGAATTGTAGAAGCATAGGTTATTATTTCTGGATCTATATTTCTCTTCTTCATTGCTCATTTCTCTGTCCAACCTGATTTCTCATGCATCATCTACTCATTCATCTTTATTTATGTATTCAACAGATTGCAGTAAAATATTTTTTTGTTTTTGCTTTACCACAAAATTATAATTGTGTCACTAAATTAAAGGATAACTGTATTGTCTCAATGCAATTTTTTTTTAGTTGCTTCAAAATGAGTAAAGGTATGTAGCCTTCCTCATACATTTACTTACTGATTTTGAGCCTCTCTCTGCCTTCAACAATGGGTGTTGGTGAGATACTTTGGGTCTGTATTACATTTGTCCCACATTTTAATGCTGGATTGTGGGGGTAAGCAGGAGGTAAACATCTTTTCTGAGGTGCAACCAATAAAATATATGTATGACTATAGTAGTTCGTTTTTGATGTCCATTCACCAAGTTGTGTAAGTGCCCGATCTGGACGAACAGGCGGCCAAGCTCGGTCATGGTAAAAAAAACACTCAGATTTGGAAGTCCATGTGTACCCAGCCTTATTATGCCATATAAATTTGTTGTCTGAATGTTGGCGTTGGGTGAGAATAAAATATTCTTGTCGGGAATATTTGGGAATAATTGCTAGATACTCATAAGAGGTGGTTAGTGTTCCATCAGGGAGTTTCTCGGTTGGTCAATCAGACCTAGGGGGTGTGCTATCATTTTGGAATGATTAATCTTAAAGTGTAAAATAGATTCATCCAAACCAGTGTAAAATCTTGTCTAAAGAGGAAAGGGAAAGTAGTGGCTGCATTACAGTACAGATGGCTAAACTTCATAAAGTTTGGTCCTTTTTCGAACTTCAGTAAAAGTTTTAAAAGTTCGAATTCAGATCCAATAAAGTCTATGGGAGAGTGATAGTTCGAAAAGTTCGGATGATTTACAGCTAAATTAACAATGGTAACTTACTGTAAATGGCTGTGGCACCCGGGGAAATGGTCTGGGGAACATGTCACTATTACCAAAACTTTTTTAAACACAAGCGGCAATTGTCGGGATTTGCGTAAGCTAAATCCAAGGGTTACGGCAAATTCGAGGGTTACTGAACTATACTTTCGAGGGCAAGCAAAAATGATCCATAGATTCGAGGGTTACCGAAAATGAACAATACTTTCAAGAGTTACCGAAATTCGAAGGCTACATTCGAGAGTTAGTGAACGATACGTTCTAGGGTTAGCGAAAATGATCCATACGAACCCAAGTTCGTCTCGAACTTGGGTTCGAGTTCGGTTTTGTGTCCATCACTACATTACAGTAAGTATTGTCAGCCAAATGAGAGACCTTTGACTCCAACCGACCCACTGCAATTCCATGAACATCTGATAAAGAACGTATCATCTCTGCAAGGGGCTCCATACATAAAACTTAAAGCAGCAGATACAGGAGATATATTCTAAATATTAAATATAAATTGTAAGTATTTTATAAAAATCTACCTGTGGGTATCGATAAAGTTGAGTTATCTGAGCCATTGTGTAGGTTGGAGAGGACTGAAAGTGTCCAATAACTACGATAGATTTCTGTCTTTTTTGGCAAATGTAGTTTGGTGTCGCCTCTTCAGATTCTGATAAAACTTTCAGAACTTTGTCCAAAGCGATGACCTCACTAGAACAAGCATCATAGATTGTGTATCCCAGACTTATATTGGGCAAAATGTTCTCGCTGGAGTTAATCTCATCGATGGCATAGATAAAGGCCAGTAGATGCTGTGTGTAATGAACCGATGGCCTGTAAGACAAAAATATATATGGGAATGATACATT
Organism: Hymenochirus boettgeri; assembly: GCA_019447015.1. Taxonomy (NCBI): domain Eukaryota; kingdom Metazoa; phylum Chordata; class Amphibia; order Anura; family Pipidae; genus Hymenochirus; species Hymenochirus boettgeri. Next base: position 301,821,945 of record CM033476.1, on the reverse strand, counting down.
GTTCAGAATTTCTCGGTGACTCAATATTAATATATAAAACTATAAGGGTGCATAATCAATAGAAATCATAAGCCACACAAAGTTCTGTTCATAACTGCGAAAACTAAATCATGTAGATAAATAGCCTAAGAATATCATAAAATAAAATTTAATAAAAAAATTAAAAAATCCTTACCATACTCCTCTGCACCTTATGGTTGTCCTGCAGGGCCTGATAAAAGTTTAAAAAAATTTTAATCTGTGCCTGCTGCATCCTGCTCCTCTTAGAGGACTCGGGTATGCACAGTAGAGCTCTCCTCCTCCCTGCCCCCTTCAGATCCCTCGGTGTTGCATTTACATTTCTTAAAGTAAATAAAACATCATATAGTGTTAGAGAAATCCCCAACCCTAAACTCTAGGTTAACAACTTTGAAATCAGCTCCAAAATGTACTTACTCACCTTTGTTCACTCGGCTCCCCCTGCTGACCAGCAGCCACATCTGTGATTGGCTGAATCTAATTACACATGTTGCTGCCGGTCTGGCCCCCTTTTGCTCTTCCATTCCTGAAAGTAGCAGAAGAGGCGATGACCGAAGGTGGGTAAGTACATTTCTGGGCTGATTTTAAAGTTGTAAACTTAGCGTTTAGGGTTGGGGGATCCCCTATATTATATGATTTTTGGGAATAGGTGGTGCAGATTCCCTTTAACCCCTCTGCTATACCCCAGTTAAGGGCCTTAAATTGTCCTCACAATTGTTAGCACATCAAGCAGCTATCATTCTTACCTCTAAGCTACTGCTCCGGTCCCACTGATTCAAGAGTAATTGAGCCTTGCCTACCAATGCTGTTTTGATTTTCTACCAACCAAGCTATTTTGCACAGGCACTAGGAAAGTAATTAAATGGTATTTAATTACTAACTTTGTCCCTGATATACACACAATGGAAAATTGAATCATGACTGTGTATAATGGATTGTGTTAACGATCTAATATTTTTAGGAAAATGTTGATATTACATAGGTTTTCCCACCACTGACAAGATTATTTTTGGTGTATGAAATTGTAATCTGACCATTTCAGACCCAGTGCTGGAAATGGGATTTTTCTATGATTAATAAGTTTAACTTGAAATAACTGATTTTCCTGCGTAATGAATTCTGCACATATAGAGGTTTACAGAAAACCAACACACACAGATCAGTATTTGATGTTTGACTCCCACCACCCTTTAGATCACAAGCTGGGTGTCATCAGAACCCTGCAACACAGAGCCGAGAACATCCCCACTAGCACAGAGGTGAAGGCTAAAGAAATGAAACATCTCAGAGGAGCCCTTAAAACTTGTGGATATCCAGACTGGGCCTTTGTCAAAAGAAGTAGAAGGAAAGAAAAGAACACAAATACCAACAGTGAAGGGGAAAAGCAAGACAGGAGGAAGAACATCGTCATCCCATATGTAGCAGGGGTGTCCGAGAAATTAAGAAGAATTTTCAAAAAACATCGTATCCCTGTCTGCTTTAAACCGAACAACACACTGAGGCAGCAATTGGTACATCCGAAAGACCCAATACCAAAACACAAGAAAAGCGACATCATATATGCAGTGCAGTGCAGTGAAGAATGCTCTGATTTGTATGTGGGGGAGACCAAACAGCAACTGCATCAACGTATGGCCCAGCACAGAAGAGCCAATTCCTCGGGTCAGGACTCAGCCGTGTACCTGCATCTTAAGGATAAAGGACATACCTTTGAAGATTGTAATGTTAACATATAGGCGAAGGTACGTGACTGGTTCAAGAGAGGTGTTAAGGAGGCCATTTATGTGAAAATAAAGAAACCAAGCCTAAATAGAGGTGGGGGGGTTCGACACCAACTGTCTGCCATGTACAATGCTGTTTTAACACCTTACTCTGGGCGTTCCTATAACACCTCTTAGCCACTATCCAATCACACCTTTAACACCTGGCTGTGATATGCTAATTGGGATTTTCCAGGGTACATAATTGCCACAGTTTCTTGTACAAGTCATTCTGAATTGAGAAAGCCAGTCGGATGACTAGCGAAATGTCTTCAAGAACTACATTTCAAGTCCAGTTGATCTAATTGAATACAACAGATATACCATGACCTGGATGAATGAGAACCTTCACAAGCATATTTGATTAAATACATATATTTTTTATTATTTTGTGTGTGCACCTGTGTCTGTGTGGTAGTAGGGGGTATGTTTTTGTGTTTATGACTGTAAAACTAACATTTTAATGATTTAGGTGTGTTGCTGTGGAAACAGAAGGGTGGGATGGGTATTGGGGTATACAGTTGCCATGGAAACCAAATGGTGGGGTGGATCAGTAGGTTGGTGTGGTGTTTGGGGGGTTGTTGTAGTGTTTGTGACTGTAAAACAACATTTTATGATGGTTATGGTATGGTTGCATGGAAACGGAAGGATATGTTGGGTGTGAGGGTGTATCGGTAGATGTTAGTGCTGTAATCTGGAGTGTGCTCGTAGCTATTTTTTAAAGATGCTGGTATTGGTGGCATGTGGGTATCAGTTTCTTATGTCCCTGAGCTTCGGGAGGTGATGGCTGATACACTGCCGCGAGTGATCTTTTGATCGCATTGTTTGTGGGTTCACAGAGTGTTATTTGATATGTAGATTTGACTGGGTTAAGCACAGCCGAAGGGGTTAAGCATTTGTTAATTATGTTTGTTATTGGTGCAGGTGATGGGGGTTTGTTTCTATTGGTGGGTGGTGGTATGACGACGGCCATAATATATGGCGGAGATGCGTTGATCAGAGCTAAATAAAACTATATGTGTTTAGATTTGAAGAAGTCCCATTGAGTGCTTTCACAATCTACTATATATATAATATATATATTATAAAGCAGGTATCAGGGCACACTCCGTTCCAACCTTATGCTGCCTCCGGTGCTACCCAGTAATTCACATATAGCCATGTACCAGAAAGTTAGGTGCACTGAAGGGGTCTTTTTAGTGTGATTTTATTGTGCAAAAAAAGGGCAACGTTAGGTCCAAGTCTGGGACCTTTATCAAGCCAACCAAGGGTTTTGTCTTGAGAAAGGGGCCGTGTTGGCTCCGAAACGTTGACTCATTAAAGACATACTTTGTTCAAATCTGGTGTGCGGTGAACTCTCTACTATATGGCTAATCAGAATCCTGTGTTTCCTAACCCCATAGTGACTGTAAATCTGGAACTTGCTGTGGTAATTACCAATAAGTATGAACCTAGCATGTTATTCTGGATCCTGTATAGGGTCTTAGGATGTCCAATGGAGCTGTTCAGATTGAATTGCATATTGTGGTAGGATTCCCTGGATCTGTGTTCAGATCTGCAGGTTAATACCATTTTGTCTGGATACATATAACACTATCATGTGTCCCAACTGAGCATCTGCTTTGTGTGAGAGCCCTGCCAGGACAGATGACTGTTGGTCACAGCAACAGTGGCTGCAGCCTGCAGTGCATGTGATACACCAATAATGTGGTCCCATAGGGAACTGCATTATTGGCCGTCATTTACTAACTGACCTGTTTGTCTGATAAGGGCAACCAAACTCAGTTGCGGCTTGCCGCCCCTCACCATCAGATGTTTCCAGCCGACTGATCCATGGCACTATCGGATGGTTACTGATGTTTACCCAGCCTTAAGAATCGTACATGCATGCGATTGCGTGTGCCAACCCATGACGCACGATGTGTATGAATGGCCGATAAACGTGCCATGTATGGGCACTTTTTTGGCAAAAATGCCCGTTCTGTTGATTATCGTCCAAAACGGCAGTTCGTACACATCGTGAGTCGGCACCCGCGATTGCACGTATGTACAAACCTTTAGACTTCATGGATTATAACTGCCAGGTAGGTGGTATTTGGAAGTGAGGGCAAATATGGTAAGGTTTATGACTCTAACAGGGAGATTCACCCAGAGGCACAAGCTCTCTGGGCAAATCTCCCGTATAGGGTTTACCAGAGGCTGTGCGATTTTGGGTGAATCTCACCCGCACATATGTATTTAACGCCAGCTATCAGCTGGTGTTAAATACTTACGCGTAAAGAGGCACGCAACCTTTGGTAAATTACTTTGCGATGGCCACATGAGTGCCTCTTCCAGTACTCACACTACCGCCGCAAAGCGTACATTAACGTCATGCCAACTCATCGACCCATATAATGCTTCCTTAATCCAATAGTCTAATAGCTATGGATGTAAGGGAAGGGCAGATGAATCACTTGCATGTTCAAACCCTTGGGTAGGAAGCGCTAAAGCATGACCGTGGGCTTTTAATGTCTGTAAGTCAGGAAAATGTCTTTATGCCAAGATGTGTGAAAACTAAATTTTCTAGAATTCTGTGCAGTCAGGGAATGCTGGGAGTTGTAGTTTTTAAAGATGTGAAAAGTTCATTAAGAAGAAACTAACTGCAAAACAGAGAATGCTGGGATTTGTAAGGTCACAAGCTTAGGCTGTATTAGATCTAGACAGATGCCTTTAGCTACAGGATATAAAGAAAAAACTTACTGCAAACAGAGAATGCAGGGATTTGTAGTTTTCAAACATGTGAAAGGTCACAAGCTTAGGCTGTATTAGACCTAGACACTGTATTAGACCTAGACAGATACCTTAGCTACAGGATATTAAGAAAAAACTTACTGCAAACAGAGAATGTTGGGAATTGTGGTTTTCAAACAAGTAAAAGTTCACAAGTTAAACATGCCTGCTCTATACCATTAGGCTGTATTATATCTAGACACATGCCTTTGCCACAGGCTATAAATAAGATACTTTGCATTTCCCCACCCATTTCTTTAAGTGAGAAATATGTGTTTATATGTTAGATTATTAGGGCAATGCTCTTATAATAACATGATTCTATGAGGTACCTTCTGTTATAAGAAGGCTCTATTTAATTTTATACTCTGTGGCGAGCTTTAAGCTCCTCTATCCACACCTCTCGCTAACATGTATATTCAATCAGTATTTTGTGCTACCAAGTCCTAGCCCCATAGTGACTGTAAATCTGGAACTTTCTGTGGTAATTTCCTTGCATGTTAATCAGGATACTGCATAGGATTTAAGGTAGCTATACATATATCCGATGTTACTTATACAACCAAGCGCTCCTGCGATATTAGATTGATCCTGCCGGAACCATCTTTCCCATTCTTCTATGCCACCGTCAGGCGGTGCTTGCAGGATCGGCCAAATGTTGCGGGAGCGCTCGGTCGGGAAAGTAAAATCGGATATATGTAAGGGCTGCTTTTGATTGCCCAAAGGTGCTGTTTAGATTGCCTGGGTCAGTTCTCAGACCTGCAGGTTTATTCCACATAGACCCTCTATATTCTAGCTGGCAGGTAGTATAGGTAAGGGAGAATATAAGTGTGTGTTTCTTCATTTAATATGATGCGATTATTTGGTTTTTTTTAGGACCTTCAGACTAATTTTATTATTGCCCCCCTGGATGTTTCCTGATGGTTCCTGTGAGCACTGCAACTACACATAGCAAAACATACACACATAATTTCCACTGTGCACCAACGGGCACACTTTTGCTAGTATATATATATAAATAACCATGTGGTGATGCTTGCACTCAGTCTTCTTTTCCTTTTTATATATATATATATATATATATATATATATTATGCAGGGTGCTTCTAGGAACACAGATGCCTCAAATCTGTACATCCAGTAAACCAAAAATAAAAAAGTTCTGAGCACTCCTTCTTCACAGGAAAGTGTTATTAACGTTGTTCGCAGAGCACCTTCATCAGACTCTGCGAGGCACCGAAACGTTAATAAAACTTTTGTGAGAAGGAGTGCTCGGAACTTTTTTATTTTTGGTTTACTATATATATATCAATGAAAATGCTGACGGAGCACTCCTGGGTCTTAGAAGTAAATTTATTGATGTGCAAAGGGTAGGCAGATAACCTACGCTTTTCAGCCCCTCTTAGCAGGGCCATCCTCAGGGTTACAGATCTGCAATAAATACAACACACATGAATGAAAAGCTACCTTGACGTGGTTGGAAGGCTTTTCATTCATGTGATCACAGTAATGTATACTAAAACCCCTTTGTTTATAAAGTATGCCAGTGTGCAGATAATATGATATTATGAAGTATTGTGCATTGATTATCTTTTCTATGTTTGTATAAATGTTTTGACCAGATCAGTAGCACTTCCACTAAATGTAGTTGTAAATTAGCCTAATTGGAGTGCTTCCACAATTTGTGTATTGTATGTATTTATTGGGAGGCTTGGTCAAGCCTCCATGTGGTAATAGCACCCCCAACACACCCCTTTAATGGGAGGTCCTATGCCTTTAATATAAAGCACTGGATGGCCTCTTCCCTCATTTTTAAAAAGCCAAAGAGTTGAGGAGGAAGGGAGAGAGCCTGTTATATGGATCCAGTGTGTAAGAATGAGAAATGCAAAAGTTTGCTAATCGTAATTGAAGTAAAAGAAATTGAAAAGGTTAGATGTTAGGACCTTCCAGACTGGGGCTACCTTGACGTGGTTGGAAGGCTTTTCATTCATGTGATCACAGTAATGTATACTAAAACCCCTTTGTTTATATATATAGCACCATATTGTCTAGTGACATCTATATCTAGTAACATATTGTCTAGTAACATATTGTCTAGTAACATATGTATCAAGTAACATTGTCTAGTAATATATTATCTAGTAACAGATACAGTATATCTAGTAACATGTTGTCTAGTAACATGTCTTTATTTAACCAAATACCATACTACACTATAATATATTGTTTAGTAGCATAAATATCTAGTAACATATTGTCTAGTAACATATATATCTAGTAACATATGTCTTTATTCAACCTCAAATACTATACTACACTATACTATATTGTTTAGTAACATAAATATCTAGTAACATATTGTCTAGTAACATATTGTCTAGTAACATAAATATCTAGTAACATATTGTCTAGTAACACATATTTTTAGTAATATATTGTCTAGTAACATATTTTTAGTAATATATTATCTAGTAACACATATTTTTAGTAATATATTGTCTAGTAACATAAATATCTAGTAACATATTGTCTAGTAACATAAATATCTAGTAACATATTGTCTAGTATGCTTGTGAAGGTTCTCATTCATTCAGGTCATGGTATATCTGTATTCAATCAGATCAACTGGACTTGAAGTTTAGTTCTTGAAGACATTTTGCTAGCCATCCGACTGAAAAAGTGACATCACAAGAAAAGTGACATCATATACGCAGTGCAGTGAAGAGTGTTCTGATTTGTATGTGGGGGAGACCAAACAGCAACTTCATCAATGTATGGCCCAGCACAGAAGAGCCAATTCCTTGGGTCAGGACTCAGCATCTCAAGGATAAAGGACATACCTTTGAAGATTGTAATATTAGCATATTGACTGGTTCAAGAGAGGTGTCAAGGAGGCCATTTATGTGAAAATAAAGAAACCAAGCCTAAATAGAGGTGGGGGGGTTTCAACACCAACTGTCTGCCATTTACAATGCTGTTTTGACACCTTACCCTGGGTGTTCCTATAACACCTCTTAGCCACTATGCAATCACGCCCTTAATACCTGGCTGTGATATGGGATTTTCCAGGGTACATAATTGCCACAGATTCTTGTACACGTCATTCTGAATTAAGAAAGCTAGTTGGATAACTAGCAAAACATCTTCAAGAACTAAACTTCAAGTCCAGTTGATCTAACTGAATACAACAGATATATTGTCTAGTAATATATATTTCTAGTAACATATTGTCTTGTAATATATATATATATATATATATATATATATATATATATATATATATATATATATCTAGTAACATATATTTCTTGTAACATATATTTCTAGTAACATATATATCTAGTAATATGTATATCTAGTAACATATTGTCTAGTAACATAAATATATAGTAACATATATTTGTAGTAACATATTGTCTAGTAACATATTTTTAATATCATATTGTCTACTATGTCTAGTAACACCTATCTTAGTAATATAGTATTTGAGGTTGAATAAAGACATATGTCCATCCAGTCCAACCCATCTAGCAATATCCTCATTACCAGCCTAACTGTTGATCCAGAGGAAGGCAAAAAAAAACCACAGTAATTTGCAACATTCCTTGTTTGCAGAAACTCATCCAGCTTCTTTTTGAAACTGACCAATGAACCTGTGATAACAACGTCCACTGGAAGACAGTTCCATAGCTTTATCATTCTCACTGTGAAAAACCCTTTCCGAACTTGAAGCCTAAACCTTTTTTCTTCAAGACTTAAGGGATGTCCACGTGTCCTCTGACATGCCCTATTAGTGAACAATGCCCCAGATAGTTTATTGTATGGCCCGTTAATGTATTTATACACAGTAATCATATCCCCACGCAAGCGCCTTTTCTCCATCGTACATAATTGTAACTTTTCCCTTTAACATATTTCTAGTAACATATTGTCTAGTAACATATTGTCTAGTAACATATATACTGTGTCTAGTAACATATGGTCTAGTAAGATATATATCTAGTAACTTATATATCTAGTAACATATTGTCTAGTAACATTTATTTCTAGTGACATATTGTCTCGTAACATATATATCTAGTAACATGTATATCTAGTAACATATTGTCTATTAACATAATGTCTAGTAACAGAATGTCTAGTAACATAATGTCTATTAACATATTGTCTAGCAACATAATGTCTAGTAACATATTGTCTTGTAACATATTTTCTAGTAACATATATACTGTATCTAGTAACATATTGTCTTGTAACATATTTTCTAGTAACATATATACTGTATCTAGTAACATATTGTCTAGTAACATCAGTCAGTCTGCAGATAACGCCCCAAACAAGATTTATCTAATGTGCATATGCAGCGTCCTGGCCTGGCCATTCACAAAAATGATAAGACTTATGGGCATATTTATTAATAATATATATATATATATATATATATATATATATATATGTGCGCTAATATCGCTTATAATAAGTATTTGCGACCTTTGTAATGGTGATTAGCGTTATTACCTCCGTTTTTTAATAAACGCAGCAAATGTCTCTGTGTGAAATACGTCGGTAATATTGTTAAACTCATTGCGTTATAAAAAATAATAATAATGTTTTATGTGTTTTATGTGAATGAAGTTTTATGTGACCCTTTTAATCTCCTTTCTTTTCATTCCAGCTTCCCCCTCTCCCCTTCCTTCTTTTTAATACAAAGCAGTCAGGAGGGAGAATTGGCTGCTTAACTGTTCATTCTGTGTAATCTATGCTGTTTCCTCCCCAACACTGCTCATGTAGACATAACCAAATTAACACAACCAGCTTTCATTCATAATTACAATGCTGTGATTGGCTTGCAGAGCATTCACAGCAAATGGAGAGGTGAGACCCAGCTTGTTGTATGACAATGTTATATGAAGACTTTAGTTCCCCTTTAACTTCGTCACTGAAACACTGATTTAAATCAGCCATTTAGGACAATTTAGATTTAATTATATACTGCACTAGACAGCAGCGATTCTTTAGAAAACAGGGAGATTTAATACCAGTGAAAAAGGGTTAAAATGAGGTTAATGCTTTCCAATGAAATATAGGTTCCCGTAGGTTTAAGTACGTTATTATGGGGCATGCAGTATTTTCTTTTTTTAACGTCACTGGAACACTATATAAACAAGGAAACATTATTTTTCCGCTACTTAGCGTAAAATTGAAAACCTTTAAAATGCGGATGTTAAATTCCGCATAACTTACCTGCCTCGTACTCACATGCTAAAGTGACGTTGTGAGAACTCGGAAGGAAGAGGAGCGTGGAAGGTAAGTATTACATCGGGCTGTAAGTGGCCTCTAAATTGTTAATAATTCTAATTCACTATGAATACAGAATTATTTATATATAACTTTTTTAGTTAATCTGAACATGGGATGTTATATATTTATAATCAGAGCAGGATTATCCACAAGTCAACTCTAGGCACCTGCCTAGTAGAGATGTCAGAACTTCACAAAATCCGGTCCGCTCGAGGATCCGCGAATTTTCCCAAAAATTCTAAAATTTGAAAATCCGCGAGCGGACCCATTAAAAGGAAAAATATCCTTGAAATTAAGAGATTTCACGTATTTTCTAAAATTTTCGAAAATACGAGTAATCCTCGTAATTTCGAAAATTTTCGAAAATACGTATTTACGGAAATAAGAGAAATCCTCGTATTTTCGAAAATCCGTGGTTCGGAAGTTCAGAAGGCGGAAAATCCAGAAAAATCCGCCGTTCGCGAACGGGATAAATCCGCGGCGGATCCGGGTTCGGATCCACGAACCAGCCATCCCTACTGCCTAGGGCCCAGGAAATTTCTGGGGGCCCAGCTTCAAAAGCAGTGACAATATTATAGTATATACAATATATGTAGCAAAAGAAAGGGGACCCTAAATGATGGCCCTGACTAGGGCCCTAAATGATCATAACCCATCTCTGTTTATAATTAGATATTTAAGTTTTTGTGTATACAAGCTGCATTTTGGAAGTATTATTTCACATCAAAATCAAGTTGTTGAGTTTATTGGTTAAAGGGAATGTCCACCCCAAAACTAAAATTTAGCCCCACTGTGAAAAATCCTTACCTTTCTCCTCTACTCTTTATGGTTGTCCTGCAGTGCCTTCTGAAAGTCCACCCAAATCTCTGTATGTAATAAGGTATCTGCCCCTTCCCTGTCCTCCTTTGGCATGCGTAGAAGAGCTCTCCCCCCCTCTGGATCCCTCAGTTCAGCAGTAAATTAAAAAAAAATAATAAACTTTTCTGTAGTGTAGGGGACCCCCCCAACCTTAAACGCTATGGTTATAACATTTAAAAAAGCACAGAAACAGACTTACCAAGTTCCCTTGACTCTCTCAATAGCTGGCAGCCATTCCTGTGATTGGCTGCTGGTCCGGCCCCTATTGCTACTCCATTCCCGGTAGTAACAAAAGAGGCAGAGGCTGAGGGAATCAAGGTGGGACACTTTTTTAACTTAAAAACCTAGTAAATGTAAATTTTGGATTGGAGATGACGTTTAAGGATAAAAGAAAAATCAATAACACAAGAGATAAATAAATGCAAATTATTCTTTATGAAGAGAGAGAGAAAATACTTACAGGATACATTCTGGGGTATATCGAGGAAACTGATAGTTAGTAAGAAACTTGTCTCCAGTTATATCAAATGTGTTTAAAATGAATATATTTAAGATTCCAGTAATGATGATATCCCCATCAAGGGAATAAGGTATCTGTCTTCTACTATATGGAGTTCTGTTTAATACACAGCCTTTTGTGTTGCTGATAAAGTCTCCTGAAAAAGCAGCATTTACCTTTATTAACACCAGTATCGGTATCTGCAAAATAAGAAGCACAAGGTATATGACAGGTAACCTAGAACAACAGCCCAGCATTCTCTCCTTATCGACAACTTAAAATAAGTTGTATCAGAACATTTCTCACAGATGAGATCCTGAATGACCTACTGTGTGCGGGGCAGTTAATAGCTCCTTTTATACTGTACGTGTTTGTTCATATTTTAGTGTTTGGTTGTTTTTTGTTTGTCATACCTTGTTTTTCTTGAGGCTGGATAAGGAATAATTACCAACATAATTACAGGAGTAGACTTAGCAACTGAATAAACATAAAAATAGAACCAATTAACTACTTTTCAACAACTTTTCTCTATAGAAGTTACTGTGTAAAAATCATAGATTAACTAGCCTAATGCCTATGCAACTGAAATTACCAAATACAATATTTATTTTTGCAGTTTCAATGGCATTAGTTATCAGATGGGGAAGCTCATCTTTCAGGTCATGGCAGGAAACGTCTAACTATAAATTAATTTGCCATTTTCTTCTCCACAGGCTTTTAGACATTTTCTTCATTGGCCTGAGGCAGGCAATCTTACCTGGCTATTTCAGCCTTGGACAGCATGACGTTTCTCCCCTCTTTTTATTTGCTGAAGCCTCCCCATGACACGCCTATACTGGGTCTCTCGCAGGAGGATGCCAGTTTGTAACCCTGGGCTTTTTTTGTGCTTCTGGGTATCCAGGGCATTTGGATGGTATCCGTCTGTTTTCTGCCATTTGGTAAAGCTGTCTTAAGGGTTTGTAGCAGTTTTGCCATGTTGAAGTTGTTGCTCTCAGAGTTCAGACTTTTCCTCTGACTGTATCTTTCTATGTCCTATTGTCTGTGGAGATGTGGCTTCTATGTGGTAAACATGCGTAATGACACCATTCTGGTCATGTGTGTTTTATCACCGGCCCTGTTGATTTTTTTTTTCAGTTTGCATTTTTATTTAGTTTATTTAAAGGGGAAACCATCCATCATGGGTTACGTCCCACCTCCAAGAACAGACACCATCCCCCTGGGACTATACCCCATACTCACGAAAGCTTCCATTTAGTTACTCCAGTGTCCACTTCAGGAGTAGAACTTTCTAATGGTTACTTTGTTATAGTTAGTGAGTTAGCCCAGTAAAAAGCTCCCTATGTGGGAAGACATTTTAGGTGGCTATCTCCTCCATCATGCTAGAGTGGGCCACACATTTAGGCTAATTATATGTAGACCCCCCTCCCCTATTCTGCTAGAAAATTGTGGCCTTAGACCCTGTCTCCCTGAGACTAACACTTGTAGTATTTTCCCTTACTGTTGTTTATAGCTTTCTACTAATGCTGGATGTTTTTTTCTTCTGGGTGGGTCTTCTGTAGAGATGGCCGAAACTCAATAGTTTTGTTCCATTTTTGAATTCCCGGATCTCTGGAAAATCCCAAAGATCCGAAAACATAACGAATTTTCGAAGATTTTCAAATGTACGGAGATAGTAAAGCAATATGTAACTGTACACAACCTATTTGTTTAGACTTAAATGTAACACTTCAAGTGAAGCACGTGCTGCCTACTTGGAAACATATAATTGAAACAATTAAAGAACAAAGACCCTGAGGCGCACTGTGAAACAATGTATTAAACTTTATTTAAACAATGTGACATAAATATAGATAGAAATGTGCTAATATAAAAGCAAGTAAAAATATACTTAACTAGCAGCTACCCCCATCAGACCCGCAGTAAATCAGTATCAACAATAAATCAATAATAAAGGTATAATGAAGTCTATTGGGTTCAACCTCTATTCCATATCAACGATCCTCCATAGTATATTAAAAAACATGGTAAACAAGCCCACATGAAGACTGAAGTATAGTTATCAGAGGTATACTTATCTACTACAGCAATGGGGTGACCAGTGTAACTGCATAGTGTCTCGGGGAGAGATCCGAGGGAGCCCGAACTTCAAAAAGGGGGGACAGGGTGTAGACTGTTAGCGCCCCAAACTCTGGACACATTTTGCTCTAAGCTTTATCTGCAGTAATGGAGATATTGTTACCTTATTATCTCCCTGTTTAAAAACCCTGTGAACACTTCTAATAGGCTGATGCTTTCAGTGTCGTCACTGAACACACAGCAGATCCCCCCACCCCACGCTCATCTTGTGCGTAAAAGCTGTTCCGTCTTGTCTGTGTTTATTAAACACTGTATGTTCCCCAAAGTTAAGCAGTGTTGCAAATAGAACATAAATCTGTTACATATAGAATAGCAACACTTTTATATACAGTTACCAATCAATCTACAGTATTGCAGTACCCGCTGATACATTAATCAGTACATTGCAAAACATATTAACAGTGCTCACCAAATATAGAAGCCCAATGACAGAGTTCCAATACTCAAATATATAATATCCAGTCACCCTGATGCCATTCAAAAGACCCAAATGCATCCAAATCACAAAAGGAAGGTGGCATATGGATCAAGCACGTAATCCCCATCCCTCTGTTCATGGTCCCAGGTATATCTGAGACTCATGTGTACATAGGTCCACTACTCCTTTTCCAAAGACTCTTGAAGACTCTGTTCGTAGTCGGTCCCATCCCAATAGGACCAAAACTATATAGTTTAATCCAAGATCCCGGAATAACCAGCTCACCATCCCTTATTCCTTTAGAAAAAGACAAATAGATCCAGGTCCACTGGCAGGTATTTCGTTCCCAAATTATAGATCCAATGTGACTCCCGCATCAACAATATCTTATTGATGTCACCACCTTTGATGTTGATACTGCACATTGGAAGCCTTTCGTCTTGGAACCATGAACTTCAAGGGAATGTTGTGCAATCCTCAGAATGCTTTTATTCTCCTCTAAATGTTTTGCAGCATTCCGGATATTATAGAGGTTTCCCGATAAGCGTTGCCTCAGCAAATTGCATCAAATTGCAAGCACACGTGAGTATGTATATTACATTTACACTTTTACAGTTATTATAGTCATACATCAAATGCTGTTTAATCCCAGAACGCCGTTTAGTCCTTCTCTTGACACAACCTCTTTTTCCCATTGTCCCATGTACAAATTGGCATACGATGGAGCGCATATCGTGCCTATAGCGGTGCCTTATAACTGTAAATTTAAAAATTCAAAATGAACCTTAGAAGTTTTAATAAAAACTTTTGCCTTGGTGGACCACAAGAGCAACTTGTCATCAAGAATTTTTTGGCTGCTTGATTCCCTCCCTCATTGGGGATATTCGAGTATATCGATTTGTCACAAGTCACTAAATAGGTCTCTGTTCCAATAGTAAATCTTATTGATGAAGTCAGACGTGTCCCTAAGGTAAGAAGACATGGAACCGAGGTGTTCTGTGTCGGATCCAAGTCCGTGTTGGACCTGGATCCCATCTCTAGTCTTCTGATGCTGTCTGCTTCCTGTAAGCACAACTCTTTATTTTTTCAGAGGGATTTTTCTCTTTCTTTTTAGGGACTCAACCTCCATTTCACTTTGCAGGGGAGTTGTTCCTAAAGCCTTAAAAGGAATTGTTCCTTTTCTGCTGGACATTAAAAAAAAAGTCCAGCAAATTTTCTGATGCGGACATTTATATAAGCGATGAACCCCTAGAAACTAGCCACCTGTCACCCCCACCCATTTATTGCAAAGGAACACCTATATTTCTTCAGAGTGGCCTGTTAATATCCCATTATAGACCTTAAGGCTCAAGCAATAGCCCCAGTTCCCACTAAATAAGATTTAGTCCTAGTCTATTTCAACCTCTTTCTGGTTCTGAAAAAGTATTTCTTCTTTTGTCTGGGACCTCAAGGCTCTCAGCACCTATACTGCATGGATAAGTGTGCACAGACACAAGTCTTTGACACAAGAAAACACATTGGCAGTGACTTACTGGATTCATCAGGGAGGCACAATGTGTGCCATGCCAATGGCAGAGGCCTGACCGATTTTTTACTTTGACACACACCCATCTTCCAGTTCTTTCAGCAATCATTTCCAGGGTTTTTAGTACACAAAGTCAGACTTCCTCAGCACAACTGCCTTCAATACTCGAGAATGGGTGCTTCATCCTGAAGTCTTTCAGATGCTGGGTAACAAAATGATATAAAAACCCTTTAAATCATGTGAACAAGTGGTAGATAAGATGCATTTGGGGTTTTACAATCCTTGTGCTGCCTATGTCATAATTTACTCTGTGCTAAGTAGAGATTCCACTCTTTTTTCAAGTGTCCACTCCTGAAGGTGAGGCTTAACCCATGGTGTCTGGGTTCCCCTGGTGGATTTAAAAAAAAAAAAAGAATTTTCTGGTAAGAAAATACCCTTTTTTCTGTTGTACTTTTCTTCTTTTCTTGGGTATTGTTCCTTTCAGAATTTTATCCTAATTTCTTTCATTTAGTTCTTAATGAGCTCTCTTTATTTTAGCCTGGAATATAGAACCTGGGATTAAAAGGTCATAGTGGGGATCTAGATATGCAGTTACGCAGTTATGAGGTAAATATTTAATTTAAAAATAGTGGGAAGAGATGGATGGCTCTAAAAATATGAATAAATCCTCAGATGCAGATTTCAAGAAACCTGTGGTAGATGTGATCAATAGAGATGTTCGAAACTGTTGAGTTTCGTTCCATTTTGGATTTTAAAATTCAAAAAAATTCAAAAATCCGAAATCGAACCCATAGAAGTCTATGAGAGAATTTTTTGAAAGTTTCTGTCCATTTTGAGGAACAAATAGTAATAGTAAGTTATTGTAAATGACATAGAGACCTGAAGAATGGTCTGGAGAACCTTAAATATAATCAAAACTTATTTAAGTTTATAATCAAAACTTATTTCCTAACTATTGGGCTGTTTTCGAGGGTTATAGAAACAAATCTCTACTTTTGAGGGTTATCGATACTACAAATACGAGGGTTACTGACAACAACTTGCAATTTCGAGGGATACCAAAATAGGCTTCTATTGTTGAGGGTTGCTGAAATTGATCACTACTTTCAAGGGTTACACATATCACAAACTTAAGAGTTCTTCAAACCTGCTTTAGTTTTCGAGGGTTGCCGAAATCGTGTTATGGTTTTCAAAGGATTGCTGAAATCAATTGCTATTATCGAGGGCTACCGATATCATGAACTCGGGGATCCTTGGACCGGCTTTCATTTTCGAGAGTTACCGAAATTGGCCTATGGTTTTCAAGGGTTACTGAAATCGATCGCTACTATCGAGGGTTGCCATTATCATGAATTTGACAAACCGGCTTTCGTTTTCGAGGGTTACCAAAATCAGCTTATAGTTTTTGAGGGTTACCAAAATCAACAGGTTTTCCTTCAGTAATTATTTCCGGTTTTCGGCTGTTTTTTGCTGTTTTGTCCCATTATGTAAGCATCTGAATTAGAGCCTCAATTTCATTCAGGATGCCAAGCATGGAGTGGCAGCGTTACATGGTGGCCTCCCTGGCCAAAAAAATGATGATGGGATGCCGGCTGGCACCCCAAATATAAAGAGGTGCAAGTTGCGCATCATACGCAGTTTGCAGCAGAATCTGCAAAACAAGTTAGTCAGACCACCTTTCAGTTACAGAGAAGGTGACCTGACTTAAAGAGGCAGGGGGATAGTTATGTCGCTGACATAACAAGCAGAGCACAAGGCAAGTATAACTGTTTTAGCCATTGATTTCTGCTTTGATTGTTATATAAAAAGTTTATATAAAATATTATCTAATTTATTTAAACTTTTTTGTAAACCACATAAATGTAAGAGAAGCTTTTGTTTTTTTACAAGTTTATATTTGTGTAAAGCACTTCTTATTACCGATAACCACATTGCAAACCGCCGCTAACATACCACATGTTAGTTAATTAGTGTAGTGTTAGTGAATAAACTGGTGGGGCGTTAAAAAGACCAATCATACAGAAGAGCAAGATACAGGAAAGGAGGACTTTAGTTACAATTGCACATTGTGGCAGGATTGCCTTGGACTGGCTGGCAGGTCAAATAAAAATGGGAGGGTATGTGTATGTTTGATCATATTGTGCAGTGGGATTGCCTGGGTCCTTTTTAGGACTTTCAGACTTATCCAATTTGATCCTCCCCCTGGATACTTGCTGGGAGTGGAAATGGAGAGCAAGTTCAGAATGGATCCTGATACCTACCGGCTGAAGGGATGTAAATATGGCCCACAGCTTAACAGCTATATGCATAAGGAAGAGGCAGACATATGCCAAATCACTTGCATGTTTCTGCACTTTGTGTTGGTCTCACTGAAAGCATGACCCCAAGCTATCAGTAAAAATAATTACCTAGCAAAGCATACACACATAATTTCCACTGTGCACCAACCGGCATACTTTTGCTAGTATATATATATATATATATATATATATATAATTGTTTTTTAGGAGCAACTAATTAGGTGGGGGTATATAACACTATTACACATAGGAAAGGTCTATATGTAGTGTAATTATTAATATTTAACAAATAACACTATACAAAGTATAGTACTACTACTACTTACTGCTGAATTAAAAAACAAACAATATACAATTAATAAAGTATACTTACTTTACTTGACACCCCTAAGTTTGAATGGAAAACTCAAAATGGTAGATTTAGCCACACCTCTAGGTATTCTACATGGGTCTCCATGTAGACACTAAAAGGAAGTGGAATTTTACAAACATCCAATGAGATTCGGATCTTACACTGTTAGCAAATCAAAAAATTCTCTTAGCCATAGTACATGACAAGACAGGAAATGTAAAGAAGTTCCTGTATTACACCCAATTATGTGCTGTTGTGTAAAACATGTGAGAGTCTTAGCAAATTACAAATTCTTTAGACTCTCACATTTACTCCCCACTCTCTTCTCCATAGAAAGACAATTCAGTTTCTGTTTGCTAGACAGGAAGTGATGTCTGTATATGATTAAATGAGGATTCTTAGACAAATGGTGAATTTTTCCCTTTTTCCCACTATTGATATATAAATAACACGAGGCTGTGAGGTACCTTCTATTATAAGAAGGCTGTATTTCATTTTATACTCTGTGGGGAGCTTTTATCTCCATTAACAAAATCTCTCCCTAACTTTATAGACAATCACTATCCTGTGCTGTCCTAACCCCATAGTCACTGTAAATGTGGAACTTGCTGTGGTAAATACTAATTAGTGTAGTGTTAGTGAATAAACTGGTGGGGCGTTAAAAAGACCAATCATACAGAAGAGCAAGATACAGGAAAGGAGGACTTTAGTTACAATTGCACATTGTGGCAGGATTGCCTTGGACTGGCTGGCAGGTCAAATAAAAATGGGAGGGTATGTGTATGTTTGATCATATTGTGCAGTGGGATTGCCTGGGTCCTTTTTAGGACTTTCAGACTTATCCAATTTGATCCTCCCCCTGGATACTTGCTGGGAGTGGAAATGGAGAGCAAGTTCAGAATGGATCCTGATACCTACCGGCTGAAGGGATGTAAATATGGCCCACAGCTTAACAGCTATATGCATAAGGAAGAGGCAGACATATGCCAAATCACTTGCATGTTTCTGCACTTTGTGTTGGTCTCACTGAAAGCATGATCCCAAGCTATCAGTAAAAATAATTACCTAGCAAAGCATACACACATAATTTCCACTGTGCACCAACCGGCACACTTTTGCTAGTATATATATATATATATATATATATATATATGTAATATTATTAATAATATAATATATTAGTTTTTAGGAGCAACTAATTAGGTGGGGGTATATAACACTATACACATAGGAAAGGTCTATATGTATGTGTAATTATCAATATTTAACAATAACACTATACAAAGTATAGTACTACTACTACTTACTGCTGAATTAAAAAACAAACAATATACAATTAATAAAGTATACTTACTTTACTTGACCACCCCTAAGTTTGAATGGAAAACTCAAAATGGTAGATTTGCCCACACTCTAGGTATTCTACATGGTCTCCATGTAGACACTAAAAGGAAGTGGAATTTTACAAACATCCAATGAGATTCGATCTTACACTGTTAGCAAATCAAAAAATTCTCTTAGCCATAGTACATGACAAGACAGGAAATGTAAAGAAGTTCCTGTATTACACCCAATTATGTGCTGTTGTGTAAAACATGTGAGATCTTAGCAAATTACAAATTCTTTAAACTCTCACATTTACTCCCCACTCTCTCTCCATGAAAGACAATTCAGTTTCTGTTTGCTAGACAGGAAGTTGATGTCTGTATATGATTAAATGAGGATTCTTAGAGAAATGGTGAATTTTTCCCTTTTTCCCACTATTGATATATAAATAACACGAGGCTGTGAGGTACCTTCTATTATAAGAAGGCTGTATTTCATTTTATACTCTGTGGGGAGCTTTTAGCTCCATTAACAAAATCTCTCCCTAACCCCATAGTGAGTGTAAATGTGGAACTTGCTGTGGTAAATACTAATAAGTATGAACCTAGCATGTTTATTTGGATCCTGTATAGGGTCCCAGGTTGACCAATGGTGCTGTTTGGTTTGAACTGCACATTGCGACAGAATTGCCTGGGTCTATTCTCAGACCTGCAGGTTTATTCTACTTATATTCCATGGATTATAGCTGTCAGATAGGTGGTTGGATGTGTGACTCCTACTGCCTGAGTTTCTTAAATAATCCTTTCCTAAACCAATAGTATAAGATCTATGGATGTAATGGAAGCTAAAGTATGACCATGGGCTTTTAATGTCTTAATACATTCATTAGCCAATGGACATAAACAAGAAACTTACTGCTAACAGAGAATGCTGGGAGTTGTAGTTTTCAAAAAATTTGAAAGGTCCCAAGTTCAACACCCCTGCTCTATACCATTAGGCTGTATTACATCTGGACACATGCCTTACTTAAAAGACATTAAGAAAACACTTACTACAAACAGAGAATGCTGGGATTTGTAGTTTTCAAATGTAAATGGTCACAAGTTCAACACCCCTGCTCTATACCATTAGGATGAATTACATCTAGAGGCATGCCCTTAGCTACAGGCAATAAGTGAGATATTTTGCAAGTCTCCATATATTTCTTTGGAAGTGAGAAATGTGAATGTTAGATTATTTGTGCAATGCTATTATAACATGAGGCTGTGAGGTACTTTCTCTTATAAGAAGGTTTTAGTTCCTTATAAGGAGTTTTTAGCTCCTTTAAAAACATATCTTCCTAACGTATATAGCTAATCACTATCCTGTGCTGTCCTTACCCCATTGTGATTGTAGATCTGGAAAGAATCTTATTGGTATACCAATCAGATTAATTTCCAATCAGAACTGGTTACAATGAGATTCTTTCAGAAAGAATCTGATTGGTTAGTATACCAATCAGAGACTTTTCCAATCACAATTAGTTACAATCAGATAAGATTATTTCTACAAGTATCTGATTGTAACCAATTCTGATTATATACAATCAGATTCTTTCAGGAAGTTTATGATTGCTAAACTAACCAATCAGATTCTTTTCTAATCAGAATTAGTTCCAATCAGCTTATTTCAGAAAGAGTCTAATTGGTTAGTATACCAATCAGATTATTTCTAAAAGAATCTGATTGTAACCAATTCTGATTAGTTACAATCAGATTCTTCCAGAAAGTGTACCAATAAGATTTAAAAGAATCGGATTATCTGTTCCCCAGATCATTTCCCAGGTCCCAGAGCCATTTACAGTAAGTTACTACATGATTTTTACAAAATTTTCTAAAATTCCTTTAAAATTCAAATTTTCTAAAATTTCGCTGACCCTCGAAAATGAAATGCGTAATCTCGAAAAACAGGAACGTTATTTTTTTTACACTTCAGGATGTATGTACGTTTTTCCCAGACCATTTTCCAGGTCCACAGGTGGAACGGATTTTAGCAGTCATCTCCCAAAACCCTGGATTTAAATATCTTCCTGTATAGATTTATCAAAACAAATTGATAAACAAAATAGAAAAATGTGATAGTGTTACATAACAAATATAAGATGGATAATGTCTGTTTAGGCTGCACTTTATGTATATTTAACATGTATTTCTAAAGCACTGACACTTCCAGTACAATCCAAAAGATGTGTGTATATGTGTCCCCTCTAATACCTATTGGGGTACACCTAATAGGTTCCCTTCTGCCTCTGTATATTGTGTAAAATATTCATTTAGGGGATGTGACACTAATAGAACCAGGATTTAACCCTTTCAGTGCCACAGAATGTGTATTCACGTTCTGTGCATAAATGACTCAAACTGCCACAGATCGTGAATATATGATCTGTGGCTTCCCCTTTAAAAAAAAAAAGCCCGCACTAGGGGCGATAAGGGGGTCAGCATTCAACTGTCCCCCTAGCCCCCTCGATCCCCCCTCGGTTTCATCCAAATCCGAGGGGGGGACCGGGAGATATCAGCACTTACTTTCAGAGCCAGGAGCAGCAGCCAGGACCAGGAGGAAGGAGGAAGTCTGTGCGATAAGATAGACCCCGGTGACATCACAGGATTTCCTTCTTCACCGGGGTCTGGATTTCCTTCTTCACCGGGGTCTTCCCTTAGGCTTTCCCCTAGATGCCCCTGGTGGTGTAGTGGAGGTACTGCACTGCGATCTCCATTCAGATCACAGTGCAGTACCTGGTATAGTAAAGCTGTCGGTGTGACAGCTTTACTATACTTTTTGTATAGTACTTTTTGTTTTGCTACTTAGCAAAGACTTTGGGGGACAGAGATCAAAATTTGGTGATCACTTCTGATCACCAAATTATTGATGTTCGCCAATGAATGAAAAATCCCTTCCTGGAAAATGATTTCCCAGAAGTGATTTTTCTGATCGGATTTCGAATTAGAAAATAGACATTTATGCCCGTATTCCAAGTTCGTTAT
Organism: Hymenochirus boettgeri; assembly: GCA_019447015.1. Classification (NCBI taxonomy): domain Eukaryota; kingdom Metazoa; phylum Chordata; class Amphibia; order Anura; family Pipidae; genus Hymenochirus; species Hymenochirus boettgeri. Next base: position 301,799,657 of record CM033476.1, on the reverse strand, counting down.
CATTCCCTAAGATGATTTGATGATCATCTTTGGGAATGATCAAAAAAAAAAAAAAGGAAAATGCACACACAAAAAATTCTTAAACTGATACACACACCATTTTTTTTACCCTAAAACTAAAAATTAGCAAAAAACTTTGTCTTCTCCAAGCTTCCCAATGCCCCCCGTGATATCGGTAAAGTAAACGTGGATCATTCTTTATCCGATTTTAAGGGAAACTAAGCCTATTTTAGTTAGGTACAAAAAAAAGACCGGATTGAATTTTTAGGATCAGTAAAGTGTGCAAAAACTTGTGTGACTCTCCATACTAAACGGTTTTCACTAAAAGGGGAGTGGGGGGTGGGTTGTGGCGGTTTTTGATTTTTTTTCGGAATTGCAATTACGCATGGGTCCCATTTGAGCTAGTTGGTGGCCCCGTCTCTGTTTGCACCCACCCATATGGCATACCGTTTGATTCAGGACATGTGGGAGATTGCCATTTAGTGGGTTTTTTTACTTGACAAGTGGGTTTAGGTAGGATTTCAACCATTGAGTCCTCTTATTTTACTTTTTCCCAAAATCTCCTAAAAGCACGGAGTTCTATGAATAACAGCATCTTGAATTCTTCATGTATATACGAAAGCATGACACCATTACGTAGCTGAAGGTGTGTAGATTCCAAAAATATATAGTTATGGGGGGTATTTCCAAGTTGAAATTACAGAACACTTTGATTTTTTCTTGTAATTGCACTTGGGCTTGCGTCCCATTTGAGCTAGTTGGTGGCCACGCCTCTGTGTGCACCCATGCATATGGCATACTGTTTGATTCAAGACATGTGGGAGATTGACATTTAGTGGGGGGGTTGCTTGTCAAGTGGGTTTTGGTAGGATTTCAAACTTTGAGTCATCTAATTTTATTTTTCACAAAATCACCTCAAAACAAAGAGTTCTTTGGATTACTGTGTCTGGAATTCTACATGTATGTATGAAAGCCTGGCACCGTAATGTAGCTGAAGGATTGTAGATTCCAAAAATATATAGATTGTGGGGGGTGTTTCCAAGTGTCTGGACTTTTTCATTTGAAAAAGCTTAGGCTGTTCAAATTACAGAGCACTTAGATTTTATTCTTGTAATTGCTCTTGGGCATGCCTCCCATTTGAGCTAGTTGGTGGCCACGTCTCTGTGTGCACCCACACATATGGCATACCGTTTGATTCAGGACATGTGGGAGATTGACATTTAGTGGGATTTTTAGCTTGTCAAGTGGGTTTAGGTAGAATTTCAACCTTTGAAACATCTAATTTTATTTTTCACAAAATCCCCTAAAAACACAGGGTTCTTTGGATTACTGTGTCTGGAATTCTTCATGAATGTATGAAAGCTTGGCACAGTAACGTATCTGAAGGAGTGTAGATTCCAAAAATATATAGTTTGTGGGGGGTATTTCCAAGTTTCAGGGCTGTTTCCTTTGAAAAAGCATAGGCTGATCAAATTACAGAACACTTTTATTCTTGTAATTGCACTTGGGCATGCCTACAATTTGAGCTAGTTGGTGGCCACGTCTCTGTGTGCACCACATAAAAGAATGACACTGTTGCATTGCTGAAGGCTCGTAGATTCCAAGAATATATAGTTTTGGGGGGTATTTCTAATATAGAGGGGCGGTTAGTCTGACAAATCTGAAAAGTTACTGTAATTGGGCCACTGTGATTTGGCTCACTTTGTGGCTAGTCGATTCCACATATGTATGTGTAACCATGAATATGGCATACCATTTGATTCAGGACATTTGGAAGATTGATATTTGGCACTTTTTGTTACATTTCATGGGATTTTGGCATGATTTCTAGCTTCGAAAGTGGATTTTTGTTAATTTTTTCAGAAAATCTGCGAACTTCTATGATGAACTGCGTCAACACCATTGATGGTATAATTGAACAAATGACAGCATTCCATAGTTGATAGTGTGTAGATTTGAGGAATATATAGTTTGTGGGGGTGTTTTGTGGAGAAAAACTGCAGACTGTTCAAATTCAGAGTTGCCTGAATATTTTTGCTGTTTTTGAGCAATCATGCATTGTCTCAATTAGTGGCTTTTTGCTTCCACGTGCACGTGTGTAACCACGCATATGGCATACCGTTTGATTCAGGACATTTGGGAGATTGATAAATAGTAACTTTTTTTTACATCCCATGAGGTTTTGGCATGATTTTTACCTTTTGAAGTTGTTTCTTGTTCATTTTTTCAGAAAAGTGTGACCTTCTACGATGAACTGCACCCACACCATTGATGGTATGAATGAACGAACTGTACCTTTTTATAGCTGAAGGTGTGTAGATTTCAGGAATATACAGTTTGTGGGGGGTTTTCTAAGTTACAGGAGTGGTTTGTGGGAAAAAATTCAGACTGTTCAAATTCAGAGTTGGCTGAATATTTTTGCTGTTTTTGAGCCTTCGTCCATTGTCTCACTTCATGGCTAGTCGATTCCACGTCCACGTGTGAAACCATGCATATGGTATACCGTTTGATTCAAGACATTTGGGAGATTGATATTTGGTAACTTTTTTTTTTTACATTCCATGAGGTTTTGGCATGATTTTTACCCTTTGAAGTAGTTTTTTGTTAATTTTTTCAGAAAAGTGCTAACTTCTACAAAGAACTGAACTCACATCATTGATGGTATGAATGAACAAACTACAGCGTTACATAAAACTGCAGACTGTTCAAATTCGGAGTTGGCTAAATATTTTCGCTTTTACTGAGCCATCGTGTATTATCTCACTTCGTGGCTTTTTGCTTCCACGTCCACATGTGTAACCAAGCATATGGCATACCGTTTGATTCAGTACATTTGGGAGATTGATATTTGCTAACTTTTTTTTACATTTCAAGAGGTTTTGACATAATATCTACCTTTTGAATGTTGTTTGATGTTCATTTTTTTACCAAATCTGCGAAAAGTGCAAACTTCTACGAAGAACTGCGCCAACACCATTGATGGCGTGAATGAATAAACTACAGCGTTACATAGCTGAAGGTGTGTAGATTTCAGGAATATATAGTTTGTGGGGGGTAATTCTGAGTTCGAGGGGTGTTTTGTGGGAAAAACTGCAGACTGTTCAAATGCAAAGCTGGCTAATTTATTTTTTTTGCTGCTACTGAGATTTGGCATTGGTCACGCTCTGGGTTAGTTGGTAGCCATGTCTCTGGGTACACCCATGAATGTGGCTTACCGTTTTATTCAGAAGGGGTTAGGCTTTCATACTTGAGATGGGGTCAAATTTCCTCCACAGTGTTTAGCTGAAATTCGCATTTGATTTTGTCTCTGATTTTACAGTTGAGGAAAAAAAGGAAAATGTGAGAAAATAACTTACCATTGGACGAAGCGCTGCGCCCAGGTATCTGCATTTTGATCGAAACTTACCTCCCTCATAAAATCCTGCAGGTGTGTAGTTTCTAAAAATATCCCACTTGTGGGGATATTTTTGTTAATTTGGAAGGTATTCTATGTTAACCGTCAGTAGTGGTAATATATTTTAATTTGGTGTAATATTCTTGAAGATGCAGTTTTAGTTTGGGGGGGTCTCCTGTACAGGAAAAGTGGGGTACCTCCATATATCTGGTATCGTTGTACTCGGGAGTATCAGAGCTTTTAGAAACAGTAAGATTTTTGTGCGTAACCTTAAAATAACTATAAATAAAAATGGGAAAAATCCATGAAAATGTGCAAATTTTAATTTTTTCCCCCATATTTTACCCATAATTCCAGTAAAATTTCCAGAAAAGTTACAAAATTCTGTTACCATGTTACATTACACTTTGTGCTGAAAAAAACAATGTATAATATTCCTGATTTACTGCAAGGTTTCCTACTGTAAAATTAGTCTAAAGCGATTAAGGGCAAAATCCTGAAAATTCTGCTGGCACTTAACACAAAAAAAAATTGAAATTCTTCTGGCACTGAAAGGGTTTAATAGGATTTCTTTTATTTTTAACATCTTGCCTCTATTTTTTTGTACAAATCCCTAAATTTTATAGTAGTGTGTATTAAGAATTTATATTATCTGTATCCACATATGGTTAAACAGGACTACCCCTTGGCTACGCTTAAATGGATGGCCATAGATCAGCTAGTGGGTTATACTGACACACAAAGTAAAGGGAGAAAATTATTACAACATGAGGCCATATGGATTAAAAGATTGGATACTTTATCTCCCAGAGGTCTAAATGAACAGCTAGTATTATCCTGCTTTCTGTGATTATAGTTTCCTCTCTGAAAACAGCCACTTATGCTAGTCATAGGGTTCTACTACTTTATTTAATTATATATCATATAGTTATGGACCTAGGGTTGTTTAATTTTAGTCCAGGGGGATTCATTGCAAACTATTAGTAGTCTGGTTACTTTGGGATTCCGATTTGTTGCTATTATCATCTCTGTCAGATAAGCTGTATGCCATTGGATAATTTAATACTATGTTAAGATTGAGCTTTGAACTACGAGTGGAAACATCTAATAGATATATTGTTTGATTTTACAGCATACTAATTGGTTACTAAGATTTGTTTAGCTATTCTTGCATTTTATCTAGAGCAGTATGTTTTTTATCTTCAACTGTGTAATTGTTTTTTAATTCAGTGATAGCACTTTACTTCTGTCATATAATACTGGGAATATATACCATTGGGGCATTCCCTTACATTCTAAGGGTATCTGTTGTATTCAATTAGATCAACTGGACTTGAAATGTAGTTCTTCCTAAAGTCAAGTTGAAGTGAGCAGCTTCTAGCCAAGGCAGAAGGGTAGACACAGTGAGATTAGAGTCGCTGACTTTAGTACTTCTCTGTTCACAGAGAATATAGAAGGTATATCCACCAATGCCATCTCTGGGTAGAGAAAACAATATTCTCCTGCTCTTACCTAGATACTATGGTTGTCTCTAACTTCTATTTCCCTGACTCCATTAGCTTCTCAAAAAAAAAAAAAATAAAGAGAATCAGTAAGCCAGGGAGAAACAGTATTTATATATACTATATATATATATATATAGATATATATATATATATATATATATATTACAATACAGTATAATTATAGAAACAGAAGAAAAAAAAAACATTTTGAGTGTTTTTCTTCGAACTGACCGTTTTTAAAAATGCAAGGACCAAAGAACTCAATAGTAACATTCACACAATTGCATTCTGATTGTGTCAGTTTGTATTGTGGTCCTTAATACTGTATGCACAAATAAGGAGGATTTACCCCTATTTGCAAGTATTTGCCACTTAAGATATTTGAAAAACTACAACTCCCACAATAAAGCATACAGGGTTGTAGTTTCCACATCTTAAGTGGCAATACTAGTAGGGGTTACACCTCTTTTATCTCGAGTGAATCTATTTTTTTCTCCTTTTTTAGGTAAACTAGGTACCTCTTTTATACTGGGACGGTTTATACTCGAGTATATATGGTACCATTATTATGAGCAATATAAAAATAACAATTGAATGTAATGATGCAAATCAATAGTCCATTAACACCTAATCTTTTACTCCACACTAATGTACAATGTACTCATGATATCATCCCAATGTGCTATTTTTTAAAGTCAAATTGGATTGCAATCTTTTAATAGCTGCTTTGCAGCTGTGTGTAAATCACAAAGGTATTTTAGGCCAGTTGCCACTTTAACAGCAGACATTAGCTAGCTGGTCTTAAAATGTGTAGTAAAGCAGGGGCGTAAATAGAGGGGAGCAACCGCAGGGGGCCCCAGTGATTCCTAGTTACGCCATGGTTAAAAGTGTTTGCAAATGATTGATTAAATACATTGCTCCAGTTGCATATATGTCTTTATGAATACTCCTGCAGCTGGTGCTAATATGTAATGAAACTTGCAGTATCCAATGAAATATTTAACCTCTATTTTTAGAACAGCACATGTATGCTAATGAGATCCACTATCTATTAATGACAAATACCTTACGTCATCTAACATGACATTATATTGAAAACATTGTATTTCCTACATCCCAGATATGAGAAGCAAAGAGCGAGGAGAGAAAAGACAGATGACCTGAACCTGCTCCCTCACCAACAGACCAAGGATAAAGCTTCTAATGTTCCTAGGCTTCAGCTTATTCAGTGGTGGCTCACCTTGTAAGATGCCAGGTTTAGACACATACAGTTCAGAAGGTAATGAGTTTGATTCCCCCATGTTTCCATTATGTTCCTATTCCAATATTCTATGTGTACCAATGGTTTATATAGTGTCTCTCTAAGCCTAGAGGCGACTTCCACTTTTAGCAAGACAGGGTAAATGTACAAGTTGCAGGTTCTATTCCACACTTACTTTATTTTGGCTGAATGTAAGAATTCTATTTCTTACATCCATGCTATCTATGAAACACACTGCAAATATTCATTTTCTTTTTGTATGAAAAGTAAAGGATTATATGATTGTTAGGACAGAACTGAATCCCTGTTCTGTGTCAGGGAAGAGGAGGATCTCTGTGCTATAATGTGATTGGTTGTCAGCTTCTAGGAAGCAAGGCTGCAACTTCCTTGTTTTGATCTGTTGAGCTTTATGAGGCATGTGCCTGTATGTAGACACTTAGCTGGGGGTTTACCCAGCTAAGGTGGATTGTGGACTGACCCTAGTACTCACAGGCAGGCCGTCTCTAGACTTTTTGGCACCTGAAGAAATTCCAAATGCTCGCCCCCTCACAATGTCGCCAGAAGTGGGTGATGCTTTGTCCGGAAGTGGGGTGTGGCTTGTCCGAAGTGGTAGGGGCTTTATACAAACAGTGGTAAATATGCCCACATGATCTGAAGGGCTAACATTGATTTGATCAAATGACTTGCCAGTGAAGAGGAGGCAATTCTCAAGTAGTCATGCTTCCCCTCCTATTTAAAGTGACAGTACTCCCAAGAATATGTGTTTTTTACAATCAGCATTTTTGGGGGCCCTGGCATCTGGGCCCCAGGCACATGATGCCAGGATTTTTTTCTGGCATCAAAACTGCTGCCTCCTTACAGGGTGCTGCTCTGTAATGTGCTTCACCATGCCTCATTAGAGAGGCGGCCCTGCTCACAGGTTATTTTCCATAAATCACCCAATGGCCACAGCAAAGGGAGAGGTGAGACATAGCTTTTGTATGTTGTGAATGTGCTCTGTCTATTGGGACATGTTCTGGAGACTTTAGTTCCCCTTTAAGAATACTTCCATGCTCTGTTTAGGCGTGTGCGAGCGCAATATGCTACAATCAATGGCTCCTAGGCAGTTCAGAAAAACTCCTTACGGTAGAAATCACTTTGGATGTTTTTCCACTCTGACCTCACTAGACAAGGGTAACATTGCATTCAGCACCTTGGAGGATCCTGGAAAAAGAAGGCTGACTCCTGCCAAGGACACGTGACGTCACAGGCTGGATGATGGCATTGCCCAAAAAAGACGGACAGAAAGGAATGTGGTTAATTTGTCCCTGTGCCCTGCTGATGTGCTGGACCCACCGCACTCTGTATTTTTACAGAGGTTAAAAGGATGTTTTTTTTATTATAAGCGTTTATGTGGTGCTGCAACCTCTTTTTGTTTTCTTATACAGTCTTTTATGAGGAGTGAGCGCTCCATGAGCAGCTCCTGCACACAGAACAGGCGGCAGAGAGAAGCTGATATGGGAGAGAGATCGGAGCTGCTATTCTATCTAATGGCCTAGCCCTTAGACATTCCAGGCAATGCCACATTCTGCTTTATCCTGGGCTCGAACAAATCACCCATTTTGCTATAAAGCTCTAATATGGCTGGGCAATGTAGTGTAAAGTGACGCACAACCTCGTTATCAGACAGCTCACACAGAGACTAAATCTCCTTTTAAAACAGTGACTGTCTGATCCTGACACATGTTCCCTGTCCTGTCCTCCATGTAGCCTTCTCGCGACCTCCACATAGAGCACTACAATCCTGCAAGCCAAGCTTTTGAAAGTGTCCCCAAAATAACACCTCCTCCTCAACATGTTCTCTACTCACAATGATAAGCTGGTTTAAATAGTGTTTCATTCAATTCCAGTTAATTGTTGATGCTTTTTATTAGGGCAATTTGTAGCAGAAGTGAAAAAACATCCTAGTTATCGGCTAGTAAGCTGTTCAATGTAATTGTTACTATATTTGAAATAACCCAACATTGGATTGGGAGAATTAAGAGAAACAAAGAATTGGTAAGAAAACTCATTCGCCTAATGAGCTGATGAAAGGCGTACTTAATACGAAACGCGTATTAGGAAGGCGAACCACATTAGAAGGCACCGGCATTAAAAACTGAATGGGCATTAGAAAGGCGACCGCGCATTAGAAAGCGAACGCACATTAGAAAGGCACCACGCATTAGAAAGAGTAATGTCATTAGAAAGCGACCACACATTAGAAAACTGAATGTGTATTAGAAAGGCGAATGCGCATTAAAAGCAACCGTGCATTAGAAAACTGAATGTGTATTAGAAAGCGAACGCACATTAGAAAGCGACCGTGCATTAGAAAGGTGAATGTCACTAGAACGACCGCACATTAGAAAACTGAATGTGTATTAAAAGCGAATGCGCATTAGAAAGCGCCGCAGCATTAAAACTGAATTTGTATAGAAAAGTGAATCGCATCAGAAAAGCGACCGCGATTAGAAAGGCGACCGCGCATGAGGAGGCAAATGTGCATTCAAAAATTGAATTGTATTCCAAATATAAATAATAATGGATTTGATGAATAAAACATGGGTTACTTATTTGTATGTGAGCTGGACATTTTTTGGGTTTGATTGTGTATAGTGGCCTTATCGCGTTTCGAATGGTTTTGGCAATGCAGTCATCTTATAGACGCGTTAAGTTTTCGCTGAGCTACTTTTCACTCTTTATCGCGCCCGTTGGCCTTTTTCAGACGCAAAGTAGGTTTTTTTCGCTTTTTATAAAAAGGACAAAAAGAAGCTCCAAAAGGCGCTATTTTCGCTGCGATGTTCGTCATTATTAACTCGTTGAAAAATGCAGACTTTTATAAATATGCCCCATTGTTTTTGACCACATAGTTGTTTTTGAACGAAAAAAACGATAACGATACTATCAGTATTCTGTTTAACATAAAACAGAATCATTATTGGATATTACAAATTTTCTTATAAATATGCCTTTAATATGTACAATAAGCTTGTATTCAGTATATAACGTTTAAATACAAAAAAAAAGGTTTTAAAACATACTGCCACCCAATGGCTCAATAGGAGTACTATTCTCTCAACCTTTGATGTGATTTGTTAATAACAGACATGAAATCTAATATGTTAGATTGTAGTTATAATTAGAGATGGCACAAAACCGAACTCAACATTATAAGTTGGGACGAACTCGAACTTTCAAACTAATTCGGGTTTAACTAGTTAGTTTTTCCAGACTTGCGGGTGTATTTTCGGAAATTATCGATTGGGTTAGCAACGGCCCTAAATTTGATAATTATCAATTTATGGGCTTTTTGCTAACCCTAGAATGTATCGTTCACTAACCTTGAAATTATGTTCGGTTCCGGTAACCCCGAATATACGGATCGTTTTTGATAACCCTAGAATGCATTTTTCGCAACCCTCAAATGTAGCCTTTGATTTTCAGTAACCCTCGAATGAATGGATCGTTTTTGCCAAGTTTTTTGCGAAAGTATCATTCGCTGACCCTCAAAAGTATTGTTCGATTTTGGTAACCCTCGAATTTATGGGTCTATTTTTGAGAATCCTCTATGACGGAACCCTCGAATGTAGCTTGCTCAAACCCGACAATTGCCCGCGCACGTGTTTAAGAAGTGTTTTAGTTTTGGTTATAGTGCCATGTTCCCCAGACCATTTCCCAGGTGCCACAGACATTTACGGAGTACCATTGTTAGTTTAGCTGTAATCATCCAGACTTTTCAAACTATCACTCCGCCCATTGACTTTAATGGGTCCGAATTCGAACTTTGAACTTTCCTGAAGTTCGGAAGTTCGAATACACATCCTAGTTTAATTTTTTGCTTGTAATATTATTGTAACAATAATATGTAAATATAGTTGGAGTTTATAATGTTGTTATAATTTTATGTATAATACCTTACGGTAAATGTCAATCCTTACCCTCTGCACTCCTCTTCCTTCCGTGTTTTCGCAATGCAGTACCATTTTGATTTACTGCATATCGGGAACCTGGCAGGTAAGTAGCGTGTAGGGAAGTGCCACAATTTAAATGGTGACCGTTTTCATGCTACAATTAACACAAAAGTTTGCAGGTTTAACGCATGGTTGCATGAGTTAAACCCATGCTAACCATATATAACATTTCCCTGTTAGTGTTCAAACCACTGAATTGCTCTATATGTATTATAATCATACCTGCAGTGTCCAGGCTCTGCTGCAAATTTGTCAAGTGGGCCTCCCTCCCCCTCACCTAGCTCTCACACGGTTCTGTATCAAAAATGGATGCCAGTCAAGGCCAATCCTGCCATTGGTTGGTGTTTTTTAGAATTTTTGCTAAAGGTTTTGTTAGAAAATAATAGAATTGTTAAATCTCAGTGGGTGTTTAAGATCTATAATTTGCTTGTGTAAAGATTAACAGGTTATTCAATAAAAGTTCTTATCGTTTAAAATTGTGCTTTTTGCCTCAACCAATCAAGTGTTACTTTCAAATGTTAAATAAGATCTGATGGTTTGGGAAAATTAGCACCATTTTAAATGATAGAACTTTTATTGAATCTTCCTGTAAAATTACAGTCTTAGCCAACCGAGCAAATCTCCCCTGGAAGGCCTTTCTCGTTATTGAACAACAAGATTAATTATTGCACAAATAATGGGCACTAGATTAAACAAACTTTTGCCAAATAAATAAATAGAGACCAGTGTCGGATTTGTTCTTCCACGATACCGCAGCTGACAACGTGCATAAGAGATCAACATAATTGACCCCGCTAACTGACAATGCACCATGATTGATATTGAGAAGGCATTTAACTCTTTGGACTGGGGGTACTTGCTCCATCTCCTGAAACATATGAATTTTCCGCCACCCTTTTGCAATTAATACACAAAGGGGGCACACACCTGATGACCTCTCTCCCCAACCCTATTCATACTAGCAATGGAACCACAGGCGCTAGCTATACATCAAATAAGATATTACAGGGTTTCAGATAGAAATACAGACATACCTATGCTTATTTGCTGACGATCTATTAAAGGACGTATACACCCTATTTTTCACTCACTTTTATGTGTCTATTAACATTGCCATTTCCCTTGTTTGTTTTTTACTGTCATTTTTAAATAGTATATTTTATCACTTTTCCAGTCTAACTGCATAGAAAGAAGACTCACACAAGACATGCTGGATTTCAGCGATCACATTCTAGCTAGTCATTGTGTCACATTTAAGTGAGTAATTAACAAAAATGTGGAGCTGGATTGATCTGCTCAAGGTTCAATAGTGAAGCTTTCAATTTCAGTATATCTTATCCATTTGTCAAAGTAAATTATCCATTTGATATTTCTTTGTAAATTTTACCAATACTAAATCTTCCTGACTGTCTTGTAATTTTGCAGAAAATAGAATGTCTTGAAGAGGAGAGAAATAGTCTTCTTCCCGAACAAATAAAACACTTATCATAGTAACATAGTAGTAACTTAGTATCAGCTTGAATAAACGTGCGTCCATCAAGTCCAATCTTTTCATCCTCCTTTATAATCCTACCTACAGTTGATCCGAGGAAGACAAAAAAAAAAAAAAAGCTAAAAAGGGGGGGAAATTCCTTCCTGATTCCAAATCGCAATCGGAACTTATCCCTGAATCAACCACAACTGCAGTATATGTATTAATACCAGTAATTCTCAATATTGTTTAGAAACTTATCTAGCCCACTTTTAAAGCTATTCAATGAACTTGCCATTGTCACATGTGCTGGAAGACAGTTCCACAATTTCACCGTTCTCACTGTAAAAAAAACTTTCCTAACCTGAAGATGAAACTTCTTTTCTTCCAATCTTGAAGTGTCCATGTGTCTCGTGAATGAAAACATGCACCGGAGAGTTTATTGTATGGCCCATTAATATTTTTAAAAGTGATCATATCCCCACGCAACGCCGCTTCCCAGACCTAAATTTTCTAATCTGCTACAATACGGCCACTTGCCATCCCATTCCCTTATTATTGTTAGCTTCTCTGAACTGCTTACATTTTCCAAGATGTCCCTTTCCTTGTATTGGATTCCGAACTGCATTGCTTTCCTGAGGCCTTCCGTGCCTTGTGGGGGATTGTTTTTTTTCTCTTGATCTCTTCTCACTCTTTTCTACGACTTCTTGTGCTCTGCCTTGCTGCCTGGCATTGTTTGCTGCGCTGTCTGTTTCTCCAGACCCCCCCATCTTTCTCCGTCGAGTTCCTGCGGGTGTGGTCCATGTTTGGAGTTGTAGGTGTTCTCTGGTTTTGCTTTTTCCTTGTTTTTTGCATTTTTGCGTTTTCTTTTTTTGTGTGTGGCCCGCATCCGGTCCTCTGCACTTCCGCTTCCAGCTCTGAAACCATGGCCCCATGGTCCCTCCAGTTGCAGGCCCTCCTGGCCCATTCCCTTACAGCCTCATGTGGCTCCACCCACTCGCAGGGTCTAAGCCCCACCCGCTCACAGGTGCTGTGGGCCACTCTGACACCCCCTACCCCCCCTGAAAACTCTGTGGAAACAGCCTTTTCAGGCAGAGTGAGAACAGAGTGACAAACTCTGCCTAAAGAGCTGTTTCACACAGTGAAGAGAAGGGCTGTAGATTCCCTTACCTTCTTTGCAGCTGCAGGTCCTTCACACAGCAGAGAGGAGGGGGACTTCTGTCTCCCTCACACACTGGGGGAGTCGAGGCGTGCTCGCGCGACGGCACTGGTGCAGGAGAAGCCTTAGGAATATCACATGTCACCTCCACCCATTAACTTTCTGGTCAGTCATTCTTTATATCTTGGGCTGTGGAGCACGTAGAGAATTGGTTATGATTGTTTTAAAGGTAGGAAACTGGCCTTGTTTTGGAGACCACAGTCCCTTTAACACAGTTATTTATGGTGAAGGGGGCACTAGGTTGCTAATCCCCAAATGCATCACCTTAGATTTATCAATATTGAATCTCACCTGCATTTGCTGCCCATTTTGATAATCTTATCTAGGTCTGCTTGCAGCATTTATCATCATTTCTGCATAGTTTACTGTCATCAGCAAACACAGAAACTTTCTCTCAATGCCCCCTTCTAAGTCATTTATAAACAAATTAAAAAGAAGTGGCCCAGTAGAGAACCTTAAGCACTCTACTTAGAACTGTAGCCCACTAGACTGTAGCCCCCATAGATGTAGCCCCATTGACCACCACTCTCTGTTTGCGATCTAGTGACCAATTCTCTATCCATGTACAAGTGTTTTTTTCTAGGCCAACAGTCCTCAGTTTATACATTATTGCTATGTGGCACAGTATCAAAATTTAGCAAAATCCAGTATACCACATCCACTGCTATGCCAGAGTCAGTGTATGTTTTGCACCATATGCTCTGACAGCCAGAGTGAATATTCATCATTTATCCCTTCATATTATTACAGTCCCTACTATAGACTAGGATTTTCTATAGTGAATATAGAGGGAAAAATGGTTACGTTTATACTCGAGTCAATCCAAGTATAAGCCTAGATATCTATTTTTAACTGAAAAATTAGTAAAAAACTGATTGACTCGAGTCTAAGCCGGGGTAGAAATTACCTATTATTAAGTACTGCCTTCTGATTCAGTATTGTTTTGTGCTTATTTGCCCTTAAAAGGACAGCAGAATTCCCACACATTAATCCCATACAGTAATAGCCAATCCAGTACCAGTAACCCCAATCTCTTGGCACTCCAGATGTTTGGAAACTACAACTCCCAGCATGCTTCGGTTGCTGGGAGTTGTACTTTCTAAACATGTGGAATGGCCCCAATAGTTAAAATGACCCCAACTTTTAAAAATCTCACCTAAGATTGTAGTTTCAGTTGTATTTGCATTGAACTAGCAGATGTTTTTTGCCCAAAGTAAGAAGACCCATCAGATTTACGCATCCAGATGAGAGAGACGTCTGAGTGAGTCCAGCAGCCAGACTACAGGAAGCAGGAACGAGTGTAAGGGCAGATCAGCTGCTCATGTAACTTTCTATGCAGGTGAATGATTTTTACACAGCGCTACCTACTGGTTAATATATGCAATTGTAACATTTGGAGCTAAATTCAGACTTAACCCAGTATAAGCAAAGGTTAGGTTTTCAGGCTAATTTTAAGCCTCAAAATCCCGGCTTATACTCAAGTATATATGGTAAGCACATTAGTCTTCTCGGCATCCTCAATACCATCTCAGCCCCTTATTTATGGTCCCACATTCTCGGTCCTCATCTTTTTACTATATATTTGAAAAATTTTGGGGTTAAACTTGCTTTGTTCTGCTATCCGTATTTCATTTTCTATTTTATCTAGTTTAATTGCTTTCTTGCACTCCTTATTACAGCTTTTATACTCCCTGTAAGCCTGTTTGGTTCACACGATTTCAAAATTTTAAAAGCCTTTTTCTTTTCTTCCATTTCTCTTTTTACCTGGGAATTATGGCGAAAATGCATGCACAAAAGCTCATTCAAAAACACGCAAGAATCGCGCACCACATTCGGTGTTGCGATAACACTTGCGATTTGGTGCGCGATTCCTGTGCGTTGCAGTGTGGCCTCAGCCTTAAGAGCACTCGTGAGACTTTTCATAAAGCAAAGAATATTTTATTTAAACCACATCAACGCGTTTTGGCTTTATCAAAAGCCGTCCTCTGGATGTGACACAAACAACCTCAATAAAGTGCAAATCCATGTGCTTTAAAGTGCTAACAGCAATAAGCAGTAAGTATAATCAACACTAAATATATAAAAAGATGTACTACGGTTGAGTGTCTAAAAACCAACAGTGCATAGAACTTGCAAGTCATAATATCAAACAAACAACATAAAATGTATAAATAGTATGCCGTTCCAAAATAGTGTAAGTACCGTTAGAATGCTTGTGAAGGTTCTCATTCATCCAGGTCATCTTATATCTGTTATATTCATAGATCAACTGGACTTGAAATGTAGTTCTTGAAGACGTTTCTCTAGTCATCCACTGCTTTCTCAATCTATGACTTGTACAAGAATCTGTGGCAATTATGTACCCTGGAAAATCCCAATTAGCATATCACAGCCAGGTGTTAAGGTGTGATTATATGTGGCTAAGAGGTGTTATAGGAACGCCCAGATAAGGTGTTAAATGCTGTTTTAACACCTTACTCTGGGCGTTCCTATAACACCTCTTAGCCACTATCTAATCACACCCTTAACACCTGGCTGTGATATGCTAATTGGGATTTTCCAGGGTACATAATTGCCACAGATTCTTGTAAAGTCTTCTGAATTGAGAAAGCCAGTCGGATGACTAGCGAAACGTCTTCAAGAACTACATTTCAAGTCCAGTTGATCTAATTGAATATAACAGATATAAGATGACCTGGATGAATGAGAACCTTCACAAGCATTCTAACGGTACTTACACTATTTTGGAACGGCATACTATTTATACATTTTATGTTGTTTGTTTGATATTATGACTTGCAAGTTTCTATGCACTGTTGGTTTTTATGACACTCAACCGTAGTACATCTTTTTATTATATTTAGTGTTGATTATACTTACTGCTTATTTTGCTGTTAGCACTTTAAAGCACATGGATTTGCACTTTATTGAGGTTGTTGGTGTCACATCCAGAGGACGGCTTTTGATAAAGCCAAAACGCGTTGATGTGGTTTAAATAAAATATTCTTTGCTTTATGAAAAGTCTCACGAGTGCTTCTTAAGGCTGAGGCCACACTGCAACGCACAGGAATCGCGCACCAAATCGCAAGTGTTATCGCAACCGAATGTGTGCGCGATTCTTGCGTGTTTTTGAATGAGCGTTTTGTGCATGCATTTTCGCCATAATTCCCAGGTAAAAAGAGAAATGGAAGAAAAGAAAAAGGCTTTTAAAATTTTGAAATCAGTGTGAACCAAACAGGCTTACAGGGAGTATAAAAGCTGTAATAAGGAGTGCAAGAAAGCAATTAAACTAGATAAAATAGAAAATGAAATACGGATAGCAGAACAAAGCAAGTTTAACCCCAAAATATTTTTCAAATATATAGTAAAAAGATGAGGACCGAGAATGTGGGACCATTAAATAATGGGGCTGAGATGGTTATTGAGGATGCCGAGAAGACTAATGTGCTTACCATATATACTTGAGTATAAGCCGGGATTTTCAGGCTTTAAAATTAGCCTGAAAACCTAACCTTTGCTTATACTCGGGTTAAGTCTGAATTTAGCTCCAAATGTTACAATTGCATATATTAACCAGTAGGTAGCGCTGTGTTAAAAATCATTCACCTGCATAGAAAGTTACATGAGCAGCTGATCTGCCCTTACACTCGTTCCTGCTTCCTGTAGTCTGTCTGCTGGACTCACTCAGCACTGTCTCTGCTCATCTGGATGCTGTAAATCTGATGGGTCTTCTTACTTTAGGGCAAAAAACATCTGCTAGTTTAATGCAAATAACAACTTGAAACTACAACTCTTAGGTGAGATTTTTAACAGTTGGGGTCATTTTAACTATTGGGGCCATTCCACATGTTTAGAAAGTACAACTCCCAGCAACCGAAGCATGCTGGGAGTTGTAGTTTCCAAACATCTGGAGTGCCAAGAGATTGGGGTTACTGGTACTGGATTCGGCTATTACTGTATGGGATTAATGTGTGGGAATTCTGCTGTCCTTTTAAAGGGCAACTTAAGCCACAAAACAATACTGAATCAGAAGGCAGTACTTTAATAGTAGGTAATTTCTACCCTCGGCTTAGACTCGAGTCAATCAGTTTTTACTAATTTTTCAGTTAAAAATAGATATCTAGGCTTATACTTGGATTGACTCGAGTATATACGGTAACCATTTTTCCCCTCTATATTCACTATAGAAAATCCTAGTCCTTATAGTAGGGACTGTAATAATATGAAGGGTATAAATGATGAATATTCACTCTGGCTGTCAGAGCATATGGTGCAAAAACATACACTGACTCTGGCATAGCAGTGGATGTGGTATACCTGGATTTTGCTAAATCTTTTGATACTGTGCCACATAAGCGACTAATGTATAAACTGAGGACTGTTGGCCTAGAAAAAAACACTTGTACATGGATAGAGAATTGGTTACTAGATCGCAAACAGAGAGTGGTGGTCAATGGGGCTACATCTATGTGGGCTACAGTTCTAAGTAGAGTGCCTTAAGGTTCTCTACTGGGGCCACTTCTTTTTAATTTGTTTATAAATGACTTAGAAGGGGGCATTGAGAGAAAGTTATCTGTGTTTGCTGATGACAGTAAACTATGCAGAACTTTGGAAACATCAAATGATGTACAAATGCTGCAAGCAGACCTAGATAGATTATCAAAATGGGCAGCAAAATGGCAGGTGAGATTCAATATTGATAAATGTAAGGTGATGCATTTGGGGATTAGCAACCTAGTGCCCCCTTCACCATAAATAACTGTGTTAAAGGGGAACTGTGGTCTCCAAACAAGGCCAGTTTCCTACCTTTAAAACAATCCATCAACCAATTCTCTACGTGCTCCACAGCCCAAGATATAAAGAAATGACTGACCAGAAAGTTAATGGGTGGGAGGCTGACATGTGATATTCCTAAGGCTTCTCCTGCACAGTGCCGTCGGCGAGCACAGCCTCAGACTCCCCCAGTGTGTGAGGGAGACAGGAAGTCCCTCCTCCTCTCTGCTGTGTGAAGGACCTGCAGCTGCAAAGAAGGTAAGGGAATCTACAGCCCTTCTCTTTCACTGTGTGAAAACAGCCTTTTCAGGCAGAGTTGTCACTCTGTTCTCACTCTGCCTGAAAAGGCTGTTTCCACAGAGTTTTCAGGGGGGGTAGGGGGTGTCAGAGTGGCCCACAGCACCTGTGAGCGGGTGGGGCTTAGACACCTGCGAGTGGGTGGAGCCACATGAGGCTGTAAGGGAATGGGCCAAGGAGGGCCTGCAACTGGAGGGACCATGGGGTCCATGAGTTTCAGAGCTGGAAGCAGGAAGTGCAGAGGACCTGGTGATGCTGCTGCCATTTCACACACAAAAATGTAAATATCTTCAAAACTATGCAAAATAAACAATGGAAATAAATTGCAAAAACTTTCAGGAGAACAATTCCTATCAATTTACCTAAAGTCATTTTTGGACCACAGTTCCTCTTTAAGTGAATCTCGACTGGAGAAAGATTTGGGGGTTCTGGTAGATAACAGACTTAGCTGCAGCAAACAATGCCAGGCAGCAATGGCTAGAGCTATCAAGATATTGTCTTGTATAAAGAGTGGAATAGATTCAAGAGAAAAAAACATTATTCTCCCTCTTTACAAGGCACTGGTAAGGCCTCATTTGGAATATGCAATGCAGTTTTGGAATCCCATATACAAAAGGGACATCTTGGAAATGTAAGCAGTTCAGAGAAGTGCAACTAAAATAATTAAGGGAATGGAGGGGCTTGACTATGTAGGCAGATTAGAAAATTTAGGTCTGGGAAGCGGCGTTTGCGTGGGGATATGATCACTTTATATAAATATATTAATGGGCCATACAATAAACTCTCCGGTGCATTGTTTACTCATTTCAGAGGACACATGGACATCCTTCAAGATTGGAAGAAAAGAAGTTTCATCTTCAGGTTAGGAAAGTTTTTTTTACAGTGAGAACGGTGAAATTGTGGAACTGTCTTCCAGCACATGTGACAATGGCAAGTTCATTGAATAGCTTTAAAAGTGGGCTAGATAAGTTTCTAAACAATATTGAGAATTACTGGTATTAATACATATACTGCAGTTGTGGTTGATTCAGGGATAAGTTCCGATTGCGATTTGGAATCAGGAAGGAATTTCCCCCCCTTTTTTAGCTTTTTTTTTTTTTTTTGTCTTCCTCTGGATCAACTGTTAGGTAGGATTATAAAGGAGGATGAAAAGATTGGACTTGATGGACGCACATCTTTATTCAAGCTGAAATACTAAGTTACTACTATGTTACTATGATAAGTTGTTTTATTTGTTCGGGAAGAAGACTATTTCTTCTCCTCTTCAAGACATTCTATTTTCTGCAAAATTACAAGACAGTCAGGAAGATTTCAGTATTGGTAAAATTTACAAAGAAATATCAAATGGATAATTCTTACTTTGACAAATGGGACAAGAATACTGAAATTGAAAGCTTCACTATCTGAACCTTGAGCAGATCAATCCAGCTCCACTTTTTGTTAATTACTCACTTAAATGGCTGACACAATGACTAGCTAGAATGGGATCGCTGAAATCCAGCATGTCTTGTGTGAGTCTTCTTTCTATGCAGTTAGACTGGAAAAGTGATAAAATATACTATTTAAAAATGACAGTAAAAAAACAAACAAGGGAAATGGCAATGTTAATAGACACATATAAAGTGAGTGAAAAATAGGGTGTATACGTCCTTTAATAGATCGTCAGCAAATAAGCATAGTTTATGTCTGTATTTTCTATCTGAAACCCTGTAATATCTTTATTTGATTGTATACCTAGCGTCAGTGGTTCCATTGCTAGTATGAATAGGGTTGGGGAGAGAGGTCATCCCAGGTGTGTGCCCCCTTTGTATATTAATTGCAAAAGGGTGGCGGAAAATTCATATGTTTCAGGAGATGGAGCAAGTACCCCCAGTCCAAAGAGTTAAATGCCTTCTCAATATCAAATCCATGGTGCATTGTCAGTTAGCGGGGTCAATTATGTTGATCACTCTATGCACGTTGTCAGCTGCTTGGTATCGTGGAAGAACAAATCCGACCTGGTCTCTATTTATTATATTTGGCAAAAGTTTGTTTAATCTAGTGCCCATTATTTGTGCAATTAATTTAATCTTGTTGTTCAATAACGAGATAGGCCTTCCAGGGGAGATTTGCTCGGTTTGGCTAAGACTGTAATCTTACAGGAAGATTCAATAAAAGTTCTTATCATTTAAAATGGTGCTAATTTTCCCCAAACCATCAGATCTTATTTAACATTTGAAAGCTAACATCTGATTGGTTGAGGCAAAATTAGCACCATTTTAAACGATAAGAACTTTTATTGAATAACCCTGTTAATCTTTACACAAGCAAATTATAGATCTTAAACACCCACTGAATTTTAACAATTCTATTATTTCTAACAAAACCTTTAGCAAAAATTCTAAAAACACCAACACCATGGCAGGATTGGCCTTGACTGGCATCCATTTTTGATACAGAACCGTGTGGAGCTAGGTGAGGGTGGAGGGAGGCCCACTTGACAAATTCTGCAGCAGAGCCTGGACCCTGCAGGTATGATTCTATATACATATAAGGCAATTCAGTGGTTTGAACACTAACAGGGAAATGTTATATATGGTTAGCATGGGTTTAACTCATGCTAACCATGAGTTAAACCCTGCAAACTTTTTAGTGTTACATTGTAGCATGAAAACGGTCACCATTTAAATTGTGGCACTTCCCTACACGCTACTTACCTGCCAGGTTCCCGAATGATTACTGCATTGCGAAAACACGGAAGGAAGAGGAGTGCAGAGGGTAAGGATTGCATCTTACCGTAAAGGTATTATACATAAAATTATATACAACATTATAAACTCCAACTTATATTTACATATTATTGTTTACAATAATATTACAAGCAAACAAATTATAACTAGAGATGGTGTATTCGAACTTCCGAACTTCAGTAAAAGTTCAAACGTTCGAATTCGGACCCATTAAAGTCAATGGGCGGAGTGATAGTTTGAAAAGTCTGGATGATTTACAGCTAAACTAACAATGGTAACTTCCTGTAAATGTCTGTGGCACCTGGGAAATGGTCTGGGGAACATGTCACTATAACCAAAACTAAAACACTTCTTAAACACGTCCGGGCAATTGTCGGGTTTTGAGCAAGCTACATTCGAGGGTTCCGTCAATTAGAGGATTCTCAAAAATAGACCCATAAATTCGAGGGTTACCAAAATCGAACAATACTTTTGAGGGTCAGCGAACGATACTTTTGCAAAAACTTGGCAAAAACGATCCATTCATTCGAGGGTTACTGAAAATCAAAGGCTACATTTGAGGGTTAGCGAACAATGCATTCTAGGGTTATCAAAAACGATCCGTATATTCGAGGGTTACCGAAACCGAACTATATTTTCAAGGGTTAGTGAACGATACATTCTAGGGTTAGCAAACAGCCCATAAATTTGATAATTATCAAATTTACGGGCCGTTTGCTAACCCAATCGATAATTTCCGAAAATACACCCGCAAGTCTGGAAAAACTAACTAGTTTAAACCCGAATTAGTTTGAATAGTTCGAGTTCGTCCGAACTTATAATGTTAGAGTTCGGTTTTGTGTCCATCTCTAATTATAACTACAATCTAACATATTAGATTTCATGTCTGTTATCTAACAACATCACATCAAAGGTTGAGAAATAGTACTCCTATTGAGCCATTGGGTGGCAGTATGTTTTAAAACCTTTTTTTTTGTATTAAACGTTCTATAACTGAATACAAGCTTAATTGTACATATTAAAGGCCATATTTATAAAGAAAATTTGTAATATCCAATAATGATTCTGTTTTATTGTTAAACAGAATACTGATAGTATCGTTATCGTTTTTTTCGTTCAAAAAGCAACTATGTGGTCAAAAACAATGGGGCATATTTATAAAAGTCTGCATTTTTCACCGAGTTAATAATGACGAACATCGCAGCGAAAATAGCGCCTTTTGGAGCTTCTTTTTGTCCTTTTTATAAAAAAGCGAAAAAAACCTACTTTGCGTCTGAAAAAGGCAAACGGGCGCGATAAAGAGTGAAAAGTAGCTCAGCGAAAACTTAACGCGTCTATAAGATGACTGCATTGCCAAAACCATTCGAAACGCGATAAGGCCACTATAACACAATCAAACCCAAAAAATGTCCAGCTCACATTTACAAAATAAGTAACCCATGTTTTATTCATCAAATCCATTTATAATTTTTATTTTGGAATACAATTCAATTTTTGAATGCACATTCGCCTTCCTCATGCGCGGTCGCCTTTCTAATGCGCGGTCGCTTTTCTGATGCGCATTCACTTTTCTAATACACATTCAGTTTTCTAATGCGCGGTCGCTTTCTAATGCGCATTCGCTTTTCTAATACACATTCAGTTTTCTAATGTGCGGTCGCTTTCTAGTGCACATTCACCTTTCTAATGCACGGTCGCCTTTCTAATGTGCGTTCGCTTTTCTAATACACATTCAGTTTTCTAATGCACGGTTGCTTTCTAATGCGCATTCGCTTTTCTAATACACATTCAGTTTTCTAATGTGTGGTCGCTTTCTAATGCACATTCACCTTTCTAATGCGTGGTCGCCTTTCTAATGTGCGTTCGCTTTCTAATGCGCGGTCGCCTTTCTAATGCACATTCAGTTTTCTAATGCGCGGTCGCCTTTCTAATGCAGCTTTCTAATGCGCGGTCGCCTTCCTAATACGCGTTCGTATTAAGTACGCGCTTTTATCAGCTCATTAGGCGAAAGAGTTTTCTTACCAATTCTTTGTTTCTCTTAATTCTCCCAATCCAATGTTGGTTTATTTCAAATATAGTAACAATTACATTGAACAGCTTACTAGCCGATAACTATGATTGTGTTTTTTCACTTCTGCTACAAATTTGCCCTAATTAAAAAGCATCAACAATTAACTGGAATTGAATGGAAACACTATTTAAACCAGCTTATCATTGTGAGTAGAGAACATGTCTGAGGAGGAGGTGTTATTTTGGGGACACTTTCAAAAGCTTGCAGCAGTTGTAGTGCTCTATGTGGAGGCTGCAGAAAGGCTACATGGAGGACAGGACAGGGAACATGTGTCAGGATCAGACAGTCACATTTTTTAAAAGGAGATTTAGTCTTCTGTGTGAGCTGTCTGATAACGAGGTTGTGCGTCACTTTACGCTACATTGCCCAGCCATATTAGAGCTTTATAGCAAAATGGGTGATTTGTTCGAGCCCAGGATAAAGCAGAATGTGGCATTGCCTGGAATGTCTAAGGGCTAGGCCATTAGATAGAATAGCAGCTCCGATCCTCTCCCATATCAGCTTCTCTGTGCCACCTGTTCTGTGTGCAGGAGCTGCTCATGGAGCGCTCACTCCTCATAAAGACATGTCATAAGAAAACAAAAAGAGTTGCAGCACCACATAAACGCTTATAATAAAAAACATCCTTTTAACCTCTGTAAAAATACAGAGTGCGGTGGGTCCCAGCAACATCAGCAGGGCACAGGGACAAATTACCCAATTCCTTTCTGTCCTGTCTTTTTTGGGCAATGCCACATTCCAGCCTGTGACGTCACGTGTCCTTGGCAGGAGTCAGCCTTCTTTTTCCAGGATCCTTCCCAAGGTGCTGAATGCAATGTTACCCTTGTCTAGTGAGTCAGAGTGGAAAAACATCCAAAGTGATTTCTACCGTAAGGAGTTTTTCTGAGCTGCCTAGGAGCCATTGATTGTATGCATATTGCGCTCGCACCGCCTAAACAGAGCATGGAAGTATATCTTAAAGGGGAACTAAAGTCTCCAGATAACATTGTCCCAATAGACAGAGCACATTCACAAACACACAAAAAGCTATGTCTCACCTCTCCCTTTGCTGTGGCCATTGGGTGATTTATGGAAAATAACCTGTGAGCAGGGCCGCCTCTCTAATGAGGCATGGTGAAGCACATTACAGAGCAGCACCCTGTAAGGAGGCAGCAGTTTTGATGCCAGAAAAAAAATCCTGGCATCATGTGCCTGGGGCCCAGATGCCAGGGCCCCCAAAAATGCTGATTGTAAAAAACACATATTCTTGGGAGATACTGTCACTTTAAATAGGAGGGGAAGCCATGACTTACATTGCAGAATTGCCTCCTCTTCTGACTGGCAAGTCATTTGATCAAAATCAATGTTAGCCCTTCAGATCATTGTGGGCATTATTTACCACTTGTGTGTATAAAGCCCCTACCACTTCTGGACAAGCCACACCCTACTTCCGGACAAAGCATCACCCACTTCTGGCGACATTGTGAGGGGGGGCAGCATTTGGAATTTCTTTCAGGTGCCAAAAAGTCTAGAGACGGCCCTGCCTGTGAGTACTAGGGGTCAGCTCCCACAATCCACCTTAGCTGGGTAAACCCCCAGCTAAGTGTCTACATACAGGCACATGCTCCATAAAGCTCAACAGATCAAAACAAGGAAGTTGCAGCCTTGCTTCCTAGAAGCTGACAACCAATCACATTATAGCACAGAGATCCTCCCTCTCCCTGACACAGAACAGGGATTTCAGTTCTTGTCCTAACAATCATATAATCCTTTACTTTTCATACAAAAAGAAAATGAATATTTGCAGTGTGTTTCATAGATAGCATGGATGTAAGAAATAGAATTCTTACATTTCAGCAAAAATAAAAGTAAGTGTGGGAAATAGAACCTGCAACTTGTACATTTACCCTGTCTTGCTAAAAGTGGAAGTCTTGCCTCTAGGCTTAGAGAGACACTATATAAACCATTGGTACACATAGAATATTGTAATAGGAACATAATGGAAACATGGGGGAATCAAACTCATTACCTTCTGAACTGTATGTGTCTAAACCTGGCATCTTACAAGGTGAGCCACCACTGAATAAGCTGAAGCCTAGGAACATTTAGAAGCTTTATCTTTTGGTCTGTTGGTGAGGGAGCAGGTTCAGGTCATCTGTCTTTTCCTCCTCCTCAGCTCTTTGCTTCTCATCATCTGGGATGTAGGAAATACAATGTTTTCAATATAATGTCATGTTAGCTGACGTAAGGTATATTTCATTAATAGATAGTGGATCTCATTAGCATACATGTGCTGTTCTAAAAATAGAGGTTAAATATTTCATTGGATACTGCAAGTTTCATTACATATTAGCACCAGCTGCAGGAGTATTCATAAAGACATATATGCAACTGGAGCAATGTATTTAATCAATCATTTGCAACACTTTTAACCAATGGCGTAACTAGGAATCACTGGGGCCCCCTGCGGTTGCTCCCCTCTATTTACGCCCCTGCTTTTAACTACACATTTTAAGACCAGCTAGCTAATGTCTGCTGTTAAAGTGGCACTGGCCTAAAATACCTTTTGTGATTTACACACAGCTGCAAAGCAGCTATTAAAAGATTGCAATCCACATTTGACTTTAAAAAATAGCACAATTGGGATGATATCATGAGTACATTGTACATTAGTGTGGAGTCAAAAGATTAGTGTGTTAATGGACTTATTCGATTTGCATCATTACATTCAATTGTTATTTTTTATTGCTCAATAATAATGGTACCATATATACTCGAGTATAAACCGTCCCAGTATAAACCGAGGTACCTAGTTTTACCTAAAAAAAGGAGAAAAAATAGATTCACTCGAGTATAAACAGAGGGTGTAACCCCTACTAGTATTTGCCACTTAAGATGTGGAAACTACAACTCCCTGTATGCTTTATTGTGGGGTTTTGGGAGTTGTAGTTTTCAAACATCTTAAGTTGCAAATACTTGCAAATAGGGGTGGTCAATCTCCTTTATTTGTGCATACAGTATTAAGGACCACAATACAAACTGACACACATGAATGCAATGGTGAATGTACTATTGAGTTCTTTGTGTCCTTGCATTTTAAAAACGGTCTGGGTCGGATATGATCGACTGTGATGATAGATATGAGAGAAGATAGAGAGATATAATGATGAATGAAATTATAATAGAGTATATATAATATATATATATATATATATATAAATATATATATATAATACTGTATTCTCCACTGGTTAATGATCTCTTTATTTTTTTTTTTGAGAAGCTAATGGAGTCAGGGAATAGAAGTTAGAGACAACCCATAGTATCTAGGTAAGAGCAGGAGAATATTGTTTTCTCTACCCAGAGATGGCATTGGTGAGTATACCTTGCTATATTCTCTGTGCAGAGAAGTCTAAGAAGTCAGCGGACTCTAAACTCACTGTGTCTACCCTTCTGCCTTGGCTAATGCTTCACTTCAACTTGACACTTTGGTCTCGATATTAAACCAGATGTATAGTTCCAACCATTCTAAGAAACCGCAGCATTCTATGGGAAGATGATCTTGCTTATCAGTCAGAATTATACAAAGTAGAATTATTAGAAAAGTACTGTGGTATTCTCCTACCTTGTCCGGCGGCCGCTCGCTCCTCGTTCCACATCCTCTGCCCTTCAGGATGATGTCACTACTCGGCGCCGCAAAGTGAGAGGCGCCAGGTAGTGATGTCATCCGGAAGCGCACTGAGGATGACTGCTATATCAACCCATATTATTGAACAACATGGGGGTACAATAAACATTAAATTTCAAATTATTGACAGTGTAGAAAT
This sequence comes from Hymenochirus boettgeri, assembly GCA_019447015.1. Classification (NCBI taxonomy): domain Eukaryota; kingdom Metazoa; phylum Chordata; class Amphibia; order Anura; family Pipidae; genus Hymenochirus; species Hymenochirus boettgeri. The sequence continues at coordinate 301,773,139 of CM033476.1, read as the reverse complement.
TGATGTGCGAAAGGGAGACAGAGAATCTATTCTTTTGCGTAAGGAGGCCTTTTGGATTTATATGCTTGAAACTTTAGCCCCTATGGGTATGAATAGAGATTTTGAGTTAAGCTGTTTCTGTGATTAAACATACAAGATGTATATATATTACCATCCTTTCATGAATATTTATATTTATATATGTTTTTTGATACTAACTAATCCCTGCCGATTATACAAGCTTCTAATTTTAGCTCTTCATTTCACTGTATTTTTACTGTATTTTCAGTAATTACTATATAAGAATAATGTAGTTGGTTTTAATGTTTGTATCATTTTTAATGTTTGCACTAATGTCTGTTACAGAGTGTCCTTCCCCACTTTGATATATGTTTTACACCACAAGGGGTTAATGATCTGGGCTTTAAATTGGACAGGTGTAGAGGACACTCCTCCATGCCCCTGAGGAAGTGGCTATGGGCCACGAAACGCGTTGGGCGGAGCCTGGAGTGTTCACGTGTTTCTTGTTCGTTAGTTTGTTTGCAATTTTGTATAGTGATGGCTTTATGGTTTTAAGGATTCCGAAATAAACAAATTGAGAGTTTTACTGAAGACCGGCTGCCCGTCTCCTTATGGTCCCTCTGGATGTTATGCCTTTGGGCTTCGTTTTTGCACGCATATAGTTCGACCGGGAGGGAGACGGTATGTTCAACGGAGGTGTATAGGAGCGCCGGCCTGACTTGCTGGATACCGTTCCCACCAGTACGAGTGCTGTAAGTTTGTTCGTGAGATTGTATATAATGTCATGGGAGTCATGGATCTCAAATTAATATCAGGGAGATTCCCTGAACTTCAGGGAGAAGTGGGATGCCTGATAATATGTTAGAGAAATACACAGTACCTTTATCCATTTTATGCCTTGAACATAGTCTGTCCTTTTCAGGTAAATGCAGCTGTGCTGGATGAGCAGTAGAAAGCCATATTTGCTTGTCTTGCCGCTTTTTAGCACGAAAACGCCCCCTTCTTATGGTGCCAAAACGGCACGCCCCCTTCTTTTGGCACCAAACTGGCGTCAGCAAAGGTGAAATGCGAAAGGTGAAAATAGGACTATCTGACGTTGAAGATGCGGAAAATAGGAGTGTCATTAAATAGATAGCAATGCTGTATTGTTCCGAACAATGTAAAAATATTCCTTTATACACATTGAGACAATATTGTGCATCAAATATTAATTCACAGCATAGGGTCTTTTATTCACTTTCCTAATTTCGTGTTTCGCTTTATTTTGTTGCTTTTTCGTTTTTTGGGTTTCCGGTTTATTTGTTTGCATTTTCGCTTTTTCGTTTGCGACTTTCGCTTTTAATGCCGGAAGTGCTGCTGTTTTTACTATAGCTAGAGAGCCACCATGACCAGGAGGTATCTCAAACTCATTGTTAGGTACCTGAGCAAAAAAAATTATGATTGCCTCCCTGTTGGCACAGCCAACAGAAAGCAAAAGAAAAAGGAGATCACAGAGAGTCTCCAGCGCAAGATTTTGCACAAATATGGGCTGGAGATCACGCTGAAGGACCTCCAAAGAAACTGGAGCGATCTGAAGAGGAGGAGGCCACATTATGTAGAAGAGATAAGGAGGAAGATGGATGGAAGGTACTTTTAAAACATTATTAGTGTGATATCTGTTGTATTCAATTAGATCAACTGGACTTGAAATGTAGTTCTTGAAGACGTTTCGCTAGTCATCCGACTGGCTTTCTCAATTCAGAATGACTTGTACAAGAATCTGTGGCAATTATGTACCCTGGAAAATCCCAATTAGCATATCACAGGCCATAAGGGTGTGATTAGATAGTGGCTAAGAGGTGTTATAGGAACGCCCACCTCACTCGGACACACGGGAGTCGGACCGGACACACAAGACTGTCAGATGTCAGTCAGTGTCAGTGAAGACACTGTCACTGTGTCACACTCACTGACACAAGTACAAGGCCATGCACAGGCGGGCTGCGCAGCGCAGCTCCCGCAGCCTGTCCTGGTCTGCGCGGGCTGAACTTGCGCTCTTTCAGTGACGTCAGCGCACGCAACGAGTTGAGGTCGGAACCGTCGGATGGATTGTTCGGTTCGCTTCGGGATGGAGGCGGAGTCAGATCGGACTTCGGTCTTCACTTCCTTCGGAGTCCGGACAGTTATTGCTGATTACTTGCTGGTGCTGTGCTGGTAATGTAACAGGTCCGGTCCGGCGCTTACCCCCCCCCCCCCGCAACAGATTAGGCAGGGAGTTGGGCAGCCGGGATGCCGGCCTCCATTTAAAAAAAATAAATAAATACAATGTGTGACAGTGCGGCAGTGCCGCTTCCCTACAGGGTGCCGCTCTGCAGTGTGCTGCACCCTGCATCATTAGCGAGGCGGCCCTGCTCATTTGGAATATGAATGAGGTTATAAATGCCAAAATGGAGCCGCAGAATGTTACGGCTGGAGAGGAGGATGGCCTTTTTGAGCCGTAAATAGTATTTTTTAAATTTTTTGTATTATATGCCAGTTTTTTAAAAAAAAATCTTATTCATCTTGTTATAATATTATTATAATGTTCTTATTATAATGTGTTAAAAATTTAAAAAAAAAATAAATTAGAATTTAAAACCAAAAAAAGGCTTCCATAAAAAATTTAAGCCAAGTGGAAAGTTGTCTATGTCGTTATTATTCCAAAACCATTCAAATGATATTTGATTACCTAAAAGGGTGCAGTTAGCTATCACAGGATGTTGACAGGAAGGAAGGCGCATCAACACCGCCACAAACACAAATCGGTACTGCAAAACAAATAATTAGTGGTAATATGCTTTGTATCTAACCAATGGTAAAATTGTTAGCACAAAGGCTGGTTAAATGCTTGGCATGCAGACACTGATAAACTGTTGGGGACACTGGCACTGCATACAGCCAGGCACTGGTTAATTGCTTGGCACACAGATACTGTTACAAATGCTTTGTACATAGACCACTGGTCAAACAGTTGGCACACAGACTGGTATTTTTGGAACCTTACCACAAAATGGGGCCCCTTCTTGGACATCCCCTGCACCCCTGGTAGCTATGCCCCTGTACAATAAGAAACACACAATCATTAACAATCTACCAATTCATCAGGGGGGTCATGAGCCAGGAATGAATCCCATACCCTGCGTCTCCTATTTTGAAACACAAATCTGTGTAAGTCATTTGTATACACATTACCTTGAAATTGTAGTTAAAGAACCACTTACCCACAAGCCAGCCCTCTGGCATCCGTCCGCTGGTAAACTTGCGGTAGAGAGCTGACTGGCACAAAATATGGGAGTTGTGGCAACTTCCAGAAAACGCACTGTTTATATCATAATGCACAGGTGGAAATTGCACACCACCTAAACATTAAGAGAATGGAAGGGTTTTCTATTAAGATACACTTCCATTCTCTGTTTAGGTGGTGCGAGCGCAATGTCAATCAATGGCTCCTAGGCAGTTAGGAAAACCCCCTCGTAGAAAAAAAATCTGTTTTGATGTTTTGCCACTCTGACTCACTGGATGGAAACCAGATGTAATCAGTAGACAATGGCAAAATAGCATTTAGCACCTTGGGCAGGATCCTGGAAAAAGAAGGCTGACTCATGCCAAGGAGTTGTGACGTCACAGGCTGGAATATGGCATTGCCCAAAAAATAAAGGACAGACAAAAATGTTGTCATCCCAGTCAATGCCAATTTCGCCTTGTTGATGGCTAAACGAATCACCCAGTTTGCCGTACAACTCCTGTTGACTGGGCGAAGTAGGCGAAGTGACGCACAACCTCTCATCAGACAGCTCGTCCAGAAGACCAAATCTCCTTAGAAAAAACGAGACTGCCTGATCCTAACTGGCACATTTTTCCTCTCCTGCTCTCCATGCTGCTCATGTTCAGCCTGCAAAAGTAAAACAGCAGCTGCTGATGCTGAAACAGTTTGGACATAGCCAAACAAGTAGCTCCTCCCCATTCATTTTCTCTAGCCACAATGATCAGCTTAAACTGCTTGTTTAAATAGTGTTTGTTATCAATCAAACTTTATTGTTCCTGTTTTTTTTCATTATGTGAAATTTGTAAGCAAAAACGAAGTGAAAAATGAGTTGTTTGAACACTACCCAAAAGCAGAGCATAAAGCACATACCCTGATTGCTAACAATTGGCCTCGCATTGGAAATGCAAATTTGAGCCTACATTGCCACTGATAAAACGCCCCAAGAAAAAAGGGGGTGCGGGTGCTTTCACATGAAAGACAAAATAGCAGACCTCATTTAAAGTCCAAGCTAAAAATGTGATGAAAAAGGCAAAAGAAATGTTACGTCACATAAAGTCATTGTGGAAAGTATACTAGAATTTAGCGAAAAATAAAAATCTATACCTTCATAGATGTGTCCAAAAAAACATGTTAAAATTGTAGTAAGATCATTTGTATGAATGTGCTGTAATTTTTGGGTGCATTAAAAATCATGAAAAACTCCAAAATCTCAACAGACATGGTAAAAAGATGCCCAAAAGATGCCTTTTCGCCACCCTTAAGTTCGCGATAATGTTCTGCTCCATTTAAAGCGAAAACACACTTTCCGCTTTTTATCAATCGCGTTATGCTTTTTCACTAAAATTATCATTGCGATTTATGGCGAAGTATGGCGAAAAGGGTTTTAGCATGGCGAAAAGGGTTTTAGCGATAGGTCGCGGAAACGTTTTTGCCATTTATTAAACACTCCACCTTTTAAAATTGCGTTAACTGGCTTTTTGGCGAAAAAACATGCAGAAAGCGAAAGCGAAAAGTTTTCACGACTTTTCGCTCTTTTATAACTATGCCCCTTAGTTGCCAACTTGACAAGTGGTTTTTTTTTACTTGTCAAGTAATTTTATGTAGGATTTCAACCTTTGAATCATCTTATTTTTTTTCTTTCACGAAATCTCCTAAAAGTACAGAGTTATATGGATTACTGAGTCTTGAATTCTTCATGTATGGTTGTTTTCATTGAACCTTTGAAACTTTTATGGTATTAAAATTACAGAGCACTTTGATTTTTTCTTGTAATTGCACTTGTGCATACGTCCCATTTGAGTTAGTTGGTGGGCATATCTCTGTGTGCACCTACGCATATAGCGTACCATTTGATTCAGGACATGTGAGGAGACTGACATTTAGTGTGTTTTTTTATTTGTGGGTGGTATTTCCAAATTTCCGGGCTGTTTCCTTTGAAAAAGTGTAAGCTGTTAAAATGACTGGGCATTTTGAGTTTTTCTTGAAATTGCACTTGTGCATATGCATCCCATTTGAGTTGAGTTATTTGGTGGCCATACTGTTTGATTCAGGACATGTGGGAGATTAAGATTTTTTTTTTTTTTTTACTTATCAAGTGGGTTTTCCACCTTTGAATCTTAATTTTTCACAAAATCTCCTAAAAGCACAGAGTTCTATGGATTACTGCGTCTATAATTCTTTATGTATGTGGGGGCTTGTGGGGGTTATTTCTGAGTTGGGGGGGTGTTTTTTGGAAAAACTGCAGACTGTACAAATTTGCATTTGGTTGAATATTTTCGCTGTTTCTGAGCCACTGAGCATTGTCTCACTATGTGGCTAGTCGCTACCACATCTGAGTGTGTAACCATGCATATGGCATGCTGTTTGATCCAGGACATTTGGGAGATTTATATTTTTTTTACATTCCATAGGGTTTTGGCATGATTTCTACCTTTGAAAGTTGATTTTTGTTAATTTTTTCAGAAAAGTGCGAATTTCCACAAAGTACTGTGCCCACACCATTGACAGTATAAATGAAAGAATTACAGTGTTATGTAGCTGAAGGTGTGTAGATTTCCTGAATATATAGTTTGTGGGGGTATTTAGGAGTTGGGGTGTGTTTTGTGGTAAAAGCACAATAGCAGATTGTTAAAATTTGCAGTTGGCTGAATATTTTTTTGCCCTTTTAAACTTTTTTTGAGGCATTGTCTCACTTAGTGGCTAGTTGCTTCCATGTCCGCTTGTGTAATTATGCATATAGCATGCCATTTTATTCAGCATATTTGGGAGATTGATATTTGGTAACTTTTTTTTATATTTTATGGGGTTTTGGCAAAATTTCTACCTTTTGAATGTTGTTTTATGTTAATTGTTTTAGAAAATTGGTGAAAAGCGCAAAATTCTACAAAGAACTGTGCCCACACCATTGATGGTATGAATGATGGAACTACAGCCTTACATAGATTAAAGTGTGTAGATTTCAGGGATATATAGTTTGTGAGGGTATTTCTGAGTTAGTGGGGTATTCTGTGGGAAAAACTGCAGACTGTTAAAATATAGAGTTGGCAAAAATTTTTTTGCTGGTACTACCATTTGGCCCCCCCTTTGGGTTAGTTAATGGACATGTCTCTGAGTACACCCATGAATGTGGCATACAGTTTTAATCAGGGGGGTTAAGCCTTTATATTTGAGATGCTTTTGAACTTTCCTCTACAGTTTTTAGCTTAAATTCGCATTTTATTTTGTCTCTGATTTTACTTGAGAATCAGAATTGGTTACAACCAGATTCTTTCAGAAATAATCTGATTGGTTACAATACAAGCATACCAATAAGATTTTCTTTTAAAATAATCTAATTGTAACCAATTCTAATTGGATACAATCAGATTCTTTCACAAAGAATCTGATTGTCTGTTCCTCAGACCATTTCCTAGATCCCAAAATCTGTGAATCCGCAGGCAGAACAGATTTTAGCCGTTTTGCCCATCTCCATTCCTGATTTACTGGGGGTTTCCTACTGTAAAATTAGTCTAGACCGATCCTAAAAATTCTGCTAGCACTGAACACTAAAAAAATTGGCACTGAAAAGGTTAATCTATTTATGAATGATATGGAGGTGGGTATCATCAGCAGGGTCTCTGCATTTGCGCATGACACAGAACTGTTGACGATTAAAAGCTACAGATGATGTGCAATTGATGCAGGCAGATCTAGATAGATTTTCAGATTGGGCTGCCTGCCAACCCCCCAACTAAAATTTGCCCACTATTGAGGCAATGTGCAGTGTAAAATCTCCCTACCTTTCTATCCTGCTCCATATGGTTGTACTGCAGGACCTTTCTGTGTGCAATCCGTGTCTGCCACTTCCTGCTCCTCTGAGAGGTTTGTGACATGCAAAGTAGAGATCTCCCCCCTCCCCCCCCCCTTCGGATCCGATTTAGTGAAGCATTGGTCTTAGCCCAAAAAATTATGATTCAGGAAAAGGGAATCACCCAACCCTACATGCCAGGTTTAAATTCTCGGCTCCTAAGTATACTTAGCCGCCATTGTTCGCTCAACTCTTTCTGCTGCTCTTCCTCACAAAATCAGAAAAAGGGGCAAGACTGGCAGACACATTAGTGATTGGCTGAGTCTCAACCAATTATAGACACCTCTGCCAGTTCGGCCCCTTCTGCTGTTCTGTTCTGAAGAGAAGCAGAAGAGGCAGCGAATGAGCTAATGAAGGCTGGTAATTACATTTAGGGGACGTTTTGGGGAATTTAAACCTAGTGAGATCTCGGTTAAGGAAGATTCCCTACTGACTATTGCATTTTTTTGGGGGGTGAAGATACCCTTTAAAATCCCTGTGCTGTTTATACTATAAATTTATTTGCGTTAAGTGAACCTCTGTTGGAAAAGGATCTTGTTGGATAACAAATGTAAATGTAGCAGTACTAGGTGGAAACAGTCAGAGCCAGCAGGATTTTTTTTGTATAAAGAGGGGTATGGATTCAAGGGAGAAAAAACCCCCCAAAGCATTGGTAAGGCCTCATTTGAAATATGTGATGCAGTTATGGAATCCTGTGTAAAAAAGGGACATCTTGGAAATGGAAAGGGTTCAGAGAAGGGCAACTAAATTAATAATGGAATTGGGGGAGCTTGAATATAAAGATAGATTGGATAAGTAACTATGATTCACACTAGATAAAAGACATTTGTGTAGGGATATGATTATTGTGTATAAATATAATGGGCCATACAATAAACTGTCTGAGGCATTGTTCACCAATAGAACATGTCAGATGACACAAGGACACCCCTTAAAGGGCATGTCCACCCCCCCAAAAATTAAAATTTAACCACATACTGCCCCACTGTGTAATGTTCAAAAATCCTTACCTACATTTCTGCTCCAAATGGTTCTCCTGCAGTGCTTGTTAAAATAGAGTGAAGAGTAGATGTCAGTGAGTTATCCGGCCCCTGCTGCTTCCTTAACTTCATTAAGTTAAGTCATGTGACATGCGCATGGGTGTCCTCCCCCCCCCTCCCTCCAGATTCCTTCTGTCTGCTGCATCCCCCTAGCGTGAAAACCTTTTTACTATGTGCAGTCTATCCCATACCACCCCAACCGCCTTACAGATGAAACTTACAGATGGGTGAACTGTGGATTGGGAGGCTGTCGCGATGTAGATCGGGATAAAATGCACCATCCGCGCCATTACATCCTGAAAATCTCACTGCATTTATTTGTTAGAGGTGCAGTACCGGCTGTGTAGTGTGAAAAACGGGTTGCACGAATAGAAGAGAAAAACCAGCACTGAAAGTTCACCTGATCTCCCTGCACTCTGCTCCTTCCTGGTTTGTACAGTATGTGCAGCAAGTTATACAGTAGATCAGGTCAGTGTCTCCCAATCTCCCTTACTCTGTACAGCCGGTAACTTAAATGTGTAGTGAGATGTGGGGATCTAAGCTCTGCAGAAAGAACTGTGCAAAGTACAGGGAAAGTTCATCACTGACATAGTTACAGATGGAACATGATTCAACTCAATTCAATCATATCTTTGTGCCCAGCAGTGTACCCATATCTCTGTGCCCAGCAGTGTACCCATATCTCTTTGCTAGCAGTGTACCCATATCTCTGTGCCCAGCAGTGTACCCATATCTCTGTGCTAGCAGTGTACCCATATCTCTGTGCCCAGCAGTGTACCCATATCTCAGTGCTAGCATTGTACCCATATCTCTGTGCCAGAAGTGTACCCATATCTCTGTGCCAGCAGTGTACCCATATCTCTGTGTCCAGAAGTGTACCAATATGTCTGTCCCAGCAGTGTACCCATATTTCTGTGCCACCAGTGTACCCATATTTCTGTGCCAGCAGTGTACCCATATCTCTGTGCCAGCATTTGTCTCCAGAGCTCATCTTGTTAGTAGTAGTCTTAGTAGTAGTGAGCATGGATTTATGAGTAATAGATTGTGCCAGACAAATTTAATTGGTTTTTATGTAGAAGCGAGTAAGAATTTAGATTCTTACTAAATTCTTACTAGATACACAGCAGTGGATGTGGTATACTTGGATTTTGCGAAAGCTTTTGATACTGTGCCACATAAGTGACTAATTTATGAACTGAGGACTATTGGCCTTGAAGAAAACATTTGTTCATGGATAGAGAACTGGTTATTGTATACATTGAAAGCTTACTAGCCGACTCATGATTGTGTTTTTTCACTTCTGCTACAAATTTTGCCCTAATAATACAAGCATCAACAAATTAACTGGAATGAATGAAACAGCATTTTAAACAACAGCTTATCATTGGAGAGTAGACGAACTGTCTGAGGAGCGAGTTTATCTTTGGATGAGACATTCTTTCAAAAGCTTGCACAGTTGTATTGCTTATTGGAGGCTGCAGAAAGGCTACATGGAGGACAGGGACAGGGAACATGTGTCAGGATCAGACAGACGTTTTTTAAAGGAGATTTAGTCTTTGTGTGAGCTGTTGAAACGAGGTTGTGCGTCACTTTACACTACATTGCCAAGCCATATTGAGCGCTTATAGCAAAATGGGTGATTTGTTCGAGCCCAGGATAAAGCAGAATGTGGCATTGCCTGGAATGTCTAGGGCTAGGCCATAGATAGAATAGCAGCTCCGATGCCTCTCCCAATCAGCTTCTCTCTGCCGCCTGTTCTGTGTGCAGGAGCTGTCTCAGAGCGCTCACGTCCTCATAAAGACATGTAATAAAAAACAAAAGAGTTGCAGCACCACATAAACGCTTATAATAAAAAACATCCTTAAACCTCTGTAACATACAGAGGCGCGGTGGTCCCAGCCAACATCAGCGGCAAGGGACAAAATTACCCAATTCCTTGTCTGTCCTGTTTTTTTTGGGCAAGACACATTTCAGCTGTGAAGTCAGTGTCCTTGGAGGAGTCAGCTTCTTTTTCAGGATCCTTCCCAAGGTGCTGAATGCAATGTTACCCTTGTCTAGTGAGTCGGAGTGGAAAAACATCCAAGTGATTTCACCGTAAGGAGTTTTTCTGAACTGCTAGGAGCCATTGATTGTATGCAATTGCGTCGCACGCCTAAACAGAGAATGGAAGTATATCTTAAAGGGAACAAAGTCTCCAGATAACATTGTCCCAATGACAGAGCACATTCACAAACATACAAAAAGCTATGTCTCACCCTCTCCCTTTGCGTGGCCATTGGGTGATTTATGGAAAATAACCTGTGAGCGGCCGCCTCTCTAAGAGGCATGGTGAAGCACATTACAGAGCAGCACCCTGGAAGGAGGCAGCGAGTTTTGATGCCAGAAAAAAAATCCTGGCATCATGTGCCTGGGGCCCAGATGCCAGGGCCCCCAAAAAATGTGATTGTAAAAAAACACATATTCGTGGGAGATACTGTCACTTTAAATAGGAGGGGGAAGCCATGACTACATTGGCAGAATTGCCTCCTTTCGACTGGCAAGTCATTTGATCAAAATCAATGTTAGCCCTTCAGATCATGTGGGCATTATTTACCACTGTGTGTATAAAGCCCCTCCACTTCTGGACAGCCCACCCCACTTCCGGACCAAAGCATCACCCACTTCTGGCGACTTGGGGGGGGCAGCATTTGGAATTTCTTTCAGGTGCCCAAAAAGTCTAGAGACGCCCTGCCTGTGAGTACTGGTCAGCTCCCACAATCCACCTTGCTGGGTAAACCCCCCGCTGTTGTCTACATACAGGCACATGCTCCATAAGCTCAACCGATCCCCAGGGTTGCAGCCTTGCTTCTCGAGCTGAACCCCACCAGAGACCCCCTCTCCCTGGCCGCCAAACAGGGATTTAGCTCTGTCCCATCCCTCCTCTCTTCCTTCTCGGACTTTGCACCGTGTGTTTCCAGTGCTGTGCTGTAGGCGGTGAGAATTCGAGTTCACTTTCCGCCAATCGTAGTGTGGGCCGCAACCTGCTACTTTACCCGTGTACTGTGCCTGGCAAGTGGGTCTTGCCTGGCTTGCGCCGCCTGGGAACACATGTAACCAATAGTGGTCACTAGAACTCTTGTAATAGGACTTGGCAACAGGGGGATCACTCATACCTTGAATGTAGTGTTAACCTGGCATCTTACAAGGTGAGCCCCACTAACTAAGCGAGCCTGGAACATTTAGAGCTTTTCTTTTGGTCTGTTGGTGAGGGAGCCGGTTCGCGTCTCTGTCTTTTCCTCCTCCTCAGTCTCTTCATCTCATCTGGGATGTAGGGAAAATACAATGTTTTCCACGGCGATTCATAGAGTCATTCTGTTCGCTGACGTAAGGTGTCTCTTAGACGGTACAAACATGGAACGCATGCGCAAGAACTCTAGCAGCCACTGCAGGGAGTTCATAAAGACATATATGCAATGGAGCAATGTAGTTAATATCTTTAAACAGACAACAAACTTTTAACACAATGGCGTGAAACTAGGAATCACTGGGGCCCCCTGCGGTTGCTCCCCTCTATTACGCCCCTGCTTTTAACTACACATTTTAGACCAGCTAGCATGTACTGTCTGGTGTTAGTGGCCTGGCCTAAAATACCTTTTGTGGATTTAACACACAGACTGCAAGCGCTTACAAGTGCAATCCACATTTGCACTTTAAAAATAGCACAATTGGGGAAGGATACATGAGGACATGGACATTATGTGTGGAGTCAAAGATTAGTGTGTTATGGACTTATTCGATTTGCCTCATTACTCTCAATTGTTATTTTTGATTGCTCATAATAATGGTACCATATATACTCGAGAATAAACCGTCCAGTATAAACCGAGGTACCTAGTTTTACCTAAAAAAAGGAGAAAAAAATAGATTCATCGAGTAAAAACAGAGGGGGTAACCCCTACTAGTATTTGCCACTAAGATGTGGAAACTACAACTCCCTGTATGCTTTATTGCTGGGAGTTGTAGTTTTAAAATATCTTAAGTGGCAAATACTTGCAAATAGGGGTAAATCCTCCTTTATTGTGCATACAGTATTAAGGACCCACAATACAAACTGACACAATCAGAATGCAATGTGGTGAATGTTACTATGAGTTCTTTGTGTCCTTGCATTTTTAAAAACGGTCAGTTCAGAAAAACACTCAACAATGTTTTTTTTTCTTCTGTTTATAATTATACGTATGTATGATATATATATATATATATAAATATAATAATATATATATATATATATATATATAAAAAATACTGTATTCTCCCTGGGCTACTGATTCTCTTTATTTTTTTTTTTGAGAAGCTAATGGAGTCAGGGAATAGAAGTTAGAGACAAACCCAAGTATCTAGGTAAGAGCAGGAGAATATTGTTTTCTCTACCCAAGATGGCATTGGTGAGTATACCTTGCTATAGCTCTGTGCAGAGAAGTCTAAGAAGTCAGCGGACTCTAAATACACTGTGTCTACCCTTCTGCCTTGGCTAGCTTCACTTCAACTTGACACTTTGGTCTCGATATTAAACCAGATGTATAGTTCAACCATTCTAAGAAACCGCAGCATTCTATGGGAAGATGATCTTGTTATCAGTCAGAATTATACAAAGTAGAATTATAGAAAAGTACTGTGGTATTCTCCTACCTTGTCCGGCGGCCGCTCGCTCCTCGTTCACATCCTCTGCCTTCAGGATGATGTCACTACTCGGCGCCGCAAAGTGAGAGGGCGTCCAGGTAGTGATGTCATCCGGAAAGCGCTGAGTGATGACTGCTATATCAACCCATATTTTGAACAACATGGGGGTACAATAAACATTAAATTTCAAATTATTATTGACAGTGTAGAAATTGATGTGCGAAAGGGAGACAGAGAATCTATTCTTTGCGTAAGGAGGCCTTTTGGATTTATATGCTTGAAACTTTAGCCCCCTATGGGTATGAATAGAGATTTTGAGTTAAGCTGTTTCTGTGATTAACAACAAGATGTATTATAATTACCATCCTTTCATGAATATTTATATTTATATATGTTTTTTGATACTAACTAATCCCTGCCGATTTATACAAGCTTCTAATTTAGCTCTTCATTTCACTGTATTTTTACTGTGTTTTCAGTAATTACTATATAAGAATAATGTAGTTGGTTTAATGTTTGTACATTTTTTAATGGTTTGCACTAATGTGTTACAGAGTGTCCTTCCCCACTTGATATATGTTTTACACACAAGGGGGTTTAATGATCTGGGCTTTAAATTGGACAGGTGTAGAGGACACTCCTCCCATGCCCCTGAGGAAGTGGCTATGGGCCAAGAAACGCGTTGGGCGGAGCCTGAGAGTGTTCACGTGTTTCGTTCGTTAGTTTGTGTGCAATTTTGTATAGTGATGGCTTTATGGTTTTAAGGATTCCGAAATAAAACAAATTGAGAGTTTACATGAAGACCGGTGCCCGCTCTCCTTATTGTCCCTCTGGAGTTATGCCTTTGGGCTTCGTTTTTGCACGCATATAGTTCGACGGGGGGAGACGGTATGTTCAACGGAGGTGTATAGGAGGGCGCGGCACTGACTGCTGGATACCGTTCCCACCAGTACGAGTGCTGTAAGTTTGTTCGTGAGATTGTATATAAGTCATGGGAGTCATGGATCTCAAATTAATATCAGGGGATTCCCTGAACTTCAGAGGAGAAGTGGGGATGCCTGATAATATGTTAGAGAAATACACAGTACCTTTATCCATTTTATGCCTTGAACATAGTCTGTCCTTTTCAGGTAATGCAGCTGTGCTGGATGAGCAGTAGAAAGCCATATTTGCTTGTCTTGCCGCTTTTTAGCACGAAAACGCCCCCTTCTTATGGTGCCAAAACGGCACGCCCCTTCTTTTGGCACCAAACTGGCGTCAGCAAAGGTGAAATGCGAAAGGTGAAAATAGGACTATCTGACGTTGAAGATGCGGGAAAATAGGAGTGTCATTAAATAGATAGCAATGCTGTATGTTCCGAACAATGTAAAAATATTCCTTATACACATTGAGACAATATTGTGCATCAAATATTTATTCACAGCATAGGGTCTTTTATTCACTTTCCTAATTTCGTTGTTCGCTTTATTTTGTTGCTTTTTCGTTTTTTGGGGTTCCGGTTTATTTGTTTGCATTTTCGCTTTTTCGTTTGCGACTTTCGCTTTAATGCCGGAGTCAGTGCTGTGTTTTACTATAGCTAGAGAGCCACCATGACCAGGAGGTATCTCAAACTCATTGTTAGGTTACCTGAGCAAAAAAATTATGATTGCCTCCCTGTTGGCACAGCCAACAGAAAGCAAAAGAAAAAGGAGATCACAGAGAGTCTCCAGCGCAAGATTTTGCACAAATATGGGCTGGAGATCACGCTGAAGGACCTCCAAAGAAAACTGGAGCGATCTGAAGAGGAGGAGGCCACATTATGTAGAAGAGATAAGGAGGAAGATGGATGGAAGGTACTTTTAAAACATTATTAGTGTGATATCGTTGTATTCAATGATACAACTGGACTTGAAATGTAGTTCTTGAAGACGTTTCGCTAGTCATCCGACTGGCTTTCTCAATTCAGAATGACTTGTACAAGAATCTGTGGCAATTATGTACCCTGGAAAATCCCAATTAGCATATCACAGCCAGGTTGTAAGGGGTGTGATTAGATAGTGGCTAAGAGGTGTTATAGGAACGCCCACCTCACTCGGACACACGGGAGTCGGACCGGACAACAAGACTGTCAGATGTCAGTCAGTGTCAGTGAAGACACTGTCATGTGTCCCACTCATGACACAAGTACAAGGCCATGCACAGGCGGGCTGCGCAGCGCAGCTCCCGCAGCCTGTCCTGGTCTGAGGCTGAACTTGCGCTTTCAGTGACGTCAGCGCACGCAACGAGGTGAGGTCGGAACCGTCGGATGGATTGTTCGGTTCGCTTCGGGATGGAGGCGGAGTCAGATCGGACTTCGGTCTTCACTTCCTTCGGAGTCCGGACAGTTATTGCTGATTACTTGCTGGTGCTGTGCTGGTAATGTAACAGGTCCGGTCCGGGCTTACCCCCCGCAACAGATTAGGCAGGGAGTTGGGCAGCCGCGGATGCCGGCCTCCATTTAAAAAAATAAAATAAATACAATGGTGACAGTGCGGCAGTGCCGCTTCCCTACAGGGTGCCGCTCTGCAGTGTGCTGCACCCTGCATCATTAGCGAGGCGGCCTGCTCATTTGGAATTGAATGAGGTTATAAATGCCAAAATGGAGCCGCAGAATGTTACGGCTGGAGAGGAGGATGGCCTTTTTGAGCCGTAAATAGTATTTTTAAATTTTTTGTATTATATGCCAGTTTTTTAAAAAAAAATCTTATTCATCTTGTTATAATATTATTATAATGTTCTTATTATAATGTGTTAAAAATTAAAAAAAAAATAAAATTAGAATTTAAAACCAAAAAAGGCTTCCATAAAAAATTTAAGCCAAGTGAAAGTTGCTATGTCGTTATTATCCAAAACCATTCAAATGAATTTGATTACCTAAAAGGGTGCAGTTGCTATCACAGGATGTTGAAGGAAGGAAGGCGCATCAAACACCGCACAAACACCAAATCGGTACTGCAAAACAAATAATTAGTGGTAATATGCTTGTATCTAACCAATGGTAAAA
Organism: Hymenochirus boettgeri; assembly: GCA_019447015.1. Classification (NCBI taxonomy): domain Eukaryota; kingdom Metazoa; phylum Chordata; class Amphibia; order Anura; family Pipidae; genus Hymenochirus; species Hymenochirus boettgeri. The sequence continues at coordinate 301,757,288 of CM033476.1, read as the reverse complement.
TTGTTAGCACAAAGGCTGGTTAAATGCTTGGCATGCAGACACTGATAAACTGTTGGGGACACTGGCCTGCATACAGCCAGGCACTGGTTAATTGCTTGGCACACAGATACTGTTACAAAGCTTTGTACATAGACCACTGGTCAAAAAGTTGGCACACAGACTGGTATTTTTGAACCTTACCACAAAATGGGGCCCCTTTTGGACATCCCTGCACCCCTGGTAGCTATGCCCTGTACAATAAGAAACACACAATCATTAACAATCTACCAATTCATCAGGGGGGTCATGAGCCAGGAATGAATCCATACCTGCGTCTCCTATTTTGAAACACAAATCTGTGTAAGTCATTTGTATACACATTACCTGAAATTGTAGTTAAAGAACCACTTACCCACAAGCCAGCCCTCTGGCATCCGTCCGCTGGTAAACTTGCGGTAGAGAGCTGACTGGCACAAATATGGAGAGTGTGGCAACTTCCAGAAAACGCCATGTTTATTCTAATGCACAGGTGGAAATTGCACACCACCTGAACATTAAGAGAATGGAAGGGTTTCTATTTAAGATACACTTCCATTCTCTGTTAGGTGGTGCGAGCGCAATGTCAATCAATGGCTCCTAGGCAGTTAGGAAAACCCCCTCGTAGAAAAAAATTGTTTTGAGTTTTGCCACTCTGACTCACTGGATGGAAACCAGATGTAATCAGTAGACAATGGCAAAATAGCATTTAGCACTTGGCAGGATCCTGGAAAAAGAAGGTGACTCATGCCAAGGAGTTGTGACGTCACAGGCTGGAATATGGCATTGCCCAAAAAATAAAGGACAGACAAAAATGTTGTCATCCCAGTCAATGCCACATTTCGCCTTGTTGATGGCTCAACAAGTCAGCCCAGTTTGCCGTACAACTCCTGTATGATGGGGCGAAGTAGGCGAAAGTGACGCACAACTCCTCATCAGACAGCTCGCCAGAAGACCAAATCTCCTTAGAAAAAAACGAGACTGCCTGATCCTAACTGGCACATTTTTCCTCTCCTGCTCTCCATGCTGCATGTTCAGCCTGCAAAAGTAAAACAGCAGTGCTGATGCTGAAACAGTTTGGACATAGCCAACAAAAGTAGCTCCTCCCCATTCATTTTCTTAGCCACAATGATCAGCTTAAACTGCTTGTTTAAATAGGGTTTGTTATCAATCAAACTTTATTGTTCCTGTTTTTTTCATTATGTGAAATTTGTAGCAAACGAAGGAAAAATGAGTTGTTTGAACACTACCCAAAAGCAGAGCATAAAGCACATACCCTGATTGACAATTGGCCTCGCATTGGAAATGCAAATTTGAGCTAAATGCCACTGATAAAACGCCCAAGAAAAAAAGGGGTGCGGGTGCTTTCACATGAAAGACAAAATAGCAGACCTCTTAAAGTCCAAGCTAAAAATGTGATGAAAAAGGCAAAAGAAAGTTTACGTCACAATAAGTCATTGTGGAAAGTATACTGAATTTAGCGAAAAATAAAAATCTATACCTCATAGATGTGTCCAAAAAAACATGTTAAAATTGTAGTAAGATCATTTGTATGATGTGCTGTAATTTTTGGGTGCATTAAAAATCATGAAAAACTCCAAAATCTAACAGACATGGTAAAAAGATGCCCAAAAGATGCCTTTTCGCCACCCTTAAGTTCGCGATAATGTTCTGCTCCATTTAAAGCGAAAACACACTTTCGCTTTTTATCAATCGCGTTATGCTTTTTCACTAAAATTATCATTGCGATTATGGCGAAGTATGGCGAAAGGGTTTTTAGCATGGCGAAAAGGGTTTTAGCGATAGGTCGCGGAAACGTTTTGCCATTTATTAAACACTCCACCTTTTAAAATTGCGTTAACTGGCTTTTTGGCGAAAAAAACATGCAGAAAGCGAAAGCGAAAAAGTTTTCACGACTTTTCGCTTTTTTATAACATGCCCTTAGTTGCCAACTTGACAAGTGGTTTTTTTTACTTGTCAAGTAATTTTATGTAGGATTCAACCTTTGAATCATCTTATTTTTTTTCTTTCACGAAATCTCCTAAAAGTACAGAGTTATATGGATTACTGAGTCTTGAATTCTTCATGTATGGTTGTTTTCATTGAACCTTTGAAACTTTTATGGTATTAAAATTACAGAGCACTTTGATTTTTTCTTGTAATTGCACTTGTGCATACGTCCCATTTGAGTTAGTTGGTGGGCATATCTCGTGTGGCACCTACGCATATAGCGTACCATTTGATTCAGGACATGTGAGGAGACTGACATTTAGTGTGTTTTTTTATTGTGGTGGTATTTCCAAATTTCCGGGCTGTTTCCTTTGAAAAAGTGTAAGCTGTTAAAATGACTGGGCATTTTGAGTTTTTCTTGAAATTGCACTTGTGCATATGCATCCCATTGAGTTGGTTTTGGTGGCCATACTGTTTGATTCAGGACATGTGGGAGATTAAGATTTTTTTTTTTTTTACTATCAAGTGGGTTTTCCACCTTTGAATCTTAATTTTCACAAAATCTCCTAAAAGCACAGAGTTCTATGGATTACTGCGTCTATAATTCTTTATGTATGTGGGGGCTTGGGGGGGTATTTCGAGTTGGGGGGGTGTGTTTTTGGAAAAACTGCAGACTGTACAAATTGCATTTGGTTGAATATTTTCGCTGTTTCTGAGCCAATGAGCATTGTCTCACTATGTGGCTAGTCGCTACCAATCTGAGTGTGTAACCATGCAATATGGCATGCTGTTTGATCCAGGACATTTGGGGAGATTTATATTTTTTTTACATTCCAAGGGTTTTGGCATTATTTCTACCTTTGAAAGTTGATTTTTGTTAATTTTTCAGAAAAGTGCGAATTTCCACAAAGTACTGTGCCCCACACCATTGACAGTATAAATGAAAGAATTACAGTGTTATGTAGCTGAAGGTGTGTGTAGATTTCTGAATATATAGTTGTGTGGGTATTTAGGAGTTTGGGGGTTTGTGGTTTTAAAGCCAATAGCAGATTGTTAAAATTTGCAGTTGGCTGAATATTTTTTTGCCCTTTTAAAATTTTTTTGAGGCATTGTCACTTAGTGGCTAGTTGCTTCCATGTCCGCTTGTGTAATTATGCATATAGCATGCCATTTATTCAGCATATTTGGGAGATTGATATTTGGTAATTTTTTTATATTTTATGGGGTTTTGGCAAAATTTTCTTACTTTGAATGTTGTTTTTATGTTAATTGTTTTAGAAAAATGGTTGATGAAAAGCGCCAAAATTCTACAAAAACTGTGCCCACACCATTGATGGTATGAATGATGGAATACAGCCTTACATAGATTAAAGTGTGTAGATTTCAGGGATATATAGTTTGTGAGGGTATTTCTGAGTTAGTGGGGTATTCTGTGGGAAAAACTGCAGACTGTTAAAATATAGAGTTGGCAAAATTTTTTTGCTGGTACTACCATTTGGCCCCCCTTTGGGTTAGTTAATGGACATGTCTCTGAGTACACCCATGAATGTGGCATACAGTTTTAATCAGGGGGGTTAAGCTTTATATTTGAGATGCTTTGAATTCCTCTACAGTTTTTAGCTTAAATTCGCATTTATTTTGTCTCGTTTGATTTTACGAGAATCAGAATTGGTTACAACCAGATTCTTTCAGAAATAATCTGATTGGTTACAATACAAGCCATACCAATAAGATTTTCTTTTAAAATAATCTAATTGTAACCAATTCTAATTGGATACAATCAGATTCTTCACAAAGAATCTGATTGTCTGTTCCTCAGACCATTTCCTAGATCCCAAAATCTTGTGAATCCGCAGGCAGAACAGATTTTAGCCGTTTTGCCCATCTCCATTCTGATTTACTGGGGGTTTCCTACTGTAAAATTAGTCTAGACCGATCCTAAAAATTCTGCTAGCACTGAAACACTAAAAAAATTGGCACTGAAAAGGTTAATCTATTTATGAATGATATGGAGGTGGGTATCATCAGCAGGGTCTCTGCATTTGCGCATGACACAGAACTGTTGACGATTAAAGCTACAGATGATGGGCAATTGATGCAGGCAGATCTAGATAGATTTTCAGATTGGGCTGCCTGCCAACCCCCCAACTAAAATTTGCCACTATTGAGGCAATGTGCAGTGTAAAATTCCCTACCTTTCTATCCTGCTCCATGGTTGTACTGCAGGACCTTTCTGTGTGCAATCCGTGTCTGCCACTTCCTGCTCCTCTGAGAGGTTTGTGATGCAAAGTAGAGATCTCCCCCCTCACCCCCTTCGGATCCGATTTAGTGAAGCATTGGTCTTAGCCCAAAAAATTATGATTCAGGAAAAGGGAATCACCCAACCCTACATGCCAGGTTTAAATTCGGCTCCTAAGTATACTTAGCCGCCATTGTTCGCTCAACTCTTTCTGTGCTCTTCCTCACAAAATCAGAAAAAGGGGCAAGACTGGCAGACACATTAGTAATGGCTGAGTCTCAACCAATTATAGACACCCTGCCAGTTCGGCCCTCTGCTGTTCTGTTCTGAAGAGAAGCAGAAGAGGCAGCGAATGAGCTAATGAAGGCTGGTAATTACATTTAGGGGCGTTTTGGGGAATTTAAACCTAGTGAGATCTCGGTTAAGGAGATTCCCTACTGACTATTGCATTTTTTTGGGGGGTGAAGATACCCTTTAAAATCCCTGTGCTGTTTATACTATAAATTTATTTGCGTTAAGTGAACCTCTGTTGGAAAAGTCTTGTTGGATAACAAATGTAATGTAGCAGTACTAGGTGGAAACAGTCAGAGCAGCAGGATTTTTTTGTTAAAGAGGGTATGGATTCAAGGGAGAAAAAAAAACCCCAAAGCATTGGTAAGGCCTCATTTGAAATATGTTGATGCAGTTATGGAATCCTGTGTAAAAAAGGGACATCTTGGAAATGGAAAGGGTTCAGAGAAGGGCAACTAAATTATAATGGAATTGGGGGAGCTTGAATATAAGATAGATTGGATAAGTAACTTGATTCACACTAGATAAAAGACATTTGTGTAGGGATATGAATTTGTGTATAATATAATGGGCCATACAATAAACTGTCTGAGGCTATGTTCACCAAAGAACATGTCAGATGACACAAGGCACCCCTTAAAGGGCATGTCACCCCCCCAAAATTAAAATTTAACCACATACTGCCCCACTGTGTAATGTTCAAAAATCCTTACCTACATTTCTGCTCCAAATGGTTCTCCTGCAGTGCTTGTTAAAATAGAGTGAAGAGTAGATGTCAGTGAGTTATCCGGCCCCTGCTGCTTCCTTAACTTCATAAGTTAAGTCATGTGACATGCGCATGGGTGTCCTCCCCCCCCTCCTCCAGATTCCTTCTGTCTGCTGCATCCCCCTAGCGTGAAAACCTTTTTACTATGTGCAGTCTATCCCATACCACCCCAACCGCCTACAAGATGAAACTTACAGATGGGTGAACTGTGGATTGGGAGCTGTCGCGATGTAGATCGGGAAAAAAATGCACCATCCGCGCCATTACATCCTGAAAATCTCACTGCATTTATTTGTTAGAGGTGAGTACCGGCTGTGTAGTGTGAAAAACGGGTTGCACGAATAGAAGAGAAAAACCAGCACTGAAAGTTCACCTGATCTCCCTGCACTCTGCTCCTTCTGGTTTGGTACAGTATGTGCAGCAAGTTATACAGTAGATCAGGTCAGTGTCTCCCAATCTCCCTACTCTGTACAGCCGGTAACTTAAATGTGTAGTGAGATGTGGGGATTAAGCTCTGCAGAAAGAACTGTGCAAAGTACAGGGAAAGTTCATCACTGACATAGTTACAGATGGAAACTGATTCAACTCAATTCAATCATATCTTTGTGCCCAGCAGTGTAACCCATATCTCTGTGCCCAGCAGGGTACCCATATCTCTTTGCTAGCAGTGTACCCATATCTCTGTGCAGCAGTGACATATCTGTGTAGCAGTGTACCATATCTCTGTGCCCAGCAGTGACCCATATCTCTGCTAGCATTGACCATCTGTGACAGAGAGTAACCATATCCTGTGCCAGCAGTGTACCATATCTCTGTGTCCAGAAGTGTACCAATATGTCTGTCCAGCAGTGTAACCATATTCGTGCACCAGTGTACCCATATTTCTGTGCCAGCAGTGTACCCATATCTCTGTGCCAGCAGGTGTACACATATTTCTGTGCCAGCAGTGTACCCATATCTCTGTGCCAGCAGTGTACCCATATCTCTGTACCCAGCAGTGTATCCATATCTCGTGCTCATCAGTGTACCCATATCTCTGTACCCAGCAGTGTACCCATATCTCTGTGCCCAGCAGTGTACCCATATCTCTGTGCCCAGCAGTGTCCCATATCTTGTGCCAGCAGTGTACCCATATCTTGTGCCAGCAGTGTACCCATATCTCTGTGCCCCAAGGGTACCCAATTTCTGTGCAGCAGTGTACCCATATCTCTGTGCCCAGAAGTGTACCATATCTCTGTGCCAGCAGTGTACCCATATCTCTGTGCCAGCAGTGTACCCTATCTCTGTGCTCAGAAGGGTACCCATATTTCTGTGCAGCAGTGTACCATATCTCGTTGCCAGCAGTGTACCCATATCTCTGCCCAGCAGTGTACCCATTCCCCACACTCTCAACTATTAGCAATCTCAGTGCCAGCCTATTCACCAGTCTCACAGTGCCAGCCCATTCACCAGCCTCACAGTGCCAGCCTATTCACCAGTCTCACAGCGCCAGCCTATTCCCCGCCTCACAATGCCAGACTATTCCCCACAGATAGTGCTGAAGCCAGGAAGAAGACTGGCAGAATCTTTTCTTTGGGCTGGTGCTTCTCACAGAAACAATATTGGGAGGTAGGGATTACCAGTCCATACCCCTGTCCCAAGTACTTTTTTATTTTAAATTTAAAAAAAAAAAACTTTAACACACTATAGTTTAACTTTACCAACAGCTTCAGGGCTGTAGATCAGAAAATAAACATATAAAAAATTTCTTGGATGCTTGAGTGGTTCCTGGGCCCCTGACATAAGATTCCCTGGTAGGCCCCAGGTGCCCAGTCCGACTGTGTGCTCCTATCGTAAAACCAGTTTTGAGCAGAAAATGAGGCTTTTAACGGCCACCCTCCCGCAACAAATTTTCTTGCTTCAAAAAGGGGAGAGTAGGTGGAATACAATGTAAACCTGGGGAGAGAGAATCACCAACCCCCCGAGTGGGAAGCCAATTGATAAGCTCCAGCCAGGTTTAGTCTCTTCAGTAACAAACAACACATGTCTGTGGTCCATCCCTTACTTTACATGAATGTGTGATAAAACTTGATAAGCTTTAGACAGGTTTGTGTTAGGTGTGAAAATCTCTAGAAAGGATTTATCTCCAGATACACAAACAAAACTCATTGCTAGAAGGTAATTGTTTCTCAGCACCATTCATCTTAAAGGGCATGTCCACCCCAAAATTTAACTTTTAGTATGTGGTAGGGCATTTCTCCCCAGCCCCAACCGCATTATATAAATTTTTAGAAAGTCCCCCGATTTTACTACCTGCCCTCTCGCCTCCCGCAGTGTTCCGGCCCTCGGCTTGCATGGAATTGCAAGCAGGGGGCGGGACCGGCAGCGCGTCCGTGATTGGCTGAGAGGCAGCCAATCACGGTCGCGGCTGCCAGGAGTTCTAAACAGCAGAGGAGAGAGGGAAGGTAAGTAAAGATTGCTGGACTTTCTAACAATTATATTATGCGGTTGGGGCTGGGGAGCATGTCCTACCACATAGTCAAAGGGTTTAATTTTAGGGGGAGGGAGAGAAAAAGGAGGGGAGAGGGAGAGGGAGGGGGGAGGGGGGGAGAGGGCTGCACTGAGCATGCCTCAAACTTGACGAGGTTGAGGAGTCTCAGGCAAACCATGAGTCACACACTGCTCCTACACAGCAGTTTCCTGGACTTGGAGGGGCACAGCAGGGGAACTATTTTGAGCAGGAATGTAAGGTAAGGCTAGTTTTAAATTATTTAATGTGGCCAGTAAGGGGTTAAATTTTAGTTTGGGTGGGGGTGGACATGCCCTTAAGTATATAAATGGTAAAAAGATGAGGACGAAATGTGAGACCATTAAATAATGGGGCTGAGGTGGTTGTAGAGGATTCCAAAAAGGCTAATCTGCTAAACCGTTTTTTACATTGGTTTTCATGTTGAGAATCCTAGTCCCTACAGCAGAGATTGTAATAATATGCAGGGGAGAAATGAGGAGTATTACACTGGTATGTGTAAATAGAGGATATGGTATGAAACAATTAGACAAAGTTAATATCAATAAAGCCCAGGACCAAATGGTTGCATCATCGGATTTTAAAAGAGCTTAGTTCAGTTCTATCTAGACCACTGTTTCTCATCTTCTAGATTCACTTTGGTCTGGTGATGTGCCGCTGGATTGGAAAAAAGCCAATGTAATACCAATATTCAAAAAGGTAGTCGTTCACAGCCTGGGAACTATAGACCTGTAAGCCTAACATCAGTGGTAGGAAAGGTGATGGAAACTTTGTTACGGGATCATGTCCTTGACTTTGTCCAGAGCTCATTTTGTTAGTAGTAGGCTTAGTAGTAGTGAGCATGGATTATGAGTAATAGATGTGCCAGACAAATTTAATTGGTTTTTATGTAGAAGCGAGTAAGAATTTAGATTCTTACTAAATTCTATAGAAACACAGCAGTGGATGTGGTTACTTGGATTTTGCGAAAGCTTTTGATACTGGGGCACATAAGTGACTAATTTATGAACTGAGGACTATTGGCCTTGAAGAAAACATTTGTTCATGGATGAGAACTGGTATTGTATTGCAAACAGAGAGTTGTGGTAAATGGAGCTACTGTACATCTATGTGGTATAAAATTACAAGATGGGTGCCTAGGGTTCTGTACTGGGGCCACTTCTGTTTTAAAATCTGTTTTATAAATGACTTAGAAGGGGGCATTGAGAGCAAGGTCTCTGTGTTTGCTGATGACACTAAATTATGCAGAGCTTTGGAAACTTCCAATGATGTGCAAGTGCTGCAAGCAGACCTAGATAGATTATCAAAATGGGCAGCAGAATGGCAGATGAGATTCAATGTTGATAAATGTAAGGTGATGCATTTGGGATTTAATAATCCCTGTGCCACCTACACCATAAATAACTCTGTGTTAAGTGAATCTGTAATGGAAAAAGATTTGGGAGTTCTGGTAGATAACAGACTTAGCTGTAGCAAACAATGCCAGGTAGCAACGGCTAGAACTAGTAAGATATTGTCTTGTATAAAGAGGGGAATAGATTCAAGAGAGAAAAATATTATTCTCCCTCTTTACAAGGCACTGGTAAGGCCTCATTTGGAATATGCGGTGCAGATTTGGAATCCCATATACAAAAGGGACATCTTGGAAATGGAGGGAGTTCAGAGAAGGGCAACTAAATTAATAAGGGGAATGGAGGGGCTTAAATATGCAGGCAGATTAGACAAGTTAGGGCTGTTTACATTGGAGAAGCGATGTTTGCGTGACGGATATGATAACCTTATACAAATACATTAATGGGCCATACAATGAACTCTCTGGTGCATTGTTCGGGCGCCGGGAAGTGACGTCAGCCAGCAGAAGAATGTGTAGCATGCGACCACTGGAGCAGAGAAGAGGATCCAGAGCAGCCTGGAGGGGAACATGTGGAGCAGATAGAAGAAGGCAACTGTGGGGACTCAGAAGGAGGGGGGGGGAAGTAGAGTAATTCCTGCAATGGCAATTCCTTGCCACTGCAGATGTTTGTAAACTACAACTCCCAGCAACTAATGCATACTGGGAGTTGTAGTTTCCAAACATCTGGAGTGCCAAGGAATGAGGCTTTAGTTGCCTTTTAAATGGACATACGAATTCCCATACAGTAATAGCTAAATACAGTATGGATGGTTTTTACTGTATGGGACTTCTGATGTTCATTTAAAGAGCAACTAAAGCCTCAAAACAATACAGAATCAGAAGGAGAATGTTATCTATCGCTGTCTTCTGATTCTGTATTGTTTTGAGGCTTTAGTTGCCCTTTAAATGGACAGCAGAATTCCCATACAGCAGTCCCATACAGTAATAACCATTTGGCTATTACTGTATGGGAATTCTGCTGTCCATTTAAAGGGCAACTAAAGCCTCAAAACCATATAGAATCAGAAGGCAGTTGTGGTCATATTTTCTGCCCTCAGTTTATACTCGAGTCAATCACTTTTACTCTTTTTACCTTTTTAAAAGAGGCATTTTCGAGTCAATCACTTTTACTCTTTTTACCTTTTTAAAAGAGGCATTTAATGCTCGGGTCGGTTTATACTCGAGTATATACGGTATATATATAATGGCCCCCCTAATGCCCAGAACATAATAATCTGTATATATAAATACCCGCATAGGCAGTTAGCCATTTACTGTGTCACTGGAAGGCAAGGGTCATGCTGCAGACACACAGTGAAACACAGTGTTGCAGGAAAAGAGCCATTCTTTTTTTTACTATGCTTTCCCCACTCTCCAGGCCCCTGCCAAGTCCGGGCCCATACTGGAGGGCCTCCTATACTCCTGATGGCCCTGATTGGAACTCTTTTAGCCGAGTTAAGCGGTGTGTCCTGAGTATTTAAGTAAAACCAATAATTTGTAGAATGTTTGGACATAAGTTGTTTGTTTTTGTCATCTGGTGTTTCATCTGGATGGATATTGTTTATATCTCAAGGCTTGGCATGAAGTTTTGGTGTGTTTAAGGTTGAAATGATGTACTTATGGTTAGGGGGCAAACCTGTAGGTTTTTGTTAGAAGGATGTTTGTAATGTCAAATTCAGTATTTAAATGTGGTATTTGTTAAAAAAATGTGTAAAAAAATAAAAAGCTGAGCAACAACTTGTTTAAAAATCAAAATAATTAAAAAATCAACATCAAAAAAGATAAGTAAATAATCATATACCATGTATACCAAAATGTGTAACAAAACTATGAAATTCTTAAAGTTATGTACCTAGCCCCAATAACACTAATAACTCAATAATTAAATGATAAGTGTTTCAGAAGTACTGATATTGATTTATGGCAGCATAATCACCCCATAGTAATGATTTATTTATTATATTCTGTATTTATAGAGTTGTATTAGCAGCAAGGTTAATGGTTTATACCACATGGTACAAAATACCGGTCAGTATTGACTTTACAGCTGCAGCTGATTTTTGTCATGGTCGGAAAGCACCACCTTAAAGACAATATAAGTGGTAGTTTTTACAATTGCTATAATAAGGTTCATAAAGGACTTTGCCAAAAACAAACTTTTAGTAATGCTTTTATGTAAAATATTATATCCAAATCATTACCAACCCCTCCAACATAAATTACTCTAAGGAATCATGCCCATCCCCAAAACTAAAATTGAACACATGCTGGCAATGTGTTGTATGTGTAGGAAAAGTGAAAGTAGGATGTTTTGGTGAGTTATCCAGTCCCTGCTTCTTCCCTGTCCTCAGTAACGAATCTGGCATGCGCAGGGAGACTCCCTCCCTCCCTCTGGATCTGTCCTTACAGCATGGTGCCTACCTATAAAAGCTTACTGTAGTGTAGGGCACACTTCCACCCTAACCACCATGTCCTTTGGTAAAAAAAGCAGCAGAACTCTACTTACATTGATTGTCCCCCCGGGTGCTCGTATTGCCAGCAGCTGCGTCTGTGATTGGCTGCCTCCCAGCCAATTACAGAAATAGCTGCTAGTCCGCCCCCTGCTTGCAACTTCCAGTAACTAAGTAATATAAGAATAGTTCTGCAAGGAACATGGCGGTTGGGGTGGGCTAGGGTGCCCTACAGTATAGAAAAAGGTTTTATACTGGGGGGGGAATACCCTTTAGTTCTGTGACCTAAATCAAACTAAGGATCAGTATTTTCATCTTCTGGTATTTTGCTGTGGTTTTAGGGTATAACATAGCATTGGGAAGAAATATACAGAACAGTAATCCGCAGCAGAAGCCAGAATGGTAAATATCTCCACAGCCACCATGTATTTCCCTTTGGTGCTCAGGTATGTTGGGATAAAGGAGACCCAGAAACTGCAGAACACCAGCATGCTGAAGGTGATATACTGAGCCTCATTGTACCTGTCTGGTAATTTCCGAGCCATAAATGCAACAATAAAACAAAGTAGAGATAACAAGCAATGTAGGAAACTGCTAAATAAAACATGACAATAGATCCTCATTACATTGTAGAGTCATTATCTGTTGTGATGTTTTTGTGTCCAGTTCAGTGAATGGTGTGAGCCCATATCAGCCAAGTGATGCATAGTACAAGTTACCTGAGGACAAAACCATTACAAGATAAATAGAAGTATCAGATCCCACCCATTTCCTTAACTTACTCCCAGGTTTTGTGGCTCTAAAAGCAATGATAACAGTCAGTGTTTTTCCAAGGACAGAAGAAATTGCAACAGTGTATATGAATAAAAAGGTAACTTGTCTTAGGATGCAGGTCACCTGTACAGGGCGTCCAATGAACAAGAAGGAGCAGCATAAGGACAAGATGAGAGAGACAAGGAGGATGTAGCTGAGATGACGATTATTGGCTTTCACAATGGGACTTTTCCGGTGTTTTACAAAGATCCACAAGATCCCAGTGGTTATGACAGAGAAGATGATGGCAGTAATTGCTAATGCTATTCCCAAGGGACTTCCATAGGAGAGAAAATCTAATGATTTTTTGACACAGAGATCCTTACTTGGGTTGGACCAGTGATCTTCTGGGCATTTAAGACAAATTTCTGCATCTTAAAATAAGAGACAGAAATTTTTAAAAAGTTACTAAGTTCATATAGTATTGAAATGCATAGACATGATGAATAGATTGACACAAATCCCAATAAAGAAAACATTTACTTATATGAATTAATTAGTGGTTGAAAATGTGGTTGAGCTGGTCTATCAGAACTTTCTATAAATATAATTGTTAAAAGGGAACTAAAGAACCAAACTACCCCCTGCCCTTTACATGTATGTTATGTACTTACTGAAAGTCCTGTTTATTAGTCTACTCCCATCTTGCCAGGTAAGAGATGTACTTCCTATGCAAACAGCACATTTCCTGGCATCCCACCTCCTATGGGAGGACATCTTCCTTGCTTTGCATGTCTGTCTATTTGTTGGCCAGACTGCCTATTACTGTAATTCATATATATATTATTTAAGATGATTTGCAGAAGCTTACCAGTATAGTTGGTAATTTCTCCCTCAAAACAAGGAACACATTTATAGCAACAAAAGTGTTTTCCTGTTGGAAGAGATTTTCTGTAACCAGTCGGGCAAATCTCTGTACACAGGGAGGTAGGAGTCTACATTAAAACAAAAATCAAAAAAATGTGTGTGGATCTCCCCTTAGCATCCTTTCAATTGGTGATGTGATTGGCTACTGCTCACTAATGGCTGGAGTAGCAGATATCACTATCAATTTACATACATTAAGAACATCCAAGGATATAAAAAATCAAATTGTATATAAGTCAGTAAATAGTTATAGTTATTGTCACATTTATAACCCCTAGAAAACAAAATGGAAAGATGAATTGTAAGTAATTCCTGTATTGTCAGATTTTCTGCACCCAACATAAATTTATTATGCCTTTATGTGAACTATTTTTTAATTTAGTCTTTTTTCTGCCTGGTAAACTGTCTGATAAGCAAAATCTTTTGGCTAGCAAACTAAATTGGCTGGAAAACTGGGACTGGTATATAATCTTATAATTGAAAACTGGTAAAGTTAGGGGGGGGGGCTATTTGGGCATTTGGGGTAAGAAAAGCCTGTGATAGGCAAGACTTTTTTTTTTACAAAAAATGTTCTTGTCTAGGTTAAGAATTTGGGGTGTTTTAACCTCCAATGGTAACGTTTGGTAATGATCACCAGGGTTAAAAACCTTTGGATTACCTTGGATAAGCTTGGGTTCTACACTGGCTTTGTGGGGCCAGCATGTAAATTGTATTTATGTACATGTGAGAAATATATTCTGCAACTGCAGGTTGTTGCCAGTACAACTTACAGCCCACGTATACTTCTAAGAGCCTTGTGAGCATGCTCACCTATTGGTCATGCTCCCCTGACCCAAGTATTCACTTTCTCTATGCACAGAGTATTTTTTTTATAAGGTTGTCTCTACACCAATATGGATGCTTATGAATAGACTTTAAAACCTGTTTGCTACCCTGCAATTTATTTTTCATTTGTATTTGCATTCATTTTGAATTGTATACAGCCTTCCACCGACAAAACATCTGATTTTACGGACGTTTTTTTTTAAATTCTAGCAAAACAGAAGTTAATAAATGTACTTGTTATCTTTGCAAATGCTGTGGTGGCTCAGCATTTTTAAGCGTTCATTTTAGAAACACACAGCACATGAGGTAACAGGTTCAAATCCCCAGACTTACTTATAAAGCAATACAACATTGTCAATTGATTTTACTGTCTTTTTTTCTTTTTTCCATTATATTCCTAGCAAAAGATAAAGTTTCAATATGTACTAGCTTTTATATATAAGTTATTTTGGGAAAGTGGTATAATGATTTGCTTTAAGCAAGAGTGTATGATGTTGCAGGATTATACAATTACCCTTTATTATTTTTGCTTTGGTAAAGTTTGATAATTTGGCTTAAATTAGTTGATGAGCTCACAAACCAGATTCTCAAGGTTCCCTACCCAACACTCTTCTTGATAAGTTTTTGATTTCTGTAAGTTAAATGGTATCTCCACTCATAAAATTTACTTTTGAAGAATGAGAGGTAAAGAAGCTATGTCTTGCCACCAGTTCTTCAATTAATCAATTAGGAGCAGACAAGGAACGCAGCAAATGTTCTCACGTTCATGCTGCTTTGCTGCTTCCTCTGAAAGGAAATAACATCCCCACTAAATTGTACTATGTGCTTAAAGTGCAAGGGAGCATGGATGTAGTCGGGACCTGTCAGAGGAAGCACCAGAGCAGTGCGATTGCGGGCAAATTTAAGTATTTGTCTCACTGCTCCAGATGAATTAATTGATTAGCAGTAGGTAAGACATAGCTCCTTTATCTTCTGTTCTTCAACTAAAGTGAATAATGTCATGTCAATTTTGTCAGTGGAAGTATCCTTAAATCACCTGGGGAGTAAAATAATTCCTAAAAAATGTCTCTAGGCCTGTGGTATACTGTGATACAGCAGATTTAATAAACAAGCCCGGGGAACACAAGTATTCTGAGGTTGCAATGTGCATACTGGGACGAACAGGAGTGCAATGTAAAACCCCATAGACAATGTCTGGAATTGCACTCCTAATTTTCAATTATT
Source organism: Hymenochirus boettgeri (assembly GCA_019447015.1). NCBI lineage: Eukaryota > Metazoa > Chordata > Amphibia > Anura > Pipidae > Hymenochirus > Hymenochirus boettgeri. Next base: position 301,741,949 of record CM033476.1, on the reverse strand, counting down.
TCAACTTATTGACATGGTCCAGCAGTATGGCAGCTCCCACATTGTTCCCTGTCATGGGTAATCACAGGGTTAAATTCATGTTCAGTTGTAAGCTCTGCTTCCTTTCCCATAGCCATTCCCATTTGGTCTTAAATTAGCTGACCTAGCAAGAGGTCTGACTTCAAAGGGGCAAGGTGTGAAGTCCCTGTAATATGCATACACTGTTACAGGCTAGTAGGCACCAGCTCAGCAGGGAATCTTCTAGTTGAGATTTCAGCAGAAACCAATTGGCAGATCAAAGGTAATTCATATTCCTTAATAATTCAGGATGTAGAATTATTTAATGTTTTCATAAATACCCTCAGTTTATACGGTAATTAATTCTGCATTTATAGATACCTGACATAATATCATAGCCCGAACCAAACTTGGGATATTATCCTTCTTAGGCCTACGATCCCCCAGATGTGTCATATTTGGTCTCATTCTGTTGGGTAAAATTAGTTATGGACCATCATGCTATTATTTTGAATGTGACATGTATGGTTCACAGATTATGGACTGGAGAGGAATTGGACATTTAAAATTCCCTCCAAAAATAGGAACCAACCTTCGGGGGCAGAACCAAGTCCACCCCCTCTAGAGACCAGACCACTCCCATTTTCTGGCAAAGGATAAAATTGGGAGCCGGGTCTCAGCTCAGGAGTTCGTCATAACATCTTCAATAACATCTAGCCAACAGGACGGACCGTATTGGCTTACAGCAGGAACTATTATTTGGACTTTTCCCATAACTGGATTAACAAGTTCTGGACTCTGCTCATGGACTTTTCAGATGCCAATTATCCTTAAGTATTCATTCTTTCACCCATTTCTTACTCTCACCTGTGTGTTACCGCTTTTATGTTCGGTAAATTACTTTTCTTTATATTTTTATGCACTATTTTTGTCAACTTTTAATAAATGATATAAAATCATTTATAGGCTATTGTCCTATTCTAAGTATATCCCAAAACGAACCTGTGTCTTCAAAGTACGCTACTATAGAGAAGCATTGTTTAGGTATATAGATATACTGTATAATGGTGTATAGAATATTAGGGGTGAATAACCAATTTTCTTACAGGTTGTTAGAAGTAGGGGTCCAGAAAACCTCTGAACGTCTGAAATGATTTTGATAAAACTTAATATACTTATGTTTTAGGACCTGGTAAATAAAACATAGGCTATTTTACAAATTAGCAACTACCCCTTATCCATTTTTTTGTCCCCTTAATTAGGGCCGATCTAACTTATGTGCTGCCATCTGGTGGTTATGGAGTAATCGCCTAAGTTAATTGGGGACAAGCACTGACCTTTGTGCTGTCATCTATTGGTAATTCAGGTGATCACCACAATAATTGGGGATTAAATCTGGCCTAGAGTTCTGCATCAGGCTTTAAACCCACAACTAAACCTATTTGCAGGTAGGGTTCAAGCAAAGCACAGTGAGTTTGAATTTGTTGCTAGTGAGGTTCAGTTAGAAAGTTGCTTGTTGGGACGGGTACTGGGTGCAGGATGAGGGTACTGTATATTAAATTTTATGTGCAGGTCACTGTGGATGCAGGTCGGATAATTGGAAAAAAGGGGGCAAAGTTGGGTACTTTGCTAGTATAGTACTGTATAATCTTTATTGTTTTTAATTTATTTAATATTCATTCACAAATATCCTCCCTGGTTTCTAGATGATTCTAACAAATTACAATAAAATAACACTTATAAAAGCAATTGACCCCCAACAAAATATCTTTTGTTGTATGGGTATCATTGGGTATCTTTAATCTAAAAAAAATTAAATTTCAAAAATTGTAACTTTATAAAGACCCAGAGCCCACTACTCCCAAAAATCTTTTTTTACAGACCTGTCACTCCAGAAGCAGAAATGATAATATGTGACCTATCCCAGACCTCTTACTAGGATCTTTCTCTCCCTGCCAGTACACTTTCTGCATCAATTAAGAGAATCAGCAAAGAAAAGAAGGCAGGAGGGAGCGGTAGATGTGTAAGCAGAGCAGTGTCCATGGTGAGGCTGTGTAGAACTTGTGCTCTACTTGTGTCGCAGACACTACAGTAAGGGAGGGTGGAGGAATTAGGAGCACTCTCTAAACATTAATAATTTAATGAAAAAGCAAGCACAAATAAATATGTGAGTACCTCCATTTTACTTTTCTCAAATTGTAGTTTCAGATAATGTAAAGTTGTTTGAGTGAGTATAGTGACCCTTAAAAACACTAGCAAGCCGATGTAGTAAGGATGTTGAAGCGCACATCTCACCCTTCTGGTTCCTGTAATGCTGTAATCAGTATGCAATGGTCACTAAGTCCTAGGAGCCAGGAAGGTAAGATGTTCCCATTCTGTGCCTCAATTGAGTGCAAGTTAAGGCATGGACAGGGCAATGCTATAATGGCCACTGTCCTAACAAATTACTGTTAAACCCATGCTACCCAATGTATTATTAGAATAGCATGGGTTTTAGACAAATTTTGTGGTGGTAGCGCCATTTCCAAAAATATATGGGAAATATTGCTGCCAGCCTATTCAATGGGCTAAGTTATGTTTAGTGTTACCCTGTAGCGCGAAACTCAATGACCATGATGCAATAAGTCTCGAAAAGGCGTTTACTGCTTTACAGAACCACAGTCAGGTAAGTAATGATGGAAAATACGTAACATCTATATAACATCGCCCCCTTAGAGGCTCATTTACCTAGAGCCACAATCACTCTGGGTAAATGACAATTCTGGTATTCAATACCAGTTTTGTAACTGTGGACAGAGATTTACCAACCACATGACTGTTATATGTACACTATAAAGAATAAAAAAAAAAATTAGGTTACTGGCAATCTGTGGCTTTAAAACTAAAGTTGGAAAAAAAATAAATCTTCTATCCCCCCCAGAGCCTACCTTTATTGCTTCAATCTTGTTGGTTTCCTCCTCCTGGATAATGGCATCTGAAACTCCCCAATGAGATCTCCTGATATAATGTCAATGTGCAACCGTGCATGGGTGACGTAATGGCACCGCGCAGTGTTTGGTCAGTGCACGATGACATCACACACACATGCACGGTCTCGCCAATGCACATGTATATTGATGTAATGTCGCGTGCATGTTGCTTGCGCACTTATGTCATGCACACGCAGCAAGGTCACGTGTACATTTTAGGCCAAGGAAGCAGGAGGAGTCCAGAGATATCGGCAGGGCGGAGCTCCAGATGCTATTATTTTTTTTTGCAATGTACATATCCTTTAAATAACTGCAACCACACACCCAGTATTAAATACTTTGCGCCTGCTGTGCAGGTGTCTTTTGCGATCCCTGTACAAAAACCACAATAAAGGGGTTAATTTTATTTGAATTTATGATTTATTTCTCAAAATTAAAAACATATTGAGCATAACTATAGCATTATTGAAAAATCGTATTCAGTCATTGGCTGTGATGTCAACTGTCACTTTCAGAAAGCTGCTAACTAGGTTAACCAGTCAGCATTTTAGTTTAGTCTTACACCTCTCTAACTATTGAAAATTCTGGATTTTATTATTTCATTTTTTCAAGTGCAGCCTTCACAAACAGAGTTAAAACCCACGCTAACCCAATATTACTTTTGTTAACCCCTTTGCCTGCTCTGGCAAGCCTAGAATGTAGATACTTAAGTTTTGCATTTGGGTTACGGAATAAAAAGAACACAGACCTACCTTATTAAAATGTGAGTTCCATACTATGGCACTGTCATTGATGACAAGCTTTGGTGTAGATGGAAGAAATCTGCCAACATGGATTTTATTTCTAATTCCAAATGAATTAGTTATTAAATTAATAATATCAAATTTTCCATCAACAGATCCTTGTTCATTAAAGAATATTTCATCAGATGGTGTTTTCAGGTGAACAGTTTCTATGTAATGTTTCAGCTACAGAAAAATGGTAAGATCTTTGAGCTACTTCATCAAGACAGGTATTCAAATCAAATCAAATCAAAAAGAGCTTTATTGGCAGGATCAATTTACATTTTGACATTGCCAAAGCAAACAAAAAATAATAAAATAATAAAACATGTTAGTATTAGAGGTTCACGGTAGGGGGACATGGGTATCAATGGATAATTAATATATGGACAGTACTATAAAGCGTATATTGGATTTTAGTCTTTAAGTCGATTGGGGAAGGATAAAGGGATAATTGGGCAAGTAGTTCTTGGACATTGAGTTCATTTATATTTAATTATTAGTACAGATGGGTGAAGCTTGGATTGTGAGATCACAAATGAAATTGCATATGAAATAAGATGTGTTAACAGTGGCGTAGGGATCAGCATAGCAAACATAGCTAGGTCAATGGTGCAGAAGTTGGGATGGGCATGTGCAAAGTGCTGCCACTGCTAACACTGTGTAAAGGGGGCAGCATAGGTAGCAAACTGATAGAACTCAAGCACACAGCTGTTAAAGTTGTCTGTGGGAGTGCCTATGTTTGAGTGTGCATTTTTTGGTATGTAAGACCATTGAGAATGTGAGAGAAAGAGGGTGTGTATGCTGGTCACTGTGTGAGAAAGAGGGTGTGTAGTATATGCTGGTCACTGTGTGAGAAAGAGGGGTGTGAATGCTGGTTAAAAAGGAACTGTGGTCCAAAAATGACTTAGTAAATTGATGGGAATTGTTCCCCTGAGAGTTTTTGCAATTTATTTCCATTGTTTATTTTACATAGTTTGGAAGAATTTACATTTTTGTGTGTGATATGGCAGCAGCATCACCAGGTCCCCTGCACTTCCTGCTTCCTGCTCTGAAACCCGTCAGCAATCTCCTTCTCCTCCCCTTTGCAGCCCCCTGGTTCCTCCCATTCATGGACCCCATGGTCCCTCCAGTTGCAGGCCCCCTTGGCCCATTCCCTTAGAGCCCCATGTGGCCCCGCCCATTTGTGGGTGCCATGGCCCCACCCACTCACGGATCCCACGTCCCCGCCCACTCGTGGGTGCCTTGGCCCTGCCCACTCACGGGTGCCTTGGGCCTGTCCATCCACGGATGCCGTGGCCCAGCCCACTCATGGGTGCCTAAGCCCCACCCGCTCACAGGTGCTGTGGGCCATTCTGACATCCCCCCTACCCCCCCCCCTCAGCTTTTTCAGGCAGAGTGAGAACAGAGTGAGAACCTTCTCTGTTAGGACTTCACACAGCAGAGAGGAGGAGGGACTTCCAGTCTCCCTCACACACTGAGGGAGTCTAAGGCTGTGCTTATCGGCGGCACTGTGCAGGAGAAGCTTTAGGAATGTCACATGTCAGCCTCCCACCCATTAACTTTCTGGTCAGTCATTTCTTTATATTTTGGGCTGTGGAGCAGGTAGAGAGGTGGTTGATGGCTCTTTTTAAGGTAGGAAACTGGCCTTTCATTTAAACTCAACTTGTTTGGAGACCACAGTTCCCCTTTAATGTGTGAGAAAGAGTGTGTAAAGAATGAATGCTGGTCAGTGTTTATCAATACTAGGTTATCAGCCTTTGCTATGCCAATAAGCTCAATGCACATCTATATCTAAATTAAGGCTAGGTCCAGACGAACGCCTGTTCATCGTTTCTGTACACGTTTTGCTAGCGGTTCCATATGTTTTGCTATGAAAATGTTTAAGAAAACACTGGCAATAATGCAGCCAAACCGAAAAACTGCCGTTCATCTCAACCTAGCCTAAAATAGTTACTTTTTGTGGGCTGGGTGGCCTCATCCAGCATTTTGATATGAGGCCCAGTGATTTCTAGCTATGTCCCTGTGAGTTAAATAACACAGCCAGCCATTAAAGAAGAATGAAAGTCCAAATATAAGATAAACCTAGAAAGGTTGGTGCACCTGGGCAGATAATTTGGCTAAAATATCCAACTAGCCTGATCTCTTGGATGGCTCATTATTCTCTATCCATCATCTGCATAATAAGAATGGACAGTGGTAATTATGTAAATATATTTTTTGTAATGATCAATTTGGAATAAATGAGAGAGAAACAAAATTAAAATATAGATTTAACTGTAGATCAGTAGGGGTAATTTATGTCATACAATGTCTGTGTAAATATATAGTGTATGAGGAAAACAAATAGATCTTTAAAAATAAGTACACAGGTGCATAGAAGAAATATTGAAATTAGTATAAAATCAATTAATAAAGGGGAAATTATCCGATATATATACCTTATATTATATAAATAAATCTATATTTTTACGGAGATTGCATTGAGTTTTTAGGAGCAACCAATTAGACGGGGGTATATAACTGTATTATACATAGGAAATGTCTATATGTATGTGTGTATCACTATTTAATCAAAATCACCATAAGAAATAACAATATACAAAGTATAGTACTACTAGCTACTACTGAATTACAAAACAAATGATATACAAATAATAAAGTATACTTACTTTACTTGACACCCCTAGGTTTGAATGGAAAAATTGAAATGGTAGGTGTGCTACATGGGTCTCTAAAAGGAAGTGGAATTGGGACACTAAAAGGAAGGGGGATTTTATTAACATCCAGTGAGGTTCTGATCTTCCGCTGTTAGCAAATCAAAAATCTCTTAGGCACTGTACATGACAAGACAGGAAGTGTAATAAAGTTCCTGTATTACACCCAGTTATGTGCTGTTTGTAAAACATGTGACAGTCTTAGCCAATTAGAAAATTCTTCAGACTCTCACATTTATTCCCCCTCCCCTCTCCATAGAAAGTAATGACACAATCCAGTTTCTGTTTGCTAAACAGGAAGTGGACATAAAGAAGAAACTATATATCTCACTCCAGCGCTATAACAATAATATAAGAGTAATATAGATATTTATTAATAGATAAAACCAAAAATAACGTAAAGAAACAAAAAAAAATCACAAAATAGCTTAATATATATACCCCTTATATTGATATCATAACGGCTAAAATGCGTAGGATACCACTCCCCCAACACTCCTCCATTTTGCCTAACCACGTGGTTTAACATAGTTGGATGGTAGCATGGAACAATGCTACCGCTGCTACCAATGATAAAGGAATCCAAGCAATATCTCTATAGCAGCCAAGGCCACCACCGAGGACCTCAATAAACCGAGACATCGGATAAGAGAAGTATCGGGGTTGGAGCCGCTGCTTATTCATTGTACCAATACATCTAGGTGGACAAACATTAAACCTGGTCGTATATCATTTGATTTACTTCCATTACAGCATACGGTATACATCGAGGCTGGAGCTGGAGCTCACTTACTGTGCTGAAGCATACTGAGACCGGCCAGCTGTCAGCAGGTGCTCACTCACTGTGCTGGGGCACTCTGTAGCCGTCCGGGTGTGGTCAGGTTGTATATCATCTGATACAGTTCACCTTCTCCACACACGGACCATTCATTTTGGACAGTGTTTGTCATACATTTTATGATAGTAACCCCAGTGGAGGGGTAAGATCGATCATTGTGGATACATTAGATTGTTTCTAGCATTCTCATATGTACCCTATATATAAGGGTGGACTGCCTACTTTTATATAGGGGCCCCTATATTTTGTTTATTTTGAATGTTTTCATTTATATATTATGGTATTTTTATAGTTAGTATAGAGCTATATGAATAGAGGGCAGTTTTAGGTTTTCAGATTTTTTGTATATATATATATATATATATATAATATATATAATATAATATATCTAGATAGAATAAATAGTAGATAAAGACGGAGAAACTGAAACACTCAGCGGTCTTGATGAAAGGAACAAAATAGTGTATTTATTCAACATATCAACGCGTTTCAGCTATCCGTAGCCTGGATAGCTGAAACGCGTTGATATGTGTGAATAAATACATATTTGTTCCTTTCATCAAGACCGCTGAGTGCTCTGTTTATCCGTCTTATTGAATACATTATTGACAGTAGCACCGCGGCAGCTGTAATTGAAGCGAGGGTGCGGAGAAGACATATGTAGATATAATAATAATATATATATATATATATATATATATATATATATGATATTAATCCAGATTATATTATGATATCAATATAAGGGGTATATATATTAAGCTATTTTGTGATTTTTATTTCTTTGTTATTTTGGTTTTATCTATTAATAAATATCTATATTACTCTTATATTATTGTTATAGCGCGGGAGTGAGATATATAATTACATAGTGGGTGTCACTGTTTGTGGTCATTATTACCTCTTTTATGACTATCTGAGCGCTATTTGTTTATTGTTAATTATATTCATTTATATTTATTTATTACATTTAAGGTCGTTTCCTTATTATTTAGATTGTCTAAGCCAGCGCGACTACATTAAGGTGGTCATGGGGATTTAGACGCACGTAATAACTGTGTGGACTATACCTACTAGGACCTACAATTCTATTATAAAGAAGAAACTTACTGCTAACAGAGAATGCTGAGAGTTGTAGTTTTCAAACATGTGCATATTCAAACCCTTGGGTAGGAATCGCTAAAGCGTGGGCTTTTAATGTCTGCAAGTCAGTAAAAGGGCTTTATTCCAGGATGTATTAAAAATAAAATTTCCAGCATTCTGTGCAGCCAGGGAATGCTGGGAGTTGTAGTTTTTAAACATGTGAAAAGCTGGCAGGTCAAATAGAAATGGAAGAGTATGTGTGTGTTTGATCATATTATGTGTTGGGATTGCCTGGGGACTTTCAGACTTATGCCATTTGAGCCTCCCACTGAATACTTGCTGGGAGTGGAAAGGGAGAGCAAGTTCAGAATGTATCCTAATACCTACCGGCTAAATGGATGTAAGTAGCCTCTCTCTGGCCCTACAGCTAAACAGCTTAAGGGAGAGGCAGACAGATCCTGAATCACTTGCATGTTTGTGCACTTTGTTGTTGGTATCACTGAAAGCATGATCCCGAGCTTTCAATAAAAATAATTACCTAGCAAAACATACACACATAATTCCCACTGTTCACCAATGGGCACACTTTTTCTAGTATACATACATATATATTGTGTGAAGTGCCATGGAGGTAAATTTGCAGGAACTAAATTTAAACCTATAGATCAGTTAGATGATAGAATTATTTATAGGAGGGGGGTTATTTAAATAATAAATTACAACTAGAGCAGAAATATATTTTTTATCTAAATGATATGGTAGAATTGCATCCTTTCCTGGGATAACAAAAGAGAATAAAAATAGTTATTTTGGGGGGGGGGGGGGTTATGATAGTTTTTTCCCCTCATAATATGGTAATGGTTCATCCCATAGGTATGATGAATTATGAGGCATTTTTGAGGCACTTGCTCACTTTATTCATTGATTCAATTTCATGTTAGATAGTTTCAACAGTATCAGTTCCTGAAAGTGAGAGTACAAAGCTCACGCACATTTGTTATTAGACAGATAGCCCCAGGAGTTCCAGCACCCATACTAAAGGCAAGATGGAACAGATTAAGGGTTTCAGCAAACACACCTTACCTGAATATACATCAGCAAGGGAGACATCTGAGGGGGTATGTGGGATTTTGTCTGGAAGTGGAGATACACAGCAGGATGTGGTAAGTAGGCCTGAATTGATTGCTCTTTATTTGACTTGATTGATTGGAATCAATATCTTCCCACCATCTTACAAACTTTGTCATTAGACTCTTGATTACACAGATCTTAGTAAGTTCTGGATATTTGTTATTTGTGTTCCCCAGACCATTTTTGAAGTTCCAGAGCCATGTACAGTAAGTTACTAGAGATGGCCGAAACTGGTATGATCCGTTCCGTTTTTGGATTTACGGATCTCGGGAAAATCCCAAAGAAACTAAATTCTGAAAACAGAACTACTTTCGAGTTTCTGATTGTATTTTTGAGGATTATCGAAGGTTTGATTCTATTTTGAGGATTATCGAAAATAGCCTTGAACGTTCGATAATCATTAAAAATGTGCTCTGAAGTCCTGAAATCTGAATGATCTACCTGGTTTTGGGCAGAACAAAAGGGACCCTGATCCCCTCTCTATAAGTTACCATTGCTATTTTAATCTTATTTTATTTAAACTTTTAGAACTATTTGGTCCCTATTGACTTATATTTAACTCCTAAAACTCAAAATCGGAATGGATTTTCCAAAGTTCGGTCATCTCTATTCATCACTAGTCCTAACCACTAAGTTAACCTTTGATCACTTTCTGTAAAGCTATGACCACCTGTCAAATCATTCACCTAAGTGCTCGTTCACACTAGAAACTGACAGAAACACACAGCATGTGTTTCTGTCAGTTGTGTATCCATTTTTTTCATACATTTGTATCCATTTTTTAACAATGTATATTCCATAGATTTCTATAGAAAATGATTGCAAAAATGGACAGAAATGCTGCATGCAGTGCGTTTTTTAAACGGACTGGAACAGATTGTAACGCAGCAGGTGTGAACGATATTATGAAATCCTCTGGGGTTTTACTGTCTGTCCATTTTTTTAAACGCACCTGGGTTTGAAAAACGGATACAAACTGATGTAGTGTGAACAAGCCCTTAATGGGAAGACATTTTATGCTACAACCAATTGTGTGCAAAAGGTACAATACTCCCCGTTACTGAGCTTTTTACAGGATGTCTCATTCCTAATTCTATTTTTCCCTTTTTAGTATTATTTTCTCATTTCTGCTCATCCCGTGCTTCTCTTCAATAATTAACACATTATGTGAAGACTTTTCTAACACTCACCATGAATTTTTTATCTGGAGTTAAATAATTAGAACCTTTTTCGAACAGCAGTTGGTCCACATGCATCTGATGTAAAGCTTGTGCCAGTAAATGAACAGCGTAGTAAATAACAGCAGTTATGTGATAATTATTTGCCTCTTCTAATGATCTATATATGTTCCATCCAACCAACCATCCACAGTAAGGTTTATTTGGCCCATTATTGAAAAGAACATCGGAACAATCTATATTCATAAAAAAATTCTCCACAAATTGTTTGTTTTTTACATTCTCCCATTCAAAGTGAGACATATTGAACCCAGGAATCTCCCCTTTGGGTACCGTTATCAGCAAAGAGCCATTCAATGCAGGGAGACTAGACAAATAACCAAAGTCAGAAATAATATGTAGTGCAGCTGAAATTACTAAAACTTTTCCAAAAATATTAATTTTTTTCATTCTAAAAATCAAGCTTGTTAACTCAGCCGAAGTGCAGTAGAAAATAATAACAGTAGCAGTGGACTTTTCAATAATGCTATAGTTATGCTCAATATTAATTATTTTTGAGAAATTAATCATAAATTCAACACAGATTCCATATTCCCGCATCTTGTTTATTAGCTCTAAACTTGTTTTCTCGTTGCTGATGTCATCTGTTGTTATGATTCCCACCCACTTCCAGTTAAAGTGATTCATTAGTTGTATGATAAGGTTATGCTGGGAATGTTCATCGGGAACCATCCGATAAAGAGTTGGAAATATAGTTCGGTCATTAAACACAGGGTCCATGGCTCCATAACTTATCTGAAAAACAAGCTTGTTGTTCAAGTAACTTTTTTCTTAAAAAATATCTAAATAGTCTAACAAGTGGGAATAGCATATTAAAAACATGAATAATATTTATATGATGAGTGGGCCTGCACGCTATACTTGGAAATGAAGTATCATGGGAGAATAAAACCCTTTACATGCCTAATTCATGCCTGATTAATTTATTTCCTCATTTAGTTCTCATTCCACCTTTTTACACTCCTTTTTCCTCATTTATCCATTTCTACTTTTTAATTATTCTTCAAGAATACTCTTTTAATTCCTTATTTCTCCTTCCTCAAAATTGAAAGGGTCAATATACTTACTCAAAAACTTTACATTATCTGAAACTACAATTCGAGAGAAATAAATGGTAGTACTTACATATGTATCTGTGCTTGCTTTGTCATTAAATTATTAATGTTTAGTGAGTGCTCCTAATTGCCCCCACCCTTACTTACTTATTGACACCTTGTAGTGTCTGCGACACTTATAAGTTCTGCACATCCTCACCATGAACACTGCTCAACTTACATATCTCCCTCCCTCCCACCTGCCTACTTTTCTCTGTTGATTATTTTAAATGTTACAGAAAGTGAGCTGGCAGGCAGCCATAGATCCCAGTAAAAGGTCATGGATAGGACACAGAAATGGATGTTATTTTCCCCTTTTTTCAGTTTTTCAAATATTGGCAGGGTTATTAGACAGCAGATTTTTAATTTGGGTATACTTATTTACTTTTTTATTTGTTGCTTATATTAGTGTGTGGAAAAATAATGTTCATGTTTTAATAATTAAAGGGTATCTCTACTGGTATAATCAAAATTTTGGTATTTAGTTTTATTGAAGAATGGGAAGTAAACAAGCTTTGTCTTACCTCCTGTTCTTACCCGATCGCTCTACCACTGCATCCTCTGACAGGTCCCGAGGGACACTGTCTTCTATGTGCATGAGCATAGTCTTCAGCCAAACTCTGTCTTCTATGAGCATGCTTATGTCTTCAGCCAAACAAACCTATTTCTCCTCCTTTATTTCTAAACAATCCCACAATCCAAAACAGCTTTTCATAGTTTTTAACTCTCTGTTCTGTCTGCCACCTCCTCCTACACCCTGTTTATCTGCTGATGAAATTGCCTGTTATTTCACAGAATAAATTGTTAATATAGGAATTTTTTGAATTACAATAATGCTGTAACATACCACACTGAATACTGCTGGACCAGCACTACCCTTGTATGTAGTATATATGTTTTTCTTATGTATATTAATGCAGCTGTAAAGCACTATGGAAGATGTTGGCGCTATATAAATCTACAATAATAATACTAATAATGCTCTGGCTCATATCCACAGATTCCAGTTCCATCTACATTTCTACCCAGCCGCCCTTCCACCACCTCCAACTCTGATCTAACCAACTTTTCCAATATTATAGAACATACAGGGAGATTCAATAAAAGTTCTTATCATTAAAAATGGTGCTAATTTTGCACCAACCAATCAGAACTTATTTAACATCTGATTGGTTGGGGCAAAATTAGCACCATTTTAAAAGATAAGAACTTTTATTGAATAACCCTGATAGACTTTCAAACCTTCTCTTCAAGGCCCGTGTCACCACCTGTCCCCTTGACCCCATTCCCTTTCTCATTCCCCATATCTCATCTTCCTTTACACCAGCCCTAACACCTCTTTTTAACTTGTCCCTATCCATGGGTACTTATCTTCAGATAGGTGCACTATTGAGAAACCCATTGCACATAGATGTGCTAAGATCAGGTTCACTTCTATCCCCCCATAGCTTGGCACCCTGTTGTTTCTTTACAGTAAGTGTAAGTATTACAAAGATTTTTGTGTATGGTCATCTTTAGTTGGCTGGCTTAAAGCATCTATCTTTCTATTCGTCTCTCTTGTCTGTCCATCTATATATTTCACATCAGTGACTTATGAAGAGGCACATATTAAAAACAGCAGCATTGTGTTATTTAATTGTATTCACATTTTTAAGCAGGGCTTAATCAGTTAACCTCTGCTAATTACATGTATTAAGTGTATCACTACATGGTCAAATTACATGGCAACCTAGTTTTCCTCTTTGCATTTAAAGGGCGCATCCACCCCCAAATCTAAAGTTTACCCCAGTGCTGGCCCCTCTGTATAGTTTTAAAAAATCCTTACCTTACATTCTTGCTACTTATGGTTCTCCTGCAGTCCTCTTTCTGGACTTCCTGGGGTTTCCCCAGAGGAGCACTGGGAGGTAGATAACGGGTAGGCCCAGTTAATGTGAGATGATATATTCTGTTATATATCACTCCAGGGGTGACAGATAGGAGTATGGTAGCTAGTGAGCAGCCTGAGCTTCAACAAGGAGATTAAGTAAGGACTAGAGTCCTGGGTATACCACCCAACAATAGGGAAATAGTGTCAGACATAGGGATTGAACATTCCACTGCAGTGAGCTGAGAGCTGGGGTGGCATTTACAAGCTGATTGTTATTTATGCTGTTATGCCTCTGGTTTGTGAGTATTTATATGATATCAGAACAAACAAGAAAAGAGATGATCAATGCACATTCCTGGGCCCCATATATCATAATATCTATGGTAGTGCAAACAGTAAAAACATGGGGTTTTTAGTTACAATTTTATGCATAAAAGTGAAAAGCCTTCAAACCACGTCAAGGTAACCCCAGTATGGAAGGTCCTAACAGTTTACCTTGGGTGATTTATCTGGGCTGACACTCCCTGCTTGGTTGCATTTTCTTGGGAAGGTTGTCTCCCTGACTTTGCATAGGATTAGTATTACAGGCTATCACTTTTCCCTGCCCACTGGCTTTTAGCAAGGAGGGAAGAGGCCTTTCATCCAATGCTTAGTATTCAAGGCATAAGACATCCAATTAAAAGGATGTGTTGGGGTGCTACTACCACATGGAAGCTTGGTCAATACTAATCCAATGCAAAGTCAGGGAGACAACCTTCCCAAGAAAATGCAACCAAGCAGGGAGTGTCAGCCCAGATAAATGACCCAAGGTAAACTGTTAGGACCTTCATTACTGGGGTTACCTTGACGTGGTTGGAAGGCTTTTCACTTTTATGCATAAAATTGTAACTAAAAACCCCCATGTTTTTACTGTTTGCACTAGCATAGATATTATGATATATGGGGCCCGGGAATGTGCATTGATCATCTCTTTTCTTGTTTGTTCTAATGTTTTGGTCAGATCAGTAGCACTTCCACTGTTTGTTATAAAGTAATTTTGCCACAGGAGTGCTCCCACAACCCCCCTTTTGTGTATATATTTATATGATATCTGTGCCATGCTACATCACCTCTATTGTGCTACTTGCACTGCTTTATTAATATTGTCCTGTAAATAAATAATAAGTTCAAGAACCACTGGCGCCCATTTATTGCATTCTACCTAGAGTGGTAGTTCATCAATACCCTGCCTCCAACATATGCGAGGGCCCACTCCTGATAAATAAGGGTCTTGTGCATAGAAATTGGATAAGGCTGACAGTCTCTGGAGCAAATTATATACCCCATTTACTATTTATTGCCTTAGACACAGAGATGCAAGGGGGATGATAATAAAGTGAACCTGATCTTAGCAAAAGTCTGTACACTGCTCCATGTTTCTGTAAAAATCCCAATTTTAACTGACTGTTTACTGGCTGACAATGTAGTTTCCCAGAATGAAGTATCCTAGAATGCTGTGCGATGAGGCTCCATCTTTGATAAGGAAATAAAACTGGAAAAAATATGTGAAATCTACTATTTAGTAAAGATAGGGAAAAAATAAAAAAAGAGAAAGACAACTTTGAGCTTTAAAACCTACAGCACAGGCACACACATTCCCTTCAGAAATGTGTCAATTTATGCCAATTTCAAAGTTTATGCTTTGAAAAAGTTTATGCTTTGAAAAACTTTCCCTTTCTCGTTTATTATGATATGTTATGATATATATTTATTCAGGCTCAGTATCAATACCTTTAAACTTTTTTTTTATCATGATCATACAACTGTGACATTCCGATCGTTACTGTACTATCATCTTTAAAATACCATAGCAATAGTGTACTAGTATTATGTGGCCGTACATTTATGATAACTCATGGTATCGAGACTTTTAAATTTGGCTCTAGGTTCTTTAAGAATTTATTAAAGGCTCTTTAGCAGAAATATTGTGGATACATTTGGGATCACCTTAACTAGCTATTGTCCATATAATTTTATCTGAGACATATTGTATTGGGTAACCAAATATTCAAATTCCATCTTTAAAGAGCTTACAGGGAGATGTAATAAAAGTTCTTACAGTCAAAAATGCTGCTAATCAGAGGTTATGTACCATTTCAAAGCTAACATCTGATTGGTTGGGGCATTGTTTTTAACAATAAGAAATTTTAATATGTTACCTTATATTATCTTGAAAGCTTCCCTTAAAATATTCAGTTAGCATAAAATATTGTGGAGAAGTGTGGACTAGGTCCCAGTTTTGGTGGAAATGATTAAAGGGAATGTCCAGCCTAAAAATAACTTGCCTTTAAAATGTTTTTTACCCCCCCAAATCTCACTTTTGCAAGGTTAATATATTTCAAAGATCCCCCAGAACTTACTTACCTGACCCACTTCTACTCCGTGGCTGCTGTGATGTCATGCCCAATCGCCTGACAGGAAGTGAAGCGGCTGTCAGCGCAGTCCCCTGCTTCTGTTTTTTATTGTATCGAGCTCAAAACAGGAGCAAGGAGCTATAATTTTTTTGTATAAAAAATGTCTTACAATACTTGTACCCTTTATATTTTGATGATTGTGTTGTGACTTTTTCTTAAATATACTATAAATGTTTGATTGTGGAACAAGAAATGTACAATTTGTACATTTTGAGTGTTTGTGTAAAATGGATTGTAAGTATTTTATAAAATCTACCTGTGGGTATCGATAAAGTTGAGTGATCTGAGCCATTACGTAGGTTGCCGAGGACTGAGAGTGTCCAATAACTGCAATAGATTTCTGTCTTTTTTGGCAAATGTAGTTTGGTGTCGCCTCTTCAGATTCTGATAAAACTTTCAGAACTTTGTCTAAAGCGATGACCTCACTAAAACAAGCATCATGGATTGTGTATCCCAGACTTATATTGGGCAAAATGTTCTCACTGGAGTTAATCTCATCAATGGCATAGATAAAGGCCAGTAGATGCTGTGTGTAATGAACCGATGGCCTGTAAGACAAAAATATACATGGGAATGATACATTGTATCCACTAAATCCAGATGTATGTAAACAGTATGTAAAAATATTATAAATAATCAATACAAGTAATAGGGCATAATTTCTATTTAATCTGTTTTTAAATGACTTAGAAGTAGGTATTGAGAGCAAGCTCTCTGTATTTGCAGATGTATGTATGTATGTAAGCACCACTAACGTATGCACTGCTGTACATTATAAAATGCAGAGGGGGAGATATAATAATTGTCCCTATCGCAACTGACCTACACTTGTTCCAGAGATGCAATAACTACTTTGTGACTGATATTGCATAATGTGATTGTGTGCAGTAATAATCTTTCGCATGGCTAAAAGCCACAATTAAAATGGCTTCAATTTTGGTGCTATAATCATTGCTTAATTTATTGAATCGCTTGCACTGTGCTATTTCTGGAAGTCTTTGGAAATGGTGCAGGCAATGCAAAATGAGTACAAAAACCTTGTTAACACAATATTATATCAGTTAGCATGTGTTTTGCACTTATTTTTCCCCTTAGCATGGGATAGGTGCAAGAATTTTACAGATAAATAAAGTTTCATACATTGGTTAATACTATATAAATTTAAATTATAAACATTTTGATAAACGTATGGCATGCCTTGACACATTAGGAATGAGATCCCTGCCTGAAGAGCTTGAAGATGGCTAACAATTATTTATTGTGCTGGTGCACATAAAGATAGGATAAAAGTTTACATTTGAAAATATTAATGGATGTCACCTGGCGAAGTTAAAGACTGAGAGAGTTCCAAAGGTAGGGAGATTGTGGAGAAGATTGCCTTGTAAGGAACAGAGGACATGGCCAGGAACATATGGGGCCAAGAGAGAAGATAGATAGGGTATTGAGCATTATTCTTTGCTTGATGGGAAGCCACCCCATAGACTGCAGTATTGGGGGGTTGCCAGTTCTCGCTTGGAGGAGAGTGAAATGATCTGAAATTGTGAGTTCAGGGTTGACTGGAGAGGGGACAAATGACAGGCTGGGAGACCAAGTAGAAGAATGTTACAGTAGTCAAGATGGGAGAGTATTAGGTCATGGACAAGCATTTAAGTAGTGGATCGAGTGAGGAAAGGTTGGATCTTGGCAATATTGTGAAGGAGAAAGTGACACATACTGGTGACATATATTCTGACAGAAGGAAAGAGAGGAGTCAAAGATTACTCCAAGACAGCGAGCAGTTTCAACAGGGTTAATAACCACATTATCAATATAAACAGAGAAGGGTGGGCTAGGTCCAGGTTTAGGGGGGAGGAAATAATAAGTTAATTTCTGGACAGCTTATCGCTTAGATATGGAAGGGCTTTCCTGTCGCTCGGTCCGAGCTCAAACAGACGGCAATGATCACCGTAGATAGAAATAAAAATGCTGATCTTTATTTATTTACATGTGCAGCAGGTCCTCATAGACCATCAGTCCAATACATAAAATATAGCCTGACACGTTTCGAACGCTACCGCGCTCTTACTCATAGGCAATATTGAACACATCACTTCCTATGTCTATATATACCTAGTGGGGGTGGGGGTGGCCTATTACACCTGTGTGGATTAGCAAAAGACACTCCCCTACACACTCATTCCCGCATGGAGTACAATTCCCATGATCCCTTGTGCAACATGCAGTCAAAAATGTTAAAAAATACTTAAAAAACGGAACTGTATTAAACACTAGGTACACCCAAATACACACTTATGAAACCATCTCAAGTGTATAAACATAGAAGAATAAAAATTAAAAACTGTATACTAAAAAACTCTAAATCGACGTCTGAGAATATCTCACACTAACAGTACAGAACCTGCATGGACTGACAAATACTAGATATAAGTGTGATATAAAAATGTACAATAAATATAGTAAAGTAAAAAGAGCTTGGACTCCTATGTGGCTGCTCATGGTCCCAGTGCCAGCATACCCTCATATGTGTCTGGCTACTAGACTTTTTTCATTTACATTTTTTATATCAAGTATGTGTTCCCTTATTCTGTTTTTTAGTGGGCGTGTAGTACATCCCACGTATTGAATGCCGCAGCTGCAACATGTTAGATGTACACCACATGATCAGATTTGCAGGTAATGTACTGTTTGATCTTAAATTTTTGACCATTGCTCGTACTGGTAAATGTGTCTCCTTTGGTTATATAGGGGCATACTTAATATAAAAAATGTAAATGAAAAAAGTCGAGTAGCCCGACACATACGAGATGGCCAGCAAATGCAGAATTTGTGTGAGATGAGAATGGTTCACAGTATCATAAGCAGCCAAAACATTGAGAAGAATGAGGATGGAGGATTGGTCCTTGGATTTTTACAGAGGGCTGTTACAGTTTAATGACCCAGTACAATCCAGATTGCAATGGGTCCAATAGGTTATTAACATGGAGGTGGGTAATAAAACATGTAAAAACTAGACACAAAACTATGCAGAGCTTTGGAAATTGTAAAGATGTGCAATTGCTTCAAGCAGGCCTTTATAGATTGTCAAGTGAGCAGATGAGATTCAGTATTGATGAATGGAAGATAATGCATTTGGCTTGAACAATCCATAAATTGCTCTGTGCTAAAAAATGCTCTGTGCTGTTGGAATAAGATTTGGGGATTCTAGCAGATAACATACTTAGCTAGAGCTAGCAAGATGTTGTCTTGAATATGTGGTGCCATTTTGGAATCTCATATACAGTATAAAAAGGACATATTGGAAAAGGAAAAAAATAACCAACTAATAATAATGGGGATGGATGGGCTTGACTTTGCAGACAGATAAGAAAAGTTAGGACTATTACACAAGGATATTTTACACAAATATATTAATGGGCAATATAATAAACTCTCTTGTGCATTGTTCACTAAAAGGCCATTTCAGAGGACTTGTGAACCTTCTTTAAGATTTAAAGAAAGATGTTTTATCTTCTGGTTAGGAAAGGTTTCTTTACCATAAGAATAGTGAAACTGTGAAAATGTCTTCCAGCGATGTGGCACAGCTTTAATAATGGACTGGTTAAGTTTCTAAAATTTAAAAAAATGTAACCTGCAACATTTGGTATACTCTCTTTTTAAAGGCATAGCTCTTACCCCCTCCTACCATAACAGAGATAAAATATGGGGCACTAGTAAATGTAGAAACATTTTTTGCTAGGAACATAATGGGAAAAAAGAGTAAGTCTGGGGATTTGAACTTGTGACCTACCTTCATCTTTTGCTAGGAATAATACAAAAAAGTCATACAGATGTCTCCACACCAGTATGGAAGTCCCTGATAAGATTTTGAAAGCTGCTTGTTACCCTGCAGTTTATTTTCCAGCAACTCACATTTACTGGTAAAAAAAAAAAACTGCAGGGTAAAAAGCAGCTTTCAAAGTCTTATCAAGGACTTCCATATTGGTGTGGAGACAGTGGCATAACTATAGGGCCCACAGGGCTTGCAATGGCAAAGGGCCAGGTAAGCTGCTTTTAAACAGCTGATTGCACATATACAGTAAAGATAAATGCAATCAGCTGTTTAAAAGTTCTGCCGGTTTAGTACCGGCCTTTAAATAGTTGAGTGTGTATTTGTACTGCAAAAGCACAATCAGCTGTTTTAAATAATAAATATAATAGCTCTCTGCATAGAGACAGTGAATACTGAGGTCAGGAGGAGTGGCTCTCTGATGACTACACGGGCTGTGGGTTTTACTGCAACATGGAAGCCTTCTCAGTTACAAGATATATAACTTACTTGTACTATATGCAACTTAATAGAGAAAAATCTTACAATGTATAGGTGTTTTGTGGAGAAATGCTGTCACATTAGGATTTAAAAAAATTAAGTTTAGCTCTACTTTAAGTTTAGCTATATTTATAGAAGTCAGTTAGACCACCCTCAAATGAAAACTTTTATACAGGTAAATCACCCCCCAAAACCCTAAACTGTAATAGTTTGAAATCTGAAATATATAAGGCTAACCTTAAATCCTGCACAATATACTGCTGCCCCTGTTTCTGCTTCCTGGTTTTTCCAGTTAGCAACTGTCAGTTATGGATTAGACAGTTCACATCACAGCCAATGACTGAATTCTAATCCCCTAGCTGCCTAGCTGCAGACTCAAGGACCTTCAGAATGTAAGGTGTTGACCAATCCTGTTCCTTTACCAAGATGTTGACATTACAGTCTTCAAACCTATGTCCTTGTTTCATACTTTTGAGGATTGCAATGTCAACATCTTGGCAAGGGACCAGGATTGGTTCAAGAGAAGTGTCAAGGAGGCCATTTATGTGACAATAAAGAAACCAAGCCTGAATAGAGATGGGGGAATTCCAACACCAACTGTTTGTCATGTACAATGCTATTTTAACGCCTTTCCCTGGGCAGTTTTGATAACACCTCTTTAGCTAGAGATAGCTAAAACTGGTAAGTTTTGTTCTGTTTTCGGATTTATCGATCTCGGTATAAACCCGAAAATCTAAAAACGGAACATACTTTCAGGAGTTCGGAGGGTATTTTCGATAATTATCAAACGTTCAATGTCAGGGAAAGGAAGAAAAGTATTATTAAAGTACAGAAAGTCAATCTCTTAACAGTTTTTTTTCCAGTTTTATCTGTCTGTCCATATATCTCCATATCTATCTGCCTATCTATATCAATCTGTGAATAAGTTAATATGTATGGATTTTTCTTTAAAAAAAGACCCAGAAGAAGAGGTGGGACAAACAAATGTCGGCCTGCACAGGATCAGCCTAAAATGTCTAAAACTAGAGATATCTAAAACACGGAAGATTCTTTCTTTTTTTTAGATCTACAGGTCTCTGGAAAAACCCGAAGATCCGAAGACAGGAACATACTTTTGAGGGTAATCGAAAGTACGAGGTTACTTTAAGTAACCCTCAAAAATAGCCTTGAGCGTTCGATAAACCTCGAAAATATGATTGGAAACTATTTTTGAGTTTCTGATCGTATTTTCGAGGGTTAGCGAACATTCAAGGCTATTTTTGAGGGTTACCGAATGTAACCTTATACTTTCGATAATCCTTGAAAGTAACCTTGTACTTTTGATAACCCACGAAAGTATGTCCCAAAGTCCGCACAATCCGATTGGTCTCTGTCGGATCATTCAGATTTGGGAACCAAGGGGTTCATTGTGGGATCTGGGTCTGAGCCGACCTGGATCCCATCTCTACTATTGTAGGCTCTATGGGGCAGGAACCTCCTCACCTCTTGTGGCAAAGCTCTACCACTTCTATTTATATAATTTATATATTTATGTACTAAACTATCTATGTATTTATCCCCCCTGTTAGAGATGTCCGAACTTCGCAAAATCTGGTCCGCTCGAGGATCCGCGAATTTTCTAAAAAAATTGAAAATTCTAAAATCCGCGAGCGGACCCGTTAAAAGGAAAAATATCCTTAAAAATTTTTCGAAAATACAAGGATTTCTCTTATTTCCGTACATACGTATTTTCGAAAATACGAGTAATCCTCGTAATTTCGTAAATTTTCGAAAATAGAAATAAGAGAAACCCTTGTATTTTCTAAAATTTTCGAAAATATGAGATTTACCGTATTTTCGAAAATTTTCGAAAATACGAGAAATCCGCGGTTCGGAAGTTCGGAAGGCGGAAAATCCGGAAAAATCCGCTGTTCGCGAAAGGGATAAATTTGCGGCGGATGCGGGTTCGGATACGCGAACCGGCCATCACTACCCCCTGTATGACTATTGTATTTTGTTATTGTACAGAGCTGCATCCCTAAGTGGCGCTTTGTAAATTAACTATACATACATACATACATACATACATACATACTAGTAACCAGTGTAACATACAGACAACTACATTATGACTGACAGAGATGTGAGGAGATCCATAGAAGAAATAGTGAGAATGAGAGAAGAGGGGGGTGTGCAGATAATTAAAATGTGACTAGAGGTTAAGCACTACTGCCTAACGGATTGAATAAATATTACAGAATATATAAAGTGTACAATTTACACTCCCATAGGAATTATGGGTAAATTGATTTTGGGATTTTTGGCTACAATTATATTTGTGACATGTTGTGCTAAAAAGACAACCAAACAAAGGGATCCTCTCATGAGAAACCACTCTCCATAAATAATAAATAAATAGATAAAGCAAATTTGTTCAGAGAATACAATCCTACTTGCACCAGCTATAAATTTACATTACACATACAATAGTAATTAAAACATATTAAAAGGCAATAGGCTAGCCAGCTTCACAGTTAATCAATAAAACGCATCCCCAAACCCACGTTTCCTATCAATAAATATATATATAATAAAACACGTATAGATGTCTCAAAGTTCCAAAACATTCCCTATTCCAGGTTGTAAATTAGCTGTATTGTCCCAAAATTGAGTCCCACTGGTTTTTCATCAGTTATATTGGCATCTTATGTGTACAAAGAATATAGGACCTACTTCCCAATTAAAGTGATATATATTTGGGTACAATAAAGGTAATACTTATCCAGCTGGGGACAGTTGGAAACCGGAGGCCAGAGTAGCAGAGACCGGGTCTTTAGTAGTTTCTTAAGTGGACAAGTGGACATTTTCCTTTTACCAGGTGCTGCTCATGGAAACTTTGTCTCCTCCTTAGATGCTCTAACTCCACCGAGGTACAGAACCGATCCCAGAAGGCCTGATAGCCTGGTCTGCATCTGTCAGTGGGTAAGGGGGATGTACACATGCAGCTTCTGGTTTCGTATCCACCATGTGATGTCACCGGCCTCCGTATCGCTCTTCTCTGAAAAAAGTTTTACAGTTGACGCTATTTGCATGGAACAATAAATAAAGTCTAAAAAGTAATTGTGACAGGGGATAAATGTAAATATTCGCCTGAAGCCTTTATGCAGAAATGCAATCATTTGTGCTACACATAAATGATCGCGTTTCTGCATAAAGACTTATATTTATGACTTCACATTTTCCCCTTTTATAACTGGTGCAATCATTACTTTAACCCACCAATCACCATCCACCTTCCTAAAATCCAATATGTAACCCCTATCAGTCTTGTAAGAAAGCTGCTAGTTCCACTGCTTCATATAACTGGTGCAAGTAGGGTTATATTCTCTAAATGAATTTGCATTATCTATTTATTATTTAGGGAGAGTGGTTTCTCCTGAGGGGATCCCTGTGTTTTATTTTCTATTGAATCAGCCACATAATCTTAACACTGACAATGTCAATAATAATCAGAACCAGCAAACAAAACATTACACAAGACATTAATAACAAAATAATGTCTACAATGGGCAAGAATGAATCTGGAGAGTAAATAGTGTAAATCTATGAAGCTACATATACGAATCTCTCCGTTTTTTCTCAGTGCGCTGATCTATTCCCTGTAGTAGTAGCAATGCAGACACAGAGGTAATCCCGAGGCTACTGCAGAGAGGAAATTAGACCAAACTAGAACAGAAAACTGATTATTTAATAATTATCTTGGTTATTTACAGCCTTTTGCCTGTTTGATTTGTTAAACTGTTTATTCTGCATTTGTTGCACATGTACTTAGATATATTGGTACAGTAAATTACAGTAAGGGCTACACTTTTACATAGTGTATACAAACAGGCATTTTCTATTGATATCCTTCTTAACAGAAATCTTTTACTTCATCACTGACGGTAATGACTATTTTACTTTTTTTGACAGACATACAGGCCAATTCATATTTTTATTTATTTATTCCTTTGTGTACTGCACTGGACAGCAACAATTTTAGTTTTATTAATATATAATTTTTTTACCCTCAGATAATGAAATAAACACATTTTCCTAATTCCGAATAGTTATAATTCAGTATAGTACGGTATTATTTGTTTAATATTTCTAAACTAGCAATTTAAGTCTGTTCCTTAGAGCAGCTATAAATTGTACTTGACCTTTGTATTATTTCATCATTATGCAGCAACTCCAGTATCTTTTATAATTAGGTTATTTTATTATTTAAAAGAGAAATATTACTTACACAATGCAATCGGCGAAATATGGAGGTATCCTATAGTTATTAAGACTGATTCCTGGACATACATTGAACCTGTTTATCACAAAAATATTTAAGATTCCAGTTATAAGTATATCCCCATCAAGAGAATAAGGGATCTTTCCTGATTGTGGTGTTCTGCTTAATACACACCCTTGTGTTCTGCTGATGAATTCTCCTGAAGAAGTAGCATTTACATTTACAAATACGAGGAATATCTGCAATATAAGAAGTACAAGGTATATGACAGCTAACTTAGAACAATAGCTCAGCATTCTCTTTAAATCTACAACTTATAGTGAAAGTTGTATCAAAGAACATTCCTTATACCATGTGTGTGGAGCAGGTAAAGTCTCCCTTCTTATATTCTACGCATGTGTTTGTATTTTTGTGTTTAGTTATTTTTGTACATCAAACCTTGTTTTTCTTAAAGATGTTTACAAAATAATTATCACATAATTATAGGACTAGATGTAGCTACTTTTTTAAGATAAAAATAAAAACATTTAACTAGTTTTCTACAACTCTTGTCTAAAGAACTTACTGTGTAAGAATAATAAATGTTATTATGGAATATGGACTTTCAAAAATAATCCAGGACATTTTTTGATTGTCTTTTGTAAATCTGGATCCAGTCAAACTTATATAACTGACACTGGACAACACGGTGAGGTATATAACTACCTTTGGATCTGAACACTAAGGGATACACTGGATAAAACTTAGCATGTGTTGAGAAATGATGAATTGATTGGGAATTTTGTTTCCAATAGACCCACTTTAACGGCGAGACGAAGTAAGAATTTGGCCGATCTCCTGACACGCAGCCATTATGTGAGACGTACCACAGAACCAACAAGGGGTTGTAAGATGATGGGCACATACCCCTGTGGAAGCTGCACATGCTGTGAATTTATGCATGCAGCACATGAGGTATGTGCCTCGAGAGGGGGTGACATATTTATTTTGAAACAGTACTTTAATTGTAAGACCACATATTTAGTATATGCACTATGTCCGTGTAGTTTACTGTACGTTGGGAAGACCATACAAAAATTTAAACTGAGACTGGCCAAGCCTCTTTCTGATATTAGGTTGGCATCCAAACACAGACTTGAGGGTAAAACAATATCTGCTGTTGCCAAACATTATTTAGAAAAACATGATGGGTCATATTGGGGCATCAAATGCTTTGGCCTGGAGAAAATTAGAACTTCCATCAGGGGTGGGGATTATGACTCCCTACTGTTAAAACATGAGAGCTGGTGGATTTTCCAATTGAAAACTTTGTATCCAGGAGGGCTCAATGAAGAGCTTGACTTTGTCCCATTTACATGACCATCTGTGTCCTCTTACCTCCCTTCTTTTACCCTCCCTCAGGCCCTTCTGCAGCCTTGGCTTGATATCTGAGAGTCACTATGTGTAGAAGAATGCAGGTATAGATTGATGAGCATGGGAACATCTCAAGCTTCTTTTCTCTCCCCCCCCCATTTCATTGAGGACACTCCTCCCTTGGAGACACCCTGCAATAATTTAAATTTCAGCTCCTGTTTTGGAACCTAAGTGACCCAAGTTGGAGAAGGATTTCAACACAGACCTCAAGGATACAGACATACAATGTTTTTTCTGCCTAGATCTATTGGATTGGTTGTGTATCATCACAATTAACAACTGATTGGGATACTTGTTTACTCCATTATGAACCATGATTGAAAGACTTACCTCGATTCTTTAGGATTCCTGCTTAGCAACTAGATAATTTGTTTCATATTGACATTTGTCCTACGATCTATTTTTGAATTATTGGTTCCACCATGATATTTGCATCCATTCACATATATTCTTAAATCATTGGCTCTATGCTGACGTTTGCCTCCATATTGATTCATTATATATATTTTTTTCACTTGGGGTACCCCTCTCATTGTTCTACCTACCTCTCTAGCTTAAATCCTTGTTGGAAACCATGATTATAACAGTGGATAATGTACTGACTTTGCCTTCTTACCTTGGATGAATTCTCCTCGAAGGAACATTTTCACAGCATTTGGGATACATACCTGTATAAGGAACTGTCCTTTAGAAACAACACACTTCATGCTACATGGTAGGATTCATGACAAGAATGTGTATACTGTATGCTCACACTAAACGATTATATGATCTGTATTGGATTTGACTTCATTTTTATTGGATTTATGCAGGGTTTATTAATCAAATGGTGATATTTACATCACCATTTGATTATGGTTGTTTGTGCTTCACCCTTGGTTGCATATCTTTTCCTCTAAATATTACGAGATGTGCTATTTTGTGTTTTTAGTACTTTGTACCAGGGTGCACGTCTTTGGTTAGGCTTGGCAAGTATAATTGTTGTAGCGCATGAGCCGCGATTCTTGGCTCCTCCTTCTACTTATGTCATATTTGTGGTGTGGAGATGTCTAACCTACTTACACGCCATCCTATCGCGTGATCATGAATGCGGGACTTGGGAGGTCATATGACCCAACTCTCGCGAGATCACAAAGGACATTTCTAGCCACCACTGATGCCGTACCACGCTGCTGTTGAGAAAGCCGACGGGCGAAACGCGTCCAGCTTCCATTTCTTAGCACCTCTTACATTCTCCTTGACACATGGCTAACTATAGCTTGATGCTCCTATACCTTCGTTTATGACTCTATCAGGGACTGACTGACGAGACAGATGAGTATCTAGGGCTTTACCTTACGTTAGGCCTGTACTACTTAGCACTGTATTTGTGTATGCATTTATCATGTGTTATAGAGGGGAATGGTTGCTTTGTGTTTTTAAAGGTTTTTAAATTCATACACACTCCCCTTTGTTCCGTGTTTCCTCCCCGTGTGCTATGTGCTAAATAAAGGAATTTTACTTTTTTGACACACCATCTGTGAGTGCTGGTACTTTTTCTTGATTCTATTAGTTAACTGACACTGGACAGCAACAATTTTCTAAAATGTAGTTTTATTATTAAAGTACTTTTTATCCTAGGAAAATAGTGTATACCTAATATCACTTTTGTCTAAAGAAGTTGCTGTATAAAAACAATAAACATTATCATGGAATACAGTTCTCAGAAATAATGAACACTATCACAAATGAACCGAATGAGTGTTGATGCAACACCACAGTTTTATCCAATTATCAAAAGCAGTGAGAAAACTTTGCCATGGCAGCAAAGTTTTCTCTTAGATGCACCTTGGTTGGGTAAACCTGTAAGCCTTTAAATGCCTTGGTAGCCCCTTTTTAAGGTCATGTGGCACCATATTGGAGGCATTAATCTCAGAATATAGACTCTATCTTTTTTCTAAGGTAGAGGTATGTAATGACAAAATCCTGTAAACATGTGTTACAGTATGTCACATTTTGGCTTCTGAGTCCTTTTTTTTCTTTGAAAAAAAGTTTCAGATAGTATACGTGTATTTTTACCCCAGGATCATAGGAACAAGAGATTTATAATTTTCTTCCTTGAGAGAGAATGAAAAAGTCTTTTTTTTTCTTTTTTGAATACCATCCAGTGAAAGAGAATTCCATAAAATCTTTACGGAAAGCCTTTTCAAAGAGTAAAAAATTCCACAGCTGGAGTAAGAGCACCAAACCAGCAATAGGGGGGGGGGGGGGTGTTAGGCTTCCAGCCTTCAGGGGCCTTGATTTCAGATATTGTGTTCCCTATGGAAATAAATATAGAACAATATCTTTATCTACAAGCAATAGGAAGAAAGGGGGATGGGTTTTTGTATTCATCTTTCGCTTTTCAGAAAAAGACGTTGTGAAGCCAGTTCTGAATCTGAGAGACTTGGACAAGCATGTATAAATTAAAAAGCTAATAAATAACTAATATATGTGGTGTTTCCAGGCCTTGATAGACTTACAGTAGGCATATTTATTACATCTAAACCTTTATGTGAAGATTATCAGGAGACTTGTCGCGCCTCACTGTTCAAGGAGAGCAATGATAATACGAAAAGACTAAGAGCAAGACTTGTTTACATGAACAAGACTTGGCTACTAGATTTGGCTACTAGAACCAATAGCAGAGACCACTTGCTTGGCTAAACCAAAACTATAACAGGCAAGGATAAAGTGATTGGAACAGGCTTAAATAATGCAGAGGGACCAATGGAAAATAGGAAGGACTGGAATCTGATGCTGATTGGCTAATTTGAATTTAATTGAGTCTCCTCTGTCCAGTCTGTGCCCTACTGGAGAGAAGGAGATAAGCAGAGGTACCTGCGCATGCCCGCTAGGCACCAGAGGTTCTAGGCGCCGAGTTTTAACATTACCCCCCTCTCACGAGGGGCCACTGGACCCTTTAAGGTAGGTTTCTCTGGGTTGTCCTAATGAAACTGTTAATCAGTTCTTGAGTATGGACCCAATGATGAGGAACCCAGCATCTTGTTCAGGACCATAACTTCTCATCAATTAGATACTGTAGAGAATTTTGGGTCCAGCGTGAATCCAAGATTTTATAAACCTCAAATTCCTTTTCCCTGGACTTCAATTCGACTTCAGACAATTCGAGTTTAACAATGACACTTGAAAGAGTTGGTTCTCTACTTGAGGAGGCAAGTCAATTTAAAGTCACCCTGCTAATTTTCTGAAGGTTAGATATGGACTCAATTTGCCACAAGGGAGAGATTGCGAGTAGAGACTCATATTAATACTCAAGAGACTCAAGATCACCAGAGAGAAGTCGGTTCCTTTAAAACTATGTTTGTCTGAAAATTCTTTTAATGGGAAGAGGCCTTTTTTTGATTTTGTTGTACCTGGCGCCAGTAGTGGACATATGTTGAAACCAATTTTCCAGGAGAGGGAAGTCGGAAGTAAGACCAGTTAAAGAAGATGCTTTGGGATGAAGACCATAAATGCAGTAGAAGGAGAAATACCTGTAGAAGAGAAATAGTGTTTATATGAAAATTCAGCAAAGGGTTAAACCTCAGCCCAGGATTCTTGAGAATCTGACACAAAACAACGGAGGTACTGTTCTAATGATTGGTTGGTTCTCTCTGTCTGCCCATTAGACTGGGAATTGAAGAGGAAGAGAAAGACGAGATACCCAGCCGAACAAAAAGAGCTCTAAAACTGTGCTAAAACTGTTTTCGGGAATCCCATGGGTAAAAATATGCTTAATAAATAAGAGAGACAACTCTTAGGTGGAGGGAAGTTTGTAAGTGGAACAAGTGAGCCATCTTACTAAAATGATCAACTACCACCCAAATAACTGTTGACCCCAGAGGGACAGGCAGGTCGAATATAAAATCCATGGAGATCTGGGACCAGGGGGTGGGAGAGGTTTTGTCACGGTTTCAGAATAGGAAGGTGAATCAAAAAAATTACCAGACAATGCATTTGCCTTAATATCTTATATGCTGGTCGTATGTGATTCTAAGAGAACCTGGAAAAGAAAAGAGCCCAACGGGCCTGTCTAGAGTTTAAAGGGGATGTCCACCCTTATCAACATTTTTGCCATATGCTAGTATGCCTTCTTAAATATTTTTTTAGCGATTGGGGCTGGGGGAAGGAACCCTAATATATGGCAAAGGGGTTTATGGTAGGGGGAGGGATCACAAAATGGGAGGGAGAGGGAGGGGGAGTGAGGGGGAGAAGGGCTGCAGTCACGCATGCCAAACTTCTCCAGGATGCCAGAAAGGAGGCAGAGTCCTATATGGACTCTGCTATCCTCCTGGTGGGCAGTTTTTGGGAATTTGGGGGGGGACTACAGGAGAACCATATGGAGCTGGGATGTGAGGTAAGGATTTTATACAATACATGGTGGGGCCATTAGTGGGGTTGGGATTATAGGTTTGGGGGTGGACATACCCTTTAACCTCTTGGCACTTTCAATATTCGAGGGTCTTGTGGTCAGTATACCAGTATACACCGTGACAGGATGAAGTGCCCCCTCTAGCAATGTCTCCAATCCTCAAAAGCCATTTTAATAGCCAGGAGTTCCCTGTACCAATGTCATAGTTGGCTCTGCTGGGGAAAATTTCTTGGAAAGATAGGGACATGATGTAGCTGTTCGGGATTACTAGAATTGAGATAAGACAGCCCCTACAACCTATCTTTGAGGCATCCACCTCCACTATAAAGGGCAAGTTAACATCTGGATGCTTCAAAACAGGTGTGTCACAAAAAGCCTCTTAACTTAAAATGATGCTTGAGCCTGTTGAGACCAAGTTGGTCAAGGGGCCACTAAGGTGGAAATTTTTTTAATAAACATCCTATAAAAGTTGGCGAATCCCAAAAATTGTTCAGGGTTTAAGGCTGGTGGGAACTCCCAATCATGCACTGCAGAAAATTTTGGGATCTAAGAAAGGGTTAATATCTTTTTAGTTACTTAAGTCCAGTACAAAGGAATGTGATGTTATATATTGTCGCTCCCCTGGGTCCAGCCAGAATTACCAAGGCTAGACACCATACAATGACCATACTCTCAAGGCCTTGATGAAAGACAGCTGTGCAACAGGCATTGTAATGTGAGGCTAATTGAGTCCAGGGGGGTGCACCCTGCACATGCGTGCTGTGCTTTGATATGAGGAGATTTCCCCTTAATTGGGTGAAAGTTCATCTTTAACTGCGCCACTAGGCTGTGAGATGGTATGGTAAGGGCCTGTGATGCGGTTTTCTGGTTTGAACTGGTTTCTTGGACCTAGGAGGGGACAGAATAGTCATTTAAAGGTAAGGGTAGTGTCCACGTGACACATGGTGAGGGTCGCAGAGTATATTAAGAGGTGCAGATTTGGAAACAAAAGAAGACGAGAGGAAGGAGGACAAGAAAAGTACCAAGATCAACCTTAATGCTAAACTTCATATTACTCTCTCCAGGCTTGATGGACTAAGATACTATATGTAAGCCAAAACTATATTTTTATATCTTTATATATGTGTGAAGGAAAGCCTCAATAAAATGTTTGTGATATAATAGAAGAAGAGCTGCAGCTTCTTTTATGAAAGGGGATTTCACCCCCGATTATCAAGAGAAGATTAATCAATTAATTACACAATTAATTACATTGGCGTGCCAGCGTCCGGTCTAGATTTTATCCTGGTTCAACACACAAAAGCGGGGATTGAAGCAGCTGTCTTTCCTGTGCTTTTTGCAGTTTCTACTTTTGCTGGTCAGAAGTGGAGTGTGTGTGTTTAACAGTATAAATCTAGTGAATCTGGAAGGAATCACAACAGTTTGGAGTTAACGTCGTGGCCAAGGCGTGGTTGGGGACATTTGAGGCAGCGCTGAATTTTACGCATGGGCAGAGAAGCAGCTGTGGGAGTCACGTGCTTTTGAAGACGTATAGCAGCTCTATCTGTGGTGTAAGACGTGAAGATTTAGTGTGTCCCTGGAAAGCATTCTGATACGGTGAGTATACTTCTCTGTATTCTTTATTAGAATGGAACTTATTCACACATATGCAAAGGCAGCAACTTGTAGTTTTGATGCAATGTCTGAAAATGAAAGTTTAAGTAATGTTCTTACACATTTATGGATAGCATGTCAGACTGCTAATCAGGACATTGATAAGAAGCATTATTTTGGCAAAAAGGAAAAGAAGTTAGCTAACATTGTTAAAATGTTTGTTTTAATTAAGGAGTATGCAGAAAAATCCTGTGTTGGTGTACCTGTGAATACTGTAAATTCTGTAAATAATGTTAATACTGTACAGGCAAATGGTGTTTGTTCTAAGTGTAATATAAATTCAGAATATGTTGAAACTTTGGAAGACAATTACATGGCTAGAGGGACCATTATTGCATCGCTTAGACAGGAATTGCACAGACAAAGTACTGAGGACTGTGTTGTTTCTGTGGTGAAGCGAAGTAAGAGGGGGGGTCAGCGAGGGAAGTCTGTAAGGTCACAGAATTCCTACCTTGAAAAAAGCTGACAGGAAAGACAGACAAGAGAGTTCTGATGAGGAGGAGGAGGAATTGTTTTCCAGGATTTGTTGTGGAGCTGAGTTTAACTCAGATGATGGTTTTCAGTTGCATAAACAGAGATATCATCCGTTTTCAGATATTTCTTAGGAGAGAAGTACTTCTAATGTACCTCTGCATATTGCAGCATTAACACCATCTGAGGACAGAGAAAGGATCACTAAATACTTGTTAAAGTTGAAAAGTAATTTCCATGCATATGATCCTAAAAAAGATGCTTTTGCTAATATGTCTACATTTGAAACATTAGCTAATCAGTTTAATTTGGGAAAGAAAGAAACGTGTTTGATGTTAAAGTTGTGGCTACCTCCACATTTATCTCAGAGATTACCTATGGGAATTAATGGTCCTATGGGTGGAGATTTGAATTGGGATAGTGACAGACATTGGAGTTCAGCTGGTCGGAGATTACAGACACTTTATACTTTAACAACTGGTAGTGAGGAACTGAATACTGATTCTTTGGAGAGTTTGCAAGTTACCATCCATGATGATCCATGGGAATTTGCTAGTAAATTTGAGCATGCCTATCGAATGGTAATGGATATACCATCGTCTATAGTGCATCCTAAGATGAAGTCTGCTCTTATTAGGAAATTCAAATATTTGGATTCATCAGCTAGGAAACATGCAGAAAATGAAGACACAATTGAGGGTGCTATTCAAGTGGTTGATGCTTTCAGGAGGGAGCATATGCAATTATTGAGCAGGAGTGCTAGGAAAAACATATCTGTTAATATTGTAACAACAAATGAAGCTGGTTATGTATCTGTTCCTAAGGTTAACAGTAAAGCAAAATTTGTTTGTTTTAATTGTGGAAAGCAGGGACACCTTAGGAGAGATTGTACGGTTAAACTTAAAAAGAATGTGTCTAGATCTAATGGACAATCTAATGCACAAAAGGTCCAATTTAAAAGTGAGCAGAACCAAGAGGATATTAATGATAGTACTCTATATGGGCCTTTGAGAAGGGAATTGAGAGCTTTAGGGATCATGTCTATAAGTACACCTTCTTCTGTAAATGAAGGCATCTGCTTTCCTAAGCAGGACTTAACCTCTTCTGCATGACGGTGTGAAGCCCCTGAAATGGTTCCTATATGTGAGACATTTAGGGACTCAGCAGGGCGACCATTTGTTATAGGTTTCATAGGGGGCCATAAGACTAAAATACTTGTTGATACTGGAGCCTCTGTTTCTTTGACTGATTTACCACTAGAAAAGCCTCAGGATTCTTTGACAAGGTATTTGATTGGATTGGGAGGTGCTCAGTCTAAAGCTATTCTTGTACCAAATGTTTCTTTACGGTTGGGTGATGCTTGGGATTTGACTATTCCTATCTGGCATACACAAGTGCAGGAAGGGACAATTCTTGGAGCTGATGTTATGTGGCAGGCTGGAATGATTGTGGATCTTTGCAACAATGTCCTCTGGAGAGATTCAAGGGGGCGGAGACCTGTATTACTGACACATGATACACTTACTCCCATTTGTAAATATGACTTGTCAGACACAGTCACTGAAAGGGACACTGACACTGATGCAAACACAGAATGGAAATGGCCTGATACACATGGAGATACACAACTTACAGAGATTGTTAAGAAATATCCTAAGTTGTGGGCTCAATTTAGGACAGATTGTGGCATTCTTAAAGACAGTTTAGTCACAATAGAAGGCAAAGACCCTCCATATAAACAAAGACAAAATAGATTTCCAACGGAAGCAATTGCACCTATTGGTAATATCATTGAACAATTGCAGAAACAAGGAATAGTAAGGCCTTGTTCATCTACGAATAACAGTCCAATTTGGCCTGTGCGTAAGAGTGACAACTCATGGAGATTGACAGTTGATTATAGATTACTGAATAAATACACACCTGCAGTAGCTAATTTAGTAGCTTCAATGCCTGATGTAATGTCACGACTTATGGGTAATGCTCAAGTGTACAGTTGTCTTGATTTTTCAAATGGATATTTTTCTATCAGGGTGGATCCAAAAAGTCAATATAAGCTGGCTTTCACGTTTCAGGGTGCTCAATACACGTTCAATTCGTTACCGCAGGGTCTACACATAAGTGCCAGTGTCTTTCATCAGGCCGTAGCGAAGGTTTTAGACGCATTTTCGCACCCCCAAAATCTTATCCAGTACGTAGACGATTTGCTGTTGCAAACGGTTACTATGGAGGAACATCTGATTTTGTTAGACGAATTGTTAGAGATCTTGGATAAGTCAGGTCTTAAATTGAATACATCTAAGGTAAAACTAGCAGTACCTGAAGTTAAATATCTGGGTATAATGATCTCTGCAGGGTCAAGAAGGCCTATCCCTGAAAGAGTCACTGCATTACTTCAGATACCAAGGCCACAAAGACGTAAGGATTTGAGACAGTTTCTAGGCTTAGCTAATTTTTCCAGAGAGTTTGTGGAAAATTTTGCAGACAAAGCTAAACCATTATATGGTTTTCTAAAGGGTGATAATAATGAGAAAGGTCTCTTATGTTGGAATGCAGAGGCAGATAATGCTTTTACAATAATAAAGCAAGATCTTGCCCAAGCACCAGCTTTAATAAGTCCAAATCCAAATGAACCATTTGCATTGCAGACATACACATCTGACACATCCATATCTACAGTATTGTTGCAAAAGAGAGGAGGACAGTGGAGAACTGTAGGATATTTTTCCAGACTTTTGTCTCCAGTAGAGAAAGGTTTTGATGATTGCGTAAAGGCATTACTAGGTGTTCATTGGTCAGTATTAGCTGTTGAACACATTGTGGGATTTGCTCCTTTGGTTTTGCAAACACCCCATACACCTTTGAAATTGTTGCTGGAAAAATCTCTTAGTGGTGTTTCTACACAGAGATTGAGTCGATGGATTACAGATCTGACACACAGGAACATAACTGTAGATCACAAATCCAAATACATATTGCCACAGTTAATGCAGATTCAAGGTACTCCCCATGAATGTATGACACAATCAAGTTCATCTGATGTACAGTGGTTCAGAGATTCAGTTAATCCTGGTGATTTGATGTTATATATTGATGGTTCCAGATTTTGGGAAAATGGAAAATTCCACACTGGGTTTGCAGTGTGGTGTCCTGAAAAGGATCAAAGGATTTTGGTGAAATTGCCAAGTTGTTTCTCTGCTCAAAGAGCAGAATTGGAGGCAGTCATTGCTGCAATTAACATGTATGGCGAAAAACCACTTGCCATATACAGTGACAGTTCATATGTTACACGCTCCCTTACAGAATATCTGCCTATCTGGGATAGAAGAGGTATGATAGATTCGGCAGGCAAACCGTTAGCACATGCCTCAGTATTAAATCGTTTAGCCTGTTGGGGAGAGCAAAATTCGAAGAAGGTGGCCATTTTAAAAGTCAAAGCGCATACTAAATCACATGATGTGCATTCAATAGGCAATGCAACAGTGGATGAGCTTGCTAGACAGGCTGCTTGTAATGGACAGCCATGGGAACCTCCTTTTGGAGATTCAGAAGGCATGCAGGCCTGGGAAGATCATTTACAAGAAATGAGTGATAAAGTAATTGCTGCGCCTGTTAATGTGACAAAACCTGTGCCAATTGTAGATTTAATTGGTGAACAGAAAAAGGATTCAGAGATTAGGAAATTAATTGAGCAAATTGTAAATGGTACAGCTTCTGAACATGAGGCAAAACATTATTGTTTATTCAATGGGCTTTTATGTTACCAAAAGAGTACTGATTCTGATTGGGTTTGGGTAGTTCCAAGTCATTTGCAATCAGATATCGCACAGCATGCCCACTGTATGTCTGGTCATATTGGTGTAACATCTCTTATTTGCTATTTACAGGCAAAATATCATTGGAAAAATATGGCAAAAACTGCGGCAGACTGTGTAGCTAGTTGTCTTGTGTGTGCACAACACAACCCTAGGCCTAAAGGACAGCGACCAGTTTTGCAGCGAGTTCCTGTAGCAGAGGGTCCTTGGAAAACAATTCAAATTGATTTTATAGGCCCACTTGCAACTGCTAAGGGGGGATTGCGCTATGCACTTGTCGTAGTAGATATATTTTCCAAATGGATAGAAGTTATTCCACTTCGATGCGATAGTGCGCAAGCTACAGCCAAAGCACTTTGGGGAATCTTTGCTCACTGGGGCTTCCCTAAGATTATTGAATCAGATAGAGGTACTCATTTCACTGGCAAAGTTATGCAAGCACTTTGCGCAATTCTCAATATTCAGCAGCGCTTTCATGTTCCTTATCATCCTCAGTCTGCAGGAATAGTTGAGCGTATGAATCGTACATTGAAAACGCGCCTTGCTAAAACTTTAGCTTCCTATGGTCGTGAATGGGTTACACATTTACCAGCAATACTGATGGCTATAAGAGCTTTGCCATCTACAGCAACTCGCTGTGCTCCATATGAGCTTATGACAGGGAGACCAATGCCTTTGAATCACCCAGGTGACCCTTACTTGTCAACACCATTAAGAGAAGTTGCATCGAAAGATCAATTTCTTTCACAATTGCAAACTCAGTTACAGAAAACGTTAATGTTTGCAGCATCTAATATGGCACCAACACAAGGCACACAGAAGCCTAAAAAGTGTAAAGAAAAGTTTGTGAAAGGCAATTTAGTGATGGTGAAAAATTTTAAGAAATCCTCACCATGGGATGCAAATTGGGAAGGTCCTTATTCCATTGAGGATACATTAGGAAGCACAGTTATCAAAGTGAAAAGAATTCAAAAGAGGAAACAGGGTCGTGATTTTAATTATAAGTGGGTACACATAGATCAATGCAAATTGTATGAAGGAAATGTACCACAGCCAGCAGATGATGTTGATTCTGCTAAGAATTGATACTCCTCTTGATTTTGTTTCAGATTAAGAAGAATGTATCCCTGGAACCTGCAAAGATGGACATTCCTTGGAGTTTTCTTGATTTTTGTCAAGACTGTTTTTTCTGATCTTAATGATGGACGATCCAATATTACAAGTATTCCATTAGCAACGAACACAAAAATGCAAGCACCGATCAACATTGACCTTAATTTTGCATTTATGATTGACACTCTTCAATGCCTTAATATCAAGCAACGTGTGTCTCTAACATTTACTGACAATGTCGATAATGCAATTGTGGGACACAATCATTGGACTTTGTATGTTAATAGTACACATTTGTGGGGTGCAGATCAGCAAGGGAATAACATAGTGTGTAAAGGTCCTAATTTGATTATTTATGTTTTTATGGAGGTCACTGCAGAAGTAGGTCAAGACAATTGGTTGGGAAAAATTGAGTGGCAAAGAAACAATGGTCCCTGGGGTGTATTAGACTATCAAACTTCAATGTATGAACCTAGAATTTGGTCAGTCAGACCACACCCTATATCACCTAAAGAACTAATAGGTAATTGGAGACTGTTAGTTAAAAAGCGTCCTTACTCGTGGACTGTGATTTCTATTAACGTATCTGATATCATACCCACGACAACACCAATCCCAACCACAACATTACTTCCTACTGAAGCACCAACATGCTCTTCCATTACAGAAATCAGACAGGCTGATCCTTTCCAATTGAATAAGTTAACACCTCACACTGTGATAAATAACATACAATGGCAATTAACATTATGGGAACTTGATTTTAACCAATGGTTAGTAGGAACACATTATGCTAATTGCACTTCATATGTAACAGTGGCAGTACAATCACTGAGACATTGGGCGGGATTAGAAACTTACAAGAATAATGGAAGGTACAAGAGGGATATAGTCAATAATGTTGTATCTGGTGTAGCAATGGGAGAAGGGATTCTTAATGCAGTTGACATTGAACAGCTGTATGGTAGGATTCACAATATGGGTAAAGAAACCATTAAGGGTCAGAAAACACAAATGCATAT
Organism: Hymenochirus boettgeri; assembly: GCA_019447015.1. Classification (NCBI taxonomy): domain Eukaryota; kingdom Metazoa; phylum Chordata; class Amphibia; order Anura; family Pipidae; genus Hymenochirus; species Hymenochirus boettgeri. Next base: position 301,703,333 of record CM033476.1, on the reverse strand, counting down.
TAACAACATGATGGAAAGTCTTACGCAGAGAATGGTTAAGACCAATACCGAAACATTTAATCATGTATCTCAAATAGTTAAAAAATCATTTATTATGCAAAGCCATATTAATCGTAATATATCTTGGGCAATTGCATGTGTACAAGCACAATCAGAATTGTTGGGTGAAACGTTCCTCTTTAACTAAAACACTGCGCCCTAGGCGTGAGATGTATGGTAATGGGCCTGTGATGCGGTTGTTTCTTGGTTGAACTGGTTCTTGACCTAGGAGGGGACGAATAGTCATTTAAAGGTAAGGGTAGTGTCCACGTGACACATGTGTGAGGGTCTGCAGATTATATTAAGAGGTGCAGATTGGAAACAAAAGAAGACGAGAGGAAGGAGGACAAGAAAAGTCCAAGATCAACCTAAGCGTAAACTTCATATACTCTCCTCACCAGGCTTGATGACTACAGATACTATTTGTAAGCCAAAACTATATTTTAAATATCTTTATATATGTGTGAAGGAAAGCCTCAATAAACTGTTTGTGAATATAATAGAAGAAGAGCTGCAGCTTCTTTTATTAAAGGTGATTATCACCCCCGATTAATCAAGAGAAGATTAATCATTAATTACACATTAATTACATTGGCGTGCCAGCGTCCGGTCTAGATTTTCTCCTGGTTCAACACACCAAAAGCGGGATTGAAAGCAGCTGTCTTTTCCTGTGCTTTTTTGCAGTTTCTACTTTGCTGGTCAGAAGTGGAGTGTGTGTGTTACAGTTATAAACTAGGAATCTGGAAGGAATCACAACAGTTTGGAGTTAACGTCGTGGCCAAGCGTGGTTGGGGACATTGAGGCAAGCGCGAATTTACGCAATGGGCAAGAAGCAGCTGTGGGAGTCACGTGCTTTTGAAGACGTATAGCATGCTCTATTCTGTGGGTAAACGTGAAGATTTAGGTGTCCCTGGAAAGCATTCTGATACGGTGAGTATCTTCTCTTATTCTTTATTAGAAGGGAACTTATTCACACATGCAAAGGCAGCAACTGTAGTTTTGATGCAATGTCTGAAAATGAAAGTTTAGTAATGTTCTACAAATTTATGGATAGCTGTCAGCCTGCTAATCAGGACATTGATAAGAAGCATTATTTGGCAAAAAGGAAAAGAAGTTAGCTACATGTTAAAATGTTTGTTTTAATTAAGGAGATGCAGAAAAAATCCTGTGTTGTGTACTGTGAATATGTAAATTCTGTAAATAAGTGTATACTGTACAGGCAAATGGTTGTTTTTGTTCTAAGTGTAATATAAATCCAGAATATGCTTGAAACTTTGGAAGACAATTACATGGCTAGAGGGACCATATTGCATCGCTTAGACAGGAATTGCACAGACCAAGTACTGAGGACGTGTTGTTTCTGTGGTGAAGCGAAGTAAGAGGGGGGGGTCAGCGAGGGAAGTTTGTAGGTCACCAGAATTCCTCCCTTGGAAAAGCTGACAGGCAAGACAGACAAGAGATTTCTTTCTGAAGGAGGGGAGGAATTGTTTTCCAGGATTTGTTGTGGAGCTGAGTTTAACCAGATGATGCTTTTCATTTGCATAACAGAGATATCATGCTTTTTTCAGATATTTCTCAGGAGAGAAGTACTTCATGTACCGCTGCATATTGCAGCATTAACACCATCTGAGACAGAGAAAGAATCACTAATACTTGTTAAAGTTGAAAGTAATTCCATGCTATGATCCTAAAAAAGATGCTTTTGCTAATATGTCTCATTTGAAACATTAGCTAATCAGTTTAATTTGGGAAAGAAAGAACGTGTTTGATGTTAAAGTTGTGGCTACCTCCACATTTTATCTCAGAGATTACCTATGGGAATTATGGTCCATATGGGTGGATTTGAATTGGGATAGTGACAGACATTGGAGTTCAGCTGTGTCAGAGATTACAGACACTTTTATACTTAACACCTGGTGTGAGGAACTGAATACTGATTCTTTGGAGAGTTTGCAAGTTACCATCCTTGATGATCCATGGGAATTTGCTAGTAAATTTGAGCATGCCTATCGAATGTAATTGAATACCATCGTCTATAGTGCTCCTAAGATGAGTCTGCTCTTATTAGGAAATTCAAATATTTGGATTCATCAGCTAAACATGCGAAAATGAAGACACAATTGAGGGTGCTATTCAATGTGATTGATGCTTTCAGGAGGGAGCATACATTATGAGCAGAGTGCTAGGAAAAACATATCTGTTATATTGTAACAACAAATGAAGCTGGTTATGTATCTGTTCCTAAGGTTAACAGTAAAGCAAAATTTGTTGTTTTATTGTGGAAAGCAGGGACCCTTAGGAGAGATTGTACGGTTAAACTTAAAAAGATTGTCTAGATCTAATGCCAAATCTAATGCCAAAAGGCCAATTTAAAAGTGAGCAGAACCAAGGGATATTAATGATAGTACCTATCTATGGCCTTTGAGAAGGGAATTGGAGCTTTAGGGATCATGTCTATAAGTACACCTCTTTCTGTAAATGAAGGCATCGGCTTTCCTAAGCAGGACTAACCTCTTCTCGCCTTGACGGTGTGAGCCCCTGAAATGGTTCCTATATGTGAGACTTTAGGGACTCACAGGGCGACCATTTTGTTATAGGTTTCATGGGGGCCATAAACTAAATACTTGTTGATACTGGAGCCTCTTGTTCTTTGACTGATTTACCACTAGAAACCTCAGGATTCTTGACAAGGTATTTGATTGGATTGGGAGGTGCTCCAGTCCTAAAGCTATTCTTGTACCTGTATTTTACGTTGGGTGATGCTTGGGATTTGACTTCCTATCGGCATACACAAGTGCAGGAAGGGACCATTCTTGGGCTGGATGTTATGTGGGCAGGCTGGAATGATTGTGGTCTTTGCAACATGTCCTCTGGAGAATTCAGGGGGGGCGGAGACCTGTTAGTACTGAACATGATACACTTACTCCCTTTGTAAAGTATGACTTCAGACACAGTCACTGAAAGGGACACTGACACTGATGCAAACACAGAATGGAAATGGCCTGATACACATGGAGATACACAACTACAAGATTGTTAAAAAATCCTAAGTTTGGGCTCAATTTAGGACAGATTGTGGCATTCTTAAAGACAGTTAGTCCCAATAGAGGCAAAACCCTCCATATACAAGAGACAAAATGGATTTCCACGAGCAATTGAACCTATTGGTAATATCATTGAACAATTGGCAGAAACAAGATATTAAGGCCTTGTTCATCTACAATAACAGTCCAATTTGGCCTGTTGCGTAAAGAGTGCCAACTCATGGAGTTGACAGTTGATTATAGAATTACTGAATCATACACCACCTGCAGTAGCTAATTTAGTAGCTTCAATGCCTGATGTAAGTCACGACTTATGGGTAATGCTCAAGTGTACAGTTGTCCTTGATTTTTCAAATGGATATTTTTCTATCAGGTGGATCCAAAAAGTCAATATAAGCTGGGCTTTCACGTTCAGGGTGCTCAATACACGTTCAATTCGTTACCGCAGGGTCTACACCATAAGTCCAGTGTCTTTCATCCAGGCCGTTAGCGAAGGGTTTTAGACGCATTGTTCGCACCCCCAAAATCTTATCCAGTACGTAACGATTTGCTGTTGCAACGTTACTATGGAGGAACATCTGATTTTGTTAGACGATTGTTAGAGATCTTGGATAAGTCAGGTCTTAAATTGAATACATCTAGGTAAAACTAGCAGTACCTGAAGTTAAATATCTGGGTATAATGATCTCTGCAGGGTCAAGAAGGCCTATCCCTGAAAGAGTCACTAGCTTACTTCCAGATCCAAGCCCCAAAGACGTAAGGATTTGAGACAGTTTCTTCTAGGCTTAGCTAATTTTTCCGTAGAGTTGGGAAAATTTTGAGACAAAGCTAAACCATTTATATGGTTTCTAAGGTGATATATGAGAAAGGTCTCTAGGTGGAATGCAGAGAGTAATGTATTTTTACAATAATAAAGCAAGCATCTTGCCCAAGCACCAGCTTTAATAAGTCCAATCCAAATGAACCATTTGCATTGCAGACATACACATCTGACACATCATATCTACAGTTATTGTTGCAAAAGAGAGGAGGAAATGGAGAACTGTAGGAATATTTTCCAGACTTTTGTCTCAGTAGAGAAAGGTTTTGATGATTGTAAAGGCATTACTAGGTGTTCATTGGTCAGTATTTACTGCGAACACATTGTGGATTTGCTCCTTTGGGTTTTGCAAACACCCCTAACACCTTTGAAATTGTGCTGGAACAATCCTCCTAGTGGTGTTTTCTACACAGAGATTGAGTCGATGGATTACAGATCGACACACAGGACCATAACTGTAGATCACAAATCCAAATACATATTGCCACAGTTAATGCAGATTCAAGGTACTCCCCATGAATGTATGACACAATCAAGTTCATCTGATGTACAGTGGTTCAGAGATTCAGTTCATCCTGGTGATTGATGTTATATATTGATGGTTCCAGTTTTGGAAAATGGAAAATTCCAACACTGGGTTTGCAGTGTGTGTCCTGAAAAGATCAAAGGATTTGGTGAAATTGCCAGGTTGTTCTCTGCTCAAAGAGCAGAATTGGAGGCAGTCATTGCTGCAATTAACATTATGGCGAAAACCCACTTGCCATATACAGTGACAGTTCATAGTTCACACGCTCCCTTTACAGAATATCTGCCTATCTGGATAGAAGAGGTATGATAGATTCGGCGGCAGGCAAACGTTAGCACATGCCTCAGTATTAAATCGTTTAGCCTGTTGGGGAAGAGCAAAATTCGAAGAAGGTGGCCATTTTAAAGTCAAAGCGCTATACTAAATCACATGATGTGCATGTCAATAGGCAATGCAACAGTGGATGAGCTTGCTAGACAGCTGCTTGTAATGGACAGCCATGGGAACCTCCTTTTGGAGATTCAGAAGGCATCAGGCCTGGGAAGATCATTTACAAGAAATGAGTGATAAAGTAATTGCTGCGCCCTGTTAATTGTAATGGAAAATAGGAAGGACTGGAATCTGATGCTGATTGGCTAATTTGAATTTAATTGAGTCTCCTCTGTCCAGTCTGTGCCCTACTGGAGCGAAGGAGATAAGCAGAGGTACCTGCGCATGCCCGCTAGGCACCAGAGGTTCTAGGCGCCGAGTTCTAACATTACCCCCCCTCTCACGAGGGGCCACTGGACCCTTTAAGGTAGGTTTCTCTGGGTTGTCCTAATGAAACTGATTAATCAGTTCTTGAGTATGGACCCAATGATGAGGAACCCAGCATCTTTGTTCAGGACCATAACTTCTCCAGTCAATTAGATACTGTAGAGAATTTTGGGTCCAGCGTGAATCCAAGATTTTATAAACCTCAAATTCCTTTTCTCCCTGGACTTCAATTCGACTTCAGACAATTCGAGTTTAACAATGACACTTGAAAAGAGTTGGTTCTCTTACTTGAAGGAGGCAAGTCAACTTTATAAGTCACCCTGCTAATTTTCTGAAGGTTAGGATATGGACTCAATTTGCCACAAGGGAGAGATTGCGAGTAGAGACTCATATTAATACTCAAGAGACTCAAGATCACCAGGAGAGAAGTCCGGTTCCTTTAAAACTATGTTTGTCTGAAAATTCTTTTTAATGGGAAGAGGCCTTTTTTTAGATTTTGTTGTACCTGGCGCCAGATAGTGGACATATGTTGAAACCAATTTTCCAGGAGAGGGAAGTCGGAAGTAAGACCAGTTAAAGAAGATGCTTTGGGATGAAGACCATAAATGCAGTAGAAAGGAGAAATACCTGTAGAAGAATGAATAGTGTTATTATATGAAAATTCAGCAAAGGGTTAAACCTCAGCCCAGGATTCTTGAGAATCTGACACAAAACAACGGAGGTACTGTTCTAATGATTGGTTGGTTCTCTCTGTCTGCCCATTAGACTGGGAATTGAAGAGGAAGAGAAAGACAGAGATACCCAGCCGAGAACAAAAAGAGCTCTAAAACTGTGCTATAAACTGTTTTCGGGAATCCCATGGAGTTTAAAAATATGCTTAATAAATAAGAGAGACAACTCTTAGGTGGAGGGAAGTTTGTTAAGTGGAACAAGTGAGCCATCTTACTAAAATGATCAACTACCACCCAAATAACTGTTGACCCCAGAGGGACAGGCAGGTCGAATATAAAATCCATGGAGATCTGGGACCATGGGGTGGTGGGAGAGGTTCTGTCACGGTTTCAGAATAGGAAGGTGAATCAAAAAAATTACCAGACAATGCATTTGCCTTAATATTCTTATATGCTGGTCTGTATGTGATTCTAAAGTAGAACCTGGAAAAGAAAAGAGCCCAACGGGCCTGTCTAGAGTTTAAAGGGCATGTCCACCCTTATACAACATTTTTGCCATATGCTAGTATGCCTTCTTAAAATTATTTTTTAGCGATTGGGGCTGGGGGAAGGAACCCTAATATATGGCAAAGGGGTTTTATGGTAGGGGGAGGGATCACAAAATGGGAGGGAGAGGGAGGGGGAGTGAGGGGGAGAAGGGCTGCAGTACGCATGCCAAACTTCTCCAGGATGCCAGAAAGGAGGCAGAGTCCTATATGGACTCTGCTATCCTCCTGGTGGGCAGTTTTTGGGAATTTGGGGGGGGGACTACAGGAGAACCATATGGAGCTGGGATGTGAGGTAAGGATTTTATTACACTACATGGTGGGGCCATTAGTGGGGGGGATTATAGTTTTGGGGGTGGACATACCCTTTAACCTCTTGGCACTTTCAATATATTCGAGGGTCTTGTGGTCAGTATACCAGTATACACCGTGACAGGATGAAGTGCCCCCTCTAGCCAATGTCTCCAATCCTCAAAAGCCATTTTAATAGCCAGGAGTTCCCTGTTACCAATGTCATAGTTGGCCTCTGCTGGGGAAAATTTCTTGGACAGATAGGGACATGGATGTAGCTGTTCGGGATTACCTTAGAATTGAGATAAGACAGCCCCTACACCTATCTTTGAGGCATCCACCTCCACTATAAAGGGCAAGTTAACATCTGGATGCTTCAAAACAGGTGTGTCACAAAAAGCCTCTTTTAACTTAACAAATGATGCTTGAGCCTGTTGAGACCAAGTTGGTCAAGGGGGCCACTAAGGTGGAAATTTTTTTAATAAACATCCTATAAAAGTTGGCGAATCCCAAAAATCTGTTCAGGGTTTTAAGGCTGGTGGGAACCTCCCAATCATGCACTGCAGAAATATTTTTGGGATCTGTAAGAAAGGGTTAATATCTTTTTAGTTACTTAAGTCCAGCTACAAAGGAATGTGATGTTTATATATTGTCGCTCCCCTGGGTCCAGCCAGAATTACCAAGGCTAGACACCATACAATGACCATACTCTCAAGGCCTTGATGAAAGACAGCTGTGCAACAGGCATTGTAATGTGAGGCTAATTGAGTCCAAGGGGGGTGCTACCCTGCACATGCGTGCTGTGCTTTGATATGAGGAGATTTCCCCTTAATTGGGTGAAAGTTCATCTTTAACTGCGCCCACTAGGCGTGAGATGGTATGGTAATGGGCCTGTGATGCGGTTTTCTGGTTTGAACTGGTTTCTTGGACCTAGGAGGGGACAGAATAGTCATTTAAAGGTAAGGGTAGTGTCCACGTGACACATGGTGAGGGTCTGCAGAGTATATTAAGAGGTGCAGATTTGGAAACAAAAGAAGACGAGAGGAAGGAGGACAAGAAAAGTACCAAGATCAACCTTAATGCTAAACTTCATATTACTCTCTCCAGGCTTGATGGACTAAGATACTATATGTAAGCCAAAACTATATTTTTATATCTTTATATATGTGTGAAGGAAAGCCTCAATAAACTGTTTGTGATATAATAGAAGAAGAGCTGCAGCTTCTTTTATTGAAAGGTGATTATCACCCCCGATTAATCAAGAGAAGATTAATCAATTAATTACACAATTAATTACAGGATCCATAGTGAGACCTTTATCTGAAATGATGAAACCAAGAAAAGGAATCTGTTGGAGTTCAAAGGACCATTTTTCCAACTTGGCAAACAGATGGTTTTCTCTAAGTTTTTCAAGGACCTCTTTCACATGAAGGCGATGTTGTTCTAAAGAGCAGGAAAGATTAGAATATCATCAAGAGATACAAAGACAAATTTACCCAAGAAATCAAGAAGCACATCATTGATGAAATCCTGGAAGACTGCTGGGGCGTTACATCGGCCAAAGGGCATAACAAGGTATACAAAATGGCCATCCTTGGTGTAAAAGGCAGTTTTCCAATCATCCCCTTGTCAAATTCTGATCAAATTGTATGCTCCTCTTAAGTCTAACTTAGAGAAAACACAGACTCCAATGATTTGGGAGAACAAATCGTCAATCAGGGGCAGAGGATACCTATTCTTGATGGTTATCTTATTCAAGGCACGGAAGTCAATACATGGCTTTAGAATCCCATCCTTCTTTTCTACAAAGAAGAACCCAGCCACCGCAGGCGAGGTGGAAAGCTGAATAAACCCCTTGTCTAGATTTTCTTTAATATAATCTCACATAGCAAGAGTCTCAGGACCAGTAAGATTATATAAATGCCCTCAAGGAGGCATAGTACATGGTAACAGATGTATGGGACAATCATATGACCATATGACCGGTTTATCAGCCACCTGCAGGAAAAAAATATCAACATAATCATGGTAACAAGTTGGCAGTGTTTTAAGATTAACCCCCCCAACTTGATAATTTGGCCAGTAGGACAATCTATGACTGGATTGTTGTTGTTTTTTTAAACCAGGATAAGCCTAGGATGACTGGGTTAGAAGGAATGTCTAGAAGGAAGAAAGTTAACGTCTCAGGATAGCTGGATTCTACCTGGATAATGAGCTCTGGGGTGATACATACAGAACTGCTGGAAAGTAGGGGAGTATCATTCATGGCAAGAACTTGAATAGGAGTAAATAGAGGCTTTAAAGGAACACCCATGAATATGGCTAGGGTACATTCCATAACTTTCCAGCCACTCCACTATCCAAAAATTCATGAGAATGGAAAACATTAGACCCCCAAGAAATTTTAACAGGTAACAGAATTTTATGGGGGTGGATATTGGGAGGAATTATCTGATTGCCTAGGTAGCCCCCCATCTAACCCACTCAGGTGCTGAAGTTTTCTGGCTTCCTAGAGCACTTCTTTGGACACACTTTATCAAAGTGACCCATCGTGCCACAATAAAGACATAGTCCTTCTTGATGCCTTCTGTTCTTTTCTGCCAGAGAAATCTTGGACATACCCAATTGCATGGGTTCCTCTGGGGAAGGTGGAGAGAGAACAGAAGGGGTCAGTGATGACCTAAAAGACCCTGGAGTAACCATTAATTTCTCTTAACAACGCTCCCTGAATCTAAGGTCAATTTTGATGGCCATAGATTTATCAAGGGAGTCAGTAGGTGGATAGTTCAAGAGAGCATCTTTAATGGACTTTGAGAGGCCAAAGACAAACTGATTATTTAAAGCTGGATCATTCCAGCGGGTACCCCCCTGCCCAGCGCCGAAACTCAGTCGCATACTCCTCGGCAGAACTTTTGTCCTGAGGAAGGATCCTAATCTTGGCCTCTGCAGTGGCAATATGATAAGGATCTGAGTAGAGAAGGGCCACGGCATTGAAAAAGGCGGTCACAGATACCCAAGGATGGACTATCATCTGGAAGACCAAATGCCAAAGTCTGCAGGTTCCCATGAAGGAGGGATATCACCAGGGCAACTTTCTGAGATTCAGAACCAGTCGAGGTGGGACGCAGCCAGAAATATAACTTACAAGAGTTTATACAGTTATTAAACTTGCTACGTTCTCCATTAAACTTCTCATGCAGTGGGGCCTTGGGTTCGAAAACAGGAAGTGGAGCAACTGGAGGAGACCTATTTTCTTGGGCCGCTACCCTTTGGGCTAGTTGGTTAACAGCCCCAGTTAAGAGCCATAGTTGTTATTGGATATCTTCCATGGCCTGTTATAATGTGATGCCTGGAGTCCCCAAGTATACCTTCAGCGACTATACCCCAATCTAAAGCCACTGTCTTCACCTATAGATAAGCCCCCGATCATTAGGAGACTTGTCGCACCTCGCTGTACACGGTTACTCCCAGGACTTAGAGCGCAAGGTATAGATGCTGAGACCGGGTATACTCAAGAAAACCGGAACACCATTGGAGCCACACAGGAGCTGGAAGACAAGAAGAGAACAAAAATACAAGTAAAACAATGATAATAAGAAAAGACTAAGAGCAAGACTTGGCTACAAGAACAAGACTTGGCTACTAGAACTAGATTTGGCTACTAGAACCAATAGCAGGGACCTCTAGCTTGGATAAACCAAAACTATAACAGGCAAGGATAGAGTGATTGGAACAGGCTTGAATAATTAAGAGGGACAAATGGAAAATAAGAAGGACTGGAATCTGATTGGCTAATTTGAATTTAATTGAGTCTCCTCCATCCAGTCTGTACCCTACTGGAGCAGAGGAGATAAGCAGAGGTGCCTGCGTGCGTCCGCGAGACACCAGAAGAAAGCTGTCATGATGCGGATTCACGGACGGGTGCGCACGAAGACGGGAGCCGAATAATGACGTCACCCACTAAGGACGTCACGGCTACCTCCAGAGGATCCCAAAGGCAGTGTTCAGCGAGGTAGCGTGAGGCAGGTAAGCGCCGAGTTCTAACATGAGGATTCTGGGTCTAATGTCCATGTCCATTGCTATGGTAAAATAAAGTGTCTACTTTATAATGGTTCTCATTAAACCTGAGTACATAAAAAGATTTTGTCTTTGTGCTGCAACATTCATAAACAAACTTAGGGTGGCTGGTCAACAAGAGGAGTACCTTTTAATATATTGCAGTTAGTAAAAAAGCATTACAAAATATGCTTGTGAAGGTTCTCATTTATCCAGGTCATGGTATATCTGTGAAATACATAAATGAACATAACATAACTTAAAGGGCATGTCCACCCCTAAAACTATAATCCCCCCCACTACTGGCCCAATTGTGTAGTGTAGTTTAATCCTTACCTTACATCCCAGCTCCATCTGGTTCTTCTGCTATCCCCCCCTAAAGTCCAAAAAACCGCCCACCAGGAGTACTGCAGAGTCCATATAGGACTCTGCCTCCTGTCTCTCCTCCGGGGGAGAATTTTGTCCTGCGCAAAAGAGCCCTCCCCCCCCTCCCTCTCCCTCCCTCTCCCTCCCTCTCCTTCCTGATTAGGATTCCCTCCCCTAGTGTAAAAACCTTTTGCTATAATAATCCCCCTGTCCCCCCAGCCCCAACCGCTTTATTTTTTTTTATCAGAAAATGAAAAACATTACTTACCTTCCCTCTTTCCTCTGCTGCACTGAACTCCCGGCAGCCGCGTCCATGATTGGCTGCCGCTCAGCCAATCACAGACGCCACTGCCGGTCCCGCCCCTCTGCTTGCATTTTATGACAGAGGGCCTGGCAGCACGGCAGAGGAAAGAGGGAAGGTAAGTAATGTTTTGGGTATTTTCTGATAAAAAGAAATATAGCGGTTGGGGCTGGGGGGACAGGGGCATTATTATGTAAAAAATTTTTTAGAAGGGTGGACATACCCTTTAATAAAGACAACACATATTAGATCAACTGGACTTAAAGTTTAACTCTTGAAGACGTTTTGCTAGTCATCCGACTAGCAAAACTCTTCCTCTTCATGAAGTCCCCCAGGGTCTTAATGCTCTGCAGTTCAATAATATTAAGTCAGTGAAAAAGAGGGGACAATCTATTATACTCTTTCAGGGCCTTCACAACTTCTTTTTCAACTTTGGGTTCATAACTGTTAGGTAGAGATGGGATATAGGTCCGACTTGAAACCCCCCGGTTCTGAAATCTGAACGTTCTGTCCAAAACCGGGTGGATTGTTCGGATTTTGGGACTTGGGAACGTATTTTCAAGGATTACCGAATGTACAAGTTTATTTTCAAGGGTTACAGAAAATAACTTTGAACATTCGGTAATCCTCAAAAATACGTTATTTTTTCCCGAGTTTTTCCCGAGATCCATAAATCTGAAAACAAAGAAACTTCAGAGTTTTGAGTTTTCTGACATCTCTACTGTCAGGTACATCTCTCCCTGGAACAGCTTACACTATAAGTCCAATCTCTTTATTGGTCTTTGTGACTTTTGATACCTTTGTATAGGCAGCATGGCCAACCACATAAGGGAAAGGAGGAGGAGTATGTATGTATGTATGTTAAACAGGAATTGAAGCCAAATCTAAAAGATGGTATAGATGGGGGTATAAACAATATGGCAGAAACAATATGGGTAGAGCTGTGTACAGAAAGCAAGACGGTGGGTAAATTCATTGTTGGGGCATGTTATAAGCCACCAAATGCCAGGGAGGAGGTGGAAATTAATCTCCATATGCAGTTGGCGAAGGCTGCTGGTATGGGGCATGTTTTGGTTATGGGGCATAGATTGGAGTAGGGGAACTGCCAGCACCTCAAAAGGCATAAAATTCTTAAATTTCCTATATGAGCATTTTCTTTCACAGATGGTAGAAGTTCCTGCTAGACAGAATGCGTTGTTGGATCTGGTGATATCTAATAGCCCTGAGCTAATTTTGGAGATGAAGGTAATGGGAAGCTTAGGGAATAGTGATCATTATATACTGTCATTTAATATAGGTTGCAAAAAATTAAGTGCACTGGGTTAACAAAACCTTTTTCACTATAGAGAATCCTAATCCTTACAGCAGGGATTGTAATAATATGCAGGGGAGAAATGAGGAGTATGCACATTGGCTGATGGGGGATATGGTACGGAAACAATCAATAAAGCCCCAGGACATGATAGATTGCATCCCCGGATGTTAAAAGAGCTTAGTTAGATTCAGGCACAGCAGTGGATGTAGTATACTTAGATTTTGCGAAAGCTTTTGATACTGTGCCACATAGGCGACTAATGTATAAACTGAGGACTGTTGGCCTAGAAGAAAACATTTGTTCATGGATAGAGAATTGGTTATTCGCTCGCAGAGAGTGGTGGTAAATGGAGCTACATCTCTGTGGGCTAAAGTTCTAAAGTTCTGTACTGGGGCCACTTCTTTTTAATCTGTTTATAAATGACTTAGAAGGGGGTATTGAGAGCAAGGTCTCTGTGTTTGCTGACACTCTGTGGTTTCTGACACTAAACTATGCAGAGCATTTAAAACCTAGATAGATTATCAAAATGGGCAGCAGAATGGCAGATGAGATTCAATGTTAATCAATGAAGGTGATGCATTTGGGATTTAATAATCCCTGTGCCACCTACACCATAAATAACTCTGTGCTAAGTAAATCCGTAATGGAAAAAGATTTGGGAGTTCTGGTAGAAAACAGACTTAGCTATAGCAAAAATGCCAGACAGCCACGGCTAGAGCTAGCGAGATATTATCTTGTATAAAGAGAGGAATAGATTCCAGAGAGAAAAATATTATTCTCCCTCTTTACAAGGCACTGGTAAGGCCTCATTTGGAATATGTGGTGCAGTTTTGAAATCCCATATACAAAAGGCACATCTTGGAAATAGAAGCAGTTCATAGAAGGGCAATTAAAATAATAAAGGGAATGGAGGGGCTTGACTATGCAGGCAGATTAGACAAGTTAGGGCTGTTTACATTGGAGAAGCGACGTTTGCGTGGGGATATGATAACCTTATACAAATATATTAATAGGCCATACAATGAACTCTCTGGTGCATTGTTCACAAATAGGTCATATCAGAGGACTTGTGGACATCCTTAAAGGTCGGAAGAAAAGATTAAAGGTTGGAAGAAAAGAAGTTTCATCCTCAGGTTAGGAAAGGTTTATTTACAGTGAGAATGGTGAAACTGTGGAACTGTCTTCCAGCAGATATGGTAATGGCAAGTTCATTGAATAGCTTTAAAAATGGCCTGGATAAGTTTCTAAAACTAAAAAATATTGAGAACTATTGGTATTGATACATTTACTGTAGATCTGGTTGATCCATGGATACTTTCAATTACCGTTTGGAGTCAAGAAGGAATCCCCCCCCCCTTTTTAGCTGTTTTTTGTTGTTGTTGTTTTTTGTCTTCCTCTGGATCAACTATTAGGAAGGATAAAAAAAAGTGAATAGGTTGGACTTGATGGATGTTTGTCTTTATTCAACCTTAATTAATATGTTACTATGATACAATGGGTAACTATAAGTATGTGTTTCAAGTGACAAAAGGTCTAGAAATGCCCTTGATAGTGCTCCGTTATAAATATGCCCCATAGTCTAAACTACTAATTGGGATTATTTTTTTTATCTATGTACGTATATCTTTATTTATATAGCACCTCTGGTGACACAGCGTTGTACAATACTATAATACAAAAAGCCATTCAAAGGGGCATAAATACATAAATGAGTATGTGCATTGTTAAAGTATACAAGTGATCAAACTATGCAACATAAGGAAAGAGGTCCCTGCCTCAGAGCTTACAATCTTATTAGGTAGGTGGGTAACATGAGATACTTAGGGAAGGGTAGAAGTGCCATAGTGAGAACTTGTGAAGTGTCAATATAAAACAATTGCATACTGTGCTAGTGCTCTTAGAGGTAAGATGTGACATTATTTTTTAACCTATTTATTTAAGTTTCTAGATGAAAAGAAAGGGAAATACAATTCCAGAGGATTGATGCTACAAGAGAAAAGTTTTAAGGCAGGAAGAAGTCGAGAGAGTGGGTGGTCTGTATGGAGATGGATCTGTGATGAGTGGAGGTTACAGGCAAAGACATATTATATACATGTCATATGCTTATTGGGACTTTCCAGGGTAAATAATTGCCAACAGTTTCTTGTACAAGTCATTCTAAATTGAAAAAGCCAGTCAGATGTCTAGCGAAAAGTCTTTAAAAACTAAAAAAATCATATGTTCTACAACATCATTTAGAACATATATAACACCAATAAAGGTTGGTGTGAAAGGGAGCACACATAGCACCCATAGCTGCACCTCATCTTTTTAATCTATTGTAAAAAAAAAAAAAAAATTGTTGTGATTTAATGTAAAAATAAGCAAAGAAATTATAAACTCCCCTTTGATATCTTACAACTAACCATATATCTTTAAAAAAATATTAATATGCTTCTATTTCTATATTGTGATCATTATTTAAATAGAGTGAATAAACTAAAAAATGAACATATTTGACTGGACAAATGTCAAAAAGAATAAAGGTACATACCCTCTTATTCAAGTTACAGTATTAAACGATTTCTACTTTTAACTCAAGGCATCCTGTTCCTGGATTGTTTATTGTACTGTTTAAACTGAGTTCTAAAAATAATAACAATACACTATTTTACAAATGGACATGTGCCCTTATCTCTAACCTAAGTAAAATATTTTGGTTTGGTGTTTATATTATTTTTATATAACTTGGTTGTATTTTTATTACAACATTGTCTGTAATTATAACAATTTTGAAAATATTTCTGCCTGCACTAAATCAAACCTCAGGTGTTTCCCCTTGATAGACACACTAGTAAATTCTACTATTTATATCTGTAGAATTAATTCACCATGGTCTGGATAAATAAACCTTTACAAAAATTGAAGTTACTAAAATTTTAAAGGACACGCAATAACCTAAATATTTTATGAAATAATATCATTGTATATTTAAATGTTCAAGAGTAGAATAATTGTCCTAATCATCTCTGAGATCAATCAAATGACATCTAAACTGTAAGAAGTTGTTGAGAAAAATGTCTGGCATTTTAAAATACTAAAAGATATAAATTTATTAAAATTTTTGTGTATTATCCACCTTAAGGGGCCATACACAAAATAATACAGATCATATAATACTGGCATTGTACTGTCAGTATTGGTCTGCTAAAATTTTCTAGCATATTCTAGGACCAATCGTCTGGCAATATGAATAACATTCAACAGTCATACAATATAAGGATATTCGAATGTAGAACAATTGGAATTATTGTATGCATGCTCTCCCCAGAGTTTTTATAGCCGCGTGGTGAAAAAGTAGCCAGATGGGACGGGACAGGTAAAGAATAAAAAGAATAGATAAGAAACTCATTAGTATATATTAGACTGTATATATCAATAAGAATTGCAAACAAAAGTGACCCCAAAATTTTAGGTAAATCAAATGGCAATTTTTAAATCACCCATAGTCATAAGATTATAGCTGTCCCTTTTACTGAATATTTTTGCTTAAAACAGGTTCATTTCTGAACAGAAATGTGTGCAGTAGAGCATTTTTTTTAATGTACCGGCCTGATCTGAGCCATTAAAATAACGTACCGCAATGCATGCTTCTGTCCGGAAATGAGCAAAAACAATTATTAATTGCATCTTTTGATATTTTGCTGTGGTTTTAGGGACCTAGTCCACGCTTCTCCATCTCTATTGACAATATGGTCATTAATCCAGTTGAATCTGCACTCAGGTCGCTAGGACCTGTCGTTTTCTCCTTCGCAATATTGCCAAGATCCGCCCTTTTCTCTCTCCACTACTAAAATACTCATCCATGCACTTATAATCTCCCGACTTGACTACTGTAACGTTCTACTACTTGGACTCCCAGGCCTCTGCTCTCTCTCATCTCTCTCCTCTCCAGTCTCACAATCTTAAACTCAGCAGCTCGGATCATCTCACTCTCCTCCAAAAACCCGCAACTCCGAAACCTCAGTTCATAGGGTGGCTTCCCATCAAACAAAGAATCATATTCAATACCCTACTTTTAAAGGATAACTGTATTGCCTCAATGCATTTTTTTTAAAAAACTGATTTCAAAAGAGTAAAGGTATGCAGCCCTCCCCAAACATTTTTTTCCTGATTTTGACCCTCTCTCTGCCTTCTATTAGCCTTCAATTAGCCATGCTGTGAAGGGGGCGTAACAATTCTATCTGCCTGTAACTGTCACTCAAAACTAGCATGTGAAAAAACTCTCCTCCGCCCACCCTCGATCAGTTTGATTATGTAGGCTGTATCCTAGCAACACAACAGTTCAACAGTTTGTTTAACTTGCAGAGGAGGAGGAGAGAGGTTGTAACAGACATTCCCACTAGCCATTGACAAGTGATATGTTAATCAGGGCCCTGGGCCCTCTAGGAGGTGGGCTTTTAGCACTCCTCTTTGCTGTGTGATATTTAAGGGAGGGCAGCACAGTTGTAAATGAGAGTAAGCGATTTCAGCTGCTGGAAGTGGGGACATGTAATGGGGGTGATGTTATTTTTTTGATATTGTTGTCCTTTAACCTTTAAATCCCTTCGCTCTACTGCACCTCCCCTACTTATCTTCTCTCTTGGTCCCTTATGTCCCAGACCGTGCCCTTCGCTCCTCGCAAGGAAATCATCTCCACAGACCCCCAACTAACACTGCTGCCTCCCGCCTTAAACCATTCTCTCTTGTTGCTCCCTACCTTTGGAACTCTCTCGCTTCGCCTGGTGACATCCATTAATACTTTTAAATCTAGACTGTTATCCTACCTTACTGAGCATCAGCAGAACAAATGATTGTTAGCCCACTTTCACAAATTTTTTTTTTTTTTTACAAAGATCCCCAAGATCCCAGAGTGGTTATGACAGAGAAGATGATGGCAGCCATTGCTAATGTTATTCCCAAGGGACTTCCATAGGAGAAAAAACACAGACACAGAGATCCTTACTTGGGTTGGACCAGTGATCTTCTGGGCATTTAAGACAAATTTCTGCATCTTAAAATAAGAGACAGAAAATGTAAAAGTTACTAAGTTCATATAGTATTGAAATGCACCGATATGATTGAAAAGCCTAATTAAATTCATTGATTGACACTATCTGTATTCCCAAATAAAGAAAACTAACATTTACTTAATTATTGGTTGAAAGCCTGGTTGAGCTGGTCTATCAGAAATTTCCATAAATATAATTGTTAAAAGGGAACTAAAGAACCAAACTACCCCCTGCCCTTTACATGTATGTTATGTACTTTCCCCTTAGCATCCTTTCAATTGGTGATGTGATTGGTTACTGCTTACTAATGGCTGGAGTAGCAGATATCACTATCAATTTACATACATTAAGAACAATCAAGGATATAAAAATCAAATTATATATTAGTCAGTGAATAGTTAAAGTCATTGTCACATTTATTACCCCTAGAAAACAAAATGGAAAGATGAATTGTAAGTAATTCCTGTACTGTCAGATTGTCTGGCAAACTGGGACTGGAATATAATCTTATAATCAGAGACTGGTAAATTTAGGGAGGAATCCCTGTTTGGGCATTTGGGTTAAGAAAAGCTTGTGATAGGCAATCCTTAAGAATTTTTTTCTTTTTTTAACTAGGTTAAGAATTTGGGGTGTTTTAACTTCCAATGGTAACGTGTGGTAATGATGATCACCAGGGTTAAAAACTTTGGATTAGCTTGGGTTCTACACTGACTTTGTGGGGCCAGCATTAACCTGATCCAATACATATTTAATTAAAGTAGAACTAAACTTAACTTTTTTTAATCCTAACATGAAAGCTTTTCTCCCCAGAACACCTATACATTTTAAGACTCTTCTATAGTAAGTTGTATTTATGTACATGTGAGAAATATATTCTGCAACTCAGAAGGTTTTCAGGTTGTTGCCACTTGCCAGTACAACTTACAGCCCATGTACACTTCTAAGAGCCTTGTGAGCATGCTCACCTATTGGTCATGCCCCCTGACCCCAGTATTCACTTTCTCTATGCAAAGAGTATTTTTTATAAGGTTGTCTCTACACCAATATGAATGCTTATGATTAGACTTTAAAATATGTTTGTTACTCTGAAATTTATTTTCCAGAGTGAATTGCATACAGCCTTCCACTGACAAAACTGTCATCTGATTTTTTGGATTTTTTTTATTCTAGTCTTAGCAAAAGAGAAGTTAATAAATGTACCTGTTATCTTTGCAAATGCTGTGGTGGCTCAGCAGTATAAAGTGCTCATTTTAGAAACGCACATGAGGTAACAGGTTCAAATCCACAGACTTACTTAGTGTAGTAGTGTAGGGCACCCTTCCCACCCCTAACATCCATTCCTTTGGTAAAAAAAAGCAGAGAACTCAATTTACTTGCTTTGTTCCCCTGGGTGCTATGTTTCCGGCACTGTGTCTGTGATTGGTGCCTCTCAGGCTAGGGTGCCCTACATGTGTATATATATAATTATATATATATATATAATATATATTATATATATATATGTTCAAAGGGTAAGAGGTAGGTGCACACAAGGGGTCTTAATCAATATAAATTTTAATAGTGCAAAACAGGGCAACTTTCGGTCCACGTCTAGGACCTTTATCAAGCCAAGGGTTGGCTTGATAAAGGTCCTAGACGTGGACCGAAACGTTGCCTTGTTTTTGCACATTTAAAATTTATATTGATAAAGACCCCTTGTGTGCACCTACCTCTTTACCCTTTGAACTGTCTATTGAATTTTTGGGTAGCCACCAGGGCGTGGTAGGGTTGGAGTGGAGTGTGCCCTGATTTACGTTTCAGTATATATATATATAATATATATATATATATATATTTCATACAACATACGTCCGCACTCCTGCTTATCCTGTTAATTTTTCTGCCCGGGTGCTCTCCGTGTAGTAAGTATATAAGATTGCTGAGGCACTCCGCTGGACTTTTAAAACAACTTTAATTCATGTAATCCACAAACTCGACGCGTTTCAGCCGTAGCACGCGGCCGTCATCAGGATACTCCATTTTGTGAACATAATTCCTTAAATAGATAGTGCCCCCCCCCTATCCCTCCCCACCCCACCCCTAAAACGTCACCCATACGTGGACATTTAATTATTGCAAACATGTAGATAGCATAAAAAGATCTAATAATACAAATGATACTCCAAAATTTGAGTAGCTACAAAGATCAAAAGGCACTAATTGATACAAGGATATAGGGATACAAATGCAACTAGATAATCACAAGATCAATACTTCGTCAGACGTAACCTAATGGAGCATAGAGTCCGATACCCCTAGGACTAGACTACGATTCACCAATACATTAGGTGCAGGCAAGCAGCCCCAGTATTCATACAGGGGGGAAAGAGAAGAATCGGCACACTCGTCAATGCATCAAATATTAAATTTAAATATATATTAACCCAGTCACCCGTCGGATGTCTCAAGAGGAGCCAGGGCGCTCCACTCGCGCATAGGTGGGACCTAGTCTTTCTCGGAGGTGGTAGTTGTTTTACCAATTAATATAAGCCGCATGGGCATGTTTAATATATATAACGAATGTGCTGAGACAATTAAATCGTCCCTTGATTTTAATGCGACGTCCATTATGGGGATGGGGGAAATCTATCCCTGTGAGAATGTGTCTGCATGCCTGACACCCACTACATTTATAGCAGCCCCATTTATTGTGGGTGTCCAGGAGGGATACCCCACTTACTTTGGGGTCCCCAGGTCTGTTTCGACAAGAAGGTTTCTCAGATTCCTACCTCGTCTGTAGGCAATCATAGGGCTGCTATTAGAGCATATAAGGCTCTCATCACTAGATATAATATCCCAATTTTTATGGATGACATTACATACATTTTTGCTGAATGGGGAATATTGTAACGAACAAGGGATACGTTCCTTTTTAGGCAAATCAGTTTTCCTAGTGCTGTTATTAGAAGTGCTTATCAGGGGCCTATTGCGAGCCTTTTTAAGTTGATAAGCAACCATTTTGGGATCATAACCCCGACTTAGAAACTTATTCGTCATCTCCTTAAGTTGGATCTCAGCTATTTTTGGTTTGGAATTGATATCTAACACTCGTATAAATTGTGAGAAGACCACTCCTTTCTTGGAGCTAGATGGGTGACAGCTCTTAGCTGACAAGATGGTATTTCTGTCTGTGGGCTTACGGAATAGGCTGGTTTCAAATTTATTGTTCTCTATGCTAATTCTAAGATCCAAAAAATCAATTTGTTCTTTGTTACATTCCATTGTAAATTTTATGGAGGTATCTAGTTCATTCAGTTCCCTGATACACTCTTTGCATTCTTCCATAGTCCCTCTCCACACAATAAAACAGTCATCAATATATCTACGATATATAATAAGTTTATCTCCATATCTTGGGAAGATATATGTCTCCTCGAACTGTTCCATAAACAAATTGGCGAACGAGGGACCTACATTGGTTCCCATAGCTGTCCCAGAGGTCTGAAGGTAAAACTGAGCTTCAAACTTAAAGTAGTTATCGCCCAACACACAAGTAAGCAGCTCCAATATAAATTCTACAGGGGGTCCCTGATGTGGTGTCCGACTAAGGGCTCTCCTACAAACCTCTACCCCATCCATTTGGGGGATTACTGTGTACAGACTACTGACATCACATGTCAGTAGTACACAATTCGACAGGTTACCCTCATATTCCTTCAGGATCTGGATAAGATGTCTACTATCCTTGAGGTAAGATTTCATATTTTATGAAAAAGGCTGAAGAAAGGAATCCACAAAGATGGATAGTGGACTCAATATAGATCCCCTCGATGCCACTATAGGACGACCCGGAGGGTGGGTGATAGACTTGTGTATCTTGGGTACACTATATATTAACGGACGTCTGGGATCCTTACACCGGAGGAATCCTGCAGTGTCCTCTGTTATCCAATGTGCTGTGAGGGCTTGGTCAATGAGTCCATCAACTTTCTTCTTAAGTATGAGGGTAGGATCACCTGGAAGTTTCCTATAGACCTCAGTATCAGATAATTGGGTGGCTAGTTCGGAGCAATAGTACTTCCGATCCAACACCACCACTGCTCCCCCCTTGTCGGCTGGGCGAATAACTATCTCAGGATCTTCACTGAGAGTTTTTAGGGCTTGTTGCTCACCTTCAGTTAGATTAGACCATTTTTTGATTCTGCGCGTATTTCTAGCGACATTAGTGAGTTCTTTATTCACTTTGTGATTGAAAACTTTGATGGCCGAAGGTGGATTCACTGGCTCATAATAGCTTTTAGGTCTAAATCTATTATACTCCTTTGGGGTGGAGTTCCCAAATTGTTCCTTCAACTTTAAAGTCCGAGTAAATTTATATAAATCAACTTCATCCTGAAAATTATTGTGTAGAGGGGTAGGGACGAAGGTAAGGCCCCTATTTAATAATTTGTGCTCGTTCTGAGACAAAGTTCTTTTGCTAATGTTCACTACTACATTCTCCTTGGGGGTTTCACTCGTGGGGGCTTGCCATGTATTCCTGAAGCCCCCTCGTCTGGTGTGTTCCCTCCTCCTTTTGCTCTTCCTCCAGATCTTGTCGTCATGCCTAAAAAATGATTCCCTGCCTTAATGCTAGGGAGGTCTTTTTTTGATAAATTCTCCCCTTCACTATCAGTTTGGGGGGAGTCTTCAGAGCTGTCGACCGTACGTGGGCTACGTCTATAACGCCTGGATTTATTATAATAGTTGCTCCTCTGTTCACCAAATAACCAACCGTAGATCTTTCGATTTTGGTAGTCTTGTTCAACTTGAACAGTCTTTCTTTTCTTAAATGTGATTAACACCTCTTTATATTTAGCAACTTGTTGGCTTAGTTTCGTCAGCCATTTGCATTCAGTGTCTGTTTATAGCGCCATCAGATGTTGTTTTTCTAATTCATTAATCTTCATTTTGGTACTTTCCAACTCTTTAGTGACCTGCTCAATGACTAATAACATTAAGTCGAAAGAACAATGATTCAGGATACTGCACCATCGAGAACAAAAATCTTTATCGTAACGTCCGATAGTAGGGACATTTCGAACCCTGAATCCCCTTGGGATTTTTCGATTCCGGTGATAGTTAGACAGGAAAACCCCATGTAATTGTAAATCACACTCCTTTTTCTTGAGACGCAACAATTGGAAGAAGATATCTCTATTAAGTGGATCCGTGGATGATGCTAACGTTGTGTCCGCAAACAGGATCCGTTGTACATCTTCCTGGGTGAAGTATAAATCTCCCTCCGTGTCGATAGTTACAAAAGGCTTGCAATAGGCCCCTGATAAGCACTTCTAATAACAGCACTAGGAAAACTGATTTGCCTAAAAAGGAACGTATCCCTTGTTCGTTACAATATTCCCCATTCAGCAAAAATGTATGTAATGTCATCCATAAAAATTGGGATATTATATCTAGTGATGAGAGCCTTATATGCTCTAATAGCAGCCCTATGATTGCCTACAGACGAGGTAGGAATCTGAGAAACCTTCTTGTCGAAACAGACCTGGGGACCCCAAGAAGTTGGGATATCCCCTCCTGGCTACCCCACAATAAATGGGGCTGCTATAAATGTAGTGGGTGTCAGGCATGCAGACACATTCTCACAGGGATAGATTTCCCCCATCCCCATAATGGACGTCGCATTAAAATCAAGGGACGATTTAATTGTCTCAGCACATTCGTTATATATATTATAACATGCCCATGCGGCTTATATTACGTTGGTAAAACAACTACCACCCTCCGAGAAAGACTAGCCAATCATCGCCAGGCATTAAGGCAAACCACCTTAGAGGTGGTTAAAAAAACTAGCCACTTTGGCGAACAATCGGTTGCTAGACACTATAGGGAGATGGGCCATCCCCTAGCAAGCTTCAGATGGATGGCTATCGACTCTGAGCCAACCAGAGAGGGCATTGATCGGGGTCGGGCTTTATTAAGAAGAGAAGCCAGGTGGATTAGAACTTTGGACACCCTAGTCCCTAGAGGCCTTAATGAGCAATTGGCCTTATCCTGCTTCCTATAATTTTATTATTTGGGGATTGTCCCCGCCCGCCCCCGCGTGTAGACCCGTCTAGCAGATTTCTGCATATACTCGGGTCCCACCTATGCCGCGAGTGGAGCGCCCTGGCTCCTCTCTTGAGACATCCGACGGGTGACTGGGTTAATATATATTTAAATATATATTTGATGCATTGACGAGTGTGCCGATTCTTCTCTTTCCCCTTCCTTGTATGAATACTGGGGCTGCTTGCCTGCACCTAATGTTATTGGTGAATCGTAGTCTAGTCCTTAGGGGTATCGGACTCTATGCTCCATTAGGTTACGCTCTGACGAAGTATTGATCTTGTGATTATCTAGTTGCATCTTTGTATCCCTATATCCTTGTATCCTATTTAGTGCCTTTTGATCTTTGTAGCTACTCATAATTCTTGGAGTATCATTTTTATTATTATGTATCTTTTTATGCTATCTACATGTTTGCAATATTTAAATGTCCACGTATGGGAGACGTTTTAGGGGTGGGGTGGGGGAGGGATAGGGGGAGGGCACTTATCTATTTAAGGAATTATGTTCACAAAATGGAGTATCCTGATGACGGCCGCGTGCTACGGCTGAGTTTGTGTATTACTATGAATTAAAGTTTGTTTTAAAAGTCCAGCGGAGTGCCTCAGCAATCCTTATATATATATATATATATATATATATATGGGGAAATACCATTTAAATCTGTGACACACATCAAACTAATGACCATTATTTTCATCATCTGGTATTTTGCTGTGGTTTTAGGAGTATAACGTAGCACTTGGGAAGAAATATACAGAACAGTAATCCAGCAGCAGAAGCCAGAATGGTAAATATCTCCACAGCCACCATGTATTTCCCTTGGTGCTCAGGTATGTTGGATAAAGGAGACCCAAGACACTGCAACACCAGCATGCTGAAGGTGATATACTGAGTCTCATTGTACCTGTCTGGTAATTTCCGACCATAAATGCAACAATAAAACAAAGTAGAGATAACACAGCAATGTAGGAAACTGCTAAATGAAACATGACATAGATCCTTCATTACATTGTAGAGTCATTGTCTGTTGTGATGTTTTTGTGTCCAGTTCAGTGAATGGTGTAGCCCATATCAGCCAAGTGATGCATATTCAAGTTTACCTATGATGAACAAATTACAAGATAAATAGAAGTATCAGATCCCACCCTTTCCTTAACTTGCTCCCAGGTTTTGTGGCTCTAAAAGCAATGAATACCAGTCAGTGTTTTCCCAAGGACAGAAAAATGCAACAGTTGTAGTGACTAAAAAGGTAACTTGTCTCAGATGCAGGTCACTGCACAGGGTCCAATGACAAGAAGGAGCAGCAGAAGGACAATATGAAGAACCAGGAGGAATGTAGCTGAGATGACGATTGTTGGCTTTCACAATTGGACTCCTCTGGTGTTTTACAAAGATCCACAAGATCACAGTGGCTATGACAGAGAAGATGATGGCAGTAATTGCTAATGCTATTCCCAAGGGACTTCCATAGGAAAGAAAATCTAGTGTTTTTTTGACACAGACATCCTTACTTGGGTTGGACCAGTGATCTTCTGGGCATTTAAGACAAATTTCTGCATCTTAAAATAAGAGACAGAAAATGTAAAAGTTACTAAGTTCATATAGTATTGAAATGCACCGATATGATTGAAAAGCCTAATTAAATGAATAAATTGACACTATCTGAATTCCCAAATAAAGGAAACTAACATTTACTTATATGACTTAATTATTGGTTGCAAGCATGGTTGCGCTGGTCTATCAGGAATTTACATAAATATAATTGTTAAAAGGGAACTAAAGAACCAAACTACCCCCTGCCCTTTACATGTATGTTATGTACTTACTGAAAGTCCTGTTTATTAGTCTACTCCCATCTTGCCAGTTAAGAGATGTACTTCCTATGCAAACAGCACATTTCCTGGCATCCCACCTCCTATGGGAGGACATCTTCCTTGCTTTACATGCCTGTCTATTAGTTGGCCAGACTGCCTAATACAGTAATTCATATATATATTATTTAAGATGATTTGCAGAATCTTACCAGTATAGTTGGTAATTTCTCCCTCAAAACAAGGAACACATTTATAGCAACAAAAGTGTTTTCCTGTTGGAAGAGATTTTCTGAAACCAGTCGGGCAAATCTCTGTACACAGGGAGGTAGGAGTCTACATTAAAACAAAAATCAAAAAAATGTGTGTGGATCTCCCCTTAGCATCCTTTCAATTGGTGATGTGATTGGCTACTGCTCACTAATGGCTGGAGTAGCAGATATCACTATCAATTTACATACATTAAGAACAATCAAGGATATAAAAATCAAATTATATATTAGTCAGTGAATAGTTAAAGTCATTGTCACATTTATTACCCCTAGAAAACAAAATGGAAAGATGAATTGTAATTCCTGTATTGTCAGATTTTTTGTACCCAACTTACTGTCCACATTTATTATGCCTTTCTGTTAACTTTTTTTCTTTTTTTCTTTAGTCTGTCTTCTGCTTGGTAAACTGTCTGGAAAGCAAAAACATTTGTTTTGGCTAGCAATCTTAATTGTCTAGCAAACTGGGACTGGAATAGAATCTTATAATCAGAGACTGGTAAATTTAGGGAGGAATCCCTGTTTGGGCATTTGGGTTAAGAAAAGCATGTGATAGGCAAGACTTAAGCAATATATATTTTTTTTAGTAGGTTAAGAAATCGGGGTGTTTTAACCTCCAATGGTAACGTGTGGTAATGATGATCACCAGGTTTAAAAACTTTGGATTAGCTTGGGTTCTACACTGACTTTGTGGGGCCAGTATTAACCTGATCCAATACATATTTAGTTAAAGTAGAACTAAACGTAACTTTTTTTAATCCTATCGTGAAAACTTTTCTCCCCAGAACACCTATACATTTTAAGACTCTTCTATAGTAAGTTGTATTTTCGTACATGTGAGAAATATATTCTGCAACTCAGAAGGTTTTCCGGTTGTTGCCAGTACAACTTACAGCCCATGTACACTTCTAAGAGCCTTGTGAGCATGCTCACCTATTGGTCATGCCCCCTAACCCCAGTATTCACTTTCTCTATGCAAAGACTATTTTTTTAAGGTTGTCTCTACACCAATATGGATGCTAATGATTAGACTTTAAAATATATTTGTTACCCAGCAATTTATTTTCCAGAGTGAATTGCATACAGCCTTCAACTGACAAAACTGTCATCTGATTTTTTGGACTTTTTTTATTCTAGTCCTAGCAAAAGAGAAGTTAATAAATGTATCTGTTATCTTTGCAAATGCTGTAGGGGCTCAGCAGTATAACATGCTCGTTTTAGAAACGCACATGAGGTAGCAGGTTCATATGTATACATTCACATCAACCCCTGCCCCGAAGAGCTTACAATCGTAGCACATTTATTTGACATATACAACCTATCAGTTTGTCTTAATGATTGTGGGGGAAACCGGAGTACCTGGAGGAAACCCACGCAAGCACGGGGAGAATATACAAACTCCTTGCATATGTGTCCAAGGGTGGAATCGAACTCAGGTCTTTAGCACTGCAAGGCATTAGTGCTAACCACTGAGCCACCGTGCTTCCCCAGTTGTATTAACGTACATGTGAGAAATATAATCTGCAACTCAAAAGGTTTCCAGGTTGTTGCCAGTACAATTTACAGCCCATGTACACTTCTAAGAGCCTTCTGAGAATTCTCATCCATTGGTCATGCCCCCTGACCCCAGTATTCACTTTCTCTATGCACATAGACTTTTTATTTTTATAAGGTTGTATCTACACCAATATGGATGCTTATGATTAGACTTTAAAATCAGTTTGCTACCCTACAATTTATTTTCCAGCATGAATTGCATACAGCCATCCACTGACAAAACTGTCGTATGATTTTACTGGCTTTTTTTTAATTCTAGTCCTAGCAGAAGAGAAGTTTATAAATGTACCTGTTATCTTTGCAAATGCTGTGGTGGCTCAGCAGTATAAAGTGCTCATTTTAGAAACACACAGCACATGAGGTAGCAGGTTGAAATCCCCAGACTTACTTGAATTGAAGCAATACAACATTGTCAATTGATTTTACTGTGTTTTTTCCCCAGTTATGTTCCTAGCAAAAGATACTAGCTTTTTGGAAAGTGGTATTATGATTTGCTTTTAGCAAGACAGAGTGCATGATGTTGAGGATTATAATATTACCCTTAATTATTTTTGCTTTGGTAAAGTGTGATCATTTGGCATGAATTAGTGGATGAGCTCACACACCAGATTCTCACGGTTCCCTATCCAACATTCTTCTTGATAGGTTTTTGATTTCTTGTTTAGTTATGCTGTTGCTAGTTAAAGATCTGTAAGTTAAATTATATCTACACTCACAAAATTGACCTGCCATTATTCACTTTTGAAGAATGGGAGGTAAAGGAGCTATGTCATACTGCCAGGTCTTCAATAAAGCAATTAGGAGCAGACAGGGAGCCCAGCAAACTTTCTCACATTCATGCGGCTTCACTGCTTCCTCTGAAAGGCACTAACATCATCCACACTACATTGTACTATGCACTTTAAGTGCAAGGGAGCATAGATGTAGTTGGGACCTGTCAGAGGAATCTCCAGAGGAGTGCGATTGCAGGTAAATTTAAGTATTTGTCTCCCTGCTCCAGGTGAATTAATTGATTAGCAGTAGGTAAGACATAGCTCCTTTACCTTCTGTTCTTCAACTAAAGTGAATAATGTTATGTCAATTTTGTCAGTGGGATTATCCTTAAATCACCTGGGGAGTAAAATAATTCCTAAAAAATGCCTCTAGGCCTGTGGTATACTGTGATACAGCAGATTTAATAAACAAGCTCAGGGAACACAAGTATTCTGAGGTTGAGGGTGCATACAGAATGAAACATTTGATTTTAGACCCATTACTAAAATATCTTTGCTGTTTGACCACGCTGTTACTTTGCTTCAGTATTTATCTGTATGTTGATTGACTGATCATCTCTGACCACTCTTTATTTACAGCAAATCTGTGCTAATCTGTGCTTATATGTTAGCATTGTATTTCTTTAATTAAAGGGCATGTCCACCCCCAAAACTATAATCCCCCCCAGTAATGGCCCCACCATGTAGTGTAGTGTAATCCTTACCTCACATCCCAGCTCCATAGGGTTCTCCTGTAGACCCCCCTAAAGTCCCAAAAACTGTCCACCAGGAGGCTAGCAGGACTCTGCCTGCTACCTTGCCTCCGGTAGATATTTGTCATGCGTACTGCAGCCCTTCTCCCCCCTCCCTCCCCCTCCCTCCCCCTCCCTCGCCCTCCCGTTCCACTATCCCTCCCCCTAGCATAAAACCATTTTAATATGCTGCTCCCCCATGTATGGTAGCCCCAACCGCATGTTTAGTATTTTCAAAAAGCTCCCCAAACTCTTACTTACCTCTTTCCTCCGCTGCACTGAATGACCGGCAGCCGCGCCCATGATTGACAAAAAAAAATCAGAACAGTACTTACAATCCTTCATTCCCCTGAAGATCTTGGACCTCTGCTTGCATGAACTGCAAGCAGGGAGTGGGACCTGCAGCCCAAAATTTCTTTTGTTGTACTTAAAGGGTATCTTTCAAAAATTATAACTTCATATAGACCCAGAGCCCACTACTCAACTTTTTCCAGATTTTCAATCTGAGCTGAAGATTATGAGAAATCATAATTTGAAATCACAGCATTTGCATGGAAAGACATGTCACTCCAGAGGCAGAAATTATAATATGTGTCCTATACCTGACCTTTTACTAGGATATTTGGCTGCCTGCCAGTACACTTTCTGTGACAAGAGAATCAGAGAAACCAGCAGAGAAAAGAAGGCAGGGTGGAGGGGGAGGGAGATGTGTAAGCAGAGCAGGGTCTATGGTGAGGCTGTGCAGAACTTATAAGTGTCACAGACACTACAAGGAGGCAGTGAGTAAGGGAGGGTGGGGGCAATTAGGAGCACTCACTAAACATTAATAGTTTCATGACAAAGCGAATACCTACATTTTACTTCTATCAAATTGTAGTTTCAGATAATGTAAATTTGTTTGAGTGAGTATAGTGACCCTTTAAAACACTAGCAAGGCGATGTAGTAAGGATGTTGAAGCGCACATCTCACCTTCCTGGTTCCTGTAATGCTGTAATCAGTATGCAATGGTCACTAAGTCCTAGGAGCCAGGAAGGTAAGATGTGCCCATTCTGTGCCTCCATTGAGGACAAATTAAAACATGGACAGGGCGATGCTATAATGGCCACTGTCCAGCTGAATTAGAGTGAAACCCATGCTACCTGATGTATTATTGGAATAGCATGGGTTTTAGAGAAATTTTGCGATGGCAGCGCCATTTCCAAAAATATATGGGAAATATTGCTGCCAGCCTATTCAATAGGCTAAGTTACCCTGTAGCCCTTAGAGGTTCATTTACCCAGAGCCACAATCACTCTGGGTAAATGACAATTCTAGTATTTAATACCGGTTTTGTGGCTCTGGACAGAGATTTACCAACAGCATGACTTAAATAACTGCAACCACAAACCCAGTATTAAATACTTTGCGCCTGCTGCACAGGTGTCTTTTGCATTCCCTGCACAGCAACCACAATAAAGGGGTTAAAGTTGTGCTAACCGATATTGAGCTCCTTTTAATAGAGGGCAAAAGTATGGAGACCACAGTCCTGGATTCCATCCCTAGTGCTGTGTATCTCACAAGGACCATCACTTAAGGTGGGTAAACCTTGTCCCCACCGAGTGTTCGCTACTAGCGAGCTCTCGGCCGGGAAAAATGACTGTCAGTTGCGGCAATAGTGGCCGCAGCTGACAGTTCACACGACTGATCATGTGGTCCCATAGATAACTGCACATTCGGCCGTAATTTACCAACAAGCCCGGATCCTGAAGAACGGGTAACCGAGCTTGGTCGTGGCCGCCCCATCCACACCATGTCAAATTTCTGGCCGACTGACCGCTACATGTCACTATCGGTAGAGATGTTCGAAACTGTTGAGTCTTGTTCCTTTTTCGAATTTTTCAGAAAGTTAGAAAATTCGATTTTCGAAAATCATCTATTTTCAAAAGTTTCGTCAGGACTTCGAAACCCTCAGATTCGATTTGAAACTGGGTTCTATTCGAACCCACATTACATCTTTATTGGTCAGTTGGTTGAAAATGTCTGTACCCAGACTTATTTAGGTTGACACAAGTCCTGTACCCTGGTCTATTCAGGGGATAAGGTGATGCAATTTCAGCAACAACAAGAAATATGTTCCTAAGCCTATGCTAATATTTCAGAGTTCTGGCCCAGGTCAAAACTTCTGAATCTGTGGTAAAAACTGTGATAGGAATTTTAACACAGAACTTCAAGATCATCGAAACTCAGCCAGAGCTATGAAGATTCTTGTGGAACAATCCCTGGCGAGTCTGCCCATCCTTAATGCTAACCCATTTGTGTTGATTATAGTGGGTTATGGGTTTAAGATTGTGAACAAGAAACTTAAGGATTTAACAACAAAATAGCGGGACATTTACACATGGAAAGCACAAAAAAAGAAATTGTAATATATTGTGAGTCCAAAAGACTGCTCCAATTGTAATGAAAGAAATCCGGTGACAGATTAAACTGCAAAAAACTCTTTAATTTGCCGTATTATGTAGAAAGCCAACACAGTGCCATTTGGCAAGGTATGGTAGGCTATGGTAGGTTTGACAAAGGGCACTGTGTTGGCCTGAAACATGTAGCTTTCTACATAATAAATTAAGGAGTGGGTTTTTTTGCAGTTTAATTTGTATCACCGTGTTTCCTTCATTACAATTGGAATATTAGATATATTGATCGAACAAACGGAACAATCAACAAAGAGAGTGACTGTGTGGGTGTTACCTCTGTTTGGCCATTTGAAAAGATTGCATCGGGACCAGGGCAAAAAATGTATCGCCCTGATGGAGTGTTGAATTGAACTTAATGAGGGAGATGCAGTAACAGACTGAAAGCTCTCCTTCCCTTCCCTATTCCTGCAATGCGGTAATCACATTGCAACAGTTATTGAATTGTGGAAGCGGTAAAGGAAGATGCACTATTCAAGTGGGTACTATAAAACTAAAATTTATTAAAGGGCACGTTCACCCCCTTAAATCGAAAATTATATATAGTTAACCATCCCCCCCAAACACAACAATTAAACCATAATAATAAGAAACCTGACATATGTAAGGCTAACCTGTTAATAGTATTCATTCATTGGCTGTCACTTTCAGACAGCTGCTGGAAAAACCAGTCAGCATTTTAGGTTAGAAGTAGATAGTTCCCCCGCACACCTATAGTGTATAATTGAAATCGCTGGGTGCTGCTCCAAAAACCATAGCCAATGGTAATAGTATCCAAACAAAAGCAATTCAGAGCGCTCTCCAGTCTTAAATGTTCAAAAGGACAGACGCGGGCGCGGGAGAGTGACAAGATCAATGGCGACTGATACAGATGTCTGCACGGAGGACTCGGCTGGGTCTGATCTGGATAGTGGGCAATCCACGAGTCAAAAACTGACCAGCAATTCTATATACACCCAGGGGAAACTACCTATTGGGAAGAAACAGGTGTCTTTTTTAGACGAACGAGACGGGGGAGGAGGGGCCATCCTACGCAGACAAAGCAGGAGGAACAAGCAGTGATTAACATCTCATCACACCAGCTCACGGTGAGTGAAATTTCCCTTCTGTTTAAAGGTCTTAATTTTCAACCTGTTACACATTTTAATGCTTGGGACTTTGAAATTGATTTATTCAAGTTTGAGAGAAAGCTCAAGCTGAGGGAAATGTTTAAAAATAACAATGAGCCTGCTGAAATTTACCCCTTCAGAGCTGGAAGCTTGTTTATGCCTAATGGTATATATCCCAGCATTGATTTGTTTGTCAAACACCTTAAGACAGAGGTATTACAATCCACTCACAAAGAACATAAACCTAACCTGACTAAAATGGAAAAACAAGCACTGATACAACTGAAAAATAACAATGGGATCATTATTAAGCCAGCTGATAAAGGTGGGGCAATTGTTCTTATGGATTACTATTTTTACCAACAGAGCATGTTGAGCCACCTGAATACGGAAGCATATACCCCACTTGCAAGAGACCCTACAGTGAGTATACTCACTAAGATAAAAAAGCTATATGAATTGGGTTTAAACAGTGAATGGCTGAATGATAAAATGTGCGATTTTTTGATAAATGAATTTCCTAAAAAGCCAGTGATATATGGTTTACCCAAAATCCATAAGGATGTAAATAATCCTCCATTCAGACCAATTGTATCTGCTATTGACTCTGTATTACAACCGTTGGCCCAATTTACTGACTTCTTTCTAAATCCCATTGTTAGACGATTGCCATCGTATATCAAGGATACTCAAGATTTTTTATACCAACTGAGAAACATGGAACCATGGGATTCCAATTGGATTATATTGACATTGGACATTTCCTCTTTATATACCTGCATCTCACATGATTTGGGACTTGAAGCAGTTCGACACTTTTTAACACTTGAACACTTTGGTATACCACCCAGTGAGTTTATTATTGAATGTTTATCATTGATATTGCATAATAACTACTTTAAATTTGAAAGTCAATATTTCCTGCAATGTGTTGGGACTGCCATGGGAAGTCCGGTGGTGCCGTCATACGCCAACCTGTATGTTGGCTTACTTGAAAGTAAGCACATATACCCCAGTGAATTATATAAAAAACATTGCAGAAAATATATGCGGTACATAGATGATTTGTTTGTTGTTTGGGATTGCACGGAGGAACAAGCTTATGAGTTTGTAACTCTACTTAACTCTATGGATAAAAACTTAATTTTTAGTGTTACTATGTCACATTATAATGTCACATATAATGTGAAAATTTCACATTATCTGGATGTATGTATTGAAGTCAAAGACAGTGGGCTGTTTACCACACTATATACCAAACAGATTGATAGAAACACGCTTTTGAGAGCTGACAGTTTTCATCCTAGACATGTTGTTGCCAGTTTACCTAAATCACAATTTCTCAGAATACATAGAATTTGAAGTAAATGAAAAAGAAATACAACTCAATAAAATGAGTGAGAGGTTATGATCCGTCTGACATACAGAGGGCCAAAATAGAAGCAGCTACACACGTTGCGATCCAGAGAGAACAAACCCATGGATTACCCTTTATACAACAATACACATCTGCATCTGGCACAATCAAAGATGCCATTAGAAAATATTGGCCTATTATACAAGGGGATAAAGACCTCAATAAAGAGATAAAAAAAACGACCTATGCTAACCTATAAAAGGGGTAACTCATATAGCCAGCTAATTCAAGCTGATCCTGTCTCTAAATATCTGAAACCAATAATGAAGTATCAAACAAAACTGGGTGTTACAAGTGCTTTAATTGTATGTGTGTAATTCATTGATCACTGGACAGACCTTTACACACCACATGCATGGAAATACTTATAAGATTAAGGAACTTTATACATGTAACACAGAATTTGTGTGTATCTGTTGAAGTATCCCTGTTCCAAAACATATGTAGGAAAACAATAGGGCCTTTAAAAAACGTTTTCAAAAACATAAGAGTGATATTAGATTAGCCTGTGATAGGACTAAAAACAAAATTGAAATTTCACCTGTGGCAGCCCATTTTTTGGAGCTCAAACATTCAGTCTGCGATTTAAAGGGGATGGTTACAGATCATATCCCAATATTAAGAAGAGGGGAATAGGACAATGCCCTACTAAGAAAAGAATCTTTGGATTTATAAGCTTAAT
Source organism: Hymenochirus boettgeri (assembly GCA_019447015.1). Lineage (NCBI taxonomy): Eukaryota > Metazoa > Chordata > Amphibia > Anura > Pipidae > Hymenochirus > Hymenochirus boettgeri. The sequence continues at coordinate 301,668,686 of CM033476.1, read as the reverse complement.
ACTTTGCAGCCTCATGGTCTCAACACCAACTTAGGCCTAAATGTTACCTGAATAACAAATAATCCGGATACCACATAAATTTGTATATGTTTTAATACTATTTATATACTTTTATATTGTATGTAAAGGATGCCGTTGCTGAATATTTGATGCCATCATGTTTTTAATCAATGTTTTAGTATTGATTTTCACTATTGGATATGCATGCATAGATACTTTTATATTTTATCACTTATCAAAAATACGATTTTTTACATCTGATATATTTATTGTGATACAGCAGTTTATACTCCATGCATGAAGCACTTTTAGAACAAGATATATATTGCAGCATGCCATATGAACTTTGCACACTAGAGGTCACTCTTTGTTTTTTATTTGCTTTTGATTTGATCAGCTTGTTTATGCTCTTTATGCATAAAATCTTGCACTTTTTTGCTATATGCTATACGTCTGAGGAAGGTGTCGCACGGACACCGAAATGTCAAGCATTTTAGGTTAGTCTTACATCTCTCTAACTATTGGAAATTCTGGAGTGGTTTGCCAACAATTTTATTATTTAATTTTTTCAAGTGCAGCCTCCACAAACAGAGTTAAAACCCACACTAACCCAATATTACGTCAGATAGTATGGGTTTTATACTCATTTAGGCAACAGAGCCAATATTGTTTATATAATTGTTATATGTTGTTATAAATGTATAGTTCATATAAATAAGAAAATTAGCTATATATATGCAAACTTTTTTCCGATCGGATTTCCAATCAAGGGCAACGCAAAACGGGTTTCGACATTTCCAGAGATCCGATCGAAAAATTTTTTTACTGAACTTCCCTGAACTTTGTTAACCCCTTTTCCCCTTTGCCTACTCTGAAAAGCCATGAATGTAGATACTTATTCTTAACCCTAAATTACATTGGAATAAAAAGAACACAGACCTACCTTATTAAAATGTGAGTTCCATACTATGGCACTGTCATTGATGACAAGCTTTGGTGTAGATGGAAGAAATCTGCCACATGAGCCAACCAGAGAGGGCATTGTCGGCGGGTCGGGCTTTATAAGAAGAGAAGCCAGGTGGATTAGAACTTTGGACACCCTAGTCCCTAGAGGCCTTAATGAGCAATTGGCCTTATCCTGCTTCCTATAATTTTATTATTTGGGGATTGTCCCCGCCCGCCCCCGCGTGTAGACCCGTCTAGCAGATTTCTGCATATACTCGGGTCCCACCTATGCCGCGAGTGGAGCGCCCTGGCTCCTCTCTTGAGACATCCGACGGGTGACTGGGTTAATATATATTTAAATATATATTGATGCATTGACGAGTGTGCCGATTCTTCTCTTTCCCCTTCCTTGTATGAATACTGGGGCTGCTTGCCTGCACCTAATGTTATTGGTGAATCGTAGTCTAGGCCTTAGGGGTATCGGACTCTATGCTCCATTAGGTTACGCTCTGACGAAGTATTGATCTGTGATTATCTAGTTGCATCTTGTATCCCTATATCCTGTATCCTATTTAGTGCCTTTTGATCTTTGTAGCTACTCATAATTCTTGGAGTATCATTTTTATTATTAGTATCTTTTTATGCTATCCCATGTTGCAATATTTAATGTCACGTATGGGAGACGTTTTGGGGTGGGTGGGGGAGGGATAGGGGGAGGGCACTTATCTATTAGGAATTATGTTCAAACAAAAGAGTATCCTGATGACGGCCGGTGCTACGGCTGAGTTTGTGTATACATGAATTAAAGTTGTTTTTTAAAAGTCCAGCGGAGTGCTCCAGCAATCCTTATATACTATATATATATATATATATATGGGGAAATACCATTTAAATCTGTGACACACATCAAACTAATGACCATTATTTCATCACTGTATTTTGCTGTGGTTTAGGAGTATAACGTAGCACTTGGGAAGAAACTACAGAACAGAATCCAGAGCAGAAGCCAGAATGGTAAATATCTCCACAGCCACCATGTATTTCCCTTGGTGCTTCAGGTATGTTGGGATAAAGGAGACCCAGACACTGCAGAACAAGCTGCTGAAGGTGATATACTGAGTCTCATTGTACCTGTCTGGTAATTTCCGAGCCATAAATGCAACAATAAAACAAAGTAGAGATAACACAGCAATGTAGGAAACTGCTAAATGAAACATGACAATAGATCCTTCATTACATTGTAGAGTCATTGTCTGTTGTATGTTTTTGTGTCCAGTTCAGTGAATGGTGTAGCCCATATCAGCCAAGTGAATGCATATTACAAGTTTAACCTGATGAACAAACAATACAGAAAATAGAAGATCAGATCCCACCCATTTCCTAACTTGCTCCCAGGTTTTGTGGCTCTAAAAGCAATGATAACAGTCAGTGTTTCCCAAGGACAGAAGAAAAATAGCACAGTGTATGTGAACTAAAAAGGTAACTTGTCTCAGGATGCAGGTCACCTGCACAGGCGTCCAATGAACAAGAAGGAGCAGCAGAAGGACAAGATGAGAGACAAGGAGGATGTAGCTGAGATGCGATTGTTGGCTTTCACAATTGGACTCCTCTGGTGTTTACAAAGATCCACAGATCAAAGTGGCTATGACAGAGAAGATGATGGCAGTAATTGCTAATGCTATTCCCAAGGGACTTCCATAGGAAAGAAAAATCTAGTGTTTTTTTTGACACAGACACCTTACTTGGGTTGGACCAGTGATCTTCTGGGCATTTAAGACAAATTTCTGCATCTTAAAATAAGAGACAGAAAATGTAAAGTTACTAAGTTCATATAGATTGAAATGCACCGATATGATTGAAAAGCCTAATTAATGAATAAATTGACACTATCTGAATTCCCAAATAAAGGAAACTAACATTTACTTATGACTTAATTATTGGTGCAAGCATGGTTGCGCTGGTCTATCAGGAATTTACATAAATATAATGTTAAAAGGGAACTAAAGAACCAAACTACCCCTGCCCTTTACATGTATGTTATGTACTTACTGAAAGTCCTGTTTATTAGTCTACTCCCATCTTGCCAGTTAAGAGATGTACTTCCTATGCAAACAGCACACTTTCCTGGCATCCCACCTCCTATGGGAGGACATCTTCCTTACTTTACATGCCTGTCTATTGTTGGCCAGACTGCCTAATACAGTAATTCATAATATCTTATTTAAGATGAATTTGCAGAATCTTACCAGTATAGTTGGTTAATTTCTCCCTCAAAACAAGGAACACATTTATAGCAACAAAAGTGTTTTCCGTTGAAGAAGATTTTCTGAAACCAGTCGGGCAAATCTCTGTACACAGGGAGGTAGGAGTCACATTAAAACAAAAATCAAAAAATGTGTGTGGATCTCCCCTTAGCATCCTTTCAATTGGTGATGTGATTGGCTACTGCTCACTAATGGCTGGAGTAGCAGATATCACTATCAATTTACATACATTAAGAACAATCAAAGGATATAAAAATCAAATTATATATTAGTCAGTGAATAGTTAAAGTCATTGTCACATTTATTACCCCTAGAAAAACAAATGGAAAGAGAATTGTAATTCCTGTATTGTCAGATTTTTGTACCCAACTTACTGTCCACATTATATTGCCTTTCTGTTAACTTTTTTTCTTTTTTCTTTAGTCTGTCTTCTGCTTGGTAAACTGTCTGGAAGCAAAAAACATTTGTTTGGCTAGCAATCTTAATTGTCTAGCAAACTGGGACTGGAATAGAATCTTATAATCAGAGACTGGTTAATTTAGGGAGGAATCCCTGTTTGGGCATTTGGGTTAAGAAAAGCATGTGATAGGCAAGACTTAAGCAATATATATTTTTTTTAGTAGGTTAAGAAATCGGGGTGTTTTAAACTCCAATGGTAACGTGTGGTAATGATGATCACCAGGTTTAAAAAACTTTGGATTAGCTGGGTTTACACTGACTTGTGGGGCCAGTATTACCTGATCCAATAAATTTAGTTAAAGTAGAACTAAACGGTAACTTTTTTTAATCCTATCGTGAAAACTTTTCTCCCGCAGAACACCTATAATTTTAAGACTCTTCATAGTAAGTTGTATTTTCGTACATGTGAGAAATATATTCTGCAACTCAGAAGGTTTTCCGGTTGTTGCCAGTACAACTTACAGCCCATGTACACTTCTAAGAGCCTTGTGAGCATGCTCACCTATTGGTCATGCCCCCTAACCCCAGTATTCACTTTCTCTTATGCAAAGACTATTTTTTTAAGGTTGTCTCTACACCAATATGGATGCTAATGATTAGACTTTAAAATATATTTGTTACCCAGCAATTTATTTCCAGAGTGAATTGCCTACAGCCTTCCATGACAAAACTGTCATCTGATTTTTTGGACTTTTTTTATTCTAGTCCTAGCAAAAGAGAATTAATAAATGTACTGTTATCTTTGCAAATGTGTAGGGGCTCAGAGTATAACATGCTCGTTTTAGAAAACGCACATGAGGTAGCAGGTTCATATGTATACCTTCACATCAACCCCTGCCCCGAAGAGCTTACAATCGTAGCACATTTATTTGACATATACAACCTATCAGTTTGTCTTAATGATTGTGGGGAAACCGGAGTACCTGGAGGAAACCCACGCAAGCACGGGGAGAATATAAAACTCCTTGCATATGTGTCCAAGGGTGGAATCGAACTCAGGTCTTTAGCACTGCAAGGCATAGTGCTAACCACTGAGCCACCGTGCTTCCCAGTTGTATTAACGTACATGTGAGAAATATAATCTGCAACTCAAAAGGTTTCCAGGTTGTTGCCAGTACAATTACAGCCCATGTACACTTTAAGAGCCTTTGAGAATTCTCATCCATTGGTATGCCCCCTGACCCCAGTATTCACTTTCTCTATGACATAGACTTTTTATTTTTATAAGGTTGTATCTACACCAATATGGATGCTTATGATTAGACTTTAAAATCAGTTTGCTACCCTACATTATTTTCCAGCATGAATTGCATACAGCCATCCATGACAAAACTGTCGTATGATTTTACTGGCTTTTTTTATTCTAGTCCTAGCAGAAGAGAAGTTTATAAATGTACCTGTTATCTTTGCAAATGCTGTGGTGGCTCAGCAGTATAAAGTGCTCATTTTAGAAACACACAGCACATGAGGGTAGCAGGTTGAAATCCCCAGACTTACTTGAATTGAAGCAATACAACATTGTCAATTGATTTTACTGTGTTTTTTCCCAGTTATGTTCTAGCAAAAGATACTAGCTTTTTGGAAAGTGGTATTATGATTTGCTTTTAGCAAGACAGAGTGATGATGTTGAGGATTTATATTACCCTTAATTATTTTTGCTTTGGTAAAGTGTGATCATTTGGCATGAATTAGTGGAGAGCTCACACACCAGATTCTCACGGTTCCCTATCCAACATTCTTCTTGATAGGTTTTTGATTTCTTGTTTAGTTATGCTGTTGCTAGTTAAAGATCTGTAAGTTAAATTATATTACACTCACAAAATTGACCTGCCATTATTCACTTTTGAAGAATGGGAGGTAAAGGAGCTATGTCATACTGCCAGGTCTTCAATAAAGCAATTAGGAGCAGACAGGGAGCCCAGCAAACTTTCTCACATCATGCGGCTTCACTGCTTCCTCTGAAAGGCACTAACATCATCCACACTACATTGTACTATGCACTTTAAGTGCAAGGGAGCATAGATGTAGTTGGGACCTGTCAGAGGAATCTCCAGAGGAGTGCGATTGCAGGTAAAATTTAAGGATTTGTCTCCCTGCTCCCGGTGAATTAATTGATTAGCAGTAGGTAAGACATAGCTCCTTTACCTTCTGTTCTTCAACTAAAGTGAATAATGTTATGTCAATTTGTCAGTGGGATTATCCTTAAATCACCTGGGGAGTAAAATAATTCCTAAAAAATGCTCTTAGGCCTGTGGTATACTGTGATACAGCAGATTTAATAAACAAGCTCAGGGAACACAAGTATTCTGAGGTTGAGGGTGCATACAGAATGAAACATTTGATTTTAGACCCATTACTAAAATATCTTTGCTGTTTGACCCGCTGTACTTTGCTTCAGTATTTATCTGTATGTTGATGACTGATCATCTCTGACCACTCTTTATTTACAGCAAATCTGTGCAATCGTGCTATATGTTAGCATTGTATTTCTTTAATTAAAGGGCATGTATCCACCCAAAACTATAATCCCCCCCAGTAATGGCCCCACCATGTAGTGTAGTGTAATCCTTACCTCACATCCAGCTCCATAGGGTTCTCCTGTAGACCCCCCTAAAGTCCCAAAAACTGTCCACCAGGAGGTAGCAGGACTCTGCCTGCTACCTTGCCTCGGTAGATATTTGTCATGCGTACTGCAGCCCTTCTCCCCCCTCCCTCCCCCTCCCTCCCCTCCCTCGCCCTCCCGTTCCACTATCCTCCCCCTAGCATAAAACCATTTTAATATGCTGCTCCCCCATGTATGGTAGCCCCAACCGCATGTTTAGTATTTTCAAAAAGTCCCCCAAACTCTTACTTACCTCTTTCTCCGCGCTGCACTGAATGACCGGCAGCCGCGCCCATGATTGACAAAAAAAAATCAGAACAGTACTTACAATCCTTCATTCCCCTGAAGATCTTGGACCTCTGCTTGCATGAACTGCAAGCAGGGAGTGGGACCTGCAGCCCAAAATTTTTTTGTTGTACTTAAAGGGTATCTTTCAAAAATATAACTTCATATAGACCCAGAGCCCACTACTCAACTTTTTCCAGATTTTCAATCTGAGCTGAAGATTATGAGAAATCATAATTTGAAATCACAGCATTTGGATGGAAAGACATGTCACTCAGAGGCAGAAATTATAATATGTGTCCTATACCGACCTTTTACTAGGATATTTGGCTGCCTGCCAGTACACTTTCTGTGACAAGAGATCAGAGAAACCAGCAGAGAAAGAGGCAGGTGGAGGGGGGAGGGAGATGTGTAAGCAGAGCAGGGTCTATGGTGAGGCTGTGCAGAACTTTAAGGGTCACAGACCCTACAAGGAGGCAGTGAGTAAGGGAGGGTGGGGGAATTAGGAGCACTCACTAAACATTAATAGTTTCATGACAAAGCGAATACCTACATTTACTTCTATCAAATTGTGTTTCAGATAATGTAAATTGTTGTTTGAGTGAGGTAGTGACCCTTTAAAACACTAGCAAGGGATGTAGTAAGGATGAAGCGCACATCTCACCTTCCTGGTTCCTGTAATGCCGTAATCAGTTGCAATGGTCACTAAGTCCTAGGAGCCAGGAAGGTAAGATGTGCCCATTCTGTGCCTCCATTGAGGACAAATTAAAACATGGACAGGGCGATGCATAATGGCCACTGTCCAGCTGAATTAGAGTGAAACCCATGCTACCTGATGTATTATATGGAATAGCATGGGTTTTAGAGAAATTTTGCGATGGCAGCGCCATTTCCAAAAATATATGGGAAATATGCTGCCAGCCTATTCAATAGGCTAAGTTAACCCTGTAGCCCTTAGAGGTTCATTTACCCAGAGCCACAATCACTCTGGGTAAATGACAATTTAGTATTTAATACCGGTTTTGTGGCTCTGGACAGAGATTTACCAAAGCATGACTTAAATAACTGCAACCACAAACCCAGTATTAAATACTTTGCGCCTGCTGCACAGGGTCTTTTGCATTCCCTGACAGCAACCACAATAAAGGGGTTAAAGTTGTGCTAACCGATATTGAGCTCCTTTTAATAGAGGGCAAAAGTATGGAGACCACAGTCCTGGATTCCATCCCTAGTGCTGTTGTATCTCCACAGGACCATCACTTAAGGTGGGTAAACCTGTCCCCACCGAGTGTTCGCTACTAGCGAGCTCTCGGCCGGGAAAAATGACTGTCAGTTGCGGCAATAGTGGCCGCAGCTGACAGTTCACACGACTGATCATGTGGTCCCATAGATAACTGCACATTCGGCCGTATTTTACCAACAAGCCCGGATCCTGAAGAACGGGAACCGAGCTTGGTCGTGGCCGCCCCATCCACACCATGTCAAATTTCTGGCCGACTGACCGCTACATGTCACTACGGTAGAGATGTTCGAAACTGTTGAGTCTTGTTCCTTTTCGAATTTTTCAGAAAGTTAGAAAATTCGATTTTCGAAAATCATCTATTTTCAAAAGTTTCGTCAGGACTTCGAAACCCTCAGATTCGATTTGAAACTGGGTTCTATTCGAACCCACATTACATCTTTATTGGTCAGTTGGTTGAAAATGTCTGTACCCAGACTTATTTAGGTTGACACAAGTCCTGTACCCTGGCTATTCAGGGGATAAGGCGATGCAATTTCAGCAAAAACAGAAAATATGTTCCTAAGCCTATGCTAATATTTCAGAGTTCTGGCCCAGGTCAAAACTTCTGAATCGTGGTAAAAACTGTGATAGGAATTTAACACAGAACTTCAAGATCATCGAAACTCAGCCAGAGCTATGAGATTCTTGTGGAACAATCCCTGGCGAGTCTGCCCATCCTTAATGCTAACCCTTTGTTGTGTTATAGTGGGTTATGGGTTTAAGATTGTGAACAAGAAACTTAAGGATTTAACAACAAAATAGCGGGACATTTACACATGGAAAGCACAAAAAAGAAATTGTAATATATTGGAGTCCAAAAGACTGCTCCAATTGTAATGAAAGAAATCCGGTGACAGATTAAACTGCAAAAAACTCTTTAATTTGCCGTATTATGTAGAAAGCCAACACAGTGCCATTTGGCAAGGTATGGTAGGCTATGGTAGGTTTGACAAAGGGCCCGTGTTGGCCTGAAACATGTAGCTTTCTACATAATAAATTAAGGAGTGGGTTTTTTTGCAGTTTAATTTGTATCACCGTGTTTCCTTCATTACAATTGGAATATTAGAATATTGATCGAACAAACGGAACAATCAACAAAGAGAGTGACTGTGTGGGTGTTACCTCTGTTTGGCCATTTGAAAAGATTGCATCGTGACCAGGGCAAAAAATGTATCGCCCTGATGGAGTGTTGAATTGAACTTAATGAGGGAGAGATGCAGTAACAGACTGAAAGCTCTCCTTCCCTTCCCTATTCCTGCAATGCGGTAATCAACATTGCAACAGTTATTGAATTGTGGAAGCGGTAAAAGGAAGATGCACTATTCAAGTGGGTACTATAAAACTAAAATTTATTAAAGGGCATGTTCACCCCCTTAAATCGAAAATTATATATAGTTAACCATCCCCCCCAAACACAACAATTAAACCATAATAATAGAAACCTGACATATGTAAGGCTAACCTGTTAAGTATTCATTCATTGGCTGTCACTTTCAGACAGCTGCTGAAAAAAAACAGTCAGCATTTTAGGTTAGAAGTAGATAGTTCCCCGCACACCTATAGTGTATAATTGAAATCGCTGGGTGCTGCTCCAAAAACCATAGCCAATGGTAATAGTATCCAAACAAAAGCAATTCAGAGCGCTCTCCAGTCTTAAATGTTCAAAAGGACAGACGCGGGCGCGGGAGAGTGACAAGATCAATGGCGAATGATACAGATGTCTGCACGGAGGACTCGGCTGGGTCTGATCTGGATAGGGGCAATCCACGAGTCAAAAACTGACCAGCAATCTAATACACCCAGGGGAAACTACCTATTGGAAGAAACAGGTGTCTTTTTTAGACAACGAGACGGGGGAGGAGGGGCCATCCTACGCAGACAAGCAAGGAGGAACAAGCAGTGATTAACATCTCATCACACCAGCTCACGGTGAGTGAAATTTCCCTTGTTTAAAGGTCTTAATTTTAACCTGTTACACATTTTAATGCTTGGGACTTTGAAATTGATTTATTCAAGTTTGAGAGAAAGCTCAAGCTGAGGGAAAGTGTTTAAAAAACAATGAGCCTGCTGAAATTTACCCCTTCAGAGCTGGAAGCTCGTTTATGCCTAATGGTATATATCCCAGCATGATTTGTTTGTCAAACACCTTAAGACAGAGGTATTACAATCCACTCACAAAGAACATAAACCTAACCTGACTAAAATGGAAAAACAAGCACTGATACAACTGAAAAATAACAATGGGATCATTATTAAGCCAGCTGATAAAGTGGGGCAATTGTTCTTATGGATTACTATTTTTACCAACAGGCATGTTGAGCCACCTGAATACGGAAGCATCACCCCACTTGCAAGAGACCCCACAGTGAGTAACTCACTAAGATAAAAAAGCTATATGAATTGGGTTTAAACAGTGAATGGCTGAATGATAAAATGTGCGATTTTTTGATAAATGAATTTCCTAAAAAGCCAGTGATATATGGTTTACCCAAAATCCATAAGGATGTAAATAATCCTCCATTCAGACCAATTGTATCTGCTATTGACTCTGTATTACAAACCGTTGGCCCAATTTACTGACTTCTTTCTAAATCCCATGTTTTAGACGATTGCCATCGTATATCAAGGATACTCAAGATTTTTTATACCAACTGAGAAACATGGAACCATGGGATTCCAATTGGATTATATTGACATTGGACATTTCCTCTTTATATACCTGCATCTCACATGATTTGGGACTTGAAGCAGTTCGAAACTTTTTAACACTTGAACAGTTTGGTATACCACCCAGTGAGTTTATATTGAATGTTTATCATTGATATGCATAATAACTACTTTAAATTTGAAAGTCAATATTTCCTGCAATGTGTTGGGAGCCATGGGAAGTCCGGTGTGCCGTCATACGCCAACCTGTATGTTGGCTTACTTGAAAGTAAGCACATATACCCAGTGAATTATATAAAAAACATTGCAGAAAATATAGCGGTACATAGATGATTGTTTGTTGTTTGGGATTGCACGGAGGAACAAGCTTATGAGTTTGTAACTCTACTTAACTCTATGGATAAAAACTTAATTTTTAGTGTTACTATGTCACATTAAATGTCACATATATGTGAAAATTTCACATTATCTGGATGTATGTATTGAAGTCAAGACAGTGGGCTGTTTACCACACTATATACCAAACAGATTGATAGAAACACGCTTTTGAGAGCTGACAGTTTTCTCCTAGACATGTTGTTGCAGTTTACCTAAATCACAATTTCTCAGAATACATAGAATTTGAAGTAAATGAAAAAGAAATACAACTCAATAAAATGAGTGAGAGGTTATGATCCGTCTGACATACAGAGGGCCAAAATAGAAGCAGCTACACACGTTGCGATCCAGAGAGAACAAACCCATGGATTACCCTTTATACAACAATACACCTGCATTGGCACAATCAAAGATGCCATTAGAAAATATTGGCCTATTATACAAGGGGATAAAGACCTCAATAAAGAGATAAAAAAACGACCTATGCTAACCTATAAAAGGGGTAACTCATATAGCCAGCTAATTCAAGCTGATCCTGTCTCTAAATATCTGAAACCAATAATGAAGTATCAAACAAAACTGGGTGTTACAAGTGCTTTAATTGTATAGTGTGTAATTCATTGATCACTGGACAGACCTTTACACACCACATGCATGGAAATACTTATAAGATTAAGGAACTTTATACATGTAACACAGAATTTGTGTGTATCTGTTGAAGTATCCCTGTTCCAAAACATATGTAGGAAAACAATAGGGCCTTTAAAAAAACGTTTTCAAAAACATAAGAGTGATATTAGATTAGCCTGTGATAGGACTAAAAACAAAATTGAAATTTCACCTGTGGCAGCCCATTTTTTGGAGCTCAAACATTCAGTCTGCGATTTAAAGGGGATGGTTACAGATCATATCCCAATATTAAGAAGAGGGGAATAGGACAATGCCCTACTAAGAAAAGAATCTTTGGATTTATAAGCTTAATACTTTGCAGCCTCATGGTCTCAACACCAACTTAGGCCTAAATGTTACCTGAATAACAAATAATCCGGATACCACATAAATTTGTATATGTTTTAATACTATTTATATACTTTTATATTGTATGTAAAGGATGCCGTTGCTGAATATTTGATGCCATCATGTTTTTAATCAATGTTTTAGTATTGATTTTCACTATTGGATATGCATGCATAGATACTTTTATATTTTATCACTTATCAAAAATACGATTTTTTACATCTGATATATTTATTGTGATACAGCAGTTTATACTCCATGCATGAAGCACTTTTAGAACAAGATATATATTGCAGCATGCCATATGAACTTTGCACACTAGAGGTCACTCTTTGTTTTTTATTTGCTTTTGATTTGATCAGCTTGTTTATGCTCTTTATGCATAAAATCTTGCACTTTTTTGCTATATGCTATACGTCTGAGGAAGGTGTCGCACGGACACCGAAATGTCAAGCATTTTAGGTTAGTCTTACATCTCTCTAACTATTGGAAATTCTGGAGTGGTTTGCCAACAATTTTATTATTTAATTTTTTCAAGTGCAGCCTCCACAAACAGAGTTAAAACCCACACAACCCAATATACGTCAGATAGTATGGGTTTTATACTCATTTAGGCAACAGAGCCATATTGTTTATATAATTGTATATGTTGTTATAAATGTATAGTTCATATAAATAAGAAAATTAGCTATAAAGCAAACTTTTTTCCGATCGGATTCAATCAAGGGCAACGCAAAACGGGTTTCGACATTTCCAGAGATCCGATCGAAATTTTTTTTACTGAACTTCCCTGAACTTTGTTAACCCTTTTCCCTTTGCCTACTCTGAAAAAGTATGAAGTAGATACTTTCTTAACCCTAAATTACATTGGAATAAAAAAGAACACAGACCTACCTTATTAAATGTGAGTTCCATACTATGGCACTGTCATTGATGACAAGCTTTGGTGTAGATGGAAGAAATCTGCCAACATGGATTTTATTTCTGATTCCAAATGAATTCGTTATTAAATTAATAACATCAAATTTTCCATTAACAGATCCTTGTTCATTAAAGAATATTTCATCAGACGGAGTTTTTAGGTGAACAGATTCTATGTAATGTTTCAGCTACAGAAAAATGATAAGATCTTTGAGCTGCTACTCCATCAAGACAGGTATTTATTTGAGATGGCTGAACTTCATAAAGTTCGGTTCGTTTTTCGAACTTTCAAAATTCAGTAAAAGTTCGAAAGTTCGAATTCGGACCCATTAAAGTCAATGGGTGAGTGATAGTTCGAAAAGTCCGGATGATTTACAGTTATACTAACAATGGTAACTTACTGTAAATGGCTGTGGCACCAGGGAAATTGTCTGGGGAACATGTCACTATAACCAAAACTTGTTAAAACACTTCTTAAACACGTGCGGGCAATTGTAGGGTTTTGCGCAAGCTACATTTGAGGGTTACGACCAATTCAAGGGTTAGCGAACGATACTTTCGAGGGTTAGCAAACGATACTTTTGAGGGTTAGTGAAAATGATTCATACATTCGAGGGTTACCGAAATCGACTGATACATTCTAGGGTTAGCGAACAGCCCGTAAATTTGATAATTATCCATTTTTTCGATAATTAGCGAAAATACAGCTAAAAATACAACTAACTAGTTTGAGCCTGAAGCAGTTCGAATAGTTCGAGTTTGTCCGAACTCATAAAGTTCAGCTCGAACTCGGGTTTGAGGTCGGTTTTGTGTCCATCTCTATTTATATTTAATTGAATTAATAGTAAATCAAACAAGATGTGTTAACAGTGGCGTAGGGATCACCATAGCAACCATAGCGGCTGCTATGGGGCTTGGAGCCAAAGAAGGCCTGGCCAGGCCATCCCCTGCTGCCTACATTTCTTTAAAAAAATTAAATTATCCTGCTAATCTGACACACCTAGCTAAAACTGACCTAAATGACCAGAACTACAGAGATGCCATAATCCCGCCCACAGTACACTCCCATTGGTCTGCCTGGGAGCTGGGACAGTCCAGTCAGCAGCAGCATTGTGACTGTGAGTAAGGTAGAGGGTTCCCTGTCAGAGAGTGCTGCATTGCCTAACACAACTAAAGTAACTTTTACCCTGCTTGCTGATAGAGAATAGTGCATCTGTCCCGTGGCTTGGACTGTAAGGGAGTTTATGCACCAACTTCTGCAGGGATTGAGGCTTAGAGGGGCTGTTACCCTGTAACTGCTTGTGATTCTGTGTCTTTGTTGGGTTCATAACAATGGCTTGTTAATGGCTGACACTGGCTGGACTGCTTGGTTCAGGGACGTACACTGCCAGGATTTCCCAGCACAGATGAAGAGGGAGAGCATTACTTGGGCAACAGAAGAGTGCCTATGTTTAAGTGTGCATTCGTTTGTGTAACGGATTCGGCCGAATGGTCGAGTACTTACTGGTGCGCTTTCAGGAGGAGACCACAGGCTGAAGGACTGGACACAGAGTATAAGAGGCTGATGGGAACAGCAGATGGGATACTGAGATGTTGCTCTAATAGGACACAGGAACAGACAAGGTAAGTCTCTGTTACAGGAATGGGCAAGGTAAGTTTCTGGAGCTGGAATGACAAGGTGAGTCTCCAGAACAGGAACGGGTAAGGTAAGAACCTGAAGCTGGTAAAGGCAAGGTAAGTTACTGTGCTGGAATGGCAAGGTAAGTCTCAGGACGGGCTTGAAGTAGCTAAGTAGCCGGGGTAGCGAAAGCTACAAACAGAGCCGGGTGCAGGGGGACGCCGGCCTTCGAGCCGCCCACCCAAAGAGGATCGGAGCGGCAGGTAAGTTTGTGACGTATGTAAGACAATTTAAAAATGTGTATGAGAGAAAGGGTGTAGGTCTTGTGAGAAGGTGTGTATGCTGCACTGTGTGAGAAAGGGTGTGTATGCTGGTCACTGTGTGAGAAAGGGTTGTGTATGCTGTCACTGTGTGAGAAAGGTGTGTATGCTGGTCACTGTGTGAGAAGGGTGTATGCTGTAGTGGAAGTGTGTATGCTGGTCATTGTTTAATTTCTAACAGGTGTATGACCATGTGATGGGCACCAGGGACTGTTATAACCTGAATGTATAATGCTATGTAAGGGAGAGTGTGGTTCCCAGTCTTTAATAAATAATATAACATTGTTTCATTCAGACACCACCTCTCCCATTTATATCATATGTAAATAATGTATTATGTAAAATGTACCAAGCACACTGTTTGAGATATGGAGTTAGTCCACAAGATGGCTAAATGGGTAAACTCCTGGGACTGCCTGTCTTAAACTCATTAGGACTGCCCATTTTAATATGTGGATGGATTAAGTTAAAGGGTCTGTCCACCCTTCTAAAAATTTTTTACCTAACATTGCCCCTGTCCCCCCAGCCCCAACCGCTATATTTGTATTATCAGAAAATGCCCATAACATTACTTACCTTCCCTTCTTCCCTCCGCCGCACTGCCAGGCCCTCTGCTTGCAAGAAAATGCAAGCAGAGGGGGCGGGACCCGCAGTCGCGTCTGTGATTGACGGACGCGGCTGCCGGGAGTTCGTAACGGCGGAGGAAAGAGGGAAGGTAAGTAATGTTATGGGCATTTTCTGATAATACAAATATAGCGGTTGGGGTTGGGGGGACAGGGGGAATGTTAGGTAAAAAGGTTTTTACACTAGGGGGAGGGAATCCTAATTGGGAGGGAGAGGGAGGGGGAGAAGGGCTGCAGTACGCATGCCAAACTTCTCCCGGGGGCCAGATAAGAGGCAGAGTCCTATATGGACTCTGCTATCCTCCTGGTGGGTAGTTTTTGGGACTCTGGGGGGGACTACAGGAGAACCATATGGAGCTGGGATGTGAGGTAAGGATTAAACTACATTACACAATGGGGCCAGTAGTGGGGGGATTATAGTTTTGGGGGTGGACATGCCCTTTAAGTAATTTCTGATTGGTTTGTTGTTCAGTAAGTCTGATGATTGGCTGCTGGTTGAAGGTTGGTCATTTGCACTTCAAAGGGAATGTGGGAATAAAAAGAGCAGCTTTAGCCCACATGGGGAGGGGGAGCACATAGACAAAGTAAGAGCTAGGATACATGCTGAGCTGTTTAACTCTATCCTGCCCCTTAGCTTGAGAGCAAGGAATACAGGAGGCTAGCCTGCAGGAGGAAGCAGACTAGGGTTTGGCAGAAGGTAAAACTGAACAAGGGAGAACAGAGCTAGTACATATGCTTAGACAGTGCCTAGCATCTCAGAGACACACTACCCTGCCCCTTAGCTTGAGAGCAAGGTTTCCAGGAGTCAGCAAGGTGAAAGCAGACCAGGAGAGACAGCAGCCCAGCAGTTTGAAGGCAAGGCAGTGGAGCCCAGTGAGTGGAGCCCAGAGATCCCAGGAACTGCATCCCAAGGACAGTGCCTGCTTGGTAGGATAAGGTTGTGCTTGATACTAGTGCATTATAATAAAGCTGCTTTAATTGTAAAAGAGCTTGTGTGCCCAGGTTTGCCTTATTTTCCACAACCTCACACAAGGCATCCTGTGACAGTCCAGCTTAAGGGAAAAAAAAACTAAGGCACAGATCAATACTAGATGATCAGCCTTTGGTATGCCCATAAGCTCAATGCAAATATGTCTAAATTAAGGCTAGGACCAGACGAACGCCTGTCTGTCGTTTTTGCGCGTGTTTTGCTAGCGGTTCCAGATGTTTTGCTATGAATATACATGAGCCAACCAGGAGAGGGCATGCTCGGCGGGTCGGGCTTTATAAGAAGAGGAAGCCAGGTGGATTAGAACTTTGGACACCCTAGTCCCTAGAGGCCTAATGAGCAATTGGCCTTATCCTGCTTCCTATAATTTTATTATTTGGGGATTGTCCCCGCCCGCCCCGCGTGTAGACCCGTCTAGCAGATTATCTGCATATACTCGGGTCCCACCTATGCCGCGAGTGGAGCGCCCTGGCTCCTCTCTTGAGACATCCGACGGGTGACTGGGTTAATATTATTTAAATATATATTGATGCATTGACGAGTGTGGCCGATTCTTCTCTTTCCCCTTCCTTGTATGAATACTGGGGCTGCTTGCCTGCACCTAATGTGTATTGGTGAATCGTAGTCTAGGCCTTAGGGGTATCGGACTCTATGCTCCATAGGTTACGCTCTGACGAAGTATTGATCTGTGATTATCTAGTTGCATCTTGTATCCCTATATCCTGGTATCCTATTTAGTGCCTTTTGATCTTTGTAGCTACTCATAAGTCTTGGAGTATCATTTTTATTATTAGTATCTTTTTATGCTATCCCATGTTGCAATATTTAATGTCCAGTATGGGAGACGTTTTGGGGTGGGTGGGGAGGGATGGGGGAGGGCACTTATCTATTAGGAATTATGTTCAAAAAAAGAGTATCCTGATGACGGCGGTGCTACGGCTGAGTTTGTGTATACATGAATTAAAGTTGTTTTTTAAAAGTCCAGCGGGAGTGCTCCCAGCAATCCTTATATACTATATATATATATATATATATGGGGAAATACCATTTAAATCTGTGACACACATCAAACTAATGACCATTATTTCATCATGATTTTGCTGTGGTTTAGGAGTATAACGTAGCACTTGGAAGAAACTACAGAACAGAATCCAGAGCAGAAGCCAGAATTGGAAATATTCTCCACAGCCACCATGTATTTCCTTGGTGCTTCAGGTATGTTGGGATAAAGGAGACCCAGACACTGCAGAACAAGCCTGCTGAAGGTGATATACTGAGTCTCATTGTACCGTCTGGTAATTTCCGAGCCATAAAATGCAACAATAAAACAAGTAGAGATAACACAGCCAATGTAGGAAACTGCTAAATGAAACATGACAATAGATCCTTCATTACATTGTAGAGTCATTGTCTGATTGTATTGTTTTTGTGTCCAGTTCAGTGAATGGTGTAGCCCATATCAAGCCAAGTGAATGCATATGACAAGTTTAATGATGAACAAACAATACAGAAAATAGAAGTATCAGATCCCACCCATTTCCTAACTTGCTCCCAGGTTTGTGGCTCTAAAAAGCAATGATAAAGTCAGTGTTTCCCAAGGACAGAGAGAAGAAATAGCACAGTGTATGTGATAAAAAGGTAACTTGTCTCAGGATGCAGGTCACCTGCACAGGCGTCCAATGAACAAGAAGGAGCAGCAGAAGGACAAGATGAGAGACAAGAGGATGTAGCTGAGATGCGATTGTTGGCTTTCACAATTGGACTCCTCTGGTGTTTACAAAGATCCACAAGATCAAAGTGGCTATGACAGAGAAGATGATGGCAGTAATTGCTAATGCTATTCCCAAGGACTTCCATAGGAAAGAAAATCTAGTGTTTTTTTTGTACACAGAAACTCTTACTTGGGTTGGACCAGTGATCTTCTGGGCATTTAAGACAAATTTCTGCATCTTAAAATAAGAGACAGAAAATGTAAAGTTACTAAGTCATATAGATTGAAATGCACCGATATGATTGAAAAGCCTATTAATGAATAAATGTGACACTATCTGAATTCCCAAATAAAAGGAAACTAACATTACTTACTGACTTAATTATTGGTGCAAGCATGGTTGCGCTGGTCTACAGGAATTTACATAAATATAATGTTAAAGGGAACTAAAGAACCAAAACTACCCCCTGCCCTTTACATGTATGTTATTGTACTTACGAAAGTCCTGTTTATTAGTCTACTCCCATCTTGCCAGTTAAGAGATTGTACTTCCTATGCAAACAGCACACTTTCCTGGCATCCACCTCCTATGGGGACATCTTCCTACTTTACATGCTGTCTATTGTTGGCCAGACTGCCTAATACAGTAATTCATAATATATATATTTAAGATGAATTTGCAGAATCTTACCAGTATAGTTGGTAATTTCTCCCTCAAAACAAGGAACACATTTATAGCAACAAAAGTTGTTTTCCTGTTGAGAAGATTTTCTGAAACCAGTCGGGCAAATCTCTGTACACAGGGAGGTGGAGTCACATTAAAACAAAAATCAAAAAATGTGTGTGGATCTCCCCTTAGCATCTTTCAATTGGTGATGTGATTGGCTTACTGCTCACTAATGGCTGGAGTAGCAGATATCACTATCAATTTACATACATTAAGAACAATCAAGGAATAAAAATCAAATTATATATTAGTCAGTGAATAGTTAAGGTCATTGTCACATTTATTACCACCTAGAAAACAAAATGGAAAGAGAATTGTAATTCCTGTATTGTCAGATTTTTTGTACCCAACTTACTGTCACATTTATTGCCTTTCTGTTAACTTTTTTTCTTTTTTTCTTTAGTCTGTTCTTCTGCTTGGTAAACTGTCTGGAAGCAAAAACAATTTGTTTTGGCTAGCAATCTTAATTGTCTAGCAAACTGGGACTGGAATAGAATCTATACATCAGAGACTGGTTAATTAGGGAGGAATCCCTGTTTGGGCATTTGGGTTAAGAAAAGCATGTGATAGGCAAGACTTAAGCAATATATATTTTTTTTAGTAGGTTAAGAAATCGGGGTGTTTTAAACTCCAATGGTAAAGGTGTGGTAATGATGATCACCAGGTTTAAAAACTTGGATAGCTGGGTTTACACTGACTTGTGGGGCCAGTATTACCTGATCCAAATAATTTAGTTAAAGTAGAACTAAACGGAACTTTTTTTAATCCTATCGTGAAAACTTTTCTCCCCAGAACACCTATATTTAAGACTCTTCATAGTAAGTGTATTTTCGTACATGTGAGAAATATATTCTGCAACCTCAGAAGGTTTTCCGGTTGTTGCCAGTACAACTTACAGCCCATGTACACTTCTAGAGCCTTGTGAGCATGCCTCACCTATTGGTCATGCCCCCTAACCCCAGTATTCACTTTTCTTATGCAAGACTATTTTTTTAAGGTTGTCTCTACACCAATATGGATGCTAATGATTGACTTTAAAATATTTTGACCAGCAATTTATTTTCCAGAGTGAATTGCCTACAGCCTTCCATGACAAAACTGTCATCTGATTTTTTGGACTTTTTTTATCTAGTCCTAGCAAAAGAGAATTAATAAATGTACTGTTATCTTTGCAAATGTGTAGGGGCTCAGAGTATAACATGCTCGTTTTAGAAAAGCACATGAGGTATAGCAGGTTCATATGTATACCTTCACATCAACCCCTGCCCCGAAGAGCTTACAATCGTAGCACATTTATTTGACATATAAAACCTATCAGTTTGTCTTAATGATTGTGGGGAAACCGGAGTACCTGGAGGAAACCCACGCAAGCACGGGGAGAATATAAAACTCCTTGCATATGTGTCCAAGGGTGGAATCGAACTCAGGTCTTTAGCACTGCAAGGCATAGTGCTAACCACTGAGCCACCGTGCTTCCCCAGTTGTATTAACGTACATGTGAGAAATATAATCTGCAACTCAAAAGGTTTCCAGGTTGTTGCCAGTACAATTACAGCCCATGTACACTTTAAGAGCCTTCTGAGAATTCTCATCCATTGGTATGCCCCCTGACCCAGTATTCACTTTCTCTATGACATAGACTTTTTATTTTTATAAGGTTGTATCTACACCCAATATGGATGCTTATGATTAGACTTTAAAATCAGTTTGCTACCCTACATTATTTTCCAGCATGAATTGCATACAGCCATCCATGACAAAATGTCGTATGATTTTACTGGCTTTTTTTATTCTAGTCCTAGCAGAAGAGAAGTTTATAAATGTACCTGTTATCTTTGCAAATGCTGTGGTGGCTCAGCAGTATAAAGTGCTCATTTTAGAAACACACAGCACATGAGGGTAGCAGGTTGAAATCCCCAGACTTACTTGAATTGAAGCAATACAACATTGTCAATTGATTTTACTGTGTTTTTTCCCCAGTTATGTTCTAGCAAAAGATACTAGCTTTTTGGAAAGTGGTATTATGATTTGCTTTTAGCAAGACAGAGTGATGATGTTGAGGATTTAATATTACCCTTAATTATTTTTGCTTTGGTAAAGTGTGATCATTTGGCATGAATTAGTGGAGAGCTCACACACCAGATTCTCACGGTTCCCTATCCAACATTCTTCTTGATGGTTTTTGATTTCTTGTTTAGTTATGCTGTTGCTAGTTAAGATCTGTAAGTTAAATTATATCTACACTCACAAAATTGACCTGCCATTATTCACTTTTGAAGAATGGGAGGTAAAGGAGCTATGTCATACTGCCAGGTCTTCAATAAAGCAATTAGGAGCAGACAGGGAGCCCAGCAAACTTTCTCACATTCATGCGGCTTCACTGCTTCCTCTGAAAGGCACTAACATCATCCACCACTACATTGTACTATGCACTTTAAGTGCAAGGGAGCATAGATGTAGTTGGGACCTGTCAGAGGAATCTCCAGAGGAGTGCGATTGCAGGTAAAATTTAAGATTTGTCTCCCTGCTCCAGGTGAATTAATTGATTAGCAGTAGGTAAGACATAGCTCCTTTACCTTCTGTTCTTCAACTAAAGTGAATAATGTTATGTCAATTTTGTCAGTGGGATTATCCTTAAATCACCTGGGAGTAAAATAATTCCTAAAAAATGCCTCTAGGCCTGTGGTATACTGTGATACAGCAGATTTAATAAACAAGCTCAGGGACACAAGTATTCTGAGGTTGAGGGTGCATACAGAATGAAACATTTGATTTTAGACCCATTACTAAAATATCTTTGCTGTTTGACCCCGCTGTACTTTGCTTCAGTATTTATCTGTATGTTGATGACTGATCATCTCTGACCACTCTTTATTTACAGCAAATCTGTGCTAATCGTGCTATATGTTAGCATTGTATTTCTTTAATAAAGGGCAGATGTATCCACCCAAAACTATAATCCCCCCCAGTAATGGCCCCACCATGTAGTGTAGTGTAATCCTTACCTCACATCCAGCTCCATAGGGTTCTCCTGTAGACCCCCCTAAAGTCCCAAAAACTGTCCACCAGGAGGCTAGCAGGACTCTGCCTGCTACCTGCCTCGGTAGATATTGTCATGCGTACTGCAGCCCTTCTCCCCCCTCCCTCCCCCTCCCTCCCCCCCTCGCCCTCCCGTTCCACTATCCTCCCCCTAGCATAAAACCATTTTAATATGCTGCTCCCCCATGTATGGTAGCCCCAACCGCATGTTTTAGTATTTTCAAAAAGTCCCCCAAACTCTTACTACCTCTTTCTCCGCTGTGCACTGAATGACCGGCAGCCGCGCCCATGATTGACAAAAAAAAATCAGAACAGTACTTACAATCCTTCATTCCCCTGAAGATCTTGGACCTCTGCTTGCATGAACTGCAAGCAGGGAGTGGGACCTGCAGCCAAAATTTTTTTGTTGTACTTAAAGGGTATCTTTCAAAAATATAACTTCATATAGACCCAGAGCCCACTACTCAACTTTTTCCAGATTTTCAATCTGAGCTGAAGATTATGGAAATCATAATTTGAAATCACAGCATTGGATGGAAAGACATGTCACTCAGAGGCAGAAATTATAATATGTGTCCTATACCGACCTTTTACTAGGATATTTGGCTGCCTGCCAGTACACTTTCTGTGACAAGAGATCAGAGAAACAGCAGAGAAAGAGGCAGGTGGGGGGGGAGGGAGATGTGTAAGCAGAGCAGGGTCTATGGTGAGGCTGTGCAGAACTTTAAGGGTCACAGACCCTACAAGGAGGCATGAGTAAGGAGGGTGGGGGCAATTAGGAGCACTCACTAAACATTAATAGTTTCATGACAAAGCGAATACCTAC
Source organism: Hymenochirus boettgeri (assembly GCA_019447015.1). Lineage (NCBI taxonomy): Eukaryota > Metazoa > Chordata > Amphibia > Anura > Pipidae > Hymenochirus > Hymenochirus boettgeri. The sequence continues at coordinate 301,646,014 of CM033476.1, read as the reverse complement.
ATTTACTTCTATCAAATTGTGTTTCAGATAATGTAAATGTTGTTTGAGTGATAGTGACCCTTTAAAACACTAGCAAGGGATGTAGTAAGGATGTGAGCGCACATCTCACCTTCCTGGTTCCTGTAATGCCGTAATCAGTATGCAATGGTCACTAAGTCCTAGGAGCCAGGAAGGTAAGATGTGCCCATTCTGTGCCTCCATTGAGGACAAATTAAAACATGGACAGGGCGATGCATAATGGCCACTGTCCAGCTGAATTAGAGTGAAACCCATGCGTACCTGATGTATTATATGGAATAGCATGGGTTTTAGAGAAATTTTGCGATGGCAGCGCCATTTCCAAAATATATGGGAAATATGCTGCAGCCTATTCAATAGGCTAAGTTAACTGTAGCCCTTAGAGGTTCATTTACCCAGAGCCACAATCACTCTGGGTAAATGACAATTTAGTATTAATACCGGTTTTGTGGCTCTGGACAGAGATTTACCAAAGCATGACTTAAATAACTGCAACCACAAACCCAGTATAAATACTTTGCGCCTGCTGCACAGGGTCTTTTGCATTCCCTGACAGCAACCACAATAAAGGGGTTAAAGTTGTGCTAACCGATATTGAGCTCCTTTTAATAGAGGGCAAAAGTATGGAGACCACAGTCCTGGATTCCATCCCTAGTGCTGTTGTATCTCACAGGACCATCACTTAAGGTGGGTAAACCTGTCCCCACCGAGTGTTCGCTACTAGCGAGCTCTCGGCCGGGAAAAATGACTGTCAGTTGCGGCAATAGTGGCCGCAGCTGACAGTTCACACGACTGATCATGTGGTCCCATAGATAACTGCACATTCGGCCGTATATTTACCAACAAGCCCGGACCTGAAGAACGGGAACCGAGCTTGGTCGTGGCCGCCCCATCCACACCATGTCAAATTTCTGGCCGACTGACCGCTAACATGTCACTACGGTAGAGATGTTTCGAAACTGTTGAGTCTTGTTCCTTTTTCGAATTTTTCAGAAAGTTAGAAAATTCGATTTTCGAAAATCATCTATTTTCAAAGTTTCGTCAGGACTTCGAAACCCTCAGATTCGATTTGAAACTGGGTTCTATTCGAACCCACATTACATCTTTATTGGTCAGTTGGTTGAAAATGTCTGTACCCAGACTTATTTAGGTTGACACAAGTCCTGTACCCTGGTATTCAGGGGATAAGGCGATGCAATTTCAGCAAAACAGAAAATATGTTCCTAAGCCTATGCTAATATTTCAGAGTTCTGGCCCAGTCAAAACTTCTGAATCGTGGTAAAAACTGTGATAGAATTTTAACACAGAACTTCAAGATCATCGAAACTCAGCCAGAGCTATGAGATTCTTGTGGAACAATCCCTGGCGAGTTGCCCATCCTTAATGCTAACCCCTTTGTTGTGTTATAGTGGGTTATGGGTTTAAGATTGTGAACAAGAAACTTAAGGATTTAACAACAAAATAGCGGGACATTTACACATGGAAAGCACAAAAAAGAAATTGTAATATATTGTGAGTCCAAAAGACTGCTCCAATTGTAATGAAGAAATCCGGTGACAGATTAAACTGCAAAAAACTCTTTAATTTGCCGTATTATGTAGAAAGCCAACACAGTGCCATTTGGCAAGGTATGGTAGGCTATGGTAGGTTTGACAAAGGGCCCGTGTTGGCCTGAACATGTAGCTTTCTACATAATAAATTAAGGAGTGGGTTTTTTTGCAGTTTAATTTGTATCACCGTGTTTCCTTCATTACAATTGGAATATTAGAGATATTGATCGAACAAACGGAACAATCAACAAAGAGAGTGACTGTGTGGGTGTACCTCTGTTTGGCCATTTGAAAAGATTGCATCGTGACCAGGGCAAAAAATGTATCGCCCTGATGGAGTGTTGAATTGAACTTAATGAGGGAGATGCAGTAACAGACTGAAAGCTCTCCTTCCCTTCCCTATTCCTGCAATGCGGTAATAAATTGCAACAGTTATTGAATTGTGGAAGCGGTAAAAGGAAGATGCACTATTCAAGTGGGTACTATAAAACTAAAATTTATTAAAGGGCATGTTCACCCCCTTAAATCGAAAATTATATATAGTTAACCATCCCCCCCAAACACAACAATTAAACCATAATAATAGAAACCTGACATATGTAAGGCTAACCTGTTAAGTAATTCATTCATTGGCTGTCACTTTCAGACAGCTGCTGAAAAAAACAGTCAGCATTTTAGGTTAGAGTAGATAGTTCCCCGCACACCTATAGTGTATAATTGAAATCGCTGGGTGCTGCTCCAAAAACCATAGCCAATGGTAATAGTATCCAAACAAAAGCAATTCAGAGCGCTCTCCAGTCTTAAATGTTCAAAAGGACAGACGCGGGCGCGGGAGAGTGACAAATCAATGGCGAACTGATACAGATGTCTGCACGGAGGACTCGGCTGGGTCTGATCTGGATAGGGGCAATCCACGAGTCAAAAACTGACCAGCAATCTAATACACCCAGGGGAAACTACCTATTGGAAGAAACAGGTGTCTTTTTTAGACAACGAGACGGGGGAGGAGGGGCCATCCTACGCAGACAAGCAGGAGGAACAAGCAGTGATTAACATCTCATCACACCAGCTCACGGTGAGTGAAATTTCCCTTGTGTTAAAGGTCTTAATTTTAACCTGTTACCATTTTAATGCTTGGGACTTTGAAATTGATTTATTCAAGTTATGAGGAAAGCTCAAGCTGAGGGAAAGTGTTTAAAAAACAATGAGCCTGCTGAAATTTACCCTTCAGAGCTGGAAGCTCGTTTATGCCTAATGGTATATATCCCAGATGATTTGTTTGTCAAACACCTTAAGACAGAGGTATTACAATCCACTCACAAAGAACATAAACCTAACCTGACTAAAATGGAAAAACAAGCACTGATACAACTGAAAAATAACAATGGGATCATTATTAAGCCAGCTGATAAAGTGGGGCAATTGTTCTTATGGATTACTATTTTTACCAACAGGAGCATGTTGAGCCACCTGAATACGGAAGCATACCCCACTTGCAAGAGACCCCACAGTGAGTAACTCACTAAGATAAAAAAGCTATATGAATTGGGTTTAAACAGTGAATGGCTGAATGATAAAATGTGCGATTTTTTGATAAATGAATTTCCTAAAAAGCCAGTGATATATGGTTTACCCAAAATCCATAAGGATGTAAATAATCCTCCATTCAGACCAATTGTATCTGCTATTGACTCTGTATTACAAACCGTTGGCCCAATTTACTGACTCTCTTTCTAAATCCCATTTTTAGACGATTGCCATCGTATATCAAGGATACTCAAGATTTTTTATACCAACTGAGAAACATGGAACCATGGGATTCCAATTGGATTATATTGACATTGGACATTTCCTCTTTATATACCTGCATCTCACATGATTTGGGACTTGAAGCAGTTCGAACACTTTTTAACACTTGAACAGTTTGGTATACCACCCAGTGAGTTTATATTGAATGTTTATCATTGATATTGCATAATAACTACTTTAAATTTGAAAGTCAATATTTCCTGCAATGTGTTGGGACTGCCATGGAAGTCCGGTGTGCCGTCATACGCCAACCTGTATGTTGGCTTACTTGAAAGTAAGCACATATACCCAGTGAATTATATAAAAAACATTGCAGAAAATATAGCGGTACATAGATGATTGTTTGTTGTTTGGATTGCACGGAGGAACAAGCTTAGAGTTTGTAACTCTACTTAACTCTATGGATAAAAACTTAATTTTTAGTGTTACATGTCACATTAATGTCACATATAATGTGAAAATTTCACATTATCTGGATGTATGTATTGAAGTCAAGACAGTGGGCTGTTTACCACACTATATACCAAACAGATTGATAGAAACACGCTTTTGAGAGCTGACAGTTTTCTCCTAGACATGTTGTTGCAGTTTACCTAAATCACAATTTCTCAGAATACATAGAATTTGAAGTAAATGAAAAAGAAATACAACTCAATAAAATGAGTGAGAGGTTATGATCCGTCTGACATACAGAGGGCCAAAATAGAAGCAGCTACACACGTTGCGATCCAGAGAGAACAAACCCATGGATTACCCTTTATACAACAATACACTCTGCATTGGCACAATCAAAGATGCCATTAGAAAATATTGGCCTATTATACAAGGGGATAAAGACCTCAATAAGAGATAAAAAAACGACCTATGCTAACCTATAAAAGGGGTAACTCATATAGCCAGCTAATTCAAGCTGATCCTGTCTCTAAATATCTGAAACCAATAATGAAGTATCAAACAAAACTGGGTGTTACAAGTGCTTTAATTGTAAGTGTGTAATTCATTGATCACTGGACAGACCTTTACACACCACACTGCATGGAAATACTTATAAGATTAAGGAACTTTATACATGTAACACAGAATTTGTGTGTATCTGTTGAAGTATCCCTGTTCCAAAACATATGTAGGAAAACAATAGGGCCTTTAAAAAACGTTTTCAAAAACATAAGAGTGATATTAGATTAGCCTGTGATAGAGACTAAAAACAAAATTGAAATTTCACCTGTGGCAGCCCATTTTTTGGAGCTCAAACATTCAGTCTGCGATTTAAAGGGGATGGTTACAGATCATATCCCAATATTAAGAAGAGGGGAATAGAGACAATGCCCTACTAAGAAAAGAATCTTCTGGATTTATAAGCTTAATACTTTGCAGCCTCATGGTCTCAACACCAACTTAGGCCTAAATGTTACCTGAATAACAAATAATCCGGATACCACATAAATTTTGTATATGTTTTAATACTATTTATATACTTTTATATTGTATGATAAAGGATGCCGTTGCTGAATATTTGATGCCATCATGTTTTTAATCAATGTTTTAGTATTGATTTTCACTATTGGTATGCATGCATAGATACTTTTATATTTTATCAAACTTATCAAAAATACGATTTTTTACATCTGATATATTTATTGTGATACAGCAGTTTATACTCCATGCATGAAGCACTTTTAGAACAGATATATATTGCAGCATGCCATATGAACTTTGCCACTAGAGGTCACTCTTTGTTTTTTATTTGCTTTTGATTTGATCAGCTTGTTTATGCTCTTTATGCATAAAATCTTGCACTTTTTTGCTATATGCTATACGTCTGAGGAAGGTGTCGCACGGACACCGAAATGTCAAGCATTTTAGGTTAGTCTTACATCTCTCTAACTATTGGAAATTCTGGAGTGGTTTGCCAACAATTTTATTATTTAATTTTTTCAAGTGCAGCCTCCACAAACAGAGTTAAAACCCACACTAACCCAATATTACGTCAGATAGTATGGGTTTTATACTCATTTAGGCAACAGAGCCAATATTGTTTATATAATTGTTATATGTTGTTATAAATGTATAGTTCATATAAATAAGAAAATTAGCTATATATATGCAAACTTTTTTCCGATCGGATTCAATCAAGGGCAACGCAAAACGGGTTTCGACATTTCCAGAGATCCGATCGAAATTTTTTTTACTGAACTTCCCTGAACTTTGTTAACCCTTTTCCCTTTGCCTACTCTGAAAAGATGAAGTAGATACTTTCTTAACCCTAAATTACATTGGAATAAAAAAGAACACAGACCTACCTTATTAAAATGTGAGTTCCATACTATTGCACTGTCATTGATGACAAGCTTTGGTGTAGATGGAAGAAATCTGCCAACATGGATTTTATTTCTGATTCCAAATGAATTAGTTATTAAATTAATAACATCAAATTTTCCATTAACAGATCCTTGTTCATTAAAGAATATTTCATCAGACGGAGTTTTTAGGTGAACAGATTCTATGTAATGTTTCAGCTACAGAAAAATATAAGATCTTTGAGCTGCTACTCCATCAAGACAGGATTTATTGAGATGGCTGAACTTCATAAAGTGTCGTTTTTCGAACTTTAAAATCAGTAAAAGTTCGAAGTTCGAATTCGGACCCATTAAAGTCAATGGTGAGTGATAGTTCGAAAAGTCCGGATGATTTACAGTTATACTAACAATGGTAACTTACTGTAAATGGCTGTGGCACCAGGGAAATTGTCTGGGGAACATGTCACTATAACCAAAAACTTGTTTAAAACACTTCTTAAACACGTGCGGGCAATTGTAGGGTTTTGCGCAAGACATTTGAGGTTACGACCAATTCAAGGGTTAGCGAACATACTTTCGAGGGTTAGCAAACGATACTTTTGAGGGTTAGTGAAAATGATTCATACATTCGAGGGTTACCGAAATCGACTGATACATTCTAGGGTTAGCGAACAGCCCGTAAATTTGATAATTATCCATTTTTTCGATAATTAGGAAAATACAGCTAAAAATACAACTAACTAGTTTGAGCCTGAAGCAGTTCGAATAGTTCGAGTTTGTCCGAACTCCATAAAGTTCAGCTCGAACTCGGGTTTGAGGTCGGTTTTTGTCCATCTCTATTATATTTAATTGAATTAATAGTAAATCAAACAAGATGTGTTAACGTGGCGTAGGGATCACCATAGCAACCATAGCGGCTGCTATGGGGCTTGGAGCCAAAGAAGGCCTGGCCAGGCCATCCCCTGCTGCCTACATTTCTTTAAAAAAATTAAATTATCCTGCTAATCTGACACACCTAGCTAAAACTGACCTAAATGACCAGAACTACAGAGATGCCATAATCCCGCCCACAGTACACTCCCATTGGTCTGCTGGGAGCTGGGACAGTCCAGTCAGCAGCAGCATTGTGACTGTGAGTAAGGTAGAGGGTTCCTGTAGAGAGTGCTGCATTGCCTAACAACTAAAGTAACTTTTACCTGCTTGCTGATAGAGAATAGTGCATCTGTCCGTGGCTTGGACTGTAAGGGAGTTTAGCACCAACTTCTGCAGGGATTGAGGCTTAGAGGGGCTGTTACCCTGTAACTGCTTGTGATTCTGTGTCTTTGTTGGGTTCATAACAATGGCTTGTTAATGGCTGACAATGGCTGGACTGCTTGGTTCAGGGACGTACACTGCCAGGATTTCCCAGCACAGATGAAGAGGGAGAGCATTACTTGGGCAACAGAAGAGTGCCTATGTTTAAGTGTGCATTCGTTTTGTAACGGATTCGGCCGAATGGTCGAGTACTTACTGGTGCGCTTTCAGGAGGAGACCACAGGCTGAAGGACTGGACACAGATATAAGAGGCTGATGGGAACAGCAGATGGGATACTGAGATGTTGCTCTAATAGGACACAGGAACAGACAGGTAAGTCTCTGTTACAGGAATGGGCAAGGTAGTTTTCTGAGCTGGAATGACAAGGTGAGTCTCCAGAACAGGAACGGGAAGGTAAGAACCTGAAGCTGGTAAAGGCAAGGTAAGTTACTGTGCTGGAATGCAAGGTAGTCTCAGGAACGGGCTATGTAAGTATAAAGTAGCCGGGGTAGCGAAAGCTACAAACAGGAGCCGGGTGCAGGGGGACGCCGGCCTTCGAGCCGCCCACCCGGAAGAGGATCGGAGCGGCAGGTAAGTTTGTGACCGTATGTAAGACAATTTAAAAATGTGTATGAGAGAAAGAGGGTGTGTATGCTGGTCACTGTGTGAGAAAGGGTGTGTATGCTGGTCACTGTGTGAGAAAGGGTGTGTATGCTGGTCACTGTGTGAGAAAGGGTGTGTATGCTGGTCACTGTGTGAGAAAGGGTGTGTATGCTGGTCAGTGTTTAATGTCTAACAGGTGTATGACCATGTGATGGAGCACCAGGGATCTGTAATAACCTGAATTAGTAAATGCTATGTAAGGGAGAGTGTGGTTCCCAGTCTTTAATAAATAATATAACATTGTTTCATTCAGACACCACCTCTCCAGTATTATATCATATGTAAATAATGTATATGTAAAATGTACCAAGGCACTGTTTGAGATATGGAGTTAGTCCACAAGATGGCTTAATGGGTAAAACTCCTGGGACTGCCTGTCTTAAACTCATTAGGACAGTGCCCATTTTAATATGTGGATGGATTAAGTTAAAGGGTCTGTCCACCCTTCTAAAAATTTTTTACCTAACATTGCCCTGTCCCCCCAGCCCCAACCGCTATATTTGTATTATCAGAAAATGCCCATAACATTACTTACCTTCCCTCTTTCCTCCGCCGCACTGCCAGGCCCTCTGCTTGCAAGAAAATGCAAGCAGAGGGGGCGGGACCCGGGCGTTCAGTACGGCGGAGAAGAGGAAAGAGGGAAGGTAAGTAATGTTATGGGCATTTTTGATAATACAAATATAGCGGTTGGGGTTGGGGGGACAGGGGAATGTTAGGTAAAAAGTTTTTACACTAGGGGGAGGAATCCTAATGGGAGGGAGAGGGAGGGGGAGAGGGCTGCAGTACGCATGCCAAACTCTCCGGGGGCCAGATAAGAGGCAGAGTCCTATATGGACTCTGCTATCCTCCTGGTGGGTGTTTTTGGGACTCTGGGGGGGACTACAGGAGAACCATATGGAGCTGGGATTGGAGGTAAGGATTAAACTACATTACACAATGGGGCCAGTAGTGGGGGGATTATAGTTTTGGGGGTGGACATGCCCTTATATAATTTTGGTTGGTTTGTTGTTCAGTAAGTCTGATGATTGGCTGCTGGTTGAAGGTTGGTCATTTGCACTTCAAAGGGAATGTGGGAATAAAAAGAGCAGCTTTAGCCCACATGGGGAGGGGAGCACATAGACAAAGTAAGAGCTAGGATACATGCTGAGCTGTTTAACTCTATCCTGCCCCTTAGCTTGAGAGCAAGGAATACAGGAGGCTAGCCTGCAGGAGGAAGCAGACTAGGGTTTGGCAGAAGGAAAACTGAACAAGGGAGAACAGAGCAGTACATATGCTTAGACAGTGCCTAGCATCAGAGACACACTACCCTGCCCCTTAGCTTGAGAGCAGGTTTCCAGGATCAGCAAGGTGAAAGCAGACCAGGAGAGACAGCAGCCCAGCAGTTTGAAGGCAAGGCAGTGGAGCCCAGTGAGTGGAGCCCAGAGATCCCAGGAACTGCATCCCAAGGACAGTGCCGCTTGGTAGGATAAGGTTGTGCTTGATATAGTGATTATAATAAAGACTGCTTTATTGTAAAAGAGCTTGTGTGCCCAGGTTTGCCTTATTTTCCACAACCTCACACAAGGCATCCTGTGACAGTCCAGCTAAGGAAAAAAAACTAAGGCAAGATCAATACTAGATGATCAGCCTTGGTATGCCATAAGCTCAATGCAAATATATGTCTAAATTAAGGCTAGGCCAGACGAACGCCTGTCGTCGTTTTTGCGCGTGTTTGCTAGCGGTTTCCAGATGTTTTGCTATGAATATGGTGTATGTTGCATTTTTCTAGAACAACGCTAAGAAAACGCTGGTAACAATGCAGCCAAACCGAAAAATAGACTTTCGTCTCAACCTAGCCTAAGAAAGTTTGTTTTTTTTTTTTTTTGTGGGCTGGGTGGCCTCTTCCAATATTTTGCTATGGGGCCCAGTAATTTCTATCTATGTCCCTGTGTGTTAAATAACACAGCCAGCCATAAAAGAAGAATGAAAGTCCAAATATAAGAAAAACGTAGAAAGATTGGTGCACCTGGGCAGATAATTTGGCAAAATTATCCAACTAGCCTGATCTCTTGGAAGACTCATTATCCTTCCTAACAACGCGTTTCAACCCAATGTGCAGGCTGTATTCCTGATGACAGCCTGCACATTGGGTTGAAACGTGTGATGTAACTGCTAATAGACGGTGTTTATTTGCTATAAAAAAGACCTGTGAGTGCTATCTTCTTTGCTTATTTATGGATTTGTTGTGGATGGGTATATATATAATATATATATATATATATATATATATATATATAAAGCTTTGATAAGAGTAACATATTTCATATTTATTTTGTTTATTATGATACATTTTTGATGCACTTGCTCACTTAATTCATCGATTCAGTTTCAAGTTACATAGTTTCAACAGTATCAGTTTTTTAGTATTATTTTCTCATTTCTGCTCATCCCGTGCTTCTCTTCAATAATTAACACATTATGTGAAGACTTTTCTAACCAACTCACCATGAATTTGTGATCTGGAGTAAATAATTAGAATCTTTTTCGAACAGCAGTTGGTCCACATGCATCTGATGTAAAGCTTGTGCCAGTAATGAACAGCGTAGTAAATAACAGCAGTTATGTGATAATTATTGCCTCTTCTAATGATCTATATTGTTCCATCCAACCAACCATCACAGTAAGGTTTATTTGGCCATTATTGGAAAGAACATCAGAACATTCTATATTCATAAAAATTTTTTCCACAAATTGTTTGTTTTTTACATTCTCCCATTCAAAGTGAGACATATTGAACCCAGGAATCTCCCCTTTGGGTACCGTTATCAGCAAAGAGCCATTCAATGCAGGGAGACTAGACAAATAACCAAAGTCAGAAATAATATGTAGTGCAGCTGAAATTACTAAAACTTTCCCAAAAATATTAACTTCTTGCTTTCTAAAAATCAAACTTGTTAACTCAGCCGAAGTGCAGTAGAAAATTATACAGGCGTGGACTTTTCAATAATGCTATAGTTATGCTCAATATTAATTATTTTGAGAAATTAATCATAAATTCAACACAGATTCCATATTCCCGCATCTTGTTTATTAGCTCTAAACTGTTTTCCGTTGCTGATGTCATCTGTTGTTATTATTCCCACCCACTTCCAGTTAAAGTGATTCATTAGTTGTATGATAAGGTTATGCTGGGAATGTTCATCGGGAACCATCCGATAAAGAGTTGGAAATATAGTTCGGTCATTAAACACAGGGTCCATGGCTCCATAACTTATCTGAAAAACAAGCTTGTTATTTAAGTAACTGTTTCCTTAAAAATATTTAAATAGTCTTACAAGTGGGAATAGCATGTTAAAAACATGAATGTTATTTATATAAGTGGCCCTGCACTCTATACTTTTGGAAATGAAGTAGCATGTGAGAATACTTTTTTTATGCATTGTCCATGTACAGTATAGTTAAGTCAACTTTCATATACGAAGTGAGGACATCATCATAATCAGAATTGTTCCTCAGCCTTCAAATTTTTATTCCTCACTTCTCATTTATATATTTTTTTCTTTGTTTATTTCTCATTCCACCTTTTTATACCCCTTGTTCCTCATTTATCCATTCCTACTTTTTAATTCTTCTTCAAGAATTTAATTCCTTATTTCTCCTTCCTCAAAAAATGTTTAAAGGGTCACTATACTCACTCAACAAATTTACATTCTCTGAAACTACAATTCAAGAGAAATCAAATGGTGGTACTGTGCTTGCTTTGTCATTAAATTATTAATGTTTAGGGATTGCTCCTAATTGCCCCCACCCTTACTTACTTACTGACACCTTGTAGTGTCTGCGACACTTATAAGTTCTGTGCATCCTCACCATGAACACTGCTCTGCTTACACATCTCCTCCTCCCTCCCCCTGTCATCTTTTCTGTGTTGATTCTTTTAACTGTTACAGAAAGTGAGCCAAAGATCCCAGTAAAAGGCCAGAGATGGGGCACAGAAATGGATGTTGTTAGAAACCTACTTTTCCCCTTCTTTCACAGTTTTTCAAATATTTGCAGGGTTATTAGACAGCTGATTTTTAGTATAGTATAGTATTTGAGGTTGAATAAATACATAAAGTATGTCCATCCAGTCTAACCCATCTAGCAATATCCTCATTTTCGGTCTAACTGTTGATCCAGAGAAATGCAAAAAAAACCCCACCAAATTTATAAAGGGGGAAAAAATTCCTTCCTGACTCCAAGTGGCAATCGGAAATATCCCTGGATCAACTCTACTTTATATATCAACTAGCAGTTGTACCTGGTGTTCCCGTGTATACTTGTGGGTAAAGTATTTTTTACGTGCAGCTGTGTGTTTGGCTTAGATGGAAGAGACAGGCGGAAAAAGAAGTGCACAGTTGGTAAGGTATGTCATGTATTTAATATAATGAGTTGAGGAGGTGACATTGCTTGAGGGACGTATAGCACATGTTTATTGCAAAACCTTATATACAACGTTATCAGTTTTTCCACTTGGAGCGTAAATATACAAATGTTGTGGTGAACCTACTCATGAACATGCTACATGGAATTTGCCGTTGGGAAAACGTGTTGATTGCAAATGAATATCGCAGCACTTGAGTGACTGACAGGCGTCAGCATCTCTGAAGCATATGATGTGCTGGCTCTTTGTCTGTGTTGTTAAAGCCGGGCTTCATTCTGTTGCGCTGTCTGAGCGTTGTGTGTTTTTATTAATTGTGCTCTATTTTTTGCACATTTGTTAGCAGTATGTCACCTTGTTTGCACTTTAACACTTTATCCTTGCACAAGGACCACTTTATATTGACTATTAGATCCCAATCAATACAGTTATTTTCTAGTCCGAATTGAAAGTTCCATGATGTCTTTGTTCTTTTAGTTTTAACTGTCTGTGAAGTGTGTGAGTGACATGTGGGCAGTGTGTGTCTGTTTCTTAAGTCCAGGTAATGCAGGTAATTCCCATGTAGTCCATACCCTCCCTCCATCCTGGTTTGAATAGGTGGATGGGGCATGTCTGCGTGGCTGCGGTGGGTGGGGGCACGGCATTCTAGGGTGTGGACAGTCTGGGTCATGTCTGTGATGTTGTGGTGTCCAGGAGGCTTGGGCGTGACATTCGGTGGTCGTGAAATTTAGGGGCATGGCCACGCTGTTTCAAAGCATGGATGTGGCCGTGCCATTTAAGGGCGTGTATGTGGTGTATGGGGGTGTGCCTGTGATGTTTGTGGGCATGGACAGGATATTTGTGTATAATTCGGGAACAGACCTGGGATGTTTGGGGGTGTGGCCATGATGTATGGGGACGGACCATAATTTTTTGGGGGTGACCACAATATCTGGTAGCATGGTCATAACATTTTGGGGCATGGTTGCAATGCATGGCAGTTATCTTTGGTGGCGTGGCCTTGATGGTTGGGGTATGAGCGTGACCGTGATGTTTAGGGGTGTGGGGTGTGGCCTTGATGGTTTGGGTATGAGCGTGACCATGATGTTTGGGGCGTGGCCATGACAGCAATATCTGGGTGCATGGTCACATTGCAGGAGGTTCTGCTTTAAATTTCTTAGCATGACAATAATTATATCACCAATAGTAACATAGTCTTTCCAGGGTTCATATTTTAAAACCTTCCATGAGCAAATTGTCATGTGTTATAGACCTTAATGGAAATCTTAAGTCTGGTTCCCTCTGTTATAGAAGCTGTTGTTTTGTGTGTGCAGCTGATTTGTGTAGCCATACATTACACTGTTGTTGTGTCACTGAAGTGGACTCTGTGTTGCTGAACTGGGGAAACACACTCTGCAAGTGACATGCAGGCTTTTTGTTGTTCAAACTGGACTTCATGGGCGTCGACCCATTCAGAGGGCGTCAACGAAATGTTGAGTCATTCAGGGGTGTGGCTGTGTGGTGAGCACATACATACAAGATTGCTGCTTTATATAGTAGATACCAGTAAGCTGCAACATTCCTTGTTTGCAGAAACTCATCCAGCTTTTTTTTTAAACTGACCAATGAACCTGCCATAACAATGTCCACTGGAAGACAGTTCCATAGCTTTACCGTTCTCACAGTGAAAAACTCTTTCCGAACTTGAGGCCTAAACTTCTTTTCTTCAAGTCCTAAAGGGCATGTCCACCCCCAAAACCATAATTTTACCCACTACTGGCCCCACTCTGTAGTGTATAAAAATCCTTACCTTACATCCCAGCTCCAAATGGTTCTCCTGTAATGTCTCTCCAAAATCCAAAAAACTGACCACCAGGAGCAGTGCAAGGAGGGAAATTGTTTCCTCCTCTGAGGCTTCCAATCACGGACGCGGCTGCCGGTCCGGCCCCCTGTTTGCAGTTCCATACAAGCAGAAGGCCGGGCAGTGCGGCGGAGGATAGAGGGAAGGGAAGTAAAGATCGGGGGACTTTCTGAAAATAATAATAATATGGTTGGGGCTGGGGGAGGAAGCCCTACAATATGTCAAAAATTTAGAAAAGGGGTGGACATGCCCTTTAAGGGATGTCCGTATGTCGTCTGACATGTTCTGTTGGTGAACAATGCCCCAGATAGTTTATTGTATGGCCCGTTAAAGTATTATACATAGCAATCATTTTCTCTGGCATACATAGCCAGGGCCTGATTTACACCTCAAGAGCCTGTAGGCCCAAAGAGACTGGTGCCCTTAGCCCCACAGACCACACCCCTAAACCACACCCATTTTCTCTTTTTGGGGGAAGAAAATAGTCTAAAAAGGGGTTGGATTGGTGGGAGGAGATTGACAGCCACCCCTCCAATGGTACATCCGGCCCTGGTTGTAACTTATCCAATCTCTCTTTATATTCAAGCTCTCCAAGTCCCCTTATTAATTGTGTTGCCCTTCTCTGAACCCTTTCCATTTTAAAGATGTCCTTTTTGGAAATATAGGTTTCCAAAATTGCACTACATATTCTAAATGAGGCCTTACCAATGCTTTGTAAAGAGGGAGAATAAAATTCTTCTCCCTTGTTAATTTGGGTATACTTATTTACTTTTTTTGTTTGTTGCTTATATTACTGAGTGGAAAAATAATGTTCATGTTTTATTAATTAAAGTTTATCTCCACTGGTATAATCAAAATTTTTGTATTTAGCTCTATTGAAGAATGGGAGGTAATCAAGCTGTGTCTTACCTCCCGTTCTTACCCGATCGATCGATCCACCACTGCATCCTCTTCTATGAGCATGCGCATGTCTTCAGCCAAATAAACCTATTTCTCCTCCCTTATTTCTAAACAATCCCACAATCCAAAACAGCTTTTCATAGATTTCAACTCTCTGTTCTGTCCACCACCTCCTCCTCCAACACCCTGTTTATATGCTGAGGAAATAGCTTCTTATTTCACAGAAAAAACTGTAAATATAAGAAATCGTTTTTTTGCATTACAGTAATGCTGTAACTTACCACACTGAATACTGCTGGACCGGCACTTGAATGATTTGCACTATGTTTTACTTGCACTACCCTTGTACGTAACATATATGTTTTCCTTATGTATATTAATGAAGCTGTAAAGCGCTACGCCAAGATGTTGGTGCTATATAAATCTACAACAATAATAATAATAATGCTCTGGTTCAGATTCCAGTCCCATCTACATTTCTACCCAGCCTCAATTCCACCACCTCCATCTCTGTTCTAATCATCTTTTCCAATATTACAGAACATACACTTTGTAACCTTTTCTATAGGACCTGTCTCACCACCTGCCCCCTTGACCCCATTCCCTCCTTTCTCATTCCCCATCTCTCACCTTCCTTTACACAAGCCCTAACATCTCTTTTTAACTTGTCCCTATTCATGGTTTATTTTCAATCCTTATTCAAACATGCTATTGTATCCCCTATTCTCAAGAAATATTCTCTTGAACCATCTGCTCTATCAAGTCCAGTACCGACCTGTCTATCTTCTCCCATTTGCATCTAAACTGCTTGAACAATGCGTCTATGCTGAACTGATAAATCACGTTTCTGCTATTTCCCTCTTTGATCACCTACAGTCTGGCTTCCGCCCTAACAACTCCATGGAAACAGCTCTCACCAAAGTTACAAACAATCTGCTTAATGCTAAATCTTAAGGCCATTATTCCCTACTTATTCTGCTTGACCTGACTTCAGCCTTTGATACAGCCTTGCTAATACAAAAAAACCTTTTGGATAATTACTTACAGCCCGGTCCTATCTTCACAGCTGGCAGCCGTGTCTGTCATTGAGTGACCGGCAGCTGTGTCTATGTTTGGCTGCTGGTCACCCAATGACAGACGTGGCTGCCGGCTGTGAAGATAGGACCGGGAGCAAAGGGCTGTAAGTAACTATCCAAAAGTTTTTTTTTTTGTATTAACAAGGCTGTTGGGGGTGGGCAAACCTAAGGAACATCATATTAAATGGGTTTCACACTAGGAGGAAGGGCAGCCAGATGGGATCCAGAGGGAGGGAGTCTGGCCCCTCTCTGCTGTTTCCAGTTAGCAGAGAGGGGAGAAGATAGCTGCGGGAGCAAAGGGACTGAAAGTAACAACCGGAAAGGGTTTTTTTTGTATTAACATTGTGGTTGGGGGTGGGCAAACCTAAGGAACATAATATTAAAAGTAATTTTTTTGATAGAGATACCCTTTAAGACACAAAGGCATATAAAATCTTCATGATTAAAGACTGTTTGGTATTTACATTAGAAGCATGACACAGGCTGCATAGGTTTCAGTGTAGCAAAAGATCATGTATTTGATATACTGCTCAATAGTCTATCAAATACATGATCTTTCACAGACTCTCACAAATCGCATGCCCTCTACACATCATTCAGCAGTACTTTTGTAATAATTACACAGTACAGAGATGCAGGGGGAGGATAATAAAGTGAACCTGATCTTAGTACAACTCTGTGCAATGCTCCACATTTCTGTAATATCCCAAATTTAACTGACTGGTTACTGCCTGAGAATGCATTTTCCCAGAATGCAGTATCCTAGAATGCAGTGCGATGAGACTCCCATCTTTGATAAGGAAATAAACTAAAAAAATACATGAAATCTACTATTTAGTAATGATAGGGAAAAAATAAAAAAAGAGAAAGACAACTTTGAGCTTTAAAACCCAGAGCATAGACACACACATTGCCTTCTCAAAATGTGCTAATTTAAGCCAATTTCAAAGCTGATACTTAAACTTTTCCTTTCTGGTTTATTATGATTTATTATGGGCTGCTATACACATTTTTGTTATTTATTCAGACTCTGTATCAATACCTTGCCTTAAACACTTTTTTTTTTACCGCAATCATACAATTGTGATTGTACATTGATATTCCAATTGTAACTGTACAATCATCTTTACAATACTATAGCGTTAGTGTACCAATATTATGTGGCCATACATTAATGATAACTTATGGTATCGGAAATTTCCAAAACTACTTTAAGCATTTAATAAAGGCTCTTTAGCAGAAATATTGTGGATACATTTGGGATCACCTTAACTAGCTTTTGTTCATATCCTCTTATCCGAGACATATTCTATTGCGTAACCAGATATTTAAATTCCACTTTAAAGAACTCACAGGGAGATGTAATAAAAGTTCTTATCGTCAAATAAATGGTGCTAATTTTGCCCCAACCAATCAGAGGTTATGTATTATTTGAAAGCTAACATCTGATTGGTTGGGGCAAAGTTAGCACCATTTTTAACAATATGAAATTTTAATACATCACCCTGTATGTTCCCTTATATTATCTTGAAAGCTTCCCTTAAAATATTCAGTAACAATACGAAATAACCCAGCACCAGCTATATAAGCCCCAAACATGAGGAAGCCCCCAAATTGATGGGGGGGCGAAACGCGTCTGCTCGCGGTCCCAACTTTGGCTTATATATGACGTCTGACTGACTATACTGAAGGAGTTGGTAGCTATGCCTTTATACTATATACATTTATACGATTTATATGTGCCTTCATGATAAACTCCTATACTGACTTTTGTTTAGTCATAATATATGGGCTGAATAGGTGTAATTTTAAAGGGTATCTCCACTCGTTTTTATAAGTTTTGTGAATCCAGTTCTATTGAAGAACGGGAGGTAAAGGAGCTGTGCCTTACCTTCCATTCTTCAATAGAACACACAGGAGCCAGGGTTAAGAACTACTCCGTCTCGCTCGCTCCCCCGGCGCGTAGTCTGACAGGTCCGATGGACCTTGTCTTCTATGTGCAAGCGCGATCTATGCGCATAGAAGACAAGTCGTCGGACCTGTCAGACCAGAGCGAGCGAGCGGGTAAGTTTCTTACCTTGTCTCCTGGCTCCTGTGTGTTCTATTGAAGAACGGAAGGTAAGGCACAACTCCTTTACCTCCCGTTCTTCAATAGAACTGGATTCACAAAGCTTATAAAAATGAGTGGAGATACCCTTTAAATGTTTTTAGATATAGAACCCTGTGAATTTAATAAAGGTTTTTTAACTTATATATATATATATATATATATATGAGTGTGCACAGTAGTTCTCTATCTCTTAAAATATTCAGTTAACATAAAATATTGTGGAGAAGTGTAGACTAAGTCCTAGTTTTGGGGAAAATGATTTATTCAGTTTTAGATAGATTGAGTTTAAGGTGGCAGTGCGCCATCCAGGAGACCAGATATTTAGTGATTTGAGATTGAACTTCAGTATGTAAAAAATATTATACATAATCACTACAAATAATAAGGCACACAGAGTTTCATACATAACTTCTATTTAATCTGTTTTGGGGTATGGGATTAAGGAACCTGCATGAAGGGTAAATGTGCATTGAGAAGCTTTACCTTTACATAAAACATAAACTTTACACAATACATAAAACTGAATAAAAAATGTCTTACAATACTTGTACCCTTTATATTTTGATGATTCTGTTGTGACTTTTTCTTAAATATACTATAAATATTTGATTGTGGAACAAGAAATGTACAATTTGTACATTTTGAGTGTTTGTGTAAAATGGATTGTAAACATTTTATAAAATCTACCTGTGGGTATCGATAAAGTTGAGTTATCTGAGCCATTGTGTAGGTTGTAGAGGACTGAGAGTGTCCAATAACTGCAATAGATTTCTGTCTTTTTTGACAAATGTAGTTTGGTGTCACCTCTTCAGATTCCGATAAAACTTTCAGAACTTTGTCTAAAGCGATGACCTCACTAAAACAAGCATCATGGATTGTGTATCCCAGACTTATATTGGGCAAAATGTTCTCACTGGAGTTAATCTCATCAATGGCATAGATAAAGGCCAGTAGATGCTGTGTGTAATGAAGTGATGGCCTGTAAGACAAAAATATACATGGGAATGATACATTGTATCCACTAAATCCATATAGATGTAAACAATATGTAAAAAATATTATAAATATTCAATACAAGTAAAAAGGCACACAGAGTTTCATGCTTAATTTCTATTTAATCTGTTTATAAATGACTTAGAAGTAGGTATCGAGAGCAAGGTCTCTGTTTTTGCAGATGTATGTATGTATGTAAGTGCCACTAAGGTACGCAGCGCTTTACATTATAAAATGCAGAGGGGGAGATGCAATAAAGTTCCCTATCGCAACTGACCTGCACTTGTTCCTGAGATGCAGAAACTACTTTGTGACTGTGAGCGGTAATTAGCAATCTTTAGCATGGCTTAAAGCCACAGAGTGTCGGACTGGCCTGTTGGGGCCCAACAGGAAATCTAAGACCAGAGGCCCACCAAAATTAGTTTAAGGGCCCACCTAATATTTCATATATCTATTATCACTCACTTACATAACTACCTTACTCATACAGACTGATATTGTTTATTAAAATGCTTTGCTTTGTATTTAAATTTTAGCAGTTTTCCCCATTTTTATGGTTGAATAGGCTGTTGGCCCACCGGAGGATTCCCCTGTAGCCCTGTGGGCCAGTCCGACACATTTTAAAAGGTTTCAATTTTGGTGCAAAAAACTAGCACAATAGTCATTGATAAATTTATTGCATCACTTGCACTGTGCTTTTTCCGGAAGTCTTTGGAAACAAGGGGATAAGTGCAAAAAATTATATAGATAAATAGAGTTTCATACATAGGTTTATAATATATATATTTAAATTATAAATATATTGATAAATTATGGCGTGCCTTGACACATTAGGAATGAGCTTACAATCTAAAGGTTTGTACACACGTGCGATTGCGTATGAACAGGCATTGCAGCCGATAATCGTGCCATGTATGGGCACTTTATCCCGGTTGGGGACCGTTGCCCGACCCTCAGGGTGGATATTCGAACAAGCGGCTATTTCACACGATAAAGTGCCCATACACGGCACAATTATTGGCCGTTCAAACACATTGTGCGTCACGGGTCAGCACCCACGAGTGTACTTGTGTGCGAACCTTAAGTGTACGAACCTTGTGTACGAACCTTGTGTACGAACCTTAAGTGTACGAACCTTGTGTGCAAACCTTAAGTGTGGGACAACATGTAGATACTAGTGGGGGATGGGTACAAAGAATTTGAGATGGCTAACAATTATTTATTGTGCTGGTGCACATAAAGATAGGATAAAAGTTTACATTGGAAAATATTAATGGATGTCACCTGGCGAAGTTAAAGAGGGAGAGAGTTCCAAAGATAGGGAGATTTGTCAAGATTGCCTTGTGAAGAATGGAGGACATGGCCAGGAACATATGGGGCCAAGAGAGAAGATAGATAGGGTATTGAGTATTATTCTTTGCTTGATTGGAAGCCACCCCATAGACTGCAGTATCGGGGGGTTGCCAGTTCTTGCTTGGAGAAGAGTGAAATGATCTTAAATTCTGAGTTCAGGGTTGACTGTAGAGGGGACAAATGACAGGCTGGGAGACCAAGTAGAAGAATGTTACAGTAGTCAAGACAGAAGAGTATAAGGGCATGGACAAGTATGCTAGTAGTGGATCAAGAGAGGAAAGGTAGGATCTTGGCAATATTGTGAAGGAGAAAGTGACACATACTGGCGACATATATTCTGACAGAAGGAAAGAGAGGAGTCAAAGATTACTCCAAGACAGCGAGCAGTTTCAACAGGGTTAATAACCACATTATCAATATAAACAGAGAAGGGTGGGCTAGGTCCAGGTTTAGGGGGGAGGAAATAATAAGTTAATTTCTGGACAGCTTATCGCTTAGATATGGAAGGGCTTTCCTGTCGCTCGGTCCGAGCTCAAACAGACGACAATGATCACCGTAGATAGAAATAAAAATGCTGATCTTTATTTATTTACATGTGCAGCAGGTCCTCATAGACCATCAGTCCAATACATAAAATATAGCCTGACACATTTCGAACGCTACCGCGCTCTTACTCATAGGCAATATTGAACACATCACTTCCTATGTCTATATATACCTAGTGGGGGTGGGGGTGGCCTATTACACCTGTGTGGATTAGCAAAAGAAACTCCCCTACACACTCATTCCCGCATGGAGTACAATTCCCATGATCCCTTGTGCAACATGCAGTCAAAAATGTTAAAAAATATTTAAAAAACGGAACTGTATTAAACACTAGGTACACCCAAATACACACTTATGAAACCATCTCAAGTGTATAAACATAGAAGAATAAAAATTAAAAACTGTATACTAAAAAACTCTAAATCGACGTCTGAGAATATCTCACACTAACAGTACAGAACCTGCATGGACTGACAAATACTAGATATAAGTGTGAAATAAAAATGTACAATAAATATAGTAAAGTAAAAAGAGGGGAGCTCCACTTTCTACTTTCTAATGAAACCTAGCGTCCAACCCTGAGTATACTACTGGGCAGAGAGGGGAAACCATAATATTATTATTCCTATTTACTACTATATGTGTTAAGTGTATTATTAAATAGACTAGATCCATACTATAGTATTCCATGGGCTATATATAGAAAGCAGTATGGTATACCTAGATATACTATAGTATATGATAAAATTTGACCTACATATAGATACAACAATTCTAATTTGTAAAACATGATATGTCTCCTACCAAGTTTATTCCCTTAGGGATCCTAGTATCAAGCAAGAATATCCATTTGGCTTCAGCCTTCAAAAGGGGACTCTGTCTATCTTTAGATCTAAGGTTAGGAGGCAGTCTGGTTATAGCTTGGACTCCTATGTGTCTGCACATGGTCCTAGTGCCAGCATACCCTCATATGTGTCTGGCTACTAGACTTTTTTCATTTACATTTTTTATATTAAGTATGTGTTCCCTTATTCTGTTTTTTAGTGGGCGTGTAGTACATCCCACGTATTGAATGCTGCAGCTGCAACATGTTAGATGTACACCACATGATCAGATTTGCAGGTAATGTACTGTTTGATCTTAAATTTTTGACCATTGATCGTACTGGTAAATGTGTCTCCTTTGGTTATATAGGGGCATACTTAATATAAAAAATGTAAATGAAAAAAGTCGAGTAGCCCGACACATACGAGATGGCCAGCAAATGCAGAATTTGTGTGAGATGAGAATGGTTCACAGTATCATAAGCAGCCAAAACACTGAGAAGAATGAGGATGGAGGATTGGTCCTTGGATTTTTACAGAGGGCTGTTACAGTTTAAT
The DNA here is from genome assembly GCA_019447015.1 of Hymenochirus boettgeri. Classification (NCBI taxonomy): domain Eukaryota; kingdom Metazoa; phylum Chordata; class Amphibia; order Anura; family Pipidae; genus Hymenochirus; species Hymenochirus boettgeri. Next base: position 301,623,784 of record CM033476.1, on the reverse strand, counting down.
GACCCAGTACAATCCAGATTGTAATGGGTCCAATAGGTTATTAACATGGAGGTGGGTAGTAAAACATGTAAAAACTAGACACAAAACTATGCAGAGCTTTGGAAATTGTAAAGATGTTCAATTGCTTCAAGCAGGCCTTTATAGATTGTCAAGTGAGCAGATGAGATCCATGTGCCACCTACACTATAAATTGCTCTGTGCTTAAAAAAATGCTCTGTGCTGTTGGAAAAAGATTTGGGGATTATAGCAGACAACAGACTTGTAGAAAACAATGCCAGGCAGCAATGGCTAGAGCTAGTAAGATGTTATCTTGTATAAAGAAAGATAAATATTATTCTCCCTCTTTACGTAGCACTTGAATGTATGGTGCCATTTTGGAATCTCATATGTAAAAGGGACATCTTGAAAATGGAAAGAAATAAGAGAAGGGCAACTAAAATGATAATGGGGATGGATGGGCTTGACTTTGCAGACAGATAGGAAAAGTAAGGGCTATTACACAAGGATATTTTATACAAATATATTAATGGGCCATATAATAAACTCTCTGCATTGTTCACTAATAGGTCATTTCAGAAGACTTGTGGACATTTTTTAAGATTTGAAGAAAATAAGTTTTATCTTCCAGTTAGGAAAGGTTTCTTTACAATAAGAATGGGGAACCTGCGAAAATTTCAATAAACGGCTTTAACAATGGACTGGATAAGTTACTTAAATGTAAAAAATTTAACCTGCAACATTTTGTATACTCTCTTTCTAAAAGCATAGCTTTTACCCCCTCCCCATCCTTACCCTCTAACAGAGATACAATATGGGGCACTAGTACATGTACAAACATTTTTTTTCTAGAAACATAATGGGAAAAAAAGAGTAAGTCTGGGGATTTTAACTTTTGACCTTCTGGTCTGTGAGTTTCCTAAGTTAGTGCCTTACCAGTTGCGTCACCGCTGCTTAAAAGGCAACTAAAGCCACAGAGCAACACTGAACCAGAAGGCAGAACACCTTGATATAAAACCAGTAATCTGTGTCTCTCCTCTCATTTTGATACAGGCGCTGGGAAATTTACCTAAATAACATATGGTTTTGCTTTATTTCAGTGCATTCTAGAATCACACAGTTTGGTCAATGACCATTATGATCTGCACATGCTCAGTCCTTAGCTATGGCACAAACATATTACAGTTGGTCACACCCATTAATAATATCTAGCCAATCCTTTTACAGATAAAGAAGGAAGCATATGACTGAGGTCTGGAGGTGTGGTCTGACACTGCACATATACACAGATACTTCATCCAGTTCTTAACAGGCTTTGATTTACTTTAACAGAGTTTACTAAAGTGGCATTTTATAGTTTATTGGTGTTTTTAGGGGGGTTGTTTTCAGATTCTGGATTATAAAAAATTGGGTTTAGTTCTCCTTTAAGCAGAGAGGTCAACATTTAAAAGATTTAACCTTTGCTAGGAAAATAATAATACAAAAAAGTCATACAGATGTCTCCACACCAGTATGGAAGTCCCTGATAAGCTGCTTGTTACCCTGCAGTTTATTTTCCAGCATCTCACATTAATTGGCAAAAAAACTGCAGGGCAAAAAGCAGCTCTCAAAGTCTTATCAGGGACTTCCATATTTCTGTGGAGATAGTGGTATAACTATAGGGCTTACGGGGTCTGCAATGGCAGAGGGCAGGGTTGGGGAGAGGTAATCTGTTTTTAAACAACTGATTGCACATATACAGTAAAGATACATGAAATCGGCTGTTTAAAAGTTCTGCCAGTTTGGTACCGGCCTTTAAACAGTTGAGTGTGTGTATCTTTACTGCAAATGCATGATCAGCTATTTTAACAGCTCAGCTGCAGTTACATACCTGTGTGTAGAGACATATATATAAAATAGCTCTGTGCATAGAGACAGTGAATACTGAGGTCAGGGGGAGTGGCTCTCTGATGACTACGCGGACTGTGGGTTTTAGTGGCAACAACATGGAAGCCTTCTTAGTTACAAAATATATAACTTGCATGTACTAAATGCAACTTAATAGAGAAAAATCTTACAATGTATAGGTGTTCTGGGGTGAAATACTTTCACATTTTAAAAAAATAAGTTTAGTTCTCCTTTAAGTTCAGCCTGTAACAAATTCATAGATACAGTGTACTGAAACAATGTCTCCAATCCCACAATATATAAGGTATTCCAGTCATACGGCCCAATAGTGTTTTTCTATATAATGTCCAGCTGATAATGGCCTGACATATGTTAAATCCAGTTCATGGTATATTTATAGTAGTCCCATCTCTACTCTTAAGGTGCCCATACACCTATAAGATTTTACTTACCCGACCGAGCCGCTTACATTCGGCCGAATGTATGGGATTTTGCGATTGCATGTCGGCTGAATATAAGATCGGGAGAAGCAGTTCCGGCAGCATCGATGAACATCGGGTGAGCGCTTGGTCGGGTAAGTAAAATCTTATAGGTGTATGGGCACCTTTAGCCACAATGTAATCAACACCTAGCTTTCAGAAGGACCCTAATACCTTGCTGTTATATGCTGATTGGGATTTTTCACGATACTTATTGCCAACAGATTATTGTTCAAGTCATTCTGAATTGAAAAAGCCAGTTGGATAACTAGTGAAACGTCTTCAAGAACAAAACTTCAAGTCCAGTTGATCTAACTGAATACAAAATATATACCATGACCTGGATGAATGAGAACCTTCACAAGCACATTAACATATAATAATGCAAAGCTTAATAAAACAGCCAAATACAAATACTTTTCTTTTAAAGGTAATGTACCTCCCCAAACCCCACTTTCACAATACTTTTTCCATGGCACTCCTTTGAGAAGAAAACTTACATTGATGTATGACACTTTTCTGGGTTACAGTCAAGGCCATGATGGTGATGTATAGTGAAAGTGGGGTTTGGGGGGATAATAAGAGAGGGGGTAGGAGGATAAAAAGCTTCTATTTTTACTGGCAAAAGTAAGGGGTCAAGCGGTTTCTATTTATACTGGAGGTGGAAGCCATATAAAATTCGGATTTAAAATTTGAGCTATAGAAAACTATTAGGGAGATTCAATAAAAGTTCTTATCGTTAAAAATGGTGCTAATTTTGCCCCAAACAAACAGATCTTATTTAATATTTGAAAGCTAACATAATTGACCTGTCACTCAGAAATGTAAAACTATAATATGTAAAAAAAAAATCTCTGACCTTGTTGCCTGCCAGGACACTTTTTTCAACAAGTGAAATAATCTTGCTGTTAGCAGGGAAAGGAAGAAAAGTTTAATTAAAGTACAGAAAGGCAAACTCTTAAAGGATAAGTATGCTGTAAAATAAAGTTAAGTTTAGTTGGAAGCTGCAGCTTAAAAAAAAAAAAAAAAAACGGTTGACATTTATTTTACCTCTGTCCCTCGAGAGCCTACCTTTGCAGCTTCAAAGTTGCTGACATCTTGAATCTGGATAGTTGGATGTGTAGCTCCGCCCCTCTGAGATTTGCTGCTTCCTCCTGCTGCATTTGTCTAAAAAGAGGTGCCTTGAAACGTGTGTCGGTCTGCTTGTACTATTTGGTGTGTTCACCTCCCATTGGTGGACCCAGTACCGAATTTACTTTATCTGCTCCATTTGATATGGTTACCAGGACAGACAGCTCCAGGCTTTGTATACTGTTGAACTCCAGTTTCTTCTCTACTGTGGAGAAGATGCCATTCTATTGGTGAGACCCATCCATTATACTTTCCCTGATTGTTTTGCTACTTACTTACCTGGCAGCACGATCCTTGGTCCTCTGCTTGTCTGTGACAACTATCTTTATATCTAACTATTTGGATGCCTGTTTTACTTGTTTAGGATTTGTAGGGCCTCATTTACCCAGAGGTGCAAATTGCTCCAAGCAAATGTGGCTTCTGGTATTTAATACTGGATTTGCACCTGGTTGTAAATCCCAAAAGGCATTTTACCCCAGCACCACTTTAAGACCAGCCATTAGCTGGTCGAGTTAAAAGTGGTGCAAATCCTTTATTAAATAGATTGCGCTGGTTGCACGGATGTCTTTTGTGAAACCAGTGCAGCCAGTGCAATTATGGAGTTAAACATGCGCTAACCTATTCAATATTGGTTAGCACGAGTTTAATCCCTATTTTTAGCACAGCACGCCTGGGTAAATCAGGCCCATAGTGGCTGGACTCCGTTATCACTACTTTACACTTTATTACGGATTCCCAGATTTTGAATGCTGGACTGAGACTTTTGATTCCACTGTTTTTTGCGGATATACCTTTACCTGGGCAATTTTGTACCACTCTTTATAACCTAGTATTGCTATTATTCTGGGTATTCATAGGATGGGTGGTGAGCCACTGCGCAGTGGATGTGTTTTTAGGGGTATTTTCAAATATGTTTTTAATATTACTACAATTAAGATTATCAGGGGGATGTAATAAAAGTTCTTATTGTTAAAAATGGTTCTAATTTTGCCCCAACCAATTGGATGTTAGCTTTCAAATGGCTACTAACATCTGATTGGTTGGGGCAAAGTTAGCACCGTTTTTAATTATAATTTTTCATGCATAATAATGATTCTTTTTCATGCAGGGCACCCAGCCCCCTCTCTGATCTTTGAGGTAGTTTGCTTCACCTTTTTGTTATTTGGGTTGTCTATATGCAGTTGGAGTGCTTTGTGGGTTCTGAGCCCAGAGTTTAACCTGGGTCCTTTCTTCTATTATATCAGTCTTAAATGGTGATATACGGAGAGGCGCTCTCCCATGCAATCGCTCCGGCGATGCTACATTCGCATAGCGCCTCTCCGTGCATCCCGAAATGGAGTTTTACCGTTGCGGGATTTTAACGCCAGCCGTACGACGTTGGTAGGGTGTATGTGTGAGATAACTTGATTAGACTGTAAGCTCTTCAGGGCAGGGCCTGATGTGAATGGAATAAATAATTGTAAAGTGCTGCGTAGTGCTATGTAAGAAATAAAATACATACGTGTGCATTTATTTAAATGTGTCCAGGACACTTGGGGCTACAGAAAAAAAAGGAAAAAACAGAAACCTGCAGAATTAAATAGATATGTTTTCTCCTAAATGCTTCTTATTGGAGAGGTGATAAATACAACTATTGTTAGGTTATACATTATAGAATCCATTCAGGTTCATTTGTTCTTTACAATTTATTCTTCTTTGAAGAAATGTTACCACTGTCTAGTATCTGGTTAGGAAAGATCATGGAGAGAAATAATAGGAATTTAAATTGTGCTTATTACTAGAGATGAGATCCAGGTCCGACACAAACCCAGATCCGAGATGAAACTCCTTGGTTCCGAAATCTGAATGATCCGTTCGAATCTGGATGAATCGTCCAGATTTCGGGACTTCGGAGCATATTTTTAATAATTTTTGAAAATAGCATCAAACATTCAAAAATCCTCGAAAATACGTTCGGAAACTCGAAAATAGTCTCTGATCGTATTTTTGAGAATTTTCAAACGTTCAAGGCTATTTTCATAAATTATCGAAAATAGCTCTCTACATTTGAAGATTTTTTTGGATTTTTGGATCTTAGGGATTTTCCAGAGATCCGGGAATCTGAAAACGGAAGGAAACTAATGAGTTTCGGCCATCTCTACTTATTACTAGTTATCTTTACAAAAAGAAATCTCAGAAAAAGCTTAGGATGAGGAAATTATTCTTCAGTCTTTATCTAGAAAAGATGTTGCCAGGATCAGCATAAAATGCCTAATATTTGGAGATTTTTTAAACACAGAATTATTTATTTACTGAGAGTGGTTTCTCCTGAGGGGATCCCTTTGTTTTATTTTCTATTGAATCAGCCACATAATCTTAACATTGACAATGTCAATAATAATCAAAACCAGCAAACAAAACATTACACAAGACATTAATAACAGGACAATGTCTACAATTGGCAAGAATGAATCTGGAGAGTAAATAGTGTAAATCTATGAAGCTACATATACGTATCTCTCCATTTTCTCTCAGTGCGCTGATCTGTTCCCTGTAGTAGTAGCAATACAGGCACAGAGGTAATCCCGAGGCTACTGCAGAGAGGAAATTAGACCAAACTAGAACAGAAAACGGATCATTTAATAATTATCTTACAGCCTTTTGCCTGTTTGATTTGTTAAACAGTTTATTCTGAATTCAATGAACATGTATTTAGATATATACAGTACAGTACAGTATATTACAGTAAGGGCTAAACTTTTACATACTGTATACAAACATAGGCATTTTTCTATTGATTTACTTCTTAACAGAAATCTTTCACTTCATCAAAGACATACTGACCCTACTGACTTTTTTTTGACAGACATACAGGCTAATTCATATTTTTATTTATTTATTCCTTTGTGTACTGTACTGGACAGCAACAATTTTCTAAAATTCAGTTTAATTAATATATAATTTTTTACCCTCAGATAATAAAATAAACACATTTTCCAAAGAAGGTTCCCTATTAAAATTTAGTTATTATTCAGTATAGTATGGTATTATTTGTTTTATATTTCTAAACTAGAGATAGTAACATGGTAACATATAGTAATTGAGGTTGAATAAAGACATGCATCCATCAAGTCCAACCTTTTTATCCTAACCCTACCTAACAGCTGATCCAGAGGAAGGCAAAAAAACAGCTAAAAAAAAGGGGGGGGGGAATTGCTTCTTGACTCCAACCAGAACTGCAGTATATATATATTAATACCAATAACTCAATATTTTTTAGTTTTAGAATCTTATCTAGCCCACTTTTAAAGCTATTCAATGAATATTCCCATTCAATGATGGGATCTCTAACTCGGACCCAGATCCGACACGGAGCACATTTTCGATTATTAATGTTTGAGGCTATTTTCGATAATTTCCAAAAATAGCCTATAATGTTCGATAATCCTCAAAAATACGATTGGAAACTCGAAAGTAGCCTCTAATCGTATTTTTCAAGGGTTATCGAATGTTCAAGGCTATTTTCAGAAATTATTAAAAAATAGCCTCGAACATTCGATAATAATCGTAAATTCGCTCTGGTTTCAGATTTTTGGATCTTTGGGATTTTCCTGAGATGGGGAATCCAAGAACGGAATGAAATTTGTGAGTTTTGGCCATCTCTATTCTAAACTAGCAATTTAAGTGTCTGTTTCTAAGAGCAGCTATAAATTGTACTTGACCTTTGTATTATTTCATCATTATGCAGCAACTACAGTATCTTTTACAATTAGGCTATTTTATTATTTAAAAGAGAAGGAATACTTACACAAAACAATCTGCAATTTCTGGAGGTATCATGTAGTTAGTAAGACTGTTTTCTAGACATACATGGAACCTGTTAATCAAAAATATATTTAAGATTCCAGTTATAAGTATATCCCCATCAAGAGAATAAGGGATCTGTCCTGATTGTGGTGTTCTGCTTAATACACAGCCTTGTGTTCTGCTGATGAATTCTCCTGAACAAGTAACATTTACCAATACGAGGAATACCTGCAATATAAGAAGTACAAGGTATATGACAGCTAACTTAGAACAATAGCCCAGCATTCTCTTTTAATCTACAACTTATAGTGAAAGTTGTATCATAGAACATTCCTGATACTGTGCATGTGGAGCAGTTAAAGTCTCCTTTCTTATACTCTATGCATGTGTTCGTATTTTTGTGTTTAGTTATTTTTGTACATCAAACCTTGTTTTTCTTAAAGATGTTTACAGAATAATTATCGCATAATGATAGGACAAGATGTAGCTACTTTTTAAAGATAAAATAATTTTTTTTAAAGGAATAGTTCATTGTAATAGTGAACTATTCCTTTACTACATTGATTAAAGACCAGGAGGTTAAGGAGCTGGATCGTGCAAAAGGTAAGCTTTTGGCATCTTCGTTCCTGGCTCTCCAACAATTGATTGAAGAATGGAAGGTAAGGCATAGCTCCTTAACCTCACGGTCTTCAATCAATGTAGTAAATGAATAGATCACTATTGCACTATTGCACTCTTGTCTAAAGAAGTTACCGTGTAAAAATAATAAATGTTATTATGGAATATGGACTTTCAAAAATAATCCAGGCCATTTTTTGATTGTTTTTTGTAAATCTGGATCCAGACAAACATATATACTGACACTGGACAGCAGCAATTTTCTAAAATGTAGTTTTATTATTAAAGTACTTTTTACCCTAGGAAAATAGTGTATACCTAATATCACTTTTGTCTAAAGAAGTTGCTGTATAAAAACAATAAACATTATCATGGAATACAGTTCTCAGAAATAATGAACACTATCACAAATGAACCGAATGAGTGCCGATGCAACACCACAGTTTTATCCAATTATCAAAATGATCACTTCCTATGCAACAGTCTTTTTGAAGTTCTATTCTATTGTCTGGAGGCAGGGTCAGCAATCCTACATGGGTATCAGCAATCCTACATGGGTATCAGCAATCCTACATGGGTATTTTAGACTTGGCCGCTAAAGTTTTCTCTTTGATGCACCTGGGCTGGGTAAGCCCGTATGCCTTTAAATGCCTTGGTAGCCCCATTTTTAGGTCCTGTGGCACCATATCGCATTAATCTCATAATATAGACTCTATATATGAGGTAGAGGTGTGTAATGGCATAATCCTGTTTTCACGTGTGTTCCGGTATGTCACATTTTGGCTTCTGAGTCCTTTCTTCAATTCTTACAGTATATTTTTTTTCTTTGAAAAAAGTTTCAAATAAAATTTCAGATAGTATACGTGTATTTTTACCCCAGGATCATAGGAAAAAGAGATTTAAAATATTCTTCCTTGATAGAGAATGAAAAAGTATTCATTCTGTTTTGAATACCATCCTGGGAAAGAGGATTCCATGCAATCTTTATGGAAAGACTTTTCAAATAGCTAAAAATTCCACAGCTGGAGTAAGAGCACCAAACCAGCAATAGGGGGGTGTGTTAGACTTCCAGCCTTCAGAGGCCTTGATTTCAGATATTGTGTTCAGTGAAATTTTCTGTTTGGGGGGGGGGGGATTCCTATGGAGAAAAATATAGAACAATATCATTATCTACAAGCAATAGGAAGAAAGGGGAATGGGTTTTTGTATTCATCTTTCGCTTTTCAGAAAAAGACGTTGTGAAGCCAGTTCTGAATCTGAGAGACTTGGACAAGCATGTATAAATTAAAAAGCTAATAAATAACTCGTATATACTCAAGTATAAGTCAAGGTTTTTAGGCTTTAAAAAAAGCCTAAAAATCCCTCTTGACTTATACTCGAGTCACTAACTTGAAATCCTGCAGCCGCACGCTTCCTCCCTCTTCCGCATCCAATGTTCAGACATCTGACGTTACTATTCGGCGCCAGTCTTACCTGGCCCCAAGTAGTGACATCAGACTTATTAGTAGCAGAACTAAGAAAAGAGGGCATTTGTGTCTATCGCTATTATTATGATATCTTTATAGTATAATTTTCATAAGAAAAAAGTCATTCTTTACACAGGCTATTATTTCACCTTCCCCTTATTTTGTTGGGTCCTAAATCTTAAGAAAAGCTTGTTACATTTTAGCAAGAATATGGTTAATTAAAAAAAAGTTTAAAACAAATGTCATCATAATCTTCCTACCTGTGGAAATGCAAAAGAGAATAAAGAGATAAAGTGCAAATGTTAAGGGGAAAGGACAGTATATCTGAAGGACTGTCTGAGGATTCTAGGTCTATTAATAAATTAAAAAATTATAAATGTTTCCACATATAACCATAAATCCTCCAGAAAACCACTCAATCATATTTATAAATAAAGAGGCGAAAAGTGTTTTTTGCCTCAAAAAATTATTAAGTCTGAGGTGTCGACAAAGTGTCAAAGGGCACATTTCTAGCTTGGAAATAGGTTTAAATTATTCACTGGACACTGGAAGGAGTCAGTACTCTACTATTAGGGATGGACTAGAACTCGAACCCGAGTTCGAGCTGAACTTTATGAGTTCGAACAAACTCGAACTATTTGAACTAGTTTGAGTTCAAACTAGTTTGTTTTTCCCAGACTCGCGGCTGTATTTTCGATAATCATCATAAATTTGATAATTTACAGGCCATTCGCTAACCCTAGAATGTATCGTTCACTAACCCTCAAAAGTATTGTTCGTTTTTAGTAACCCTCGAAAGTATCGTTCAGTTTCGGTAACCCTCAAATTTATGGCTCTATTTTCGGTAACCCTCAAAAGTATCGTTCAGTAACCCTCGAATTGCCCGTAACCCTCGAATGTAGCTTGCACAAAACCCAACAATTGCCTGCTCGTGTTCAACAAGTGTTTTAACAAGTTTTGGTGATAGTGACATGTTCCCCAGACCATTTCCCAGGTGCCACAGCCATTAAGAGCGAGTTACCATTGTTAATTTAGCTGTAAATCATCCGGACTTTTCGTACTATCACTGAATGGGTCCGAATTTGAACTTTCGAACCTTCTCTTTCGAAACTTCGAAAATGGATCAAACTTGAAGTTCGCCCATCTCTAAATACTATTCCCTATTATGAGAAATACAAATAAGTGTCCAGGGGGTGTTAGAATTTATTTGCTAATTTGCTAAAAATGATTAACTATTTTTAATTTGCGATTATTTCGTTTTTGCTATTTTACATTAAAGACAGCTGGGGGTTTTATTTCCACAGTTATAGAACTGTCCACTGAATACTTTAACTGGGGGTGTGTGCGTGAGTGCATAAGTAGCCTCTTAGTATTGTATAGTAGAACAGCATCTACATTTAAATGCAATGCCAGTATTGTTAATAAGGACATCAATCCCACTATATTTCTCCTTCATGAAGTCCTCCAGGGTCTTAATGCTCTGCAGTTCAATAATATTCAGCCACTGAAAGAGAAGGGACAGTCTATTATACTCCTTCAGGGATTCATAACTGTTCTTCCTCAACTTGGGGTTCATAACTGTTACGTAGATATTGGATCTGGGTCAGACTTGAAACCCCTTGGTTTCGAAATCTGAATGTTCCATCCGAAACTGGTTGGATTATTCGGATTTTGAGACTTTAGAACAATTCGAGGATTACCAAATGTACGGGTTTATTTTCAGTAACCCTTAAAAAATAACCATGAACGTTTGTTATCAAACGTTTAAGGTAATTTTCAAGGGTTACCAAAAATAGCTTAAAACATTCGGTAATCCTCAAAAATACATGTTAAAACATATTAAAAATATGTTTTCAGATCTTTGGGTTTTTCCCAATATCCATAAATTCGAAAGCAGAATGAAACTCGAAAACTCAGTTTTCAGACATCTTTACTGTCAGGTACATATCCCCCTGGAACAGTTTACACTACAAGTCCAATCTTTTTATTGGTCTTTGTGACTATTGATACCTTTGTATAGGCAGCATGACCCACCACACAAGGATTACAATGGGCAACTATATGTGTACTAATATATGTTTCAAGTGACCATACGTCTACAAATGCCCCTGATAGTGCTCCTTTATAAAAATGCCCCATAGTCTAAATTACTAATTGGGATTATTTCTTTATCTATGTACGTATATGTTTATTTATATAGCACAACTTGGTGACACAGCGTTGTACAATTCTATAATACAAAAAGACATACACAGGGGGCATAAATACATAAATGAGTATGTGCATTGTATAAACATACAAGTGATTGAACTACAGTATGCAACATGAGGAAAGAGGACTCTGCCTCAGAGCTTACAATCTAATTAGGTGGTGTCAGGCAGCATAGCTTACCTGCGCTTGGATCCCACGGTGCATGCCGCCTCGCATCTTCTTCCGAAGTCAACTCGCAGAATCCGGGGTCTTTGACTGTGCATGCCACTTCCTCCAGGCACGTGCCGCTGCGACTTTCTCCTGGCACTGCATGGACAAGCGCAAGTGCCTCCTCTGCTGACAGTCTATTGGACGGAGGAGATCCAATAAATTCAAAATCCATCTCTCAGCCAATCCTGCTTCAGATTTCACACTGTCCTCTTCCCCATTTGTCCTTCTGCCTATTTAAGCCTGCTTCTATTTCATTGCCTGTTATAGTTTTGGTGTAGCCAAGTTTGTGATCCCTGCTATTGGTTCTAGTAGTCTAATCTAGTCCTAGTAGCCAACTCCTGTTCTTGTCCTGTCATATTATCTTTGTTCATTGTTATCCTTGTATTCCTGTCACTTTCTGTCTTCCAGTTCCTGTTCAGCTCCATTGGTGTTTCGGTTTTCCAGAGTATACCTGGCTTCAGTGCCTATACCTGCTCTCTAAGTCCTGGGGTAACCGTGTACAGCGAGGCGTGACAAGTCTCCTGACAATCAGGGGCTTGTCTATAAGTGAAGACAGTGGCTGTAGATTGGGGTATAGGTGCTGAAGGTATACTCAGGGACAGGCATCAAAGGAGGGTGGGTAACATACAGATACTTAGGGAAGGGTACAAGTGCCATAGTGAGAACTTGTGAAGTGTCAATATAAAACAATTGTATACTGTGCTAGTGCTCTGAGAAGTAGGATGTGAAATTATTTTTGAACCTATTTATTTAAGTTTCTTGATGAAGAGAAAGTGTAATACAATTCCAGAGGATGGATGCTACAAGAAAAAAAGTTTTAAGGCAGGAAGAAGTCGAGTAAGTGGGTGGTCAGTATAGGAGATGGTTCTGTGATGAGTGGAGGTTACAGGCAATGACATGGGGACACTACTTATTTATCAATTTTATTCATTGCTATAACGTTCCATTATAAATGTTATAACCCAGCCCTTCCATTGATCCCTATGGGAATAAACTGTAAGTAATATCCCTATAATCGTCGCGCTACTACGCAGTAGCGCGCCGATAATAACACGGAAGTACCTCAGAAAGCCGTGCCCTTTGATCAAATGAAGAGCCGCATACGCCGGAAGCAGGTATGAGAAGCCGGGGTTATGTGAGGAAATCCAGGAGGAAGCAAGAGGGGTGCGGTCTAAGCTGTTAGACTCCGGAGCACTGAAAGCAGCAGGTGGGTGGTCTAATCAGGACCCATGACTGCCAGGAGGAGAAGGGGTCAGATGACCTTATGCAGAAACAACACACTAACACGGGGCAGGAGAGGAAAGAAGGATCGGTACAGTCAGTGTGTGTGTGTGTGCAGAAAGACATGGGGCAGGAGAGGAAAGAAGGATCAGTAGTGTGTGTGTCCCCTTGTACAGCAGCCTGTGGACTGCACAATAACCATGGGTTTGTTTATAAATGAGGGTGGGGAGGGGTGGGTTATAACGGATAATGTACCCCCTACTGTAAATTCATAGGGATATTAGAAGGCACCTCGGAGTTCCGTGGCCTGTATAAAAGGCACTTGGCCTCCGGCCTCATGCTTTTATATGGTCACAGAACTCCTCGGTGAATTCTAATATCCTTATAATTTACAGTAGGGGGTACATTATTCACTATATTATAACATTTTCATATAACAAGGTGTAGACTAAACTGTTATTAAGTAAATACATTTTTACTTAAATCCCCTAAACTACAGAATAACACTAAGAACTAGATTCAAGAGGAGTGATATTAGCTTAATTTTAGATAATTCCAGACATATATATGTGAAATTTTTATTTTTTATCTTTCCCCCCCCTTTTAGCTGCATAAATATATGACATGGTAAAACTAAGCATTTAAAGGGTGGAAAAATGTCAAAATAGAAAACTCAGAATGTACAGTATCCAAATACTAGAAATACTAGCAAACGCTTAAAAAAAGCGCAAGTGGGGCCTAGCCCTTAGAGAGTGATTTTAAAAATTAATAAAATTAATGTTTAAAAAAAACCATGGGTTTGTTTATAAATGAGGGTGGGGAGGGGTGGGTTATAACGGATAATGTACCCCCTACTGTAAATTCATAGGGATATTAGAAGGCACCTCGGAGTTCCGTGGCCTGTATAAAAGGCACTCGGCCTCCGGCCTCGTGCTTTTATATGGTCACAGAACTCCTCTGTGAATTCTAATATCCTTATAATTTACAGTAGGGGGTACATTATTCACTATATTATAACATTTTCATATAACAAGGTGTAGACTAAACTGTTATTAAGTAAATAAATTTTTACTTAAATCCCCTAAACTACAGAATAACACTAAGAACTAGATTCAAGAGGAGTGATATTAGCTTAATTTTTTTAATTCCAGACATATATATGTGAAATTTTTATTTTTTATCTTTCCCCCCCCTTTTAGCTGCATAAATATATGACATGGTAAAACTAAGCATTTAAAGGGTGGAAAAATGTCAAAATAGAAAACTCAGAATGTACAGTATCCAAATACTAGAAATACTAGCAAACGCTTAAAAAAAGTGCAAGTGGGGCCTAGCCCTTAGAGAGTGATTTTAAAAATTAATAAAATTAATGTTTAAAAAAAGCAGGAAACATTTATATACTTTATTTATATGAGTAATAAATATATAATATTTTATTGCACTAATATAAAATAGTGTAACACCCTTTAGTAAACATATGTTATGTTTTAAAAAAAATAATAAATTTGTATATCGCTGTGGAATTGAAGGATGAAAGGGACAGTTGGAGTGAAGGACCATGTTTTCTTGATTTAACTGGCTTATGATGGTGGGGGGAGGGGCAAAACTCCAGAAAATCTTTGTTTTTAATTAAATATCCTCTTATATTAACCATCTTCATTTCTCTTTTGTTTGCTTTTATTCATGGACTTTTTTGTCTCACATTCAGTTAATTTTCTTACTTAGATCATAAGATAATTTTTTTAAATTTATTTTTTAACCCATAAGATAATTTTTTTAAATTTATTTTTTAACCCTTTTTTCTATATATGACACACATAACAACTGGGAGAAATCTGTAAGTAGAAGTTGTTTATATAAATATATAGTAACATATGTTGTATTCAGTTAGATCAACTGGACTTGATCCAGTGAATAGGACTTGAAGTTTTATATTCTCGTGAATCTGAATGAAACTGTAAGTGTCACTTATTGAAAATGATTCTGACACTGAAATTCCAAAATTTCAACTGTCAAAACCATGTTTCCACATGTAATTTATGCTTCAGTGGCCAAAATTGGACATTTTCCTGATAAAGATGTCTATATATTGTATAACTATGCTCTGTCACCAGTCATCACCAATAACAGGCTGGGCACCCTCATTTTTTTAAGCTATTGTTAAAAAAATTAGGTAGTTGTGATTTAATGTAAAAATATGCAAAGATATTATAAACTTCCCTTTAATATCTTACAACTAACCATCTATATTTAAAAAAATATTAATATGCTTCTATTTGATTAGACTGAAAACTGGACATATGTGACTGGAGAAGTAAACTATTTTGGTTTGGTGTTTATAACATATGTGACTGGAGAAGTAAACTATTTTGGTTTGGTGTTTATATTGTCTGTAATTATAACAATTTTGAAAATATTTCTGCCTGCACTGAATTAAACCTCAGGAGTTATCAATTACTTGTTTCCCCCTTGATAGACACACTAGTAAATTCTACTATTTAAATCTGTAGTATTAAGTTACCATGGTCTGGATAAATAAAAACTTTTACAAAAATTAAAGCTACTAAAATTTTAAAGGACATGAAATTTATTTAGATATAAATATTTTATGAAATAATATTCCATTGTAGGGGGGCTGTCTGACCTTTTGACCGCTGTAAAAAACGCTATTATCTTCCAAATGAAAGCCTCAGGGACAGGCATCAAAGGGTGGGTACCATACAGAATACTTAGGGAAGGGTATAAGTGCCATAGTGATAACTTGTGAAGTGTCAATATAAACAATTGTTAAGACTGTGGCTAGTGTTCGATAATTAGGATTGCAATTATTTTTGAACCTATTGTATTTAATTTCTTGATGAAAGAGAAAGGTGTAATACCATTCCAGAGCATTGATGCTACAAGAAAAAACAGTTTTAATAAGGCAAGGAGATCGATTAAGTGGTGGGCAGTATAGGAGTGGTTCTGTGATAGTGGAGTTCACAGGCCACAATGACATGGGGAACACTACTTATTTATCAATTTTATTCATTGCTATAAAACGATTCCATTTAAAGTGTTTAGATCACCCAGCCCTTCCACTTGATCCTATGGATTAATACTGGTAAGTCATATCCCTATAATCGGCGCGCCTATTCAGCGCGCCGGATAACTAACCGGAAGTAGACCTCAGAAACGCCGTGCCCCTTTGGATCAATGAAGAGCACGCATACCGCGGAATCAGGTATGAGAAAGCCGGTGGTTCTAGTGAGGGAAAATCCGGAGGAAGGAGAGGAAGCAAGAGGGTGCGGTCTAAGCGTTTAACCTCGAGCACTGAAAGGCAGGATGGGTGGTTCTAATCAGGACCCCATGACTGCCCAGGAGGAGAGAGGGTAGAGACCTGATCTAGCAGAAAGAAACAACACACTAACAACGGGGGCAGGAGAGGAAAAGAAGGATCGGTACAGTCAGTGTGTGTGGTTGCAGAAACATGGGGCAATGAGAAGGTAAAGAAGGATCGTAGTGTGCTTGTTGTCCCCTTTGTTAAGCACTTGTGGAACTGCACAATAAACCATGGGTTTTTTAAAAATGAGGGGGGAGTGGGTGGGTTACTAACGGATACTGTAACCCCCTACTGTAAATCATCAGGATATTAGAAGGCACCTCTAGTTCCGTGGCCTGTATAAAAGGCACTTGGCACCGGCCTCATGCTTTTATATGGTCACGAATCCTCGGTGAATATAATATCCTTATAATTACAGTAAGGGGGTACATATTCACTATATTATACATTTAAAAATCAACAGGTGTAGACTAAAACGTTTATTAAGTAAAACATTTTTACTTTAAACTCCCCTGAAACTACAAGAATAACACTAAGAACTAGATTCAAGAGGAGTGATATTAGCTTAATTTTAGATCAATTCCAGAACATAATATGTGAAATTTTTATTTTATCTTTCCCCCCCCTTTAAAGCTTGCATAAATATATGACATGGTTAAAATCTAAAAGCATTAAAGGGTGGAAAAATGTCAAAATAGAAAACCAGACGTTATGTACAGTATCAAATACTAGAAATACTAGGCAAACCTTTAAAAAGAGCGCAATAGTGGGGCCTGCCCCTTAGAGAGTGATTTTAAAATTAATAAAATTGAAGTTTAAAAAAAGCAGGAAACTTTATATACTTTATTTATATGAGTAATACAATATAATTTTTATTGCCTAATATAAACATAGTGTAACACCCTAGTTTCCCTCTCATAAACATATGTGAATGTTTAAAAAAAATAGATAATTTGTTATATCGCTGTGGAAGTGAAGGAGGCAAAGGGACAGTTTGGAGGTGAAGGACCATGTTTTCTTGATTTAACTGGCTATATGATGGTGGGGGGAGGTGGTCAAAACCCAGAAAATCTTTATTTTTTAATTAAATCTCCTCTTATATAACCACTGTCATTTCTCTTTGGTTGCTTTTATTCTGGGACTGTTTTGTCTCACATTCAGTTAATTTTTCTTACTAGATCATAGATAATTTTTTAAATTATTTTTTAACCCTTGTTTTTCTGTATATGACACA
Organism: Hymenochirus boettgeri; assembly: GCA_019447015.1. Lineage (NCBI taxonomy): Eukaryota > Metazoa > Chordata > Amphibia > Anura > Pipidae > Hymenochirus > Hymenochirus boettgeri. The sequence goes on along the minus strand of CM033476.1, from coordinate 301,606,222 downwards.
CATAACAACTGGGATAATCTGTAGAAGGTAGAAGTTGTTCTATATAAAGTATATAGTAACATATGTTGTATTCAGTTGATCAACTGGACTGATCCACGTGAATAGGACTTTGAAGTTGTATATTCTCGTGCATCTGAATTGAAACTGTAAGTGTCACTTATGAAAATGTTCTGACACCTGAAATTTCCCAAATTTCCAACTGTCAAGACCATGTTTCCACATGTAATTTATGCTTTCAGCAGTGGCCGAAAATTGGACATTTTTCCTGAATAAAAGATGTCTCTATAATGTGATATACTATGCGCTATCACAGTCATCACAAATAACAGGCTGGGCACCATCATTTTTTTAGCATTGTTAAAAAAAATTAGGTAGTTGTGGATTTAATGTAAAAATATGCAAAGATATTATAAACTTCCCCCATTGAATATTTACAACTACCATCTATACTTTAAAAAAATATTATATGCTAGATATTGATTAGATTTTCTGGAAACTGGACATAGGTGGATGGGAGTAAGTAAACTATTTGGTTGTTTAGGTGTATTATATTGTCTGTAATTTATAACACATTTTGAAAAATTTTTGCTGCCTGCACTGAAATTAATAACCCCCCTCAGGAGTTTTATCAGTTCTTGTTTCCCCCTTGCTAGACACACTAGTAAATTTACTATTTAAAATCTGTAGTATTAACGTTAACCATGGACTGGATAAATAAAACTTTTATAACACAGGAAACATTTAATGAAGATACTAAAATATTTATAGATTAGTGATCAATGATATATAATTTATAATATATAAAATCTTATAGAAATAATACTCATTGTATATATTAATTTCAGAGGTAGAAAGTAATTGTCCTAATCTTTGAGATCAATCAATGAATCTAAACTGTAAGAAGCTGTTGGGGAAAATGGGCTGTATTTTAAATATAAAAAATATAAATTTATTCAAATGTTTTGTTTTTAAATATCCATCTTAAGGGCCATACACAAAACAGATACAGTAGATTTTTAATACTGGCATTGTACTGTCAGTATTTATATCTGTTGTATTCAATTAGATCAACTGGACTTGAAGTTTAGTTCTTGAAGGACATTTCGCTAGTCATCCGACTGGCTTTCTCATTCAACGACTTGTACAAGAATCTGTGGCAATTATGTACCCTGAAATCCCAGTTAGCATATCACGCCAGTGTTAAGGGCGTGATTGGATACGTGGCTAAGAGGTGTTATAGGTAATGACCCAGTAACGGTGTCAAAACACATTGTACATGACAGACGTTGGTTGTCAAACCCCCCCACCTCTATTTAGGCTTGGTTTCTTTAATTTTTCACATAAATGGCCTCCTTAACACCTCCATCTTAATCCAGTCAAAGGTATGTCCTTAATCCTTAAGATGCAGTTTACATGGCTGAATCCTGACCGAGGAATTGGCTCTTCTGTGCTGGGCCATAAGTTGATGCAGGTGCTGTTTGTTCTCCCCCACATACAAATCCAGAGCATTCGTACTGCACTGCTATATGATGTCGCTTTTCTTGTGTTTCGGTATTGGGTCTTTCGATGTACCAAGTGCTCCGCCTCAGTGGTCAGACCCCCTATACAAAGAATTAGGTACAAGATCCTTTGCTGCCTTTCATTTTTGGAAGTTAAGGACTAATTAATACTCACCTCCATCTAGTTCCTCTGTCTGCAAGTACCCCGTTATTGACTTAAAATGCTACAGTAAGTCCTGCACTACTTGAATATTCCTAGCACTGCGGTCCGACCCTCCCTCTCTGTGACACTTTAGTGACAGTTCCTAGGCAGCCAATGAAGGACAATGCCCACATCCTGCAGGAGACATCTCAGCCATCAGGGGTTGCTTCTATGGTTTTTTGACACCTGAGTAAACTTTATTAAACGTTGCTCCCTGTATGTAAAATAAAAATTGTGTAATGTTTTTTCACTTTAATTATAATTAATAATGATTATATTTAATAATACAACTTGAATAACTAGAGATGTACGAACTATTGGAAAGTCGGTCCGTTTTCGAACTTTCGAACTATTGTGAAAGTTCGAAAGTTCGAAAGTTCGAAAACGGAAAAAAAGGATAATTGCATTAAAATATATATATACAATTAAAAAACAACCCCAGATTGTGTGCTAATCTACAGCAACCTGTAAAATGATGTATAATACCGCAAAAATGTTGAACAGTGTAAATAAAAAGTAAGAACCAATCTTTCACAAAATCACCATGATTTAATAATGGCACAAGTATTATTACAAAACTTATTACAATGTATGCCACAAATATAAATATGCTCTATAATGGAGTAAAAAAATAGATACAATATCTAAATATGTATAATACTATCGCATCTCAATAGTGATATGATCTAATACTGCTGTGATTGCGCTCTATCAGTACTATTGATTTGACCTTGTTGAATTGCGGCTAACTTTTAACCCTTCACAGGGGTTTAAGTAACGTATAGCTCCTTAACCTCCCATAATTTATTATAAAAAAGGGTATGTTCACGTTTGGAGTGGTAAAAAACTTTATTTTAGTTATTTTAAAAATAGGTAATTTTATAAAGAAATCTCTGTGTCAATATAAAAAAAATACTATTTGTAGTGATTGGCATGCAAGGGCTGTGCCATATTTGTATCAAATGGTTTATCAGACATGTACAAGATTGTGGGTTAATGTTTTTTTAAGTTGTGTGTTTTATCAAAAATCAGCTTGCATGACAGAAGACACTGTTCCATGGCTAATGGTTTATAGGTTCCAAAACCGAGAGATTCAAAAAGTTCTTATCGTTCAAAATGCTGCTAATTGTTAACCCCAACCAATCAGATATTTTTTTAACATTTAAAAACTAACATCTGATTGGTTGGGGCAAAATTAGCACCATTTTTTACAATAAACAACTTTTTATTGAATCCCTTGTGATAGTTTGTAAAGGATGTTTAGAGCTCACATCTCTGGTGTACATCATGGATATGGCATACTGTTTGATTGAGGCCATGGTCCAACTGGACTTAAAGGTAGTCCACCCAAAAAAGATTTTTTTTGACATAGATTCCCCAAGGGCTCCCAGCCCAACCGCTATGCTTGTATCTTTAGAAGCCCCCCAAACTCTACTTACCCCCCCTCTTTCCTCCGCGCGCTGTTCCCGGCCCTCTTCTTGCGAGAAAATGCAAGCAGAGGGGTGGACCGGCGCCGCGTCGTGATGTTGCTGAGCAGCGCCAATCACGGCCGCGGCTGCCGCAGCTCACTTCGCCGGAGGAGAGAGAGGTAAGTAAAGTTTGGGGAGCGTCTGAAGATACAAATATTGTCGGTTGGGGCTGAGAGCCCTTGGGGAATCTTATATTTAAAGACTTTACGCGCAGGGGGGACATCTTCGTGAGAGGGTAGAGGGGAGGAGGGAGGAGGGGGAAAGGGCTGCATTACGCATGCAAACTTCTCCCGGAGGCCAGGTAGGAGGCAGAGTCCTATATGGATGGGCAGTTTTTGGGACTTTTGTGGGTACTACAGGAAAAACCCTATGGAGCTGGTGGTGATGGAAAAGATTAGACTACACTACATGGTGGGGCCAGTATGTTGGGGGATTATATTTTTGGGGGTGGACATGCCCTTTAAGGGTTCAAGGAAACCACTGGTGGGCCCCACATCCCTTATACAAATGAAAATAGAGAAAAAGTTCAAAATTAAAGTATTAAGGCAAAGGGACAATAAGACAAAAGGGGTCAGTAGGTGGGAAACAGATACTGAATGAAATGTTCAGTTGGGAGGTGTGATTATTTATTGGTTTTTTACTTTATTCTAACATTGAATTATGTTTTCATTAGTTTTCCCCCAGAATATATATTCATGCCTGCATATATTGTCATGTATGAAAAAAAAAATTATGAATCCAAACACAACTTGTAAAAGCAAACCTTGATAATAGTATGGAATGGATTTTTTTAAAAAATAGCAAACAGATCATTCTTATAAAATAACGTATTTTTAAAATTAAACTAAAATAAAGTTTCTTACCACTCCAAAACTGAACATGCCCCTTTTTATAATAACTAAATAATGGGAGCTATGCCTTACTTCCGTCGTGAATGTGAGCTATGCCTTACTTCCCGTGAAGGGGTTAATGTTTACCCCCGCAAGTCATCAAATTATTTGGTCTATTCACAGACAGCTTCTTTGCTCCCCTATACTATAGCCTGTACATGCATATAGTAAAGGGAAAGGGAGGTAGGACAAAACTTGCAGAAACAAGCAATTACGGCTAACTTTTAAAGGGTATGTTCACCTGCTAAACAAACTTTCTCCTGCAGCCTAAATGACTGCAAAAACCTTGACCTTGCAAGCTTTATAGCTTTGAAATGTGCTTCTAAATGTACTCATTGTACTTCTGCCTTGCTTTTGTGCCTTTTCCATGCATGGGAACTGCAGAAGGGGCCAGCAGGCCTGCTTCTCTAATGAGGCAGAAGGAGACATTTGTCTCAGGAGGGGCTTCTGGAGAAAAGGGAAAGGAGACTGGGAAAAAAACATTAAAAAAACTGCCTATTTAAAAAAAAAACACGAGTATGCTAAGAGTGATTGTGGGTCACCATTCAAGTGCCCCCCTTGACTCCTTCATCCCATTGGGGGATCAAGGGATTAATGTAGGATTGCTGTTATTTAAACACCTGAAGTGTACAGGAGCCTGTTCCCTGCAGACCTGTAGAGTAATGGGAGTTCCTATTACTTCAGAGACTTCTTATGGAGGCGGACTGTCCCTCTATACTATAGTATTTTGTGAATAGATCAAAGAGATCCATTTACAATTTGAACTACCCAAGTGGTAAATGGAGGTTTTTGAACTGTGATCAACTATTTATTAACAGTTCGTACCTGCTATAGCTTTCACACTTATAGCTTACCAAAGTATTTGTGAATGGATCAAAGAATTCATTCTCAGTGAAGGTCTACTGAACTTATCACTGTTTGATCAAAGTTCAGGACCTGCATTAGTAAGTGTGTCAGTTACTGATAGCTACTAAGTATTTGTAAATAGGTCACAAAGAGATCCATTTACAATAGAGATTTTTTTCTTTTGCTAAAGAAAGACTTTTTCTGATCTGATTTTGCTTGGAAAGGGGGCATTATGCCCTTATTCCAAGTTTGTTTTATTAGGTGCCATTATTTCCAAGTTTGTTATTATTAAATATAATAATTAATAATTATTAATTATTATAATTAAAGTGAAACCTATTTACACAATTTAATTATTATTACATACACCTTTAATAAAGTTTAACTCAGGTGTCAAAAACCCTAGAAGCACCCCTGAGGGCAAGACAGGCAGCGATGCCTATGATTGGCTGAGACGTCTCCTTGCAGGATTGTGGCATGTCTTCCCATTGGCTGCCTCAGGAACTGTCACTCACAGTGTCACGAGAGGAGGATCGAACCACAGTACCTAGGAAATCTTCAACGTAGTGCAGGACATGTATAAAGTTACCCAGGGTGAGGTCCTCAACTTGGTACTTATTGCAGAAAGAGAACTAGATGGAGATTGTCCCATTGTAGAGGGGCTGGCTTTACCTTTTGACCTTTGAAAAAAACTGCTATTGTTTTCCAAACAAAAGGCGTACAATCTTAATTTTTGCAGCACAAAACAAAAACGTAGCACTAAAATCAACCAGCCTGTTTTTCTACCACTAATCAACCAGCCTGGTTTCGTACAAACTAGCACTAATTACCATCCGGTTTCATATCCAGATTCCATTGTAGAGGGAAGGCTACCTTTTGGACTTTTGAAAAAGTTATTCTTCCAAATAAATCTTAATTTTGCGAGCAAAACAGCACAAATGTGCCTAACCCAACTAGCCTGGTTTTGTATCCAGATTCCATTGTAGGGGGGCATCTTTTTCTTTGACCTTTGTAAAAAAATGCTATTATCTTCCAAAAAATGGCATAAATTTTATTTTTGCAGCATAAAGCAGCCCATTCTAAAACAACCAACTTGCCTGTTTCGTATTCAGATTTTATTGTAGGGGCACTGCTGACCTTTGACTTTTGCAAAAAAACTGCATTATCTTCAAATGAAAGCGGCACAAATCTTAATTTTTTGCCAAAAACACAGCAACAAGTAGCACTAACAACCAGCCTGGTTTCGTATCCAATTCCATTGTAGGGGTCTGGCGACCTTTGTTAAAAAACGTTATATCTTCCAAACAAAGCAGCACAAGTCTTAATATTGCAGCACAAAACAGCAAAACGTAGCACTACCAACCGACTGGTTTGTATCCAGATTCCATTGTAGGGGGTTGGCTGACCTTTTGACCTTTGTAAAAAATGCTATTATCTTCCAAAAAAGGGGCACAAATCTTAATTTTGCAGCACAAAACACACAAATGTAGCACTAACCAACCAGCCTTGTTTTGTACCCAGATTCTTATTGTAGGGGGGGCTGGCTAACCTTTTGTCTTTAGCAAAAAAATTGCTATCTTCTAAACGAAAGCGGCAAAAATCTTAATTTTTGCAGCACAAAACAGCAGAAAGATAGGACTAACCAACCAGCATGTTTCGTAACCAGATTCCATTGTAGGGGGGCTGGTTTACCTTTTGAACTTTGTAAAAAATGCTATTATCTTCCAACGAAAGCGGCACAAATCTTTATTTTTGCAGCACAAAACAGCACAAACGTAGCACTAACAACCAACCTGGTTTCGTACACAGATTCTGGATGACCTTTTGTCTTTAGCAAAAAAAACTTGCTATCTTCCAAATAAGCGGCACAAATCTTAATTTTTGCAGCACAAAGGTAGGATTAACTAACCGTGTGGTTTCTATCTAGATTCCATTGTAGGGGGCTGGTTTACAACTTTGAACTATTATCTTCCAAGAAAAGCTGCACAATTCTTAATATTTGCAGCACAAAACAGCACAAATGTAGCACTAACCAACCAGCCTGGTTTTGTACCCGATTCTATTGTAGGGGGGCTGGCTTAACTTTTGTCTTTAGCAAAAAAATTGCTATCTTCCAACGAAAGTGGCAAAAATTTAAATTTTTTGCAGCACAAAACAGCACAAAGATAGGACTTACCAACCAGCATGGTTTCGTAACCAGATTCTATGTATGGGGGCTGGTTTACCTTTTGAACTTTGTAAAAAACGCTATTCTTCCAAAGAAAAGCTGCACAAATCTTAATGTTTGTAGCATAAAACAGCACAAACATAGCAATAACCAAACAGCCTGGTTTTGTATCCAGATTCCATTGTAGGGGGGCTGTCTGACCTTTTGACCGCTGTAAAAAACGCTATTATCTTCCAAATGAAAGCGGCACAAATCTTAATATTTGCAGCACAAAACAGCACAAACGTAGCAATAACTAACCAACCTGGTTTCGTACCCAGATTCTATTGTAGGGGGGCTGGCTGACCTTTTGACCTATGTAAAAAACGCTAGTATCTTCCAAACGAAAGCGGCACACTTGACAGCTGTTGATCAAAGTTCAGGACTGCATGTAAGTTGTCAGTTACTGATAGCTTATCTAGTATTTGTAAATAGGTCACAAAGAGATCCATTTACAAATAGAGATTTTTTTCTTTTGCTAAAGAAGACTTTTTCTGATCTGATTTTGACTTGGAAAGGGGGCATTATGCCTTATTCCAAGTTTGTTATTATTAGGTGCCATTATTCCAAGTTTGTTATTATTGAATATAATAATTAAATAATTATTAATTATTATAATTAAAGTGAAACCTATTAACACAATTTAATTTATTTACATACACCTTAATAAAGTTTAACTCAGGTGTCAAAAACCCTAGAAGCACCCCTGAGGGCAAGACAAGGCAGCGATGCCTATGATTGGCTGAGACGTCTCCTTGCAGGATGTGGGCATGTCTTCCCATTGGCTGCTCAGGAACTGTCACTCACAGTGTCACAGAGAGGAGGATCGGACCACAGTACCTAGGAATCTTCAAGTAGTGCAGGACATGTATAAAGTACCCAGGGTGAGGTCCTCAACTTGGTACTTTGCAGAAGAGGAACTAGATGGAGATTCCCATTGTAGAGGGGCTGGCTTACCTTTTGATTTGAAAAAACTGCTATGTTTTCCAAACAAAAGGCGGTACAATCTTAATTTTTGCAGCACAAAACACAAACGTAGCACTAATCAACCAGCCTGGTTTTTACCACTATCAACCAGCCGGTTTCGTACAAACGTAGCACTAATTACAGCCGGTTTCATATCCAGATTCCATGTAGAGGGAAGGCTTACCTTTTGACTTTTGAAAAAGTTATTCTTCCAAAAAAAAATCTTAATTTTGCAGCACAAACAGCACAATGTAAGGCCTACCCAAAACTAGCCTGGTTTGTATCCAGATTCCATTGTAGGGGGGCAGTCTTTTCTTTTGACCTTTGTAAAAAAAGCTATTATCTTCCAAAAAACTGGCAAAATTATTTTGCAGCATAAAGCAGACATATTAGAACTAACAACTGCCTGGTTGTATTCAGATTTTATTGTAGGGCACTGCTGACCTTTTGACTTTTGCAAAAAAACTGCCATATCTTCTAAATGAAAAGCGGCACAAATCTTAATTTTAGTGCAAAAACAGCACAAAAGTAGACATAACCAACCAGCTGGTTTGTATCAGATTCCATTGTAGGGGGTCTGGCTGACCTTTGTAAAAAACGATTATCTTCCAAACAAAGCAGCAAGTCTTAATATTGCAGCACAAAAACGCAATAAACGTAGCACTAACCACCAACAGACTGGTTGTATCCAGATTCCATTGTAGGGGGGTTGGCTGACCTTTTGACCTTTGTAAAAAATGCTATTATCTTCCAAAAAAAAGGGGCACAAATCTTAATATTTGCAGCACAAAACAGCACAAATGTAGCACAACCAACAGCCTTGTTTTGTACCCAGATTCTATTGTAGGGGGGGCTGATACTTTTGTCTTTAGCAAAAAAAATGCTATCTTCTAAACGAAAGCGGCAAAAATCTTAATTTTTGCAGCACAAAACAGCAGAAAGATAGGACTAACCAACCAGCATGGTTTCGTAACCAGATTCCATTGTAGGGGGGCTGGTTTACCTTTTGAAATTTGTAAAAAATGTATTATCTTCCAAACGAAGCGGCACAAATCTTTATTTTTGCAGCACAAAACGCACAAACGTAGCACTAAGCAACCAAGGTTTCGTAACCAGATTCGGATGACCTTTTGTCTTAGCAAAAAAAACTGCTCTATCTTCCAAATGAAAGCGGCAAAAATCTTAATTTTTGCAGCACAAAGGTAGGATTAACTAACCAGTGTGGTTCCTATCTAGATTCCATTGTAGGGGCGTGGGCTGGTTTACTTTGAAAACTATTATCTTCCAAGAAGCTGCAAAATCTTAATTTTTGCAGCACAAACAGCACAAATGTAGCACTAACCAACCAGCCTGGTTTTTACCAGATTCTATTGTAGGGGGGCTGGCTACTTTTGTCTTTAGCAAAAAAATTGCTATCTCCAACGAAAGGCAAAAAATTAATTTTTGCAGCACAAAACAGCACAAAGATAGGACTTACCAACCAGCATGGTTTTCGTAACCAGATTCTATTGTATGGGGGCTGGTTTACCTTTTGAACTTTGTAAAAACCGCTATTATCTTCCAAAGAAAAGCTGCACAAATCTTAATGTTGTAGCATAAAACAGCACAAACATAGCAATAACCAAACAGCCTGGTTTTGTATCCAGATTCCAGTAGGGGGGCTGTCTGACCTTTTGAACGCTGTAAAAAAAGCTATTATCTTCCAAATGAAAGCGCACAAATCTTAATATTTGCAGCACAAAACAGCACAAAGTGCAATAACTAACCAACCGGTTTGTACCCAGATTTATTGTAGGGGGGCTGGCTGACCTTTTGACCTATGTAAAAAACGCTAGTATCTATCTTCCAAACGAAAGCGGCACAAATCTTAATAGTTGCAGCACAAAACAGCACAAACGTAGCACTAACCAACCAACCTGGTTTCATGCCAAAAGTCATAACCCCCCTCCTAAGAGTTAGGAGAAACTGCTCATGTGAAGAATACAAGAATAAAAGCTTGAAACACGTGTGGAGACTTCGAAAAAGGAAGATACATCAAATCATCACTCATGAAAGCTATGAAAAAAGCCAATATAACAAACAATTGCTAAAACAAGAGAACCCACACAAGAAGAGAGGAATAGAGGAAAATAGAATCATCACTGAATAAAATAATCAATCGGAGAAGCTGAAAAAGGTTCTACATAAACATTGGTATCTTTTGTCAGAAGACCTAGGTTTAAAGGTAGGAAAACATTCGAACAATAGGAAGGATGTGGCAAATGCAATAGTTGTAAATATAATTCATAAGCAAAATGCTACCAAAGAAATTTGGGAGAGAGAAAAATTCAAAGTAAAAAGTTTGATCACTTGTCATGTGTGGTGAAACATTAGCATTTTATTGAAAGTGCAGCTGAGAGTTGACCTGCGGGATGTTACAGCACAGCCATATGGATGAAGGAATCAAGAACCAATAACCAAGTCAATTTGGATAAAGAATGCCGAAAATCAATGACAAAGCAAGTTGCAAAGAGCATGATGGGGTGGTATTGTATGTATTATCATGTTGATCTGTATTTAGTAGCCATGTTTTAAGACACAGTAGAAATTGGATTTACCATATAACTCAGTAACAATATGAGATAGCCGTTAGCAACTGTGCACGGAACTCTCAACCTTACAATATCATCTAAGAGGTTTATCCTAAGGAGATTAAGTATGCAGTTCCTCCTCATGGTGCAAAAGGCTATCCTGTGCTCCCGTTTGGTCCGCTCTTAAGACTGACTCTCTTTATCTGTTGTATTCGGTTAGTTCAACTGGACTTGTAGTTTAGTTCTTGAAGACGTTTCGCTAGTTATCCGACTGGCTTTCTCAATTCAGAATGACTTGTACAAGAATCTGTTGGCAATTATGTAAAGTCCCAATTAGCATATCACAGGTGTTAAGGACCTTCTGAATGCAAGGCGTGATTGCATTGTGGCTAAAAGGTGTTATAGGAACGTCCAGGTTAAGGTGTCTAAACAGCATTGTACATGGCAGCCATTAGTGATAAATGGCTTCCTTGACAGACACCTCTCTTGAACCAGTCACATTCCTTACCTTGTACCTAACCAGTACACCTTACCCTGGGTGTTCCTATATCACCTCCTAGCCACATTAATTTTGAATCGGGAAAGCCAGTCGGATGGCTAGTGAAACGTCTTCAAGAACTAGTCCAGTTAAACTAACTGTATACAACAGATATACAACAGATAAAAAGTATCATTATATTTTTGGTTGCACTCCAGTCATACAAAAAGTGCAACCAAAATATAATGATACTTTTTTATCTGTTGTATACTGTTGTATACAGTTAGTTTAACTGGACTAAAAATTTAGTTCTTGAAGACGTTTCCCTAGCCATCCGACTGGCTTTCCGATTCAAAATTAATGTGGCTAGGAGGTGATATAGGAACACCCAGGGTAAGGGTTACTGGTTAGGTACAGGTAAGGAATGTGACAGGTCAAGAGAGGTGTCAAGGAAGCCATTTATCACTAATGGCTGCCATGTACAATGCTGTTTAGACGCCTTAACCTGGACGTTCCTATAACACCTTTTAGCCACAATGCAACACCGCCTTGCATTCAGAAGGTCCTTAACACCTGTGATTGCTAATTGGGACTTACATGTACATAATTGCCAACAGATTCTTGTACAAGTCATTCTGAATTGAGAAAGCCATCGGATGACTAGCGAAACGTCTTCAAGAACTAAACTACAAGTCCAGTTGAACTAACCGAATACACAGATAAAGAGAGTCAGTCTTAAGAGGCACCAAACGGGAGCACAGGATAGCCTTTTGCACCTGAGGAGGAACTGCATACTTAATCTCCTTAGGATAACCTCTTAGATGATATGTAGGTTGAGAGTTCCGTGCACAGTTGCTAATGGCTATCTCTATTGTGCGCCTAAGGTTATCTACGCAGTCATATACAAGTTACTGAGTTATATGGTAAATCCAATTTCTACTGTGTCGTAAAACATGGCTACTAAATACAGATCAACAGTGATCACATACAATACCACCCCATCATGCTCTTTGCAACTTGCTTTGTCATTGATTTTCGGCATTCTTTTATCCAAATTGACTTGGTTATTGTTCTTGATTCCTTCATCCATATGGCTGTGCTGTAACATCCCGCAGGTCAACTCTCAGCTGCACTTTCAATAAAATGCTAATGTTTCACACACACATGACAAGTGATCAAACTTTTTACTTTGAATTTTTCTCTCTCCCCAATTTCTTTGGTAGCATTTTGCTTATGAATTATTTTACAACTATTGCATTTGCCACATCCTTGCTATTGTTCGAATTTTTCCTACCTTTAAATCTAGGTCTTCTGACAAAAGATACCAATGTTTATGTAGAACCTTTTTCAAGCTTCTCCGATTGATTATTTTATTCTTGATGATTCTATTTTCCTCTATTCCTCTCTTCTTGTGTGGGTTCTCTGTTTTAGCAATTGTTTGTTATATGGCTTTTTCATAGCTTTCATGATGATGATTTATGTATCTTCCTTTTTCGAAGTCTCCACACGTGTTTCAAGCTTTTATTCTGTATTCTTCACATGAGCAGTTTCTCCTAACTCTTAGGAGGGGGGTTATGACTTTTGGCATGAAACCAGGTTGGTTGGTTAGTGCTACGTTTGTGCTGTTTTGTGCTGCAACTATTAAGATTTGTGCCGCTTTCGTTTGGAAGATAATAGCATTTTTTACATAGATCAAAAGGTCAGCCAACCCCCCTACAATAGAATCTGAATACAAAACCAGGCTGGTTGTTTAGTGCTACATTTGTGCTGTTTTGTTCTGCAAAAATAAAGATTGTGCCGCTTTCGTTGGAAGATACTACTAGCTTTTTTACAGGTCAAAAGGTCAGCCACCCCCCTACAATAGAACTGGGTACGAAACCAAGTTGTTAGTTATTGCTACGTTTGTGCTGTTTTGTGCTGCAATATTTGATTTGTGCTGCTTTCATTTGGAAGATAATAGCGTTTTTACAGCGGTCAAAAGGTCAGACAGCCCCCTACAATGGAATCTGGATACAAACATGTGTTTGGTTATTGCTATGTTTGTGCTGTTTTGCTACAAACATTAAGATTTGTGCAGCTTTTTTTTGGAAGATAATAGCGTTTTACAAGTTCAAGGTAACCAGCCCCATACAATAGAATCTGGTTACGAAACATGCTGGTTGTAAGTCCTATCTTTGTGCTGTTTTTGCTGCAAAAATAAAAATTTTTGCCACTTTCGTTTGGAAGATAGCAATTTTTTTTGCTAAAGACAAAAGGTTAGCCAGCCCCCCTACAATAGAATCTGGGTACAAAACCAGGCTGGTTGGTTAGTGCTACATTTGTGCTGTTTTGTGCTGCAAATATTAAGATTTGTGCAGCTTTTCTTTGGAAGATAATAGTGTTTTTTACAAAGTTCAAAAGGTAAACCAGCCCCCCTACAATGGAATCTAGATAGGAAACCACACTGGTTAGTTAGTCCTACCTTTGTGCTGCAAAAATTAAGATTTGTGCCGCTTTCATTTGGAAGATAGCAATTTTTTTGCTAAAGACAAAAGGTTAGCCAGCCCCCCTACAATAGAATCTGGGTACAAAACAAGGCTGGTTGGTTAGTGCTACATTTGTGCTGACAAAAGGTCATCCAGAATCTGGTTACGAAACCAGGTTGGTTGTTTAGTGCTACGTTTGTGCTGTTTTGTGCTGGCAAAAATAAAGTTTGTGCCGCTTTCGTTTGGAAGATAATAGCATTTTTTACAAAGTTCAAAAGGTAAACCAGCCCCCCTACAATGGAATCTGGTTACGAAACCATGCTGGTTGGTTAGTCCTATCTTTCTGCTGTTTTGTGCTGCAAAAATTAAGATTTTTGCCGCTTTCGTTTAGAAGATAGCAATTTTTTTGCTAAAGACAAAAGGTTAGCCAGCCCCCCTACAATAGAATCTGGGTACAAAACAAGGCTGGTTGGTTAGTGCTACATTTGTGCTGTTTTGTGCTGCAAATATTAAGATTTGTGCCCCTTTTGTTTGGAAGATAATAGCATTTTTTACAAAGGTCAAAAGGTCAGCCAACCCCCCTACAATGGAATCTGGATACAAAACCAGTCTGGTTGGTTAGTGCTACGTTTATGCTGTTTTGTGCTGCAAATATTAAGATTTGTGCAGCTTTTCTTTGGAAGATAATAGTGTTTTTTACAAAGTTCAAAAGGTAAACCAGCCCCCCTACAATGGAATCTGAATACAAAACCACACTGGTTAGTTAGTCTACTTTGTGCTGCAAAAATTAAGACTTGTGTGCTTTCATTTGAAGATAGCAGTTTTTTTTGCTAAAGACAAAAGGTCATCCAGAATCTGGTTATGAAACCAGTCGGTTGTTTAGTGCTACGTTTGTGCTGTTTTGTGCTGCAAAAATAAGATTGTGCCGCTTTCGTTTGGAATATATAGCGTTTTTTACAAAGGTCAAAAGGTCAGCCAGCCCCCCTACAATAGAATCTGAATACAAAACCAGGCTGGTTGTTTAGTGCTACATTTGTGCTGCAAAAATAAAGATATGTGCCGCTTTCGTTTGGAAGATACTAGCGTTTTTTACATAGGTCAAAAGGTCAGCCAGCCCCCCTAACAATAGAATCTGGGTACGAAACCAGGTGGTTAGTATTGCTACTTTGTGCTGTTTTGTGCTGCAAATATTAAGATTTGTGCCACTTTCATTTGGAAGATATAGTGTTTTTACAGCGGTCAAAAGGTCAGACAGCCCCCCCTACAATGGAATCTGGATACAAAACCAGGCTGTTTGTTATTGCTATGTTTGGCTGTTTTATGCTACAAACATTAAGATTGTGCCTTTTCTTTGGAAGATAATAGCGGTTTTACAAAGTTCAAAAGGTAAACCAGCCCCCATACAATAGAATCTGGTTACGAAACCATGCTGGTTGGTAAGTCCTATCTTTGTGCTGTTTTGTGCTGCAAATATTAGATTTGTGCAGCTTTTCTTTGGAAGATAATAGTGTTTTTTTACAAAGTTTAAAGGTAAAACCAGCCCCCCTACAATGGAATCTAGATAGGAAACCACACTGGTTAGTTAGTCCTACCTTTGTGCTGCAAAAATTAAGATTTGTGCCGCTTTCATTTGGAAGATAGCAGTTTTTTTTTGCTAAAGACAAAAGGTCATCCAGAATCTGGTTACGAAACCAGGTTGGTTGTTTAGTGCTACGTTTGTGCTGTTTTGTGCTGCAAAAATAAAGATTTGTGCCGCTTTCGTTTGGAAGATAATGCATTTTTTACAAAGTTCAAAGGTAAACCAGCCCCCCTACAATGGAATCTGGTTACGAAACCATGCGGTTGGGTTAGTCCTCTTCTGCTGTTTTGTGCTGCAAAAATTAAGATTTTTGCCGCTTTCGTTTAAGATAGCAATTTTTTTGCTAAGCACAAAAGGTTAGCCAGCCCCTACAATAGAATCTGGTACACAAACAAGGCTGGTTGTTGTTAGTGCTACATTTGTGCTGTTTTGTGCTGCAATATTAAGATTTGTGCCCCTTTTGTTTGGAAGATAATAGCATTTTTACAAAGGTCAAAAGGTCAGCCAACCCCCTACAATGGAATCTGGATACAAAACCAGTCTGTTGGTTAGTGCTACGTTTATGCTGTTTTGTGCTGCAAATATTAAGATTTGTGCAGCTTTTCTTGGAAGATAATGGTTTTTTACAAAGTTCAAAAGGTAAACCAGCCCCCCTACAATGGAATCTGAATACAAAACCACACTGGTTAGTTAGTCCTACCTTTGTGCTGCAAAAATTAAGACTTGTGCTGCTTTCATTTGGAAGATAGCAGTTTTTTTTGCTAAAGACAAAAGGTCATCCAGAATCTGGTTATGAAACCAGGTCGGTTGTTTAGTGCTACGTTTGTGCTGTTTTGTGCTGCAAAAATAAAGATTTGTGCCGCTTTCGTTTGGAAGATAATAGCGTTTTTTACAAAGGTCAAAAGGTCAGCCAGCCCCCCTACAATAGAATCTGAATACAAAACCAGGCTGGTTGTTTAGTGCTACATTTGTGCTGCAAAAATAAAGATATGTGCCGCTTTCGTTTGGAAGATACTAGCGTTTTTTACATAGGTCAAAAGGTCAGCCAGCCCCCCTACAATAGAATCTGGGTACGAAACCAGGTTGGTTAGTTATTGCTACGTTTGTGCTGTTTTGTGCTGCAAATATTAAGATTTGTGCCACTTTCATTTGGAAGATAATAGTGTTTTTTACAGCGGTCAAAAGGTCAGACAGCCCCCCTACAATGGAATCTGGATACAAAACCAGGCTGTTTGGTTATTGCTATGTTTGTGCTGTTTTATGCTACAAACATTAAGATTTGTGCAGCTTTTCTTTGGAAGATAATAGCGGTTTTTACAAAGTTCAAAAGGTAAACCAGCCCCCATACAAAGAATCTGGTTACGAAACCTGCTGGTTGGTAAGTCCTATCTTTGTGCTGTTTTGTGCTGCAAATATTAAGATTTTGCAGCTTTTCTGGAAGATAATAGTGTTTTTTTCAAAAGTTTAAAAGGTAAACCAGCCCCCCTACAATGGAATCTAGATAGGAAACCACACTGGTTTAGTTAGTCCTACCTTTGTGCTGCAAAAATTAAGATTTGTGCCGCTTTCATTTGGAAGAGAGTTTTTTTTTTGCTAAAGACAAAAGGTCATCCAGAATCTGGTTACGAAACCAGGTTGGTTGTTTAGTGCTACGTTTGTGCTGTTTTGTGCTGCAAAAATAAATTTGTGCCGCTTTCGTTTGGAAGATAATAGCATTTTTTACAAAGTTCAAAAGAGTAACCAGCCCCCCTACAATGGATCTGGTTACGAAACCATGCTGGTTGGTTAGTCCTATCTTTCTGCTGTTTTGTGTGCTGCAAAAATTAAGATTTTTGCCGCTTTCGTTAGAAGATAGCAATTTTTTTGTAAGACAAAAGGTTAGCCAGCCCCCCTACAATAGAATCTGGGTACAAAACAAGGCTGGTTGGTTAGTGCTACATTTGTGCTGTTTTGTGCTGCAAATATTAAGATTTGTGCCCCTTTTGTTTGGAAGATAATAGCATTTTTTACAAAGGTCAAAAGGTCAGCCAACCCCCCTACAATGGAATCTGGATACAAAACCAGTCTGGTTGGTTAGTGCTACGTTTATGCTGTTTTGTGCTGCAATATTAAGACTTGTGGCGCTTTCATTTGGAAGATAGCAGTTTTTTTTGCTAAAGACAAAAGGTCATCCAGAATCTGGTTACGAAACCAGGTCGGTTTGTTTATGGCTACGTTTGTGCTGTTTTGTGATGCAAAAATAGATTTGTGCCGCTTTCGTTTGGAAGATAATAGCGTTTTTTTTACAAAGGTCAAAAGGTCAGCCAGCCCCCCTACAATAGAATCTGAATACAAAACCAGGCTGGTTGTTTAGTGCTACATTTGTGCTGTTTTGTGCTGCAAAAATAAAGATTTGTGCCGCTTTCGTTTGGAAGATACTAGCGCTTTTTACATAGGTCAAAAGGTCAGCCAGCCCCCTACAATAGAATCTGGGTACGAAACCAAGTTGGTTAGTTATTGCTACGTTTGTGCTGTTTTGTGCTGCAAATATTTAGATTTGTGCTGCTTTCATTTGGAAGATAATAGCGTTTTTTTACAGCGGTCAAAGGTCAGACAGCCCCCCTACAATGGAATCTGGATACAAACCAGGCTGTTTGGTTATTGCTATGTTTGTGCTGTTTTATGCTACAAACTTAAGATTTGTGCAGCTTTTCTTTGGAAGATAATAGCGGTTTTTACAAAGTTCAAAAGGTACCACCCCCATACAATAGAATCTGGTTACGAAACCATGCTGGTTGGTAAGTCCTATCTTTGTGCTGTTTTGTGCTGCAAATATTAAGATTTGTGCAGCTTTTCTTTGGAAGATAATAGTGTTTTTTTACAAAGTTTAAAAGGTAAACCAGCCCCCCTACAATGGAATCTAGATAGGAAACCACACTGGTTAGTTAGTCCTACCTTTGTGCTGCAAAAATTAAGATTTGTGGCCGCTTCATTTGGAAGATAGCATTTTTTTTGCAAAGACAAAAGGTCATCCAGAATCTGGTTACGAAACCAGGTTGGTTGTTTATGGCTACGTTTGTCTGTTTTGTGCTGCAAAAATAAAGATTTGTGCCGCTTTCGTTTGGAAGATAATAGCATTTTTTACAAAGTTCAAAAGGTAAACCAGCCCCCCTACAATGGAATCTGGTTACGAAACCATGCTGGTTGGTTAGTCCTATCTTTTGCTGTTTTGTGCTGCAAAAATTAAGATTTTTGCCGTTTCGTTTAGAAGATAGCAATTTTTTTGCTAAAGACAAAAGGTTAGCCAGCCCCCCTACAATAGAATCTGGGTACAAAAACAGGCTGGTTGGTTAGTGCTACATTTGTGCTGTTTTGTGCTGCAAATATTAAGATTTGTGCCCTTTTGTTTGAAGATAATAGCATTTTTTACAAAGGTCAAAAGGTCAGCCAACCCCCCTACAATGGAATCTGGATACAAAACCAGTCTGGTTGGTTAGTGCTACGTTATGCTGTTTTGTGCTGCAAATATTAAGACTTGTGCTGCTTTCATTGGAAGATAGCAGTTTTTTTGCTAAAGACAAAAGGTCATCCAGAATCTGGTTACGAAACCAGGTCGGTTGTTTGTGCTACGTTTGTGCTGTTTGTGATGCAAAAATAAAGATTTGTGCCGCTTTCGTTTGGAAGATAATAGCGTTTTTTTTACAAGGTCAAAAGGTCAGCCAGCCCCCCTACAATAGAATCTGAATACAAAACCAGGCTGGTTGTTTAGTGCTACATTGTGCTGTTTTGTGCTGCAAAAATAAGATTTGTGCCGCTTTCGTTGGAAGATACTAGCGCTTTTTACATAGGCAAAGGTCAGCCAGCCCCCTACAATAGAATCTGGATACGAAACCAGCTGGTTGGTTAGTGCTATGTTTGTGCTGTTTTGTGCAGCCAAATCAAGATTTGTGCCACTTTCATTTGGAAGATAATATCAGTTTTTTGCAAAAGTCAACAGGTCAGCCAAAAACCAGGTTAGTTGGTTAGTGCTATGTTGTGCTGTTTTGTGCTGCAAATATTAGATTTGGCCGCTTTCTTTGAAAGATATAGCGTTTTTACAAAGGTTAAAAGGGTCCAGCCACCCCCTACAATGGAATCTGGGTACAAAACCAAGTTGGTTGGTTAGTGCTACTTTTGTGCTGTTTTGTGCTGCAAATATTAAGATTTGTGCCACTTTGGTTTGGAAGATAATAACGTTTTTACAAAGGTCAGCCAGACCCCCTACAATGGAATCTGGATACGAAACCAGGCTGGTTGGTTAGTGCTACTTTTGTGCTGTTTTGTGCAGCTAAAATTAAGATTTGTGCCGCTTTCATTTAGAAGATAATGGCAGTTTTTTTGCAAAAGTCAAAAGGTCAGCAAGTGCCCCTACAATAAAATCTGAATACGAAACCAGGCAAGTTGGTTAGTTCTATATATGTGCTGCTTTATGCTGCAAAAATTAAAATTTGCCATTTTTTTGGAAGATAATAGCATTTTTTTTACAAAGGTCAAAAGAAAAGACAGCCCCCCTACAATGGAATCTGGATACAAAACCAGGCTAGTTGGGTAGTCCTACATTTGTGCTGTTTTGTGCTGCAAAAATTAAGATTTTTTATTTGGAAGATAACTTTTTCAAAAGTATAAAAGGTAAGCCTTCCTTCTACAATGGAATCTGGATATGAAACCAGGCTGGTTAATTAGTGCTACGTTTGTACGAAACCAGGCTGGTTGATTAGTGGTAAGAAACCAGGCTGGTTGATTAGTGCTACGTTTGTGTTTTGTGCTGCAAAAATTAAGATTTGTACCGCTTTTGTTTGGAAAACAATAGCAGTTTTTTTCAAAGGTCAAAAGGTAAGCCAGCCCCTCTACAATGGAATCTCCATCTAGTTCCTCTTTCTGCAAAGTACCCAAGTTGAGGACCTCACCCTGGGTACTTTATACATGTCCTGCACTACTTGAAGATTTCCTAGGTACTGTGGTCCGATCCTCCTCTCGTGACACTGTGAGTGCGTTCCTGAGGCAGCAATGGGAAGTACATGCCCACATCCTGCAAGGAGACGTTCTCAGCCAATCATAGGCATCGCTGCCTGTCTTGCCCTCGGGGTGCTTCTAGGTTTTGACACCTGAGTTAACTTTATTAAGGTGTATGTAATAATAATTAAATTGTGTAATAGGTTTCACTTTAATTATAATATTAATAATTATTATTATTATATTTAATAATAACAAACTTGGAATAATGGCACCTAATAATAACAAACTTGGATAAGGGCATAAATGCCCCTTTCCAAGTCAAAATCAGATCAGAAAAAGTCTTTCTTTAGCAAAAGAAAAAAATCTCTATTTGTAAATGGATCTCTTTGTGACCTATTTACAAATACTATAGTAAGCTATCAGTAACTGACAACTTACTAATGCAGGTCCTGAACTTTGATCAAACAGCTGATCAAAGTTCAGTAGACCTTCACTGGAGAATGAATCTCTTTGATCCATTCACAAATACTTTGGTAAGCTATAAGTGTGACAGCTATAGCAGGTACTGAACTGTTAATAAATAGATGATCACAGTTCAAAACCTCCAATTTACCCACTTGGGTAGTTCAAATTGTAAATGGATCTCTTTGATCTATTCACAAATACTATAGTATAGAGGGACAGTCCCTGGCATCATAAGAAGTCCTCTGACGTAATAGGAACTCCATTACTGCTACAGGTCTGCAGGGGAACAGGCTCCTGACACTTCAGGTGTTAAATAACAGCAATCCTCACATTAATCCCTTGATCCCCCAATGGGGATGAAGGAGTCAAGGGGGGCACTTGAATGGTGACCCACAATCACTCTTAGCATACTCGTGTTTTTTTTTTAAATAGGCAGTTTTTTAATGTTTTTTCCCAGTCTCCTTTCCCTTTTCTCCAGAAGCCCCTCCTGAGACAATGTCTCCTTCTGCCTCATTAGAGAAGCAGGCCTGCTGGCCCCTTCTGCAGTTCCCATGCATGGAAAAGGCACAAAAGCAAGGCAGAAGTACAATGAGTACATTTAGAAGCACATTTCAAAGCTATAAAGCTTGCAAGGTCAAGGTTTTTGCAGTCATTTAGGCTGCAGGAGAAAGTTTGTTTAGCAGGTGAACATACCCTTTAAAGTAGCCGTAATGTCTTGTTTCTGCAAGTTTTGTCCTACTCCCTTTCCCTTTACTATAGCATGTACAGGCTTATGTATAGGGGAGCAAAGGCTGTCTGTGAATAGACCAAATTAATTTGATGACTTGCAGCTAACATTTAACCCCTTCACGGAAGTAGCTAGCTCACATTCACGGAAGTAAGGCTAGCTCCCATTATTTAGTTATATAAAAGGGGGCATGTTCAGTTTGGAGTGGTAAGAAACTTTTATGTTAATTTAAAAATACGTTAATTTTATAAGAATGATCTGTTTGCATATTTTAAAAAAATCTATTCCATACTATTATCAAGGTTTGTCTTTTACAAGTTGTGTTTGGATTCATAATTTTTTTTTCCATACTTGACAAATATATGCAGGCATGAATATATATTCTGGGGGAAAACTAATGAAAACATAATTCAATGTTGAATAAAGTAAAAAACCAGAAATATCACACACCGCCCAACTGAAACATTTCTTCAGTATCTGTTTCCCACCTACTGACCCCTTTTGTCTTATTGTCCCTTTGCCTTAATACTTTAATTTGAACCGTTTTCTCTATTTTCATTTGTATAAGGGATGTGGGGCCCACCAGTGGTTTCCTGTAACCCTTAAGTCCAGTTGGACCATGGCTTCATCAACAGTATGCCATATCCATGGATGTACACAGCGATGTGAGCTCTAAACATCTTTACAAACTATCAAAGAGATTCATAAAAGTTGTGTATTGTTAAAAATGGTGCTAATTTTGCCCCAACCAATCAGATGTTAGTTTTTATAATGTTAAAAAATATCTGATTGGTTGGGGTAAAATTAGCACCATTTGAACGATAAGAACTTTTTTGAATCTCCCTCTGTTTGGAACCTATAAACCATTAGCCATGTAACAGTGTCATTCTGTCATGCCAGCTGAATTTGCATAAAAACCACACCTTAAAAAAACATTAACCCACAATCTTGTACATGTCCTGATAAAACAATTTGATACAATAATGGCACAGCCCTTGCATGCCAATCACTACAATAGTAATTTTTTTTTTATTTGCACACAGATCATTCTTGTAAAATTAACCTATTTTTAAAATTAACTAAATAAAGGTTTTTACCCACTCCAAAATTGAACATACCCTTTTTTATATAAATTATGGGAGGTTAGAGGAGCTATACGTTTACTTAACCCCTGTGAAGGGGTAAGTTAGCCGCAATCACAAGTCATCAATATAACTATAGCCGCAATCACAAGTCATCAATATATACTATAGCCTGTACATGCATACAGTAAAGGGAAGGGAGGTAGGAACAACAAAACTTGCAAAAACAAGCAATTACGGCTAACTTAAAGGGTGTCCATCCCCGCTAAATAAACTTTCTCCTGCACCTAAATTACTGAAAGACCCTTGACCTCCCAAATGTACTCATTCCCTGCCTGTCTTTTGCCTTGCTTTTGTGCCTTTTCCATGCATGGAAACTGCAGAAGAGGCCAGCAGGCCTGCTTCTCTAATGAGGCAGAATGAGACATTTGCCTCAGGAGGGGCCCCTGGAGAAAAGGGAAAGGACACGGGGAAAAAACACTAAAAAAACCTGCCCTATTTAAAAAAAACACGAGTGTGCTAAGAGTGATTGTGGAGTCACCATTCAAGTGCCCCCCTTGACTCCTTCATTCCCATTGGGGGATCAAGGGATTAATGTGAGAATGCTGGTATTTTAACACCTGAAGTGCCAGGAGCCTGTTCCCCTGCAAAGCTGTAGCATATATGGTTCCTATTACATCAGAGAAAGACTTCGGATGCCAGAGACTGTCCCTCTATACTATAGTATTTGTGAATGGATCAAAGAGATCCATTTACATTGAACTACCTTGGGGGGTGGTCAATTGGAGGTTCTGAACTGTAATCAGTTGTTTAATCAACAGTTCAGTCCTGCTATAGCTGTCACAATTACAGCTACCAAAATATTTGTGAATGGTCAAAGAGATTCATTCTCCAGTGAATGTCTACTGACTTTGATCAGCTGTTTGATCAAAGTTCAGGACCTGCTATAGTAAGTTGCGTTACTGATAGCTTACTATAGTATTTGTAAATAGGTCACAGAGATCCATTTACAATAAGATTTTTTTTTCTTTGCTAAAGAAAGACATTTTCTGATCTGATTTGACTTGGAAGGGGGCATTTATGCCCTTATTCAAGTTTGTTATTATTAGGTGCCGTTATTTCCAAATTTGTTATTATTAAATATAATCATTATTAATTAAATTAAAGTGAAACCCATTTACAACATTTTTTTATTTACTACAGGGAGCACCGTTTAATAAAGTTTAACTCAGGGGTCAAAACCCTAGAAGCACCCCTGATTGGCTGAGATTCTCTTTGCAGGATGTGGCATGTCCTCCCATTGGCTGCCTCAGGAAACTGTCACTCAAAGTCCCAGAGAGGAGGGTCGGACCGGCCTGCCTAGGAAATCTCAAGTAGTGCCGGACTTACTGTAGGCATTTTAAGTCCTCAACCTGGGTACTTTGCAGCCAGAGGAACTAGATGGAGGTGAGAATAATAGTCCCTTTAACTTCCAAATGAAAGCCACAAATCTTAATTTTCATCACTGCAAAAAAGCACAAATGTGGCACTAACCACCAGCCTGGTTTTGTACCTAAATTCTATTGTAGGGGGCTGCTGACACTGAGGCAGTCAATTGGTACCGATCTAAGCCCCAATACCGAAACAACAAGAATGCGACATCATATATCAGTGCAGTGAAGAATGCTCTGATTTGTATGTGGGGGAGACCAAACAGCACCTTCATCAACGTATGGCCCAGCACCAGAAGAGCCATTCCTCGGGTCAGACTCACCGTTTACCTGCATCTTAAGGATAAAGGACATACCTTTGAAGATTGTATGTTAACATATGGACGAAGGAACGTGACTGGTTCAAGAAGGTGCAAGGAGGCCATTTATGTGAAATAAGAAACCACCTAATAAGGTGGGGGGGGTTTGAACAAACCACTGTCTGTCATGTACAATGGCTGTTTTGACACCTTACTGGCTTTCTATAACACCTCTTTAGCCACTATCCAATCACGCCCTTAACACTGGCTGTGATATGCTAACTGGGATTTGCCAGGGTACATATTGCCACAGATTCTTGTAACAAGTCTTCTGAATTGAGAAAGCCCAGTCGGATGAACTAGCGAAATGTCCTTCAAGAACTAAACTTCAAGTCGCCTTGATCTAATTGAATACAAACAGATATAAATACTGACAGTACAATGCCATTATTAAATAATCTACTGTATATTGTTTTGTGTATGGCCCTTTAGATGATAAAACACAAACATTTGAATAATTTTATATTTTTTAATATTTTAAAAATAACCAGCCATTTTCCCCAACAGCTTCTTACAGTTTGAGATGTCATGTTGATTGATCTCAAGATGAGAAGACAATTATCTACTCTTGCACATTTAATATACAATGATATTATTTCATAAAATATTTATATCTAAATAAATTTCATGTCCTTAACACCCTTTCCATGCCACAGATCGTATATTCACGATCTGTGCAGAGAATGCTTTAACTCCTAACTGCCACGAGCGTGACTAATCGATCTGTGGCTTCCCCTTTAAAAATGAAAAAAACACGCCGCGCTAGGGCCGACCCGGGGGCCAGCATTCAGCTGCCCCCCTATCCCCCTCGACCCCCCCTCGGTTGTGTCCAAATCCGAGGGGGGGATCGGGAGTTATCTTACCTTTCTGCCCTGAACCGTATAGCAGCAGCCGGTCCCAACGTGGTAGTCCAAGGAGGAAGCGGAAAGGGAGACCCCGGTGACGTCACGGAGCTTCCCCTTCACCGGGTCTCCCTTGAATGGTAGGAGACTGCCCCTGGTGGTCTAGTTTTGAGTGTACTGCAGCTTGATCTCAATTTGATCATGCGCAGTACCGTAGTATAGAAAAGCTGTCAGCTGCAGCTTTTCTATACATTTTGTTAATGGAACTCAAAGTTCCATTCACAATAGGATTTTTCTAAGTCTTTGCTACTTAGCGAAGACTTAGAAAAAAAATGGGGACAGAGATCAATATTTGGTGCCACTTTCTGATCACCAAATTATTGATCTTTGGCCATGAATGAAAATCACTTCCTGGAAAATGATTTCCGGAAGTGATTTTCCGATCGGATTTTGAATTGGAAAACGGGCATTTATGCCGTATTCCAGTTCGGTACATTCCCTAAGATGATCTGATGATATCTTTGGGAATGATCGGGGACAAAAAAAGGGGGAAATACCACAAAAAATTCTTAAAGTGATACACACACACACCCTTTTTTTTTTTTTACCCTGAAACTCAATTAGAAAAAAAGTTGTCTCTTTCTCCAAGCCTCCCCAATGTCCCCATGATATCGTGTAATTAAACGCGATACTTATTTGTTTCGATTTCAAGGAAACTAGCCTATATTTTTAAGGAATTTGCGAGGTACCAAATAAAGAAACCGTATTGGCAATTTTTAGGAATCATACAGATGTGGTCAAAAACGTGTGGTTGTGATCTCTCATACAACCGACTTCACTAAAATACCACTAAAGGGGGAGAGTGTGTTGTTGTGGGGGTGGAATCTTGTGTTCTTACAGCTTCTTTTCAATGAGGAATGCTTATATAAACAATAAGATTCTTTGTCAGATCAAATAAAACACTATAATATCTACACCATCTTTTCAGAACACACATTTCTGTAATCAAAGCCCATTCTTACATGAAGACTCTAAGGAAACTGTGGTCTCCAAACAAGTTGATTTTAAATGAAAAGGCCACCTCATGTGGCTGCAGACCAATATATGAAGAAATCACTGATCAGAAAGTTAGGGGTGGGAGGGTTCAGAATCTGCAGTCACAAATATTAGTTCTCCTTCTAATATGTGGTTGGCACATGCTCGGTGCAGGAGAAATCAGAAGAAACCAGGAAAAGATCAGTGACTGAAGGAGGACTAAAGGGAAGGAGTGTGTGTGTATGGGGGGGGGGGAGACATTACAGCACAGACCACAGCAGGGAGTGTGTACAGTTGTGCAATTTTGTCTTTTTTAATGCCTCCCACATGTGAGTCCCAGACCCCACCCTAATGGGGCCCATGGCCTCTCCCCATATAGCCATCTTGGTCCCTATTACTCACAGGGTGTGGGGCCCATCCCAACTCACAGACCCAGACCCATGCCCCCCCCTTAATGGCACCCTGTGGACCCTCCCCTTGCAGGCCCCCTTGACCCCTTCTCTTGCAGCCTACTTGGCCCCTTCCTATGCAGCCCCCCTTGTCCCCTCCAATTGTGGGATCCATGGCCCTCCCCCTAATGGGACCCTTCCATTGCAGGCCCTATCCCTTTTAGCCCCCTTTAATGCAGCTTCCCTTGGCCCTTCCTTGCAGCCCCTTTCGGGCCCTATGCCCCCCAAATGTAGGGCACCCTTGCCCCTACCCCACCGCCCACCTCAGACCCCCTCACAAATACTTTGTAAAAACAGCGTTTTCAGCCAGAGGCAGAATCCGCAATTTTAAACTTCTGTCTGATTCTACCTCTTCCTGAATAGGCTGTTTTACACAGTTTTCTGGTGTTTGTTGGGGGGGGGGGGGTGCTGGTGATGTGATGCTGCACCATATCGCACTTAAAAATGCAAAAAATACCTAAATTTACCTAAAAAAATTTGTCCATATAGGATCCTCTACCAAATGTCTCTTTGCAACACTATTCCCTGGTTTAATGATATTCCTCCGGTTGTGAAACATTTACAAATAGTTTAAAAAGGCTTTTCCTGCATTCACAAAGATTGTCTGTAATCAACTTCCTCAAATTCTACTAATAATTAGATGAGATGCCCAATTTAGGATGGGCATATTTAAAGGCTCACCATGTGTTACAAATAAGCAGTCCTATTGCAACGTATCAGTACTTAGAGTTCCCCATTGTACATCATACAATAGGGGACAAACTATACACCGGTATCCTGCATAATGTACCACGAGGTAATCATGTAATATATCAATAAAGTTATTTGTAGTTCAGGCCTGTAAAGGGTAGAGCAGAAAGGGCTCATTGGAATTCTGATGCATAGAATGGCAAACTGATGGTAGTTTCTAGGGGTGCATCTCTGATATATAATAAATGGCTGCATCAGAAAGCTCTGGAGCATTTTTTTTTAAGCAGAAAAGGAGAAATTCCTCTGAAGACCTGAGAACAATCCACTGAAAAGTGAAATGGAGGCATAGTCCCCAGAAAGAAAGGGATAATCTCCTGAAACACCACAGAAAAGGTAATGCTTAGTGGATGCAGACAGTATCAGAAGATGCGCTGTCATGAAGTAAAAAAACATCCAGCATTAATAGAAAGCTTGCACCAGCAAAACAAGTTATGTCCCAGGGAGACAGGGCCTAGGCCACAGGTTAACTGCAGCAGAAGGGAGGGGGTATACATATAATTAGCTAAATATGTGGTCCTCGCCGTATGATGGAGTAAATATCAACCTACAGTAACATGACTTTTACAGAGTTGAGAGACCTGAAGACCTGCTGACTCTATGAAGATCTTGCTGGGTCCCCATTAGGAAGTTCTACTCCTAAAGTGGACACTGAAAAAAAAACTGAAGGAGGCTTTAATGAGTAGGGGTTAGTCCTAGGGGAAGAGTGTCTGCTCTTGATGTGGGACGTAACCCATGATTCCTTGTTTCCACTTTAAATTAACTATATGGGGCAGAAAAAAACTGCAAAGTGAAAAAAAATTATAATTAAAAAATTTGAACAGGGCTGGTGATAAATACACATGACCAGAATGATGTAATTGTGATGTTTACCACATAGAAGCCACATCTCCACAGCACCATGACCTAGAAAGACACGACAGACGAAAACTCTTGAACTAGGAACAACACCTTCAAAATGGCAAAACTGCTACAAACCTTAAGAAAGCTTAACAAATGGCTGAAAACTAACGGACACTATCCAAAAGCCCTGGTTATCCAGAAGCCTTTAATAATATGTGGTTTAACAAGTAGTAACAAACAGTTTCTAGTGCCAGTGATCAATGTTCATTTTCATAGCAGCACTCCAAAAATAAGTTTCCACTTTAAAAGGTTAAAAGTATCTTTATATTTTGGTTGCACTCCAGTCATCAAAAAAGATAAGATAAAAGAAAAATAATAAAAGATTGAAAAGAGTATGTCCACCTTTTTATTACTCGCACGGAGAGTAAGTAACTATCGGGGCACTTTCTGGCATGAACATGATAGTGGTGGGGCTGGGAAAACAAACACTATAATATATTAAAAGTTTTATAAAGGGTGGACATACTCTTAATCTTTTATTATTTTCTTTTTATCTTATCCTCCAGTCATACAAAAAGATAAGATAAAAGAAAAATAATAAAAGATTAAAGAGTATGTCCACCCTTTAATAAAACTTTTAATATATTATAGTGTTTGTTTTCCCAGCCCCAACCTAGGGGGGCTGGTGACTTTGACCTTTGTAAAAAACGCTATTATCTTCCAAACGAAAGCGGCACAAATCTTATTTTTGCAGCACAAAACAGCACAAAACGTAGCACTAAACAACCGACCTGGTTTCATAACAGATTCTGGATGACCTTTTGTCTTTAGCAAAAAAAACTGCTATCTTCCAAATGAAAGCCGCACAAGTCTTAATTTTTGCAGCACAAAGGTAGGACTAACAACCAGTGTGGTTTTGTATTCAGATTCCATTGTAGGGGGGCTGGTTTACCTTTTGAACTTTGTAAAAAACACATTACTCTCCAAAGAAAAGCTGCACAATCTTAATATTTGCAGCACAAAACAGCATAAACGTAGCACTAACCAACCAGACTGGTTGTATCCAGATTCCATGTAGGGGGGTTGGCT
The DNA here is from genome assembly GCA_019447015.1 of Hymenochirus boettgeri. Lineage (NCBI taxonomy): Eukaryota > Metazoa > Chordata > Amphibia > Anura > Pipidae > Hymenochirus > Hymenochirus boettgeri. The sequence goes on along the minus strand of CM033476.1, from coordinate 301,577,010 downwards.
GACCTTTTGACCTTTGTAAAAAATGCTATTATCTTCCAAACAAAAGGGGCACAAATCTTAATATTTGCAGCACAAACAGCACAAATGTAGCACTAACAACCAGCCTTGTTTGTACCCAGATTCTATTGTAGGGGGCTGGCTAATCTTGTCTTTAGCAAAAAAAATTGCTATCTTTAAACGAAAGCGGCAAAAATCTTAATTTTTGCAGCACAAAACAGCAGAAAGATAGGACTAACCAACAGCATGGTTTCGTAACCAGATTCCATTGTAGGGGGGCTGGTTTACCTTTTGAACTTTGTAAAAAATGCTATTATCTTCCAAACGAAAGCGGCACAAACTTTATTTTTGCAGCACAAAACAGCACAAACGTAGCACTAAACAACCAACTGGTTTGTACCAGACGATGACCTTTTTCAGCACAAAGTAGCACTAACAACCAGCCTTTGTACCCAGATTTTTGTAGGGGGCTGGCTACCTTTTGTCTTAGCAAAAAAATTGCTATCTTCCAAATGAAAGCGGCACAAATCTTAATTTTTGAGCACAAAGGTAGGACTAACTAACCCGTGTGGTTTCCTATCTAGATCCATTGTAGGGGGGCTGGTTTACCTTTGAAACTTTGTAAAAACACTATATCTTCCAAGAAAAGCTGCACAAATCTTAATATGCAGACAAAAAGCACAAATGTGCACTAACCAACCAGCCTGGTTTTGTACCCAGATTCTATTGTAGGGGGGCTGGCAACCTTTTGTCTTTAGCAAAAAAATTGCTATCTTCCAAACGAAAGTGGCAAAAATTTTTTATTTTGCAGCACAAAACAGCACAAAGATAGGACTTACCAACCAGCATGGTTTCGTAACCAGATTCTATTGTATGGGGCTGGTTACCTTTGAACTTTGTAAAAACGCTATTATCTTCCAAAGAAAAGCTGCACAAATCTTAATGTTTGTAGATAAAACAGCACAAACATAGCAAAACCAAACAGCCTGGTTTGTATCCAGATTCCATTGTAGGGGGGCTGTCTGACCTTTTGACCGCTGTAAAAAACGCTATGATCTTCCAAATGAAAGCGCACAAATCTTAAATATTTGCAGCAAAAACAGCACAAACGTAGCAATAACTAACCAACTTGGTTTGTACCCAGATTCTATTGTAGGGGGGCTGGCTGACCTTTTGACCTATGTAAAAAATGCTAGTATCTTCCAAACGAAAGCGGCACAAATCTTATTTTTGCGAACAAAACAGCACAAATGTAGCACTAAAAAACCAGCCTGGTTGTATTCAGATTCTTTGTAGGGGGGTTGGGACCTTTGATCTATGTAAAAAATGCTATTATCTTCAAACGAAAGCGGCACAAATCTTAATAGTTGCAGCACAAAACAGCACAAACGTAGCATAACCAACCAACCTGGTTTCATGCCAAAGTCAAACCCCCTCCTAAGAGTTAGGAGAAACTGCTCATGTGAAGAATACAGATAAAAGCTTGAAACACGTGTGGAGACTTCGAAAAAGGAAGATACATCAATCATCATCTGAAAGCTATGAAAAGCCAATATAACAAACAATGCTAAAACAAGAGAACCCACACAAGAAGAGAGGAATAGAGGAAAATAGAATCATCACTGAATAAAATATCAATCGGAGAAGCTGAAAAAGGTTCTACATAAACATTGGTTTTTGTCAGAAGACCTAGATTTAAAGGTTGGAAAAATCGAACATAGCAAGGATGTGGCAAATGCAATAGTTGTAAATATAATTCATAAGCAAAATGCTACCAAAGAAATTTGGGAGAGAGAAAAATTCAAAGTAAAAAGTTTGATCACTTGTCATGTGTGGTGAAACATTAGCATTTTATTGAAAGTGCAGCTGAGAGTTGACCTGCGGGAGTACAGCACAGCCATATGGATGAAGGATCAAGAACCAATAACCAAGTCAATTGGATAAAGAATGCCGAAAATCAATGACAAAGCAAGTTGCAAAGAGCATGATGGGGGTGGTATTGTATGTGTTATCATGTTGATCTGTATTTAGTAGCCATGTTTTACGACACAGTAGAAATTGGATTTACCATTAACTCAGTAACTTGTATATGACTGCGTAGAATATAGGCGACAATATGAGATAGCCATTGCAACTGTGCACGAAACTCTCAACCTTACAATATCATCATAGAGGTTTATCCTAAGGAGTAAGTATGCAGTTCCTCCTCATGGTGCAAAAGGCTATCCTGTGCTCCCGTTGGGCCGCTCTTAAGACTGATCTCTCTTTCTGTGTATTCGGTTAGTTCAACTGGACTTGTAGTTTAGTTCTTGAAGACGTTTCGCCAGTCATCCGACTGGCTTTCTCAATTCAGAATGACTTGTACAAGATCTGTTGGCAATTATTAGTAAAGTCCCAATTAGCATATCACAGGTGTAAGGACCTTCTGAATGCAAGGGTGATTGCATTGTGGCTAAAAGGTGTTATAGGAACGTCCAGGTTAAGGCGTTCTAAACAGCATTGTACATGGCAGCCATTGTGATAAAGGCTTCCTTGACACCTCTCTTGAACCTGTCACATCCTTACTTGTACAACCAGTACACCTTACCTGGGTGTTCCTATATCACTCTCTAGCCACATTAATTTTGAATCGAGAAAGCCAGTCGGATGGCTAGTGAAACGTCTTCAAGAAAACTTTTTAGTCCAGTTAAACTCAATGGATACAACAGATATACAACAGATAAAAAGTATCATTATATTTTTGGTTGCACTCCAGTCATACAAAAAAGATAAGATAAAAGAAAAATAATAAAAGATTAAAGAGTATGTCAACTTTGTCCACCTTTATAAAACTCGTTTATTCCTTAATATATTATTCTCTGTCCCACCTATCGCTGTTTTGTTTTTCCCAGCCCCAACCACTATCATGTTCTGCCAGAAAGTGCCACCCGATATTATTACCTTGCGGATAAAAAGGTGGACATACTCCCTTTTCAATCTTTTATTATTTTTCTTTTTCTTATCTTTTTGTATTACTGGAGTTCAACGCAAAAATATAAGATACTTTTTAATAAAACCTTTTAAAACGTGGAAACTTATTTTGGAGTGCTTGTCTATGAACAATGAACATTGATCACTGGCACTAAAAACTGTTTGTTACTACTTGTTAAGAACCCATATTATTAAAGTTCTTCTGGATAACAGGGCTTTTGGATGTGTCCCGTTAGTTTTCACAGTTCAGGCCATTGTGGTAGAGCTTTTCTTACGGGTTGGTAGCAGTTTTGCCATGTTGAAGGTGTGTTCCTAAGTTCCAGAGTTTTTCGTCTGTCCTGGTGTCCTTTCTAGGTCATGGTGTCTGTGGAGATGTGGCTGTCTATGTGGTAAACATGCACAATTCATCATTTCTGGTCATGTGTCTTTTATCACCAGCCCTGTTCAAATTTTTTAATTATATTTTTTTTTCACTTTTGGCAGTTTTTTTTCTGCCCATAGTAGTTAATTTAAAAGTGGAAATCAAGGCATCATGGGTTTAAAAGTCCCACCATCAAGAGCAGACACTCTTACTCTTCCCCCTAGGACTAGAAACCCCGACTCATAAAGCCTCCATTCATAATTTTTTTTCAGTGTCCACTTTAGGAGGTAGACTTCCCTATGGGGACCCAGCAAGATCTTCATAGAGTCCGCCAGGTCTTCAGGTCTCTCAACAGCTGTAGAAAGCATGTTACTGTAGGTTGATAATTACACTCCACATACGGCAGCGGACCAATATTTAGGCTAATGATATGTATACCCCCCTCCCTGCTCTGCGTCAGTTAACCTGTGTCCTTAGCCCTTTCTCCCTGGGACATAAACTTTTTATTGCTGGTGCAGCTTTCTATTATGCTGATTTTTTTTTGACTTCATGACAGGCAATCTTCGATCTGATCTGCATCCACTAAGCATTACCTGTTCTGTGTGTTTTCAGGGAGATTATCCCTTTCTTTCGGGGACTATGCCTCCATTTCAGTTCAACTTTTCAGTGGAATTGTTTCCTCAGGTCTTCGAGAATTTTCTCCCTTTTTTACCTCTGCTTTAAAAAAAATGCCTCCAGGAGCTTTCGATTGCAGCCATTTTTAATATCAGACTGCACCCCTAGAAACTAGCCATCAGTTTGCCATTCTATGCATAGAATTCCAAATGAGCCCTTCGGCTCTAACCCTTTACAGGAGGCCTGAACACAAATAAGCTTTATTGATATATTCAGTGATTTTTACTTTACATACGTCCGTGGTCATTATGGCAGGATACCGTGTCTAGTTTGTCCCTATTTTGATGTACAATGGGGAAGAAAAAAAACCTAGAGTGGACTGATAACCTGTTGCAATAGGACTGCTTTATTTTGTTAACACATGGTAGGCCTCTAAATATGCCTCAATCCTAAATTGGGCATCTTCATCTAATTATTAGTATAATTTGAGGACGTTGAATTTACATACAATCTTTGTGACATGCATGAAAAGCCGTTTTAAAACTATTTGTAAATGTTTTCACAACCGGGGAATTCTTAAAAAAACCCATGAATATGTTGCCAGAGACATTTGAGAGGATCCTATAATGGTCAAATTTTTTTAGGTAAATTTAGGTTATTTTTTTGGCATTTTTAAGTGCATATGGTAGCACGGAAAAGCCTCATCAATCACCCCAGCACTCCCCCCTCCCCCCCCCCCAAACACACACAAGCAAAAACTGTTAACAACAGCCTATCAGGAAGAGGTAGAATCAGACGAAAGTTTAAAATTGCGGGATTCTGCCTCTGGCTGAAAAACGCTGTTTTTACAAAGTAAGTTTTTGTAGGGGGGTCTGAGGTGGCGGTGGGGTTAGGGGCAATGGGTGCCCTACATTTTGGGGGGCATAGGCCCAGAAGAGGGGCTGCAAGGGAAGGGGCCAAGGTAAAGGCTGTCATTAAAGGGGGTAAAAGGATAGGGCCTGCAATGGAAGGGGTCCCATTAATGGGAGGGGCCATGGATCCCACAATTGGATGGGACAAGGGGGCTGCATAGGAAGGGCCAAGTAGCTCAAGAGAAGGGGTCAAGGGTGCCTGCAAGGGGAGGGTCGCACAGGGTGCCAATTAAGGGGGGGGGCTGGGTCATGGGGTCTGTGAGTTGGAGATGGGCCCCAACCCTGTGAGAATAGGGGACGCAAGATGGCTAATGTGGGGAAGGCAAGGGCCCATTAAGGTGGGGTCATGATGGACTCACATGTGGGAGGCATTAAAAAAGACAAAAATTGCACAACTGTAACAACACTTCCCTGCTGTGGTTGGGTGCTGTAATGTCCTCCTCTCCCCCCTCCCCCCCCCCCCCATACACACCACTCCTTCCTTTAGTTCCTCCTTCAGTTCACTTGATTCTTTTCCTGTTTTCTTCTGATTGCTCCTGTCACGAGCATGTGCCAACCACCTTTAGAAGGAGGAACAATATTTGTGACTGCATATCTGACCTCCCACCCCCGAACTTTGATCAGTGATGTTCTTCATATATTGGTCCGCGCAGCACATGAGGTGGCCTTTTCATTTAAAATCAACTTTTTGTAGACCACAGTTTCCCTTCGAGGCTTCATGTAAGAATGGGCTTTGATTACAGAAAGTGTGTTCTTGAGAAAAGAGGGTAGATAAGTAAATATGTTTTATTGATCTGACAAGAATGTTATTGTTATAATAAGCATTCCTCTTGAAAAGAAGCTGTAAGAACACAAATTTCTCACCTTGTCCACAACCTCCTGGATGTTTCAGTGTTTAGTAATCAATTAAGTATGTAAAAGTGTTTCGGGCGCCAAGTTCAGATCTTTGTGGCAGTTCACAAACACACGCATCAGGGTCATATTATACACTGCAGATGCGTATGCTGGTTTTTTAAGTGTAATAAAGTGACAGGAACTATTTAAAATTCATTATTCTTGGTGAGTCACTGCCCAGAAATTCTTTTTGAAATCTAGTAGGAAATGTGGTAAAGCCTGAGATTGACCTTATGGCCAACATTTAAATATGATATGCAAGAGGAGTTAATACACGAAATCAATATTTTTATATTTTTGAGCAGTACTGGGGAAGAATTCCTTTTATATATTTTTCCCCCCGATGTTCATTTGGAAGTGCTAAAAAGGACAGGTCGTCAGGATTCAGTGCCTGAATACCCCTCTTCATATCTTCTAGTTTGGCTAATGTAGAGTCCTCTGGACTATTAGAGAGATCTTAATTTGTCTTTCTACAAACTTTACGGCTCCCGTCTCCTATTTACAGCAGCAACCCTGATCTGTGTGCTGGGAGATTTCCCGACCTTTCACCGGTCGCCCTGCAATGTTACAGTCAGTATTTTCCTTGCACCACCCCCCACAAGCGATAGTCTCAAATATTCTTTTCTAAATGCCTTCTTTAATTAACACGACGTACAAAAGTGAGTTTAAAAAACAACGACAATGTGGTAAACAGTCGTAATTAACGTCATTTCGGATACAATGACCTTACTCATAAAATGCTAAGGCTAATCTGAACCCTATATTTGCATATTGCATATCTACTTCTATAACTACTGTATGTATTATATTAAATAAATTCTTCTAGGTGCTTGTTCACACATTACAATGGAGCCAAGGGATGTCCCACCAGCTTTTGATCGTGTGTTGCCGAATCCCCTTTTTGATATTTTTGCTTAAACAACATAAAATTTCTGGACGGGCCAATCTGGCCCATTAAAAAAAACTTAACCGCGCAATGCATGTTTTGCATTTGGGCTCAAAAATGTTCCATTTTGATTGAGGCCTTAATAACCCTTTATTCTGTGACCCCTCAAACTGGAAACTTTTATTTTTATCCTCTAGTCAATTTTTGCTGTGGTTTTAGGAGTAGAACGTAAGCACTTTTGGAAGAAATATACAGAACAGTAATCCAGCAGCAGCAGAAAAGCCAGAATGGTAAATATCTCCACAGCCACCATGTATTTCCCTTTGGTGCTCAGTATGTTGGTGGATAAGGAGACCCTACACTGCATAACACCAGCATGCTGAAGGTGATATACGGAGTCCTCATTGTACCTGTCTGGGTAATTTCCGATCCATAATGCAATGCAACAATAAACTAAGCGTGCTAAACACAGCCTGTAGGAACTGCTAATAAAACATGACATAGACCCTTCTTACATTGAAGAGTCATTGTCGTTGTGCTGTTTTTGTGTCCATTCAGTGAATGGTGTAGCCCCATATCAGCCAAGTGATGCATAGTACAAGTTTACTGAGAACAACTTACAAGGATTAAATAGACAGTATCGAGAATCCCACCCCTTTCCTACTTGCTCCCAGGGTTTTGTGGCTCTAAAAGAAGCAATGATAACAGCTGTTTTCCCAGGACAGAAGAAACTGCAAATTGTATGTGAATAAAAAGGTAACTTGTCTTAGATGAGGTCACTTGTAAAGGGCGTCAATGAACAATAGGAACAGCAGAAGGCAGGATGAAAGAGAGACAAGGAGGATTACTGAGATGTACAATTATTGGTGGCTTTCCCACAAATGGGACTTTTCTGGTGTTTTACAAAGAGCACAAATATCCCAAGTATTTTTAATTAGAGAAGGTTAATGCTGCAGCGGCTACAAACACTCTTCCCAAGTGACTCCATATGAAAGGAAGTCTTTGTTTTTTTGATACATTGATCCTTTCTTGAGTTGACCATTGATCTTCTGGACATTGAAAGGCAATCTTCTGCAATCGTTAAAATAAGAAACAATAAAAAACCGTACAAATTAAATAGTACAAAAATCACAACAGTGACAAAGTTCAATTCACTTAATCGAAGATCACAATCAATATTTATCTCCCTTTACCATTGTATAAAATCCCTTTCCTCTTTATTAAAAATAATAACGTAACCTTACTTTACCTTTAACTAGCGTTTTGAAATCAAGTGGGCTTAACATCAGAAACCTGCAAACATTGAAGGATTAAAGGTAAACTAACATCCCAATCGACCCTCTCTAGTACTTGTACACAGGATGGGCAATCAAAATGCTAGGTCCTCACCATAAGGTGTATGGGCATATTATTTAAGGTCCATTTTAATCTTCGCAAAAAAATTTCCTGCCATGCAATCGCCGCGGAAAAAACACCTATTGCCATATTAAAAGACCAATCAATCTTGCGTGCAAAAGCAATATACCGCGGCAAGTGGCGGCAGCAATCATCCCTCAGTTTTTGCTGTGATAATTACTTTAATTCCATTAATCTTAGTGAAGGGCTGTAATCCCCGATGTTCCGTTCAAGCTGCCGGACCCCCTAAGCCCCAAAAGGGAAACTTCTCAGCTTCTCCCGCTGGATGGTAACTTTGCGCTTCATTTTTGCCTTTCTATAAATCATGGTAATTCTGATTTTGGCAATTGTCAGGGAAAATAAGCGGGTGGTAAGTTAACGGCCTTTTATAAATATGCCCTAGATTCATTAAGAGAATTAATGCTTACCAGAACTTGCTGTCATTTCCTGTCTTGCCTCTTCTCTCTCCCGTGATTAGCTATGTTAATTATTTGGCATGATTGGCCTACTGAAGAAGCCGCCCAGAGCACTTGGGGGCAGTAATTCAAAGAAGTTTACTTCCAAACTAATATATTGTAGGCTAGGGCAAATTAGCTTGGTTCCATCAATAGAAGGAGGAGGCTTTATTTTTTTTAAACTGTCAATATACGTATATAATAAAGGGCCCCCGTGCACAGGCAAAATGTTGCCACTATTGTTTCCACAAATTAGCACCCCAGCTATAATGGTATAATGCTCATATGCTTTCCTTATTACATTACAATTTAATAAGGGCAAATTCTTTTGCCCCCATTTTTGGAGATTCTTTCTTTCTCCAAATTTTTTTCTCCAAAGTCTTTCTCTCCGCCTTTTGTATACACATGGTTAGGAAATAACATCACTTTATTATCAATTACAGACATATCTTTAGGGCAACTCCCCCACTGCAGCGAACAGCTTAAACCCTAACCACCAGTCAGATGTTACAAAGATTCTACTCTTCCTCCCCACACCTCTAAGCAAACTAATCTGCTCCCTCTGCTTGCCGAACTTGCAATCGGGCAAACCGGAAGCCCTTGTCTGTGGATCGTTGCTGTAATGGAAGAAGCAATCATGGGAAAAATGACTGTAAATTGAGTCTCTTCTTTTTTTCACAATTGGCAGTTGGGAGGTAGTGAATAGGCATGGCCTACCCTACAGACAAATGGGTTTAATGCTGGTGAGTGCAGCCAGAGAGGGATTCATGGTGGGATGGAAGGGCTCTCCCTGCACATGTACACTACCCCTCCGGAGGCTTAGATTAGAGGCAGAAACCTTTGCCACAGGAAGACACCTCCTACTCATTTTTTCTGTACTTTTGGACAATCATGTAGGACAACCATAGGAGCTGAGATTTTCGGTAAGGATTTTTGAAACAACACAGTGGGGCCAGTAGGGGGTTAAATTTAGTTGGGGGTGGGGGGTGGACTGCCCTTTACGCAGGGCTACAACCAACACTTAGCATAATTAAACATTCGACCAGGGTAAATTTCCTTGTAGACTAAGAAAATAATCAGTAAGGAGTTTAAAGAAACTATGTAAATCAAAATCTTTAATAAGACAAGACCCCAAAACTTTTAACCCCCAAAGTATAACTACCCTCTGCTTCAATTTTATACCTTGTCTCTCCTTTCGGGCATCTGAAATCATTTTACAGTACCATCAGTGGCATAAAACTGGAACCTGGTGCCTCCTTGCCTCCCCCCTGCTAATTATTCACTTTTTCTTACAGGATAACTATCGTTTACAATCTAGTGAATGGACTTATGCATATGGACTTCTTTAACAATAGCTGGGATTAAAGCTTTTGGAACGCTAACAATTGATTGCAATCGACAGGTTAACATAGAGTTCTGTTTGAACCACAGAACTCTATTCGCACACAATTGCCACACACTGCATTAATTATTCGCATGCTATTTTTGCAAAGGCAGCCTCTCTAAAAATGATTAACACAAAAAGCCCACAAAGAGTTTGAGATGACGGGCAGAGCTAAGGACACAAATTTCTTGAACCGGGTGTTCTGTGGTCTGATACGACCAAATGTGTGTGAGTACAAAGAAAATGTATACCCCTGCCTTCAGTCAGCATGGTGGTAGAAGGGTGATAGGTAAATAGGGCTGCATGGGCACGCTGACACAGTGGAGCTACCGTTCATTGAGGAAACCTGAGGCACCATGGTATTGTGACATACTGAAGGCAAAGCATGATCCCCTCACCTTTGGAAACTGAGCGGCAGGCCATATTCCCCCCACATGATATAAACCCCCAAACCACACCTCTAGGGTGCCGCTCCATCCATGAATATAAGGGTAAGTTACTGAAAAGGAGGCACTCACAACGGACTCGTTCCAATTTAATTAATTTTATTAAGTCAAGCAGCAAATCCCTTACAGTCATTAAAATGCTACACCTACAATAAGTAAATAAGTGCAATGTGGGTTTTAAAACCATGTAACCATTACATTGATTAACAATGATGTGCACATTTAATGGCTAAATGTTGTCATGATGTCATGAAATATTCTTTTAACAGGCATAATCTAAACATCAGTTTTCAAGTTACAACGTAAATTTAAGTTTCCTATGAAAACATTTGTACGGACGATTGCCTCATAATGCTTTTGGAGATTGAGGGTTAATTGGGTCTCCATCAAGCTTCTTTTTTGTAAAGTTTAATGATAAATCTTTCCCGCACTATAGTTGGTACACAAATTTCTTTTCCAACCAGCATGGAATGTCAATGTTACAAACAACACATTGGACAACACAAAAAACACTTAAGGGAAAAACATTCCACGTTTACTCAAACTTTTTCAATACACACATAAGTACAAACAAGAGGTTGGCCCAATTGGCGATCTTCCTATATTATGGCGTATCCCCAACAAATGTCCCGTTTTAAATGGCAAGTGCGTGTTCTTTATTCATTATTCTTAACGGTTTATTGATTCTCTCATGTATTTCTTTCTCTACTATGTTGGAGTAAAGTGTTCAAAAATCAAAAAATCATCATTATGTCTGCTTGTTCAATGTGTCCTTCTTAGCTAATCCACTGCTGTTGTTATGCGGCTCTGATTAGTTGTTCATTTCAAATGGTATTTCATAACCCCCCTGAGAGCATAGTCTATTTATATCATGTCTGCCAATTCTGTGTCTTGTTGTTATGTCAATACTCATAGACATTGGCCTGCACACATACCAGATTTTGAGGCAGGATGGGTGACCCTTAAATGTATAGAGTTCCTATCTGTTTTTGTTTTTCTCTAAATTGTAAGTCCCCAACATTTCATTATCTTTAAAGATCCAGAAATCCTAGATCAATGTTATTCTCACTGAGAGTTTAAGTGAGTTGAGACACACAATGAGCAATTGTTGTTACGTGGATTCCATGTATTGGTAAAATGTAGTTAGACTAATTGTTAAAAAGAAAATATTTGACATTTAGAGAGCCATGAGAGGACCATTTATTGTTACTTACTTTGGCTTTAAAATGCATCGGTGCCTCATTTACTGAGATTCGGCAATCACACATATAAAAGTGCACCACTATTAGTGCATCTTATCCAATAAATGATTAGCAACTCAATTGCAATAGCTTTGAAGGTTCTCCTTCATCCAGGTCATGGTATATCTGTTTGGTAATTAAATTAGATCAAGTGGACTTTGACGTTTATTTCTTGAAGCGTTCACTAATCATCCGACTGTCGTTCCTCAATTCAGAATGACTTGTACAAGAATCTGTGGCAATTTGTACCCTGGAAAATCCCAAATTATCATATCACAGCCAGGTTTAAGGGTGTGATTGGATGTGGCTAAGAGGTGTAAGGTGTCCAACATACCTTTGAAGATGTTCAGTTCAAACATATTGGCAAAGGGACGTGACGGTTCAAGAGAGGTGTTTAAGGAGGAGGCCCATTTATGTGAAAATAAGAACCAAGCCTAAATAGCTGGTGGGGGGGTTCGCACACCAACTGTCCTGCCTGTTACCTTGCCTGTTTTGGCACCTTACTCTGGGCGGATCTCAAAAAATATAACCGCGGAAGCAGTTCGGATTTGCAATCTCCGTTGTATACCAATCATATTAATTCTAAAAGAACACAGGTTCGGAAAAAATTCGGAAAGCTAATTCCAAAAATTTCCACCGAGATTCCAAAAATCCAGGTCTCAAAACATCCGTTGGCGGAACCAGAGTTCGGATCCGGCAATCCGGCCCATCTCTACTGAAACTCTGAGGATGTGCTTTTTAGACCACAACCTACAGTGGAAGGACTTTAAAGATAGGGCATTAGATATATGGTAATGTTCTTTAGTATAGGAGTCTGTTGAGAAAAATAATTTATTAATTTTTTAAATAAGGAAACAAGAGATTGACTTAACCTTAGAAATCTTTTATATATCTCTTATTAGCCATAATCAATTAAAAATATATTTAGCATAGTACCATAGTATTAATTAAGGTTGAATAAAAAAAAAATAAAATTCCGTCCATCAGTCCAACCTTTCCCATTTTTTTTTTTTTTTTTTTAACCCTACCTACCAGTTGATCCATAGGAAGGCAAAAAACCCAGCCTAAAAAAAAAGGGGGAAAAAATTCCTTCCGGACTCCAAACGGCAATCGTAAAGTTCCTGGATCACCAGAATCTATATGCATTATACCAGTAAGGCTCAATATTTTTTAGTTTTGAACTTATCCAGGCTTTTTTAAAGTTATTCACTGAACTTCCATTCCCACCACCTCTGCTGGAAAGACAGTTCCACAGTTTCACATCCAGGTTCTCACTGTAAAGAAACCTCTCCTACTTTGAAGATTTGAAAACTTTCTTTTCTTCCAACCTTAAGTATGTCTACAGTCCTCCCCCCTGATTGAACATATTAGTGAACAATGCCCCACGAAGATTCACTATGGGCCATTAAGATATTTGTATAAGGTTATCATGTCCCCACTGGCACCGCCGCTCTCCAATGTAAACAGGCCCTAACTGTCTAATCTGATCTTCCCTGCATATCAAGCCCCTTCTCCATGCCCCTTATTAATTTAGTTGCCCGTCTCTGGAACTGCCTCAATTTCCAAGATGGTCCCTTTTGTATATGGGATTCCAAAACTTGCCACACCGCATATTCCAAATGTGGCCTTACCATTGCCTTGTAAAGAGGGAGGAATAAATATTTTTCTCCTCTGATTCCATTCCCCCCCTCTTTCTACAAGACAATATCTGGGCTAGCTCTAGGCTGTTGCTACCTGGCATTGTTGTTGCTACAGCTAAGTCTGTTTATCCTACCAGAACCCCCAAATCTTTTTTTCAAAAAAATAAAAAAAAAAAAAAAAAATTCAGATGCAACTTACACAGAGTTCATTTTATGGTGTAGGTGGCACACTGGATTATTAAACCCAATGCATCACTTACATTATCAACATTGCATCTCATCTGCCATTCTGCTTTCCCCACTTTTGATAATCTTATCGTAGGTCTGGTCTTGCAGGCACTTGCACATCAGTGGAAGTTAATAACAAAGCTCTGCATATTTAGTGTCATCAGCAAACAAAGACCTTGCTCTCAATGCCCCCTTCTAAGGCATCACTTATACACAGATTAAACAACAGAAGCGGAATTCTAACCCGTACAAAAAAGAAAAAAAAAAAAACAAAAAAAAAACTGCATTCAGTATGGTGCCGCTCCCACTGAGGAAACACTCTCTCGGGGGGGGGTACTGGGCTTGTTCCTCTACTGTGGGGAAACAAGTGAGACGGGGGGGACAAGGAGAAGCGTGGTCGGGTGATGAGTAGGGTGGGTGAGTTGACATACCGACAAGCACGCACTCTGGGGCGGTGTGACATATGTGGCGGAGGGAATCGCCAAAGGCCTAGAGACTAATGGAGAGACGACTAAGGGGAGGGGATGCAGAAGGAGGGCTGTGGAAGAGTGGCTGGGCGGGGGTGAGGGGGGGGAGAAGAGTCGGGCGGTATACCACAAAAATCAATGGTAGGCGGAGGCGGGGGTCATGAAGTCACTAGAAGCGGTGCGGTTCGTGATAGCCGCTGAGTGCAAGGCTAAGAAGGCAAACTAAAGGCACGAGATGGACGGTGGGGGGGGGTGGGAAATACCGGAGTCGCTAGTGGCACAGGTATCCAAATGCTTTTGCAAAATCCAAATATACCACCTCGCGGGACCGGTGCTTGCTGATCTAACTTCTTACTCACTTCTTCATAAAAACCAATTAATTTGGCCTGGCATGATCTATTCTCATAAATCCATCTGACTACTACTATAAGATGATCGCTGAGACAAAGTCACGTATGATCCCTTACAAAGTTTTCCATCACCTTCCCTAACCACTGATGTTCGGCTTACAGGTCTAATATTACTCCCTGGCCTGTTAACGACAACCTTTTTTGAATATGGTATTTACAGTGGCTTTTTGTTTTTCCATCCAGCGGCACCATCCCCAGACAAAGCGAATCTGAAAAGATGAAACAACAGTGGTCTTGCTAGAACCTGCACTAAGCTCTTTTAATCCTAGGATGCAATCCATCTGGTCCTGGCGCTTTTATGGATATTAACTTTGTCTAATTGATTCCGTACAAGATCCTCTGTTATCCAATGTGAACAACATAAATCCAATGGACTCACATACTACTAAGAGTACTACTCACAAGATGAGCTCGGAGACAAAGTCAAGGAATGATCCCCGTAACAAAGTTCCATCACCTTTCCTACCATGATGTTAGGCTTACAGGTTATAGTTACCAGGTGTGAACGACTACATTTTTTGAATATTGGTATTACATTGGCTTTTTCCAATCCAGCGGCACATCCCCAGACCAAAGTGGATGTGTTTTGAATCGTGATTTGCTGTTGTTGATGATGTGTGTGATTGGAGTGGATGGATGATGTGTGATTGATGATGGATGTTGTGTGCTGAGATGTTGTGTTTTGAGTGATGATGATGAATGTGTGTGATTGATGTAGATGGAGATTGTGTGTTGCGGTGATGTGTGAAGATGATTGCTGTGTGAGTGATGATTGATTGATTGTGATTTGTTGTGATGAGATGATGGATGGTTTGATGGTTGTGATGAGATGGAGTGTTGTTGTTGATGATTGATGTTTTTGATTTTGGATGGTGTTGAGGAATTGCGAAATAAGATGAGAAACAGTGGTCTAGATAGAACTGAACTAAGCCTTTTAAAATCCGATGATTGCAATCCATTTGGTCCTGGGGCTTATTGATATTAACTTTGTCTAATTGTTTCCATACCATATCCTCTATTTACACATACCAGTGTAATAATCCTCATTTCTCCCCTGCATATTATTACAATCTCTGCTGTAGGGACTAGGATTCTCAACAGGAAAACCAATGAAAAAAACGGTTTAGCAGATTAGCCTTTTTGGAATCCTCTACAACCACCTCAGCCCCATTATTTAATGGTCTCACATTTTCAGTCCTCATCTTTTTACCATTTATATACTTAAGGGCATGTCACCCCCAAACTAAAATTTAACCCCTTACTGGCCACATTAAATAATTTAAAACTAGCCTTACCTTACATTCCTGCTCAAAATAGTTCCTGCTGTGCCCCTCCAAAGTCCAGGAAACTGCTGTGTAGGAGCAGTGTGTGACTCATGGTTTGCCTGAGACTTCCTCAACCTCGTCAAGGTTGAGGCATGCTCAGTGCAGCCCTCTCCCCCCTCCCTCTCCCTCCCTCTCCCTCCCGTTTTTTCCTCCCTCCTAAAATTAAACCTTTGACTATGTGGTAGGACAGCTCCCCCAGCCCCAACCGCTTAATATAATTGTTAGAAAGTCCAGCAATCTTTACTTACCTTCCCTCTCTCCTCTGCTGTTTAGAACTCCCTGGCAGCCGCGACCGTGATTGGCTGCCTCTCAGCCAATCACGGAGCGGCTGCCGGTCCCGCCCCCTGCTTGCAATTCCATGCAAGCCGAGGGCCGGAACACGGCGGAGGCGAGAGGGCAGGTAAGTAAGAATCGGGGGACTTTCTCTAAAAATTATATTAATGCGGTTGGGGCTGGGTGGAGCATGCGGGGGGGAGAGGGCTGCACTGAGCATGCCTCAACCTTGACGAGGTTGAGGAAGTCTCAGGCAAACCATGAGTCACACACTGCTCCTACACAGCAGTTTCCTGGACTTTGGAGGGGCACAGCAGGGGAACTATTTTGAGCAGGAATGTAAGGTAAGGCTAGTTTTAAATTATTTAATGTGGCCAGTAAGGGGTTAAATTTTAGTTTTGGGGGTGGACATGCCCTTAAGTATATAAATGGTAAAAAGATGAGGACTGAAAATGTGAGACCATTAAATAATGGGGCTGAGGTGGTTGTAGAGGATTCCAAAAAGGCTAATCTGCTAAACCGTTTTTTACATTGGTTTTCACTGTTGAGAATCCTAGTCCCTACAGCAGAGATTGTAATAATATGCAGGGGAGAAATGAGGAGTATTTACACTGGTATGTGTAAATAGAGGATATGGTATGGAAACAATTAGACAAAGTTAATATCAATAAAGCCCCAGGACCAAATGGATTGCATCATCGGATTTTAAAAGAGCTTAGTTCAGTTCTATCTAGACCACTGTTTCTCATCTTCTCAGATTCACTTTGGTACATTGAAAGCTTACTAGCCGACTCATGATTGTGTTTTTTCCTTCTGCTACAAATTTTGCCCTAATTAAAGCATCAACAATTAACTGGGAATTGAATAGAAAACGCTATTTTAAACACAGCTTATCATTGGGAGTAGACGAACACTCTGAGAGCGAGTTTATCTTTGATGGAGACATGCTTTCAAACTTGCATCAGTTGTATGCTCTATGTGGAGGCTGCAGAAAGGCTACATGGAGGACAGGGACAGGGAACATGTGTCAGGATCAGACAGACGTTTTTTAAAGGAGATTTAGTCTTTGTGTGAGCTGTTGAAACGAGGTTGTGCGTCACTTTACACTACATTGCCAAGCCATATTGAGCAGCTTATAGCAAAATGGGTGATTTGTTCGAGCCCAGGATAAAGCAGAATGTGGCATTGCCTGGAATGTCTAGGGCTAGGCCATAGATAGAATAGCAGCTCCGATGCCTCTCCCAATCAGCTTCTCTCTGCCGCCTGTTCTGTGTGCAGGAGCTGTCTCAGAGCGCTCACTTCCTCATAAAGACATGTAATAAAAAACAAAAGAGTTGCAGCACCACATAAACGCTTATAATAAAAAACATCCTTAAACCTCTGTAACATACAGAGGTGCGGTGGTCCCAGCCAACATCAGCGGCAAGGGACAAAATTACCCAATTCCTTGTCTGTCCTGTTTTTTTTGGGCAAGACACATTTCAGCTGTGAAGTCAGTGTCCTTGGAGGAGTCAGCTTCTTTTTCAGGATCCTTCCCAAGGTGCTGAATGCAATGTTACCCTTGTCTAGTGAGTCGAGTGGAAAAACATCCAAGTGATTTCACCGTAAGGAGTTTTTCTGAACTGCTAGGAGCCATTGATTGTATGCTAATTGCGTCGCACGCCTAAACAGAGAATGGAAGTATATCTTAAAGGGAACAAAGTCTCCAGATAACATTGTCCCAATGACAGAGCACATTCACAAACATACAAAAAGCTATGTCTCACCCTCTCCCTTTGCGTGGCCATTGGGTGATTTATGGAAAATAACCTGTGAGCGGCCGCCTCTCTAAGAGGCATGGTGAAGCACATTACAGAGCAGCACCCTGGAAGGAGGCAGCGAGTTTTGATGCCAGAAAAAAAATCCTGGCATCATGTGCCTGGGGCCCAGATGCCAGGGCCCCCAAAAAATGTGATTGTAAAAAAACACATATTCTTGGGAGATACTGTCACTTTAAATAGGAGGGGGAAGCCATGACTACATTGGCAGAATTGCCTCCTTTCGACTGGCAAGTCATTTGATCAAAATCAATGTTAGCCCTTCAGATCATGTGGGCATTATTTACCACTGTGTGTATAAAGCCCCTCCACTTCTGGACAGCCCACCCCACTTCCGGACCAAAGCATCACCCACTTCTGGCGACTTGGGGGGGGCAGCATTTGGAATTTCTTTCAGGTGCCCAAAAAGTCTAGAGACGCCCTGCCTGTGAGTACTGGTCAGCTCCCACAATCCACCTTGCTGGGTAAACCCCCCGCTGTTGTCTACATACAGGCACATGCTCCATAAGCTCAACCGATCCCCAGGGTTGCAGCCTTGCTTCTCGTAGCTGAACCCGCCCAGAGACCCCCTCTCCCTGGCCGCCAAACAGGGATTTAGCTCTGTCCCATCCCTCCTCTCTTCCTTCTCGGACTTTGCACCGTGTGTTTCTCAGTGCTGTGCTGTAGGCGGTGAGAATTCGAGTTCACTTTCCGCCAATCGTAGTGTGGGCCGCAACCTGCTACTTTACCCGTGTACTGTGCCTGGCAAGTGGGTCTTGCCTCGGCTTCGCGCGACCTGGAGACACATATAACCATGTGGTTCACTAGAACTCTTGTAATAGGAACTCTGGACAAACAGGGGGGAATCACTCATACCTTGAATGTAGTGTTAAACTGGCATCTTCAAGGTGAGCCACACTAATAAGGAAGCCTGGAACATTTAGAGCTTTCTTTTGGTCTGTGGTGAGGGAGCGGTTCGCGTCTACTGTCTTTTCCTCCTCCTCAGCTCTTGCTTCATCTCATCTGGGATGTAGGCGGAAATACAATGTTTTCACGGGAGCGATTATGAGTCATTTGTTGCTGACGTAAGGTGTCTCTTCAGAGGTACAAACATTGGATACGCATGCGCAAGTACAGTCTAGCAGCCAACTGCAGGAGTAATCATAAAGACATATATGCAACTGGAGCAATGTATTATCATCTTTGCACATACAAACTTTATAACACAATGGCCGTGGAACTAGGAATCACTGGGGCCCCCTGCGGTTGCTCCCCTCTATTACGCCCCTGCTTTTAACTACACATTTTAGACCAGCTAGCATTACTGTCTGGTGTTAGTGGCCTGGCCTAAAATACCTTTTGTGGATTTAACACACAGACTGCAAGCGCTTACAAGTGCAATCCACATTTGCACTTTAAAAATAGCACAATTGGGGAAGGATACATGAGGACATGGACATTATGTGTGGAGTCAAAGATTAGTGTGTTATGGACTTATTCGATTTGCCTCATTACTCTCAATTGTTATTTTTGATTGCTCATAATAATGGTACCATATATACTCGAGAATAAACCGTCCAGTATAAACCGAGGTACCTAGTTTTACCTAAAAAAAGGAGAAAAAAATAGATTCATCGAGTAAAAACAGAGGGGGTAACCCCTACTAGTATTTGCCACTAAGATGTGGAAACTACAACTCCCTGTATGGCTTTATTGCTGGGAGTTGTAGTTTTAAAATATCTTAAGTGGCAAATACTTGCAAATAGGGGTAAATCCTCCTTTATTGTGCATACAGTATTAAGGACCACAATACAAACTGACACAATCAGAATGCAATGTGGTGAATGTTACTATGAGTTCTTTGTGTCCTTGCATTTTTAAAAACGGTCAGTCAGAAAAACACTCAAAATGTTTTTTTCTTCTGTTTCATAGATTATACGTATGGATGATATATATATATATATATAATATATAATAATATATATATATATATATATATATAAAAAAATACTGTATTCTTCCCTGGCTTATGATTCTCTTTATTTTTTTTTTTGAGAAGCTAATGGAGTCAGGGAATAGAAGTTAGAGACAAACCCAAGTATCTAGGTAAGAGCAGGAGAATATTGTTTTCTCTACCCAGAGGATGGCATTGGTGAGTTACCTTGCTATAGCTCTGTGCAGAGAAGTCTAAGAAGTCAGCGGACTCTAAATAACACTGTGTCTACCCTTCTGCCTTGGCTAGCTTCACTTCAACTTGACACTTTGGTCTCGATATTAAACCAGATGTATAGTTCAACCATTCTAAGAAACCGCAGCATTCTATGGGAAGATGATCTTGTTATCAGTCAGAATTATACAAAGTAGAATTATAGAAAGTACTGTGGTATTCTCCTACCTTGTCCGGCGGCCGCTCGCTCCTCGTTCACATCCTCTGCCTTCAGGATGATGTCACTACTCGGCGCCGCAAAGTGAGAGGGCGGGCCAGGTAGTGATGTCATCCGGAAGCGCAGAGGATGACTGCTATATCAACCCATATTTTGAAAACATGGGGGTACAATAAACATTAAATTTCAATTATTATTGACAGTGTAGAAATTGATGTGCGAAAGGGAGACAGAGAATCTATTCTTTGCGTAAGGAGGCCTTTTGGATTTATATGCTTGAAACTTTAGCCCCCTATGGGTATGAATAGAGATTTTGAGTTAAGCTGTTTCTGTGATTAAACAACAAGATGTATTATAATTACCATCCTTTCATGAATATTTATATTTATATATGTTTTTTGATACTAACTAATCCCTGCCGATTATACAAGCTTCTAATTTAGCTCTTCATTTCACTGTATTTTTACTGTATTTTCAGTAATTACTATATAAGAATAATGTAGTTGGTTTAATGTTTGTACATTTTTAATGGTTTGCACTAATGTGTTACAGAGTGTCCTTCCCCACTTGATATATGTTTTACACTACAAGGGGTTTAATGATCTGGGCTTTAAATTGGACAGGTGTAGAGGAACTCCTCCCATGCCCCTGAGGAAGTGGCTATGGGCCAGAAACGCGTTGGGCGGGAGCCTGGGAGTGTTCACGTGTTTCGTTCGTTAGTTTGTTGTGCAATTTTGTATAGTGATGGCTTTATGGTTTTAAGGGATTCCGAAATAAACAAATTGAGAGTTTACATGAAGACCGGTGCCCGTCTCCTTATTGTCCCTCTGGAGTTATGCCTTTGGGCTTCGTTTTTGCACGCATATAGTTCGACGGGAGGGAGACGGTATGTTCAACGGAGGTGTATAGGAGGGCGCGGCATGACTTGCTGGATACCGTTCCCACCAGTACGAGTGCTGTAAGTTTGTTCGTGAGATGTATATTAAGTCATGGGAGTCATGGATCTCAAATTAATATAGGGGATTCCCTGAACTTCAGAGGAGAATGGGGTTGCCTGATAATATGTTAGAGAAATACACAGTACCTTTATCCATTTTATGCCTTGAACATAGTCTGTCCTTTTCAGGTAATGCAGCTGTGCTGGATGAGCAGTAGAAAGCCATATTTGCTTGTCTTGCCGCTTTTTAGCACGAAAACGCCCCCCTTCTTATGGTGCCAAAACGGCACGCCCCTTCTTTTGGCACCAAACTGGCGTCAGCAAAGGTGAAATGCGAAAGGTGAAAATAGGACTATCTGACGTTGAAGATGGGGAAAATAGGAGTGTCATTAAATAGATAGCAATGCTGTAGTTCCGAACAATGTAAAAATATTCCTTATACACATTGAGACAATATTGTGCATCAAATATTTAATTCACAGCATAGGGTCTTTTATTCACTTTCCTAATTTCGTTGTTCGCTTTATTTTGTTGCTTTTTCGTTTTTTGGGGTTCCGGTTTATTTGTTTGCATTTTCGCTTTTTCGTTTGCGACTTTCGCTTTTAATGCCGGATCAGTGCTGGTTTTACTATACTAGAGAGCCACCATGACCAGGAGGTATCTCAAACTCATTGTTAGGTTACCTGAGCAAAAAAATTATGATTGCCTCCCTGTTGGCACAGCCAACAGAAAGCAAAAGAAAAAGGAGATCACAGAGAGTCTCCAGCGCAAGATTTTGCACAAATATGGGCTGGAGATCACGCTGAAGGACCTCCAAAGAAACTGGAGCGATCTGAAGAGGAGGAGGCCACATTATGTAGAAGAGATAAGGAGGAAGATGGATGGAAGGTACTTTTAAAACATTATTAGTGTGATATCGTTGTATTCAATGATACAACTGGACTTGAAATGTAGTTCTTGAAGACGTTTCGCTAGTCATCCGACTGGCTTTCTCAATTCAGAATGACTTGTACAAGAATCTGTGGCAATTATGTACCCTGGAAAATCCCAATTAGCATATCACAGCCAGGTTGTAAGGGTGTGTGATTAGATAGTGGTAAGAGGTGTTATAGGAACGCCCACCTCACTCGGACACACGGGAGTCGGACCGGACAACAAGACTGTCAGATGTCAGTCAGTGTCAGTGAAGACACTGTCATGTGTCCCACTCATGACACAAGTACAAGGCCATGCACAGGCGGGCTGCGCAGCGCAGCTCCCGCAGCCTGTCCTGGTCTGAGCGCTGAACTTGCGCTTTCAGTGACGTCAGCGCACGCAACGAGGTGAGGTCGGAACCGTCGGATGGATTGTTCGGTTCGCTTCGGGATGGAGGCGGAGTCAGACGGACTTCGGTCTTCACTTCCTTCGGAGTCCGGACAGTTATTGCTGATTACTTGCTGGTGCTGTGCTGGTAATGTAACAGGTCCGGTCCGGGCTTACCCCCCGCACACAGATTAGGCAGGGAGTTGGGCAGCCGCGGATGCCGGCCTCCATTTAAAAAAATAAATAAATACAATGGTTGACAGTGCGGCAGTGCCGCTTCCCTACAGGGTGCCGCTCTGCAGTGTGCTGCACCCTGCATCATTAGCGAGGCGGCCTGCTCATTTGGAATTGAATGAGGTTATAAATGCCAAAATGGAGCCGCAGAATGTTACGGCTGGAGAGGAGGATGGCCTTTTTGAGCCGTAAATAGTATTTTTAAATTTTTTGTATTATATGCCAGTTTTTTAAAAAAAAATCTTATTCATCTTGTTATAATATTATTATAATGTTCTTATTATAATGTGTTAAAAATTAAAAAAAAAATAAATTAGAATTTAAAACCAAAAAAGGCTTCCATAAAAAATTTAAGCCAAGTGGAAAGTTGCTATGTGTTATTATCCAAAACCATTCAAATGAATTTGATTACCTAAAAGGGTGCAGTTGCTATCACAGGATGTTGACAGGAAGGAAGGCGCATCAACACCGCACAAACACAAATCGGTACTGCAAAACAAATAATTAGTGGTAATATGCTTGTATCTAACCAATGGTAAAATTGTTAGCACAAAGGCTGGTTAAATGCTTGGCATGCAGACACTGATAAACTGTTGGGGACACTGGCACTGCATACAGCCAGGCACTGGTTAATTGCTTGGCACACAGATACTGTTACAAAGCTTTGTACATGACCACTGGTCAAAAAGTTGGCACACAACTGGTATTTTTGACCTTACCACAAAATGGGGCCCCTTTTGGACATCCCTGCACCCCTGGTAGCTATGCCCTTGTACAATAAGAAACACACAATCATTAACAATCTACCAATTCATCAGGGGGGTCATGAGCCAGGAATGAATCCATACCGCGTCTCCTATTTTGAAACACAAATCTGTGTAAGTCATTTGTATACACATTACCTGAAATTGTAGTTAAAGAACCACTTACCCACAAGCCAGCCCTCTGGCATCCGTCCGCTGGTAAACTTGCGGTAGAGAGCTGACTGGCACAAATATGGAGAGTGTGGCAACTTCCAGAAAACGCATGTTTATTCTATATGCACAGGTGGAAATATGCACACCACCCGAACATTAAGAGAATGGAAGGGTTTCTATTTAAGATACACTTCCATTCTCTGTTAGGTGGTGCGAGCGCAATGTCAATCAATGGCTCCTAGGCAGTTAGGAAAACCCCCTCGTAGAAAAAAATTGTTTTGAGTTTTGCCACTCTGACTCACTGATGGAAACCAGATGTAATCAGTAGACAATGGCAAAATAGCATTTAGCACTTGGCAGGATCCTGGAAAAAGAAGGTGACTCATGCCAAGGAGTTGTGACGTCACAGGCTGGAATATGGCATTGCCCAAAAAATAAAGGACAGACAAAAATGTTGTCATCCCAGTCAATGCCACATTTCGCCTTGTTGATGGCTCCACAAGTCAGCCCAGTTTGCCGTACAACTCCTGTATGATGGGCGAAGTAGGCGAAAGTGACGCACAACTCCTCATCAGACAGCTCGGCCAGAAGACCAAATCTCCTTAGAAAAAACGAGACTGCCTGATCCTAACTGGCACATTTTTCCTCTCCTGCTCTCCATGCTGCATGTTCAGCCTGCAAAAGTAAAACAGCAGTGCTGATGCTGAAACAGTTTGGACATAGCCAACAAAAGTAGCTCCTCCCCATTCATTTTCTTAGCCACAATGATCAGCTTAAACTGCTTGTTTAAATAGGTGTTTGTTATCAATCAAACTTTATTGTTCCTGTTTTTTTCATTATGTGAAATTTGTAGCAAACGAAGTGAAAAATGAGTTGTTTGAACACTACCCAAAAGCAGAGCATAAAGCACATACCCTGATTGACAATTGGCCTCGCATTGGAAATGCAAATTTGAGCTAAATGCCACTGATAAAACGCCCAAGAAAAAAAGGGGTGCTGGGTGCTTTCACATGAAAGACAAAATGCAGACTCTCTTAAAGTCCAAGCTAAAAATGTGATGAAAAAGGCAAAAGAAAGTTTACGTCACATAAGTCATTGTGGAAAGTATACTGAATTTAGCGAAAAATAAAAATCTATACCTATAGATGTGTCCAAAAAAACATGTTAAAATTGTAGTAAGATCATTTGTATGATGTGCTGTAATTTTTGGGTGCATTAAAAATCATGAAAAACTCCAAAATCTAACAGACATGGTAAAAAGATGCCCAAAAGATGCCTTTTCGCCACCCTTAAGTTCGCGATAATGTTCTGCTCCATTTAAAGCGAAAACACACTTTCGCTTTTTATCAATCGCGTTATGCTTTTTCACTAAAATTATCATTGCGATTATGGCGAAGTATGGCGAAAAGGGTTTTTAGCAGGCGAAAAGGGTTTTAGCGATAGGTCGCGGAAACGTTTTGCCATTTATTAAACACTCCACCTTTTAAAATTGCGTTAACTGGCTTTTTGGCGAAAAAAACATGCAGAAAGCGAAAGCGAAAAGTTTTCACGACTTTTCGCTTTTTTATAACATGCCCTTAGTTGCCAACTTGACAAGTGGTTTTTTTTACTTGTCAAGTAATTTTATGTAGGATCAACCTTTGAATCATCTTATTTTTTTTCTTTCACGAAATCTCCTAAAAGTACAGAGTTATATGGATACTGAGTCTTGAATTCTTCATGTATGGTTGTTTTCATTGAACCTTTGAAACTTTTATGGTATTAAAATTACAGAGCACTTTGATTTTTTCTTGTAATTGCACTTGTGCATACGTCCCATTTGAGTTAGTTGGTGGGCATATCTCGTGTGGCACCTACGCATATAGCGTACCATTGATTCAGGACATGTGAGGAGACTGACATTTAGTGTGTTTTTTTATTGTGGTGGTATTTCCAAATTTCCGGGCTGTTTCTTTGAAAAAGTGTAAGCTGTTAAAATGACTGGGCATTTTGAGTTTTTCTTGAAATTGCACTTGTGCATATGCATCCCATTGAGTTGGTTTTGGTGGCCATACTGTTTGATTCAGGACATGTGGGAGATTAAGATTTTTTTTTTTTTTACTATCAAGTGGGTTTTCCACCTTTGAATCTTATTTTCACAAAATTCCTAAAAGCACAGAGTTCTATGGATTACTGCGTCTATAATTCTTTATGTATGTGGGGGCTTGGGGGGGTATTTCGAGTTGGGGGGGTGTGTTTTTGGAAAAACTGCAGACTGTACTAAATTGCATTTGGTTGAATATTTTCGCTGTTTCTGAGCCAATGAGCATTGTCTCACTATGTGGCTAGTCGCTACCAATCTGAGTGTGTAACCATGCAATATGGCATGCTGTTTGATCCAGGACATTTGGGAGATTTATATTTTTTTTACATTCCAAGGGTTTTGGCATTATTTCTACCTTTGAAAGTTGATTTTTGTTAATTTTTCAGAAAAGTGCGAATTTCCACAAAGTACTGTGCCCACACCATTGACAGTATAAATGAAAGAATTACAGTGTTATGTAGCTGAAGGTGTGTGTAGATTTCTGATATATAGTTGTGTGGGTATTTAGGAGTTGGGGGTTTGTGGTTTTAAAGCCAATAGCAGATTGTTAAAATTTGCAGTGGCTGAATATTTTTTTGCCCTTTTAAAATTTTTTTGAGGCATTGTCACTTAGTGGCTAGTTGCTTCCATGTCCGCTTGTGTAATTATGCATATAGCATGCCATTTATTCAGCATATTTGGGAGATTGATATTTGGTAATTTTTTTATATTTTATGGGGTTTTGGCAAAATTTTCTTACTTTGAATGTTGTTTTATGTTAATTGTTTTAGAAAAATGTTGATGAAAAGCGCCAAAATTCTACAAAGAACTGTGCCCACACCATTGATGGTATGAATGATGGAAATACAGCCTTACATAGATTAAAGTGTGTAGATTTCAGGGATATATAGTTTGTGAGGGTATTTCTGAGTTAGTGGGGTATCTGTGGGAAAAACTGCGACTGTTAAAATATAGAGTTGGCAAAATTTTTTTGCTGGTACTACCATTTGGCCCCCCTTTGGGTTAGTTAATGGACATGTCTCTGAGTACACCCATGAATGTGGCATACAGTTTTAATCAGGGGGGTTAAGCTTTATATTTGAGATGCTTTTGAATCCTCTACAGTTTTTAGCTTAAATTCGCATTTATTTTGTCTCGTTTTGATTTTACGAGAATCAGAATTGGTTACAACCAGATTCTTTCAGAAATAATCTGATTGGTTACAATACAAGCATACCAATAAGATTTTCTTTTAAAATAATCTAATTGTAACCAATTCTAATTGGATACAATCAGATTCTTCACAAAGAATCTGATTGTCTGTTCCTCAGACCATTTCCTAGATCCCAAAATCTTGTGAATCCGCAGGCAGAACAGATTTTAGCCGTTTTGCCCATCTCCATTCTGATTTACTGGGGGTTTCCTACTGTAAAATTAGTCTAGACCGATCCTAAAAATTCTGCTAGCACTGAAAACTAAAAAAATTGGCACTGAAAAGGTTAATCTATTTATGAATGATATGGAGGTGGGTATCATCAGCAGGGTCTCTGCATTTGCGCATGACACAGAACTGTTGACGATTAAAGCTACAGATGATGGCAATTGATGCAGGCAGATCTAGATAGATTTTCAGATTGGGCTGCCTGCCAACCCCCCAACTAAAATTTGCCACTATTGAGGCAATGTGCAGTGTAAAATATCCCTACCTTTCATCCTGCTCCATGGTTGTACTGCAGGACCTTTCTGTGTGCAATCCGTGTCTGCCACTTCCTGCTCCTCTGAGAGGTTTGTGATGCAAAGTAGAGATCTCCCCCCTCACCCTTCGGATCCGATTTAGTGAAGCATTGGTCTTAGCCCAAAAAATTATGATTCAGGAAAAGGGAATCACCCAACCCTACATGCAGGTTTAAATTCTGGCTCCTAAGTATACTTAGCCGCCATTGTTCGCTCAACTCTTTCTGTGCTCTTCCTCACAAAATCAGAAAAAGGGGCAAGACTGGCAGACACATTAGTAATGGCTGAGTCTCAACCAATTATAGACACCCTGCCAGTTCGGCCCTCTGCTGTTCTGTTCTGAAGAGAAGCAGAAGAGGCAGCGAATGAGCTAATGAAGGCTGGTAATTACATTTAGGGGCGTTTTGGGGAATTTAAACCTAGTGAGATCTCGGTTAAGGAGGATTCCCTACTGACTATTGCATTTTTTTGGGGGGTGAAGATACCCTTTAAAATCCCTGTGCTGTTTATACTATAAATTTATTTGCGTTAAGTGAACCTCTGTTGGAAAAGTCTTGTTGGATAACAAATGTAATGTAGCAGTACTAGGTGGAAACAGTCAGAGCAGCAGGATTTTTTTGTTAAAGAGGGTATGGATTCAAGGGAGAAAAAAAAACCCCAAAGCATTGGTAAGGCCTCATTTGAAATATGTTGATGCAGTTATGGAATCCTGTGTAAAAAAGGGACATCTTGGAAATGGAAAGGGTTCAGAGAAGGGCAACTAAATTATAATGGAATTGGGGGAGCTTGAATATAAGATAGATTGGATAAGTAACTTGATTCACACTAGATAAAAGACATTTGTGTAGGGATATGAATTTGTGTATAATATAATGGGCCATACAATAAACTGTCTGAGGCCATGTTCACCAAAGAACATGTCAGATGACACAAGGCACCCCTTAAAGGGCATGTCCCCCCCCAAAATTAAAATTTAACCACATACTGCCCCACTGTGTAATGTTCAAAAATCCTTACCTACATTTCTGCTCCAAATGGTTCTCCTGCAGTGCTTGTTAAAATAGAGTGAAGAGTAGATGTCAGTGAGTTATCCGGCCCCTGCTGCTTCCTTAACTTCATAAGTTAAGTCATGTGACATGCGCATGGTGTCCTCCCCCCCCTCCTCCAGATTCCTTCTGTCTGCTGCATCCCCCTAGCGTGAAAACCTTTTTACTATGTGCAGTCTATCCCATACCACCCCAACCGCCTACACAGATGAAACTTACAGATGGGTGAACTGTGGATTGGGAGCTGTCGCGATGTAGATCGGAAAAATGCACCATCCGCGCCATTACATCCTGAAAATCCACTGCATTTATTTGTTAGAGGTGAGTACCGGCTGTGTAGTGTGAAAAACGGGTTGCACGAATAGAAGAGAAAAACCAGCACTGAAAGTTCACCTGATCTCCCTGCACTCTGCTCCTTCTGGTTGTGTACAGTATGTGCAGCAAGTTATACAGTAGATCAGGTCAGTGTCTCCCAATCTCCCTACTCTGTACAGCCGGTAACTTAAATGTGTAGTGAGATGTGGGGATTCAAGCTCTGCAGAAAGAACTGTGCAAAGTACAGGGAAAGTTCATCACTGACATAGTTACAGATGGAAACTGATTCAACTCAATTCAATCATATCTTTGTGCCCAGCAGTGTAACCCATATCTCTGTGCCCAGCAGGGTACCCATATCTCTTTGCTAGCAGTGTACCCATATCTCTGTGCCAGCAGTGACCATACTGTGTAGCAGTGTACCATATCTCTGTGCCCAGCAGTGACCCATATCTCTGCTAGCATTGACCATCTGTGACAGAGGTAACCATATCCTGTGCCAGCAGTGTACCCATATCTCTGTGTCCAGAAGTGTACCAATATGTCTGTCCAGCAGTGTAACCATATTCGTGCACCAGTGTACCCATATTTCTGTGCCAGCAGTGTACCCATATTCTGTGCCAGCAGTTGTACACATATTTCTGTGCCAGCAGTGTACCCATATCTCTGTGCCAGCAGTGTACCCATATCTCTGTACCCAGCAGTGTATCCATATCTCGTGCTCATCAGTGTACCCATATCTCTGTACCCAGCAGTGTACCCATATCTCTGTGCCCAGCAGTGTACCCATATCTCTGTGCCCAGCAGTGTACCCATATCTCTGTGCCAGCAGTGTACCCATATCTCTGTGCCAGCAGTGTACCCATATCTCTGTGCCCCAAGGGTACCCATTTCTGTGCAGCAGTGTACCCATATCTCTGTGCCCAGAAGTGTACCATATCTCTGTGCCAGCAGTGTACCCATATCTCTGTGCCAGCAGTGTACCCTATTCTCTGTGCTCAGAAGGGTACCCATATTTCTGTGCAGCAGTGTACCATATCTCGTGCCAGCAGTGTACCCATATCTCTGCCCAGCAGTGTACCCATTCCCCACACTCTCAACTATTAGCAATCTCAGTGCCAGCCTATTCACCAGTCTCACAGTGCCAGCCCATTCACCAGCCTCACAGTGCCAGCCTATTCACCAGTCTCACAGCGCCAGCCTATTCCCCAGCCTCACAATGCCAGACTATTCCCCACAGATAGTGCTGAAGCCAGGAAGAAGACTGGCAGAATCTTTTCTTTGGGCTGGTGCTTCTCACAGAAACAATATTGGGAGGTAGGGATTACCAGTCCATACCCCTGTCCCAAGTACTTTTTTATTTTAAATTTAAAAAAAAAAAACTTTAACACACTATAGTTTAACTTTACCAACGCTTCAGGGCTGTAGATCAGAAAATAAACATATAAAAAATTTCTTGGATGCTTGAGTGGTTCCTGGGCCCCTGACATAAGATTCCCTGGTAGGCCCCAGGTGCCCAGTCCGACTGTGTGCTCCTATCGTAAAACCAGTTTTGAGCAGAAAATAGGCTTTTAACGGCCACCCTCCCGCAACAAATTTTCTTGCTTCAAAAAGGGGAGAGTAGGTGGAATACATGTAAACCTGGGGAGAGAGAATCACCAACCCCCGAGTGGGAAGCCAATTGATAAGCTCCAGCAGGTTTAGTCTCTTCAGTAACAAACAACACATGTCTGTGGTCCATCCCTTACTTTACATGAATGTGTGATAAAACTTGATAAGCTTTAGACAGGTTTGTGTTAGGTGTGAAAATCTCTAGAAAGGATTTATCTCCAGATACACAAACAAAACTCATTGCTAGAAGGTAATTGTTTCTCAGCACCATTCATCTTAAAGGGCATGTCCACCCCAAAATTTAACTTTTAGTATGTGGTAGGGCATTTCTCCCCAGCCCCAACCGCATTATATAAATTTTTAGAAAGTCCCCCGATTTTACTTACCTGCCCTCTCGCCTCCCGCAGTGTTCCGGCCCTCGGCTTGCATGGAATTGCAAGCAGGGGGCGGGACCGGCAGCGCCGTCCGTGATTGGCTGAGAGGCAGCCAATCACGGTCGCGGCTGCCAGGAGTTCTAAACAGCAGAGGAGAGAGGGAAGGTAAGTAAAGATTGCTGGACTTTCTAACAATTATATTATGCGGTTGGGGCTGGGGGAGCATGTCCTACCACATAGTCAAAGGGTTTAATTTTAGGGGGAGGGAGAGAAAAAGGGAGGGGAGAGGGAGAGGGAGGGAGGGGGGGAGAGGGCTGCACTGAGCATGCCTCAAAACTTGACGAGGTTGAGGAGTCTCAGGCAAACCATGAGTCACACACTGCTCCTACACAGCAGTTTCCTGGACTTGGAGGGGCACAGCAGGGGAACTATTTTGAGCAGGAATGTAAGGTAAGGCTAGTTTTAAATTATTTAATGTGGCCAGTAAGGGGTTAAATTTTAGTTTGGGGTGGGGGTGGACATGCCCTTAAGTATATAAATGGTAAAAAGATGAGGACGAAATGTGAGACCATTAAATAATGGGGCTGAGGTGGTTGTAGAGGATTCCAAAAAGGCTAATCTGCTAAACGTTTTTTACATTGGTTTTCATGTTGAGAATCCTAGTCCTACAGCAGAGATTGTAATAATATGCAGGGGAGAAATGAGGAGATTACACTGGTATGTGTAAATAGAGGATATGGTATGAAACAATTAGACAAAGTTAATATCAATAAAGCCCAGGACCAAATGGATTGCACTCATCGGATTTTAAAAGAGCTAGTTCAGTTCTATCTGACCACTGTTTCTCATCTTCTAGATCACTTTGGTCTGGTGATGTGCCGCTGGATTGGAAAAAAGCCAATGTTAATACCAATATTCAAAAAAGGTAGTCGTTCACAGCCTGGAACTATAGACCTGTAAGCCTAACATCAGTGGTAGGAAAGGTGATGGAAACTTTGTTACGGGATCATGTCCTTGACTTTGGCTCTATGGGAGGCTGCAGAAAGGCTACATGGAGGACAGGGACAGGGAACAGTGTCAGGATCAGAAGATCAGTTTTTTAAAGGAGATTTAGTCTTTCGTGTGAGCTGTCTGTAACGAGGTTGTGCGTCACTTTACAATACATTGCCAGCCATATTAGAGCTTTATAGCAAAATGGGTGATTTGTTCGAGCCCAGGATAAAGCAGAATGTGGCATTGCCTGGAAGTCTAAGGGCTAGGCCATTAGATAGAATAGCAGCTCGATGCCTCTCCCATATCAGCTTCTCTCTGCCGCCTTGTTTGTGTGCAGGGGCTGCTCAGGAGCGCTCACTCCTCATAAAGACATGAATAAGAAAACAAAAAGAGTTGCAGCACCACATAAACGCTTATAATAAAAAACATCCTTTTAACACTGTAACAAATACGAGTGCGGTGGGTCCCAGCCAACATCAGCAGGGCACAGGGACAAATTACCCAATTCCTTTCTGTCCTGTCTTTTTTGGGCAAATCCACATTCCAGCTGTGACGTACCGTGTCCTTGGACAGGAGTCAGCCTTCTTTTTCCAGGATCCTTCCCAAGGTGCTGAATGCAATGTTTACCCTTGTCTAGTGAGTCAGAGTGGAAAAACATCCAAAGTGATTTCTACCGTAAGGAGTTTTTCTGAACGCTAGGAGCCATTGATTGTATGCATATTGCGCTCGCACCGCCTAAACAGACATGGAAGTATATCTTAAAGGGAACAAACGTATCCCAGATAACATTGTCCCAATAGACAGAGCACATTCACAAACATACAAAAAGCTATGTCTCACCCTCTCCCTTTGCTGTGGCCATTGGGTGTTATGGAAAATAACTGTGAGCAGGCCGCCTCTCTAAGAGGCATGGTGAGCACATTACAGAGCAGCACCCTGGTAAGGAGGCAGCGCAGTTTTGATGCCAGAAAAAAAATCCTGGCATCAAGTGCCTGGGGCCAGATGCCAGGGCCCCAAAAAATGCTGATTGTAAAAAAACACATATTCGGGGAGATATTGTCACTTTAAATAGGAGGGGGAAGCCATGACTTACATTGCAGAATTGCCTCCTCTTCGACTGGCAAGTCATTTGATCAAAATCAATGTTAGCCCTTCAGATCATTGTGGGCATTATTACCACTTGGTGTATAAAGCCCCTCCACTTCGGACAAGCCACACCCCACTCCGGACCAAAGCATCACCCACTTCTGGCGAATGTGAGGGGGGCAGCATTTGGAATTTCTTTCAGGTGCCCAAAAAGTCTAGAGACGCCCTGCCTGTGAGTACTAGGGTCAGCTTCCACAATCCACCTTAGCTGGGTAAAACCCCCAGCTTAAGTGTCTACATACAGGCACATTGCTCCATAAGCTCAACAGATCAAACCAGGAAGTTGCAGCCTCTGCTTCCTAGAAGCTGACAACCAATCACATTATGCACCAGAGACCTCCCTCCCTGACACAGAACAGGGATTTCAGTTCTGTCCTAACAATCATATTATTCCTTACTTTCATACAAAAAGAAAAGAATATTTGCAGTGTGTTTCATAGATAGCATGGATGTTAAGAATAGAATGTCTTACATTTCAGCAAAATAAAGTAAGTGTGGGAAATAGAACCTGCAACTTGTACTTACC
The DNA here is from genome assembly GCA_019447015.1 of Hymenochirus boettgeri. Lineage (NCBI taxonomy): Eukaryota > Metazoa > Chordata > Amphibia > Anura > Pipidae > Hymenochirus > Hymenochirus boettgeri. Next base: position 301,543,735 of record CM033476.1, on the reverse strand, counting down.
TGTCTGCTAAAAGTGGAGTCTTGCCTCAGGCTTAGAGGGACACTATATAAACCATTGGTACACATAGAATATGTAATAGGAACATAATGGAACAGGGGGGGGGAATCAACTCATTACCTTCTGAACTGTAGTGTTAAACTGGCATCTTACAAGGTGAGCCACCACTGATAAGCTGAAGCCTAGGAACATTTAGAAGCTTTTCTTTTGGTCTGTGGTGAGGGAGCAGGTTCAGGTCTCATTGTCTTTTCCTCCTCCTAAGCTCTTGTTCTCATTCATCGGGATGTAGGAATACAAGTTTCAATATAATGTCATGTTAGCTGACGTAAGGTATATGTCATTATATAGATAGTGGATTCATTAGCTACATGTGGTGTCTAAAAATAGGGTAATATTTCATTGGATACTGCAAGTTTCATTACATATGCACCAGCTGCGGAGTATTCATAAAGACATATATGCAACTGGAGCAATGTGATTTAATCCAATCATTTGCAACACTTTTAACCAAAGGCGTAACTAGGAATCACTGGGTGCGGGCCCCCCTGAGCGGTTGCTCCCCTCTATTTACGCCCCTGCTTTTAACTACACATTTTAAGACCAGCTAGCTAATGTCTGCGTTAAAGTGGCACTGGCCTAAAATACCTTTTGTGATTTACACACAGCTGCAAAGCAGCTTAAAAGATTGCAACTCCACATTTGACTTTTAAAAAATAGCACAATTGGGATGATTATCAGGAGTACATGTACATTAGTGTGGAGTCAAAAGATTAGTGTGTTAATGGACTTATTCGATTTGCATCATTACACTTCAATTGTTATTTTTATTGCTCAATAATAATGGTACCATATATACTCGATATAAACCGTCCCAGTATAAAACGATGGTACCTAGTTTTACCTAAAAAAAGGAGAGAAAAAATAGATTCACTCGAGTATAAACAGAGGGTGTAACCCCTACTAGTATTGCCACTTAAGATGTGGGAAACTCACAACTCCCTGTATGCTTTATTGCTGGGAGTTGTAGTTTTCAAAATATCTTAAGTGGCAAATACTTGCAAATAGGGGTAAATCCTCCTTTATTTGTGCATACAGTATTAAGGACCACAATAACAAACTGACACAATCAGAATGCAATTGTGTGAATGTTACTATTGAGTTCTTTGTGTCCTTGCATTTTTAAAAAACGGTCAGTCAGAAAAACACTCCAAAATGTTTTTTTTCTCTGTTTTATATATTATACTGTATGTGATATATATATATATAATAATATATAATAATATATATATATATATATATAATAAAAAATACTGTATTCTCCCCGGCTATGATTCTCTTTATTTTTTTTTTTGAGAAGCTAATGGAGTCAGGGAATAGAAGTGTAGAGACAAACCCATAGTATCTAGGTAAGAGCAGGAGAATTAGTTTTCTCTACCCAGAGATGGCATTGGTGAGTTACCTGCTATATTCCTGTGCAGAGAAGTAAGAAGTCAGCGGACTCTAAATCACTGTGTCTACCCTTCTGCCTTGGCTAAGCTTCACTTCAACTTGACACTTTGGTCTCGATATTAAACCAGATGTATAGTTCAACCATTCTAAGAAACCGCAGCATTCTATGGGAAGATGATCTTGCTTATCAGTCAGAATTATACAAAGTAGAATTATAGAAAAGTACTGTGGTATTCTCCTACCTTGTCCGGCGGCCGCTCGCTCCTCGTTCCACATCCTCTGCCTTCAGGATGATGTCACTACTCGGCGCCGCAAAGTAGAAAGAGGCGCCAGGTAGTGATGTCATCCGGAAGCGCAATGAGGATGACTGCTATATCAACCCATATTATTGAACAACATGGGGGTACAAAAACATAAATTTCAAATTATTGACAGTGTAGAAATTGATGTGCGAAAGGGAGACAGAGAATCTATTCTTTGCGTAGGAGGCCTTTTGGATTTATATGCTTGAAACTTTAGCCCCTATGGTATGAATAGAGATTTGAGTTAAGCTGTTTCTGTGATTAAACAACAAGATGTTATATATTACCATCCTTTCATGAATATTTATATTATATATGTTTTTTGATACTAAACTAATCCTCCGTTCATCAAGCCTTAATTGTAGTCATATATTCATGTCATTTTCTGTTGTGATATTTACTGTAATAATGTCTCTTCTATAGACATAAGTAGATGGTGTTATATGACGTATCATCTTTTAAGGATGTCTGTCTTTGACATTAAGTTGTGCACATGTTACAGAGTGTCCTTCCCACTTGATATATGTTTTACACCACAAGGCGGTAATGATCTGGCTTTAAATGGACAGGTGTTGAGAGGACCACTTCCTCCATGCCCTGAGGAAGTGGCTATGGGGCCACGAAAGCGTTGGGCGGAGCCTGGAGTGTTCACGTGTTTCTTGTCGTTAGTTTGTTTGCAATTTTGTATAGTGATGGCTTTATGGTTTTAAGGATTCGAAAATAAACAAATTGAGAGTTTACTGAAGACCGGTGCCCGTCTCCTTATGTCCCTCTGGATGTTATGCCTTGGGCTTTTCGTTTTTGCACGCATATAGTTCGACCGGGAGGAGACGGTATGTTCAACGGAGGTGTATAGGAGCGCCGGCTGATTGCTGGATACCGTTCCCACAGTACGATTGCTGTAAGTTTGTTCGTGAGATTGTATATATGTCATGGGAGTCATGGATCTCAAATTAATATCAGGGAGATTCCCTGAACTTCAGGGAGAAAGTGGGATGCCTGATAATATGTTAGAGAAATACACAGTACCTTTATCCATTTTATGCCTTGGAACATAGTCTGTCCTTTTCAGGTAATGCAGCTGTGTGGATGAGCAGTAGAAAGCATATTGCTTGTCTTGCCGCTTTTTAGCACGAAAACGCCCCCTTCTTATGGTGCCAAAACGGCACGCCCCCTTCTTTTGGCACCAAAAAGGCGTCCGCAAAGGTGAAATGCGAAGGTGAAAATAGGACTATCTGACGTTGAAGATTGCGGAAAAATAGGAGTGTCATTAAATAGATAGCAATGCTGTATGTTCCGAACAATGTAAAAATATTCTTATACACATTGAGACAATATTGTGCATCAAATATTAATTCACAGCATAGGGTTTTATTCACTTCCTAATTTCGTGTTTGCTTTCGATTTTTTTGTTGCTTTTTCGTTTTTTGGGTTTCCGGTTATTTGTTTGCATTTTCGCTTTTTCGTTTGCGACTTTCGCTTTTAATGCCGGAGTGCTGCTGTTTTACTATAGCTAGAGAGCCACCATGACCAGGAGGTATCTCAAAATCATTGTTAGGTTACCTGAGCAAAAAAAATATGATTGCCTCCCTGTTGGCACAGCCAACAGAAAGCAAAAAGAAAAGGAGATCACAGAGAGTCTCCAGCGCAAGATTTTGCACAAATATGGGCTGGAGATCACGCTGAAGGACCTCCAAAGAAAATGGAGCGATCTGAGAAGAGGAGGAGGCCACATTATGTAGAAGAGATAAGGAGGAAGATGGATGGAAGGTACTTTTAAAACATTATTAGTGTGATATCTGTTGTATCAATAGATAAACTGGACTTGAAATGTAGTTCTTGAAGACGTTTCGCTAGTCATCCGACTGGCTTTTCAATTCAGAATGACTTGTACAAGAATCTGTGGCAATTATGTACCCTGGAAAATCCCAATTAGCATATCACAGCCAGGTGTTAAGGGTGTGATTAGATAGTGGCTAAGAGGTGTTATAGGAACGCACCTCACTCGGACACACGGGAGTCGGACCGGACACCACAAGACTGTCAGATGTCAGTCAGTGTCAGTGAAGACACTGTCACGTGTCCCACTCACTGACACAAGTACAAGGCCATGCACAGGCGGGCTGCGCAGCGCAGCCCCGCAGCCTGTCCTGTCTGCGCGGGCTGAACTTGCGCTCTTTCAGTGACGTCAGCGCACGCAACGAGTTGAGGTCGGAACCGTCGGATGGATTGTTCGGTTCGCTTCGGGATGGAGGCGGAGTCAGATCGGACTTCGGTCTTCACTTCCTTCGGAGTCCGGAAAGTTATTGCTGATTACTTGCGGTGCTGTGCTGGTAATGTAAGCAGGTCCGGTCGGCGCTACACCCCCCGCAACAGATTAGGCAGGGAGTTGGGCAGCCGGGATGCCGGCCTCCATTTAAAAAAATAAAATAAATACAATGTGGACAGTGCGGCAGTGCCGCTTCCTACAGGGTGCCGTCTGCAGTGTGCTGCACCCTGCATCATTAGCGAGGCGGCCCTGCTCTTTGGAATTGAATGAGGTTATAAATGCCAAAATGGAGCGCAGAATGTTACGGCTGGAGAGGAGGATGGCCTTTTTGAGCCGTAAATAGTATTTTTAAATTTTTGTATTATATGCCAGTTTTTTTAAAAAAAAACTTATTCATCTTGTTATAATATTATTATAATGTTCTTATATAATGTGTTAAAAATTAAAAAAAAAAATAAATTAGAATTTAAAACCAAAAAAGGCTTCCATAAAAAATTTAAGCCAAGTGGAAAGTTGTCTATGTCGTTATTATTCACAAACCATTCAATGTATTTGATTACCTAAAAGGGTGCAGGTCTATCACAGGATGTTGACAGGAAGGAAGGCGCATCAACACCGCCACAACACAAATCGGTACTGCAAAACAAATAATTAGTGGTAATATGCTTGTATCTAACCAATGGGAAAATTGTTAGCACAAAGGCTGGTTAAATGCTTGGCATGCAGACACTGATAAACTGTGGGGACACTGGCACTGCATACAGCCAGGCACTGGTTAATTGCTTGGCACACAGATACTGTTACAAATGCTTTGTACATAGACCACTGGTCAAACAGTTGGCACACAGCTGGTATTTTTGGAACCTTACCACAAAATGGGGCCCCTTCTTGGACATCCCCTGCACCCCTGGTAGTATGCCCCTGTACAATAAGAAACACACAATCATTAACAATCTACCAATTCATCAGGGGGGTCATGAGCCAGGAATGAATCCCATACCCTGCGTCTCCTATTTTGAAACACAAATCTGTGTAAGTCATTTGTATACACATTACCTTGAAATTGTAGTTAAAGAACCACTTACCCACAAGCCAGCCCTCTGGCATCCGTCCGCTGGTAAACTTGCGGTAGAGAGCTGACTGGCACAAAATATGGGAGTTGTGGCAACTTCCAGAAAACGCACTGTTTATTCATAATGCACAGGTGGAAATTGACCACCACCTGAACATTAAGAGAAGGAAGGGTTTTCTATTAGAACACTTCCATTCTCTGTTTAGGTGGTGCGAGCGCAATGTCAATCAATGGCTCCTAGGCAGTTAGGAAAACCCCCTGTAGAAAAAAAATCTGTTTTGATGTTTGCCACTCTGACTCACTGGATGGAAACCAGAGTAATCAGTAGACAATGGCAAAATAGCATTTAGCACCTTGGGCAGGATTGGAAAAAGAAGGCTGACTCATGCCAAGGAGTTGTGACGTCACCGGCTGGAATATGGCATTGCCCAAAAAATAAAGGACAGACAAAAATGTTGTCATCCCAGTCAATGCCACATTTCGCCTTGTTGATGGCTCCAACGAATCGCCCAGTTTGCCGTACAACTCCTGTATGACTGGGCGAAGTAGGCGAAAGTGACGCCACAACCTCCTCATCAGACAGCTCGTCCAGAAGACCAAATCTCCTTAGAAAAAAACGAGACTGCCTGATCCTAACTGGCACATTTTCCTCTCCTGCTCTCCATGCTGCTCATGTTCAGCCTGCAAAAGTAAAACAGCAGCTGCTGATGCTGAAACAGTTTGGACATAGCAAACAAAAGTAGCTCCTCCCCATTCATTTCTCTAGCCACAATGATCAGCTTAAACTGCTTGTTTAAATAGTGTTTGTTATCAATCAAACTTTATTGTTCCTGTTTTTTTCATTATGTGAAATTTGTAGCAAACGAAGTGAAAAATGAGTTGTTTGAACACTACCCAAAGCGAGCATAAAGCACTACCCTGATTGCTAACAATTGGCCTCGCATTGGAAATGCAAATTTGAGCCTACATTGCCACTGATAAAACGCCCCAAGAAAAAAGGGGGTGCGGGTGCTTTCACATGAAAGACAAAATAGCAGACCATTAAAGTCCAAGCTAAAATGTGATGAAAAAGGCAAAAGAAATGTTAGTCACATAAAGTCATTGTGGAAAGTATACTAGAATTTAGCGAAAAATAAAAATCTATACCTTCATAGATGTGTCCAAAAAAACATGTTAAAATTGTAGTAAGATCATTTGTATGAATGTGCTGTAATTTTTGGGTGCATTAAAAATCATGAAAAACTCCAAAATCTCAAAGACATGGTAAAAAGATGCCCAAAAGATGCCTTTTCGCCACCACTTAAGTTCGCGATAATGTTCTGCTCATTTAAAGCGAAAACACACTTTCCGCTTTTTATCAATCGCGTTATGCTTTTTCACTAAAATTATTATTGCGATTATGGCGAAGTATGGCGAAAGGGTTTAGCATGGCGAAAAGGGTTTTAGGATAGGTCGCGGAAACGTTTTTGCCATTATTAAACACTCCACCTTTTAAAATTGCGTTAACTGGCTTTTTGGCGAAAAAACATGCAGAAAGCGAAAGCGAAAGTTTTCACGACTTTTCGCTCTTTTATAAACTATGCCCCTTAGTTGCCAACTTGACAAGTGGTTTTTTTTACTTGTCAAGTAATTTTATGTAGGATTTCAACCTTTGAATCATCTTATTTTTTTCTTTCACAGAAATCTCCTAAAAGTACAGAGTTATATGATTACTGAGTCTTGAATTCTTCATGTATGGTTGTTTTCATTGAACCTTTGAAACTTTTATGGTATTAAAATTACAGAGCACTTTGATTTTTTCTTGTAATTGCACTTGTGCATACGTCCCATTTGAGTTAGTTGGTGGGCATATCTCTGTGTGCACCTACGCATATAGCGTACCATTTGATTCAGACATGTGAGGAGACTGACATTTAGTGTGTTTTTATTTGTGGGTGGTATTTCCAAATTTCCGGGCTGTTTCCTTTGAAAAAGTGTAAGCTGTTAAAATGACTGGGCATTGAGTTTTTCTTGAAATTGCACTTGTGCATATGCATCCCATTTGAGTTGAGTTATTTGGTGGCCATACTGTTTGATTCAGGACATGTGGGAGATTAAGATTTTTTTTTTTTTTACTTATCAAGTGGGTTTTCACTTTGAATCTTAATTTTCACAAAATCTCCTAAAAGCACAGAGTTCTATGGATTACTGGTCAATTCTTTATGTATGTGGGGGCTTGGGGGGTTATTTCTGAGTTGGGGGGTTGTTTTTTGGAAAAACTGCAGACTGTACAAATTTGCATTTGGTTGAATATTTTCGCTGTTTCTGAGCCACTGAGCATTGTCTCACTATGTGGCTAGTCGCTACCACATCTGAGTGTGTAACCAGCATATGGCATGCTGTTTGATCCAGGACATTTGGGAGATTTATATTTTTTTTACATTCCATAGGGTTTTGGCATGATTTCTACTTTGAAAGTTGATTTTGTTAATTTTTTCAGAAAAGTGCGAATTTCCACAAAGTACTGTGCCCACACCATTGACAGTATAAATGAAAGAATTACAGTGTGTATGTAGCTGAAGGTGTGTAGATTCTGAATATATAGTTTGTGGGGGTATTTAGGAGTTGGGGTGTGTTTGTGGTAAAAGCACAATAGCAGATTGTTAAAATTGCAGTTGGCTGAATATTTTTTTGCCCTTTTAAACTTTTGGAGCATTGTCTCACTTAGTGGCTAGTTGCTTCCATGTCCGGTTGTGGAATTATGCATATAGCATGCCATTTTATTCAGCAATTTGGGAGATTGATATTTGGTAACTTTTTTTATATTTAGGGTTTTGGCAAAATTTCTACCTTTTGAATGTGTGTTTTATGGTAATTGTTTTAGAAAATTGGTGTGAAAAGCGCAAAATTCTACAAAGAAATGTGCCCACACCATTGATGGTATGAATGATGGAACTACAGCCTTACATAGATTAAAGTGTGTAGATTTCAGGGATATTAGTTTGTGAGGGTATTTCTGAGTTAGTGGGGTATTCTGTGGGAAAAACTGCAGACTGTTAAAATATAGAGTTGGCAAAATTTTTTTGCGGTACTACCATTTGGCCCCCCTTTGGGTTAGTTAATGGACATGTCTCTGAGTACACCCATGAATGTGGCATACAGTTTTAATCAGGGGGGTTAAGCCTTTATATTGAGATGCTTTTGAACTTCCTCTACAGTTTTTAGCTTAAATTCGCATTTATTTGTCTCTGATTTTACTTGAGAATCAGAATTGGTTACAACCAGATTCTTTCAGAATAATCTGATTGGTTACAATACAAGCATACCAATAAGATTCTTTTAAAATAATCTAATTGTAACCAATTCTAATTGGATACAATCAGATTCTTTCACAAAGAATCTGATTGTCTGTTCCTCAGACCTTTCCTAGATCCCAAAATTGTGAATCCGCAGGCAGAACAGATTTTAGCCGTTTTGCCCATTCCATTCCTGATTTACTGGGGGTTTCCTACTGTAAAATTAGTCTAGACCGATCCTAAAAATTCTGCTAGCACTGAACAAAAAAAATTGGCACTGAAAAGGTTAATCTATTATGAATGATATGGAGGTGGGTATCATCAGCAGGGTCTCTGCATTTGCGCATGACACAGAACTGTTGACGATTAAAGCTACAGATGATGTGCAATTGATGCAGGCAGATCTAGATAGATTTTCAGATTGGGCTGCCTGCCAACCCCCCAACTAAAATTTGCCCACTATTGAGGCAATGTGCAGTGTAAAATCTCCCTACCTTTCTATCCTGCTCCATATGGTTGTACTGCAGGACCTTTCTGTGTGCAATCCGTGTCTGCCACTTCCTGCTCCTCTGAGAGGTTTGTGACATGCAAAGTAGAGATCTCCCCCCTCACCCCCCCTTCGGATCCGATTTAGTGAAGCATTGGTCTTAGCCCAAAAAATTATGATTCAGGAAAAGGGAATCACCCAACCCTACATGCCAGGTTTAAATTCTCGGCTCCTAAGTATACTTAGCCGCCATTGTTCGCTCACTCTTTTTGCTGCTCTTCCTCACAAAATCAGAAAAAGGGGCAAGACTGGCAGACACATTAGTAATGGCTGAGTCTCAACCATTATAGACACCTCTGCCAGTTCGGCCCCTTCTGCTGTTCTGTTCTGAAGAGAAGCAGAAGAGGCAGCGAATGAGCTAATGAAGGCTGGTAATTACATTTAGGGGACGTTTTGGGGAATTTAAACCTAGTGAGATCTCGGTTAAGGAAGATTCCCTACGACTATTGCATTTTTTTGGGGGGTGAAGATACCCTTTAAAATCCTGTGCTGTTTATACTATAAATTTATTTGCGTTAAGTGAACCTCGTTGGAAAAGGATCTTGTTGGATAACAAATGTAATGTAGCAGTACTAGGTGGAAACAGTCAGAGCCAGCAGGATTTTTTTTGTATAAAGAGGGGTATGGATTCAAGGGAGAAAAAAAAACCCCAAAGCATTGGTAAGGCCTCATTTGAAATATGTGATTGCAGTTATGGAATCCTGTTGAAAAAAGGGACATCTTGGAAATGGAAAGGGTTCAGAGAAGGGCAACTAAATTAATAATGGAATGGGGGAGCTTGAATTAAAGATAGATTGGATAAGTAACTATGATTCACACTAGATAAAAGACATATTGTGTAGGGATATGATTATTGTGTATAAATATAATGGGCCATACAATAAACTGTCTGAGGCATTGTTCACCAATAGAACATGTCAGATGACACAAGGACACCCCTTAAAGGGCATGTCCACCCCCCAAAATTAAAATTTAACCACATACTGCCCACTGTGTAATGTTCAAAAATCCTTATTACATTTCTGCTCCAAATGGTTCTCCTGCAGTGCTTGTTAAAATAGAGTGAAGAGTAGATGTCAGTGAGTTATCGGCCCCTGCTGCTTCCTTAACTTCATTAAGTTAAGTATGTGACATGCGCATGGGTGTCCTCCCCCCCCTCCCTCCAGATTCCTCGTCTGCTGCATCCCCCTAGCGTGAAACCTTTACTATGTGCAGTCTATCCCATACCACCCCAACCCTTACAGATGAAACTTACAGATGGGTGAACTGTGGATTGGGAGGCTGTCGCGATGTAGATCGGGATAAAATGCCCATCCGCGCCATTACATCCTGAAAATCTCACTGCATTTATTTGTTAGAGGTGCAGTACCGGCGTGTAGTGTGAAAAACGGGTTGCACGAATAGAGAGAAAAACCAGCACTGAAAGTTCACCTGATCTCCCTGCACTCTGCTCCTTCTGGTTTGTACAGTATGTGCAGCAAGTTATACAGTAGATCAGGTCAGTGTCTCCCAATCTCCCTTACTCTGTACAGCCGGTAACTTAAATGTGTAGTGAGATGTGGGGATCTAAGTCTGCAGAAGAACTGTGCAAAGTACAGGGAAAGTTCATCACTGACATAGGTACAGATGGAACATGATTAACTCAATTCAATCATATTTTGTGCAGCAGTGTACCCATACTCTGGCCCAGCAGTGTACCCATATCTCTTGCTAGCAGTGTACCCAATCTCTGTGCCCAGCAGGGTACCCATATCTCTGTGCTAGCAGTGTACCCATATCTCTGTGCCCAGCAGTGTACCCATATCTCAGGGCTAGCATTGTACCCATATCTCTGTGCCAGAAGTGGACCCATATCTCGTGCCAGCAGTGTACCCATATCTCTGTGTCAGAAGGGTACCAAAGGCTGTCCCAGCAGTGTACCCATATTTCTGTGCCACCAGTGTACCCATATTTCGTGCCAGCAGTGTACCCATATCTCTGTGCCAGCAGTGTACACATATTTCTGTGCCAGCAGTGTACCCATACTCTGTGCCAGCAGTGTACCCATATCTCTGTACCCAGCAGTGTATCCATATCTCTGTGCTCATCAGTGTACCCATACTCGTACCCAGCAGTGTACCCATATCTCTGTGCCCAGCAGTGTACCCATATCTTGTGCCCAGCAGTGACCCATATCTCGTTGCAGCAGTGTACCCATATCTCTGTGCCAGCAGTGTACCCATATCTCTGTGCCCAGAAGTGACCCATATTTCTGGCAGCAGTGTACCCATATCTCTGTGCCCAGAATGTGTACCCATATTCTGTGCCAGCAGTGTACCCATATCTCTGTGCCAGCAGTGTACCCATATCTTGTGCTCAGAAGGTACCCATATTCTGTGCAGCAGTGTACCCATATCTCTGTGCCCAGCAGTGTACCCATATCTCTGCCCAGCCGTGTACCCATTCCCCACACTCTCAACCTATTCAGCAATCTCAGTGCCAGCCTATTCACCAGTTCACAGTGCCAGCCCATTCACCACCTCACATGCCAGCCTATTCAACAGTCTCACAGCGCCAGCCTATTCCCCAGCCTCACAATGCCAGACTATTCCCCACAGATAGTGCTGAAGCCAGGAAGAAGACTGGCAGAATCTTTTCTTTGGGCTGGTGCTTCTCACAGAAACAATATTGGGAGGTAGGGATTACCAGTCCTATACCCCTGTCCCAAGTACTTTATTTTAAATTTAAAAAAAAAAAACTTATACACACTATAGTTTAACTTTAACCAACAGCTTCAGGGCTGTAGATCAGAAAATAAACATATAAAAAAATTCTTGGATGCTTGGTGGTTCCTGGGCCCCTGACATAAGATTCCCTGGTAGGCCCCAGGTGCCCAGTCCGACTGTGTGCTCCTATCGTAAAACCAGTTTGAGAGAAAATGAGCTTTAACGGCCCACCCTCCCGCAACAAATTTTCTTGCTTCAAAAAGGGGAGAGTAGGTGGAATACATGTAAACCGGGGAGAGAGAATCACCAACCCCCGATGTGGGAAGCCAATTGATAAGCTCCAGCCAGGTTTAGTCTCTTCAGTAACAAACAACACATGTCTGTGGTCCATCCCTTACTTTACATGAATGTGTGATACAACTGATAAGCTTTGACAGGCTTTGTGTTAGGTGTGAAAATCTCTAGAAAGGATTTATCCTCCAGATACACACACAAAACTCATTGCTAGAAGGTAATTGTTTCTCAGCACCATTCATCTTAAAGGGCATGTCCACCCCAAAATTTAACTTTTAGTATGTGGTAGGGCTTCTCCCCAGCCCCAACCGCATTAATATAATTTTTAGAAAGTCCCCCGATTCTTACTTACCTGCCCTCTCGCCTCGCCGCCGTGTTCCGGCCCTCGGCTTGCATGGAATTGCAAGCAGGGGGCGGGACCGGCAGCGCGTCCGTGTGATGGCTGAGAGGCAGCCAATCACGGTCGCGGCTGCCAGGAGTTCTAAACAGCAGAGGAGAGAGGGAAGGTAAGTAAAGATTGCTGGACTTTCTAACAATTATATTAATGCGGTTGGGGCTGGGGGAGCCTGTCCTACCACATAGTCAAAGGGTTTAATTTTAGGGGAGGGGAGAAAAACGGAGGGAGAGGGAGGGGAGAGGGAGGGGGTCTACCACATACTAAAAGTTAAATTTTGGGGTGGACATGCCCTTTAAGATGAATGGTGCTGAGAAACAATTACCTTCTAGCAATGAGTTTTGTTTGTGTATCTGGAGGATAAATCCTTTCTAGAGATTTTCACACCTAACACAAAGCCTGTCTAAAGCTTATCAAGTTGTATCACACATTCATGTAAAGTAAGGGATGGACCACAGACATGTGTTGTTTGTTACTGAAGAGACTAAACCTGGCTGGAGCTTATCAATTGGCTTCCCACATCGGGGGGTTGGTGATTCTCTCTCCCCAGGTTTACATGTATTCCACCTACTCTCCCCTTTTTGAAGCAAGAAAATTTGTTGCGGGAGGGTGGGCCGTTAAAAGCTCATTTTCTGCTCAAAACTGGTTTTACGATAGGAGCACACAGTCGGACTGGGCACCTGGGGCCTACCAGGGAATCTTATGTCAGGGGCCCAGGAACCACTCAAGCATCCAAAGAATTTTTTTATATGTTTATTTTCTGATCTACAGCCCTGAAGCTGTTGGTTAAAGTTAAACTATAGTGTGTATACAGTTTTTTTTTTTAAATTTAAAATAAAAAAGTACTTGGGACAGGGGTATAGGACTGGTAATCCCTACCTCCCAATATTGTTTCTGTGAGAAGCACCAGCCCAAAGAAAAGATTCTGCCAGTCTTCTTCCTGGCTTCAGCACTATCTGTGGGGAATAGTCTGGCATTGTGAGGCTGGGGAATAGGCTGGCGCTGTGAGACTGGTGAATAGGCTGGCACTGTGAGGCTGGTGAATGGGCTGGCACTGTGAGACTGGTGAATAGGCTGGCACTGAGATTGCTGAATAGGTTGAGAGTGTGGGGAATGGGTACACTGCTGGGCAGAGATATGGGTACACTGCTGGGCACAGAGATATGGGTACACTGCTGCACAGAAATATGGGTACACTTCTGGGCACAGAGATATGGGTACACTGCTGGCACAGAGATATGGGTACACTGCTGGCACAGAGATATGGGTACACTGCTGGGCACAGAGATATGGGTACACTGCTGCACAGAAATATGGGTACACTGCTGGGCACAGAGATATGGGTACACTGCTGGCACAGAGATATGGGTACGCCCGGCAGTGTACACATATTTCTGTGCCAGCAGTGTACCCATATATCTGTGCCAGCAGTGTACCCATATCTCTGTACCCAGCAGTGTATCCATATCTCTTTGCTCATCAGTGTACCCATTCTCTGTACCCAGCAGTGTACCCATATCTCTGTGCCCAGCAGTGTACCCTATCTCTGTGCCCAGCAGTGTACCCATATTCTGTGCAGCAGTGTACCATATTCTGTGCAGCAGTGTACCCATATCTCTGTGCCCAGAATGTACCCATATTTCTGTGCAGCAGTGTACCCATATCTCTGTGCCAGCAGTGTACCCATATCTCTGTGCCAGCAGTGTACCAATTCTTGTGCCAGCAGTGTACCCATATCTCTGTGCCAGAAGGTACCCATATTTCTGTGCAGCAGTGTACCCATATCTCTGTGCCAGCAGTGTACCCATATTCTGCCCAGCAGTGTACCCATTCCCCACACTCTCAACCTATTCAGCAATCTCAGTGCCAGCCTATTCACCAGTCTCACAGTGCCAGCCCATTCACCAGCCTCACGTGCCAGCCTATTCACACAGTCTCACAGCGCAGCCTATTCCCCAGCCTCACAATGCCAGACTTTCCCCACAGATAGTGCTGAAGCCAGGAAGAAGACTGGCAGAATCTTTTTTGGGCTGGTGCTTCTCACAGAAAACCATATGGGAGGTAGGGATTAACAGTCCATATACCCCTGTCCCAAGTACTTTTTTATTTTAATTTAAAAAAAAAAAACTTATACACACTATAGTTTAACTTTAACCAAAGCTTCAGGGCTGTAGATCAGAAAATAAACATATAAAAAAATTCTTTGGATGCTTGAGTGGTTCCTGGGCCTGACATAAGATTCCCTGGTAGGCCAGGTGCCCAGTCCGACTGTGTGCTCCATACGTAAAACCAGTTTGAGCAGAAAATGAGCTTTTAAAGGCCCACCCTCCGCAACAAATTTTCTTGCTTCAAAAAGGGGAGAGTAGGTGGATACATGTAAACGGGGAGAGAGAATCACCAACCCCCCGATGTGGGAAGCAATGATTGATAAGCTCCAGCCAGGGTTAGTCTCTTCAGTAACAAACAACACATGTCTGTGGTCCATCCCTTACTTTACATGAATGTGTGATACAACTTGATAAGCTTTAGACAGGCTTTGTGTTAGGTGTGAAAATCTCTGAAAGGATTTATCCTCCAGATACACAAACAAAACTCATTGCTAGAAGGTAATTGTTTCTCAGCACCATTCATCTTAAAGGGCATGTCCACCCCAAAATTTAACTTTTAGTATGTGGTAGGGCATTCTCCCCCAGCCCCAACCGCATTAATATAATTTTTAGAAAGTCCCCCGATTCTTAATACCTGCCCTCTCGCCTCCGCCGCAGTGTTCCGGCCCTCGGCTTGCATGGAATTGCAAGCAGGGGGGGGACCGGCAGCCGCGTCCGTGATTGGCTGAGAGGCAGCCAATCACGGTCGCGGGCTCCAGGAGTTTTAAACAGCAGAGGAGAGAGGAAGGTAAGTAAAGATTGCTGGACTTTCTAACAATTATATAATGCGGTTTGGGTGGGGGAGCATGTCCTACACATAGTCAAAGGGTTTAATTTTAGGGGAGGGAGAGAAAAACGGGAGGGAGGGAGGGAGAGGGAGGGGGGGAGAGGGCTGCACTGAGCATGCCTCAACCTTGACGAGGTTGAGGAAGTCTCAGGCAAACCATGAGTCACAACTGCTCCTACACAGCAGTTTCCTGGACTTGGAGGGGCAGCAGGGGAACTATTTTGAGCAGGAATGTAAGGTAAGGCTAGTTTTAAATTATTTAATGTGGCCAGTAAGGGGTTAAATTTTAGTTTTGGGGTGGAAATGCCCTTAAGTATATAAATGGTAAAAAGATGAGGAATGAAAATGTGAGACCATTAAATAATGGGGCTGAGGTGGTTGTAGAGGATTCCAAAAGGCTATCTGCTAAACCGTTTTTTACATTGGTTTTCACTGTGAGAATCCTAGTCCCTACAGCAGAGATTGTAATAATATGCAGGGGAGAAATGGGAGTATTTACACTGGTATGTGTAAATAGAGGTATGGTATGGAAACAATTAGACAAAAGTTAATATCATAAAGCCCCAGGACCAAATGGATGCATCATCGGATTTTAAAAGAGCTTAGTTCAGTTCTATCTAGACCACTGTTTCTCATCTTCTCAGATTCACTTTGGTCTGGTGATGTGCCGCTGGATTGGAAAAAAGCCAATGTAATACCAATATTCAAAAAGGTAGTCGTTCACAGCCTGGTAACATGACCTGTAAGCCT
Source organism: Hymenochirus boettgeri (assembly GCA_019447015.1). Taxonomy (NCBI): domain Eukaryota; kingdom Metazoa; phylum Chordata; class Amphibia; order Anura; family Pipidae; genus Hymenochirus; species Hymenochirus boettgeri. The sequence continues at coordinate 301,527,747 of CM033476.1, read as the reverse complement.
AACATCAGTGGTAGGAAGGTGATGGAAACTTTGTTACGGGATCATGTCCTTGACTTTGTCTCCAGAGCTCATTTGTTAGTAGTAGTCTAGTAGTAGTGAGCATGGATTATGAGTATAGATTGTGCCAGACAAATTTAATTGGTTTTTATGTAGAAGCGAGTAAGAATTTAGATTCTTACTAATTTACTAGATACACAGCAGTGGATGTGGTATACTTGGATTTTGCGAAAGCTTTTGATATGTGCCACATAAGTGACTAATTTATGAACTGAGGACTATTGGCCTTGAAGAAAACATTTGTTCATGGATAGAGAAATGGTTATTGTATTGCAAACAGAGAGTGTTGTGGTAAATGGAGCTACTGTACATCTATGTGGGTATAAAATTACAAGATGGGTGCTCAGGGTTCTGTACTGGGGCCACTTCTGTTTAATCTGTTTATAATGACTTAGAAGGGGGCATTGAGAGCAAGGTCTCAGTGTTTGCTGATGGCAAAATATGCAGAGCTTTGGAAACTCCAATGATGTGCAAATATTGCAGCAACTAGATAGATAGTTATCAAAATGGGCAACAGAATAGAAGATGAGATTCAATTGATAAATGTAAGGTGATGCATTTGGGATTTAATAATCCCTGTGCCACTACACCATAAATAACTCTGGTGTAAGTGAATCTGTAATGGAAAAAAGATTTGGGAGTTCTGGTAGATAACAGACTTAGCTGTAGCAAACAATGCCAGGTAGCAACGGCTAGAACTAGTAAGATATTGTCTTGTATAAGAGGGGAATAGATTCAAGAAAAATATTATTCTCCCTCTTTACAAGGCACTGGTAAGGCCTCATTTGGAATATGCGGTGACGATTTGGAATCCCATATACAAAAGGGACATCTTGGAAATGGAGGGAGTTCAGAGAAGGGCAACTATAATTAATAAGGGGAATGGAGGGGCTTAAATATGCAGGCAGATTAGACAAGTTAGGGCTGTTTACATTGGAGAAGCGATGTTTGCGTGACGGATATGATAACCTATACAATACATTAATGGGCCATACAATGAACTCTTGGTGCTTGTTCGGGCGCCGGGAAGTGACGTCAGCCAGCAGAAGAATGTGTAGCATGCGACCACTGGAGCAGAGAAGAGGATCCAGAGCAGCCTGGAGGGGAACATGTGGAGCAGATAGAAGAAGGCAACGGGGACTCAGAGGGGGGGGGGGGGAAGTAGAGTAATTCCTGCAATGGCAATTCTTGCCACTGCAGATGTTGTAAAACTACAACTCCCAGCAACTAATGCATACTGGAGTTGTAGTTTCCAAAACATCTGGAGTGCCAAGGAAATGAGGCTTTAGTTGCCTTTTAAAAGGACATACGAATTCCCATACAGTAATAGCTAATACAGTATGGATGGTTTACTGTATGGACTTCTGATGTTCATTAAAGAGCAACTAAGCCTCAAAACAATACAGAATCAGAAGGAGAATGTTATCTATCGCTGTCTTCTGATTCTGTATTGTTTTGAGGCTTTAGTTGCCCTTTAAATGGACAGCAGAATTCCCATACAGCAGTCCCATACAGTAAACCATTTGGCTATTACTGTATGGGAATTCTGCTGTCCATTTAAAGGGCAACTAAAGCCTCAAAACCATATAGAATCAGAAGGCAGTTGTGGTCATATTTTCTGCCCTCAGTTTATACTCGAGTCAATCACTTTTACTCTTTTTACCTTTTTAAAAGAGGCATTTAATGCTCGGGTCGGTTTATACTCGAGTATATACGGTATATATAATGCCCCTAATGCCCAGAACATAATAATCTGTATATATAAAATACCCGCATAGGCAGTTAAGCCATTTACTGTGTCACTGGAAGGCAAGGGTCATGCTGCAGACACACAGTGAAACACAGTGTTGCAGGAAAGAGAACCTTCTTTTTTTTACTATTGCTTTCCCCACTCTCCAGGCCCCTGCCAAGTCCGGGCCACATACTGGAGGGCCTCCTATACTCCCTGATGGCCCTGATTGGAACTCTTTTAGCCGAGTTAAGCGTTGTCCTGAGTATTTAAGTAAAACCAATAATTTGTAGAAATGTTTGGACATAAGTTGTTTGTTTTTGTCATCTGGTGTTCATCATGGATGGATATTGTATATCTCAAGGCTTGGCATAGAAGTTTTGGTGTGTTTAAGGTTGAAACTGATGTACTTATGGTTAGTGGGGCAACCTGTAGGTTTTTGTTAGAAGGATGTTTGTAATGTCAAATTCAGTATTTAAATGTGGTATTTGTTAAAAAAATGTGTAAAAAAATAAAAAGCTGAGCAACAAACTTGTTAAAAATCAAAATAATTAAAAATCAACATCAACTAAAGCATAAGTAAATAATCATATACCATGTATACCAAAATGTGTAACAATAACTATGAAATTCTTAAAGTTATGTACCTAGCCCCTAATAACACTAATAACTCAATAATTAAAATGATAAGTGTTTCAGAAGTACTGATATTGATTTATGGCAGCATAATCACCCATAGTAATGATTTATTTATTATATTCTGTATTTATAGAGTTGTATTAGCAGCAAGGTTAATGGTTTATACCACATGGTACAAAATACCGGTCAGTATTGACTTTACAGCTGCAGCTGATTTTTGTCATGGTCGGAAAGCACCACCTTAAAGACAATATAAGTGGTAGTTTTTACAATTGATATAATAAGGTTCTATAAAGGACTTTGCCAAAAAACAAACTTTTAGTAATGCTTTATTGTAAAATTTATATCCAAATCATTACCAACCCCTCCAACATAAATTACTCTAAGGAATCTGCCCATCCCCAAAACTAAAATTGAACCACATGCTGGCCAATGGGTGTATGTGTAGGAAAAGTGAAAAGTAGGATGTTTTGGTGAGTTATCCAGTCCCTGCTTCTTCCCTGTCCTCAGTAACGAATCTGGCATGCGCAGGGAGACCTCCCTCCCTCCCTCTGGATCTGTCCTTACAGCATGGTGCCCTACCTATAAAAGCTTTTACTGTAGTGTAGGGCACACTTCCACCCCTAACCACCATGTTCCTTTGGTAAAAAAAAGCAGCAGAACTCTACTTACATTGATTTGTCCCCCCGGGTGCTCTGTATTGCCAGCAGCTGCGTCTGTGATTGGCTGCCTCCCAGCCAATTACAGAAATAGCTGCTAGTCCGCCCCCTGCTTGCAACTTCCAGTAACTAAGTAATATAAGAATAGTTCTGCAAGGAACATGGCGGTTGGGGTGGGCTAGGGTGCCCTACAGTATAGAAAAAGGTTTTATACTGGGTGGGAATACCCTTTAGTTCTGTGACATAAATCAAACTAAGGATCAGTATTTTCATCTTCTGGTATTTTGCTGTGGTTTTAGGAGTATAACATAGCACTTGGGAAGAAATATACAGAACAGTAATCCAGCAGCAGAAGCCAGAATGGTAAATATCTCCACAGCCACCATGTATTTCCCTTTGGTGCTCAGGTATGTTGGGATAAAGGAGACCCAGACACTGCAGAACACCAGCATGCTGAAGGTGATATACTGAGCCTCATTGTACCTGTCTGGTAATTTCCGAGCCATAAATGCAACAATAAAACAAAGTAGAGATAACACAGCAATGTAGGAAACTGCTAAATAAAACATGACAATAGATCCGTAATTACATTGTAGAGTCATTATCTGTTGTGATGTTTTTGTGTCCAGTTCAGTGAATGGTGGAGCCATATCAGCCAAGTGATGCATAGTACAAGTTTACCTGATGGACAAACAATTACAAGACCAAAGGAAATTTCAGATCCCACCCATTTCCTTAACTTGCTCCCAGGTTTTGTGGCTCTAAAAGCAATGATAACAGTCAGTGTTTTTCCAAGGACAGAAGAAATTGCAAACAGTGTATATGAATAAAAAGGTAAACTGTCTTAGGAGCAGGTCACCTGTACAGGGCGTCCAATGAACAAGAAGGAGCAGCATAAGGACAAGATGAGAGAGACAAGGAGGATGTAGCTGAGAGACGATATATGGCTTTCACAATGGGACTTTTCCGGTTGTTTTACAAAGATCCACAAGATCCCAGTGGTTATGACAGAGAAGATGATGGCTAGTAATGCTAATGCTATTCCAAGGGACTTCCATAGGAGAGAAAATCTATGATTTTTTGGACACAGAGATCCTTATTGGGTTGGACCAGTGATTTCTGGGCATTTAAGACAAATTTCTGCATCTTAAAATAAGAGACAGAATTTTTAAAAAGTTACTAAGTTATATTAGTATTGAAATGCATAGACATGATGAATAGATTGACACAAATCCCAATAAGAAAACATTTACTTATATGAATTAATTAGTGGTTGAAAATGTGGTTGAGCTGGTCTATCAGAACTTTCTATAAATATAATTGTTTTAAAAGGGAACTAAAGAACCAAACTACCCCTGCCCTTTACATGTATGTTATGTACTTACTGAAAGTCCTGTTTATTAGTCTACTCCCATCTGCCCGGTAAGAGATTGTACTTCCTATGCAAACAGCACATTTCCTGGCATCCCACTCCTATGGGAGGGACATCTTCTGCTTGCATGTCTGTCTATTTGTTGGCCAGACTGCCTATTACTGATATTCATATATAATTATTTAAGATTATTTGCAGAAGCTTACCAGTATAGTTGTAATTTCTCCCTCAAAAACGGAACACATTTATAGCAACAAAGTGTTTTCCTGTTGGGAAGAGATTTCTGTAACCAGTCGGGCAAATCTCTGTACACAGGGAGGTAGGAGTCTACATAAAACAAACAAAAAAAATATGTGTGTGGATTTCCCCTTAGCACACTTTCAAATGGTGATGTGATTGGCTACTGTTACTAATGGCTGGAGTGAGAGTAGCAGAATCTATCAATTTACATACATAAGAACATCCAAGGATATAAAAATCAAATTGTATATAAGTCAGTAATAGTTATAGTTATTGTCACATTTATAACCCCTAGAAAACAAAATGGAAAGATGAATTGTAAGTAATTCCTGTATTGTCAGATTTTCTGCACCCAACATAAATTTATTAGCCTTTATGTGAACTATTTTTTAATTTAGTCTTTTTCTGCCTGGTAAACTGTTGATAAGCAAAATCTTTTGGCTAGCAAACTAAATTGGCTGGAAAACTGGGACCGGTTATATAATCTTATAATTGAAAAATGGTAAAGTTAGGGGGGGGGGCTATTTGGGCATTTGGGTAAGGAAAAAGCCTGTGATAGGCAAGACTTTTTTTGTTACAAAAAATGTTTTGTCTAGGTTAAGAATTTGGGGTGTTTTAACCTCCAATGGTAAGTTTGGTAATGATCACAGGGTTAAAAACCTTTGGATTACCTTGGATAAGCTTGGGTTCTACACTGGCTTTGTGGGGCCAGCATGTAAATTGTATTATGTACATGTGAGAAATATATTTCGCAAACTGCAGGGTGTTGCAGTACAACTTACAGCCCACGTATACTTCAGAGCCTTGTGAGCATGCTCACTATTGGTCATGCTCCCCTGACCCCAAGTTTCACTTCTCTATGCACAGAGTATTTTTTTAAGGTTGTCTCTACCACCAATATGGGATGCTATGAATAGACTTTAAAACCTGTTTGCTACCCTGCAATTTATTTTCATTTGTGTTTGCATTCATTTTGAATTGATACAGCCTTCCACCGACAAAACATCTGATTTTACGGACGTTTTTTTTTTAAATTCTAGCAAAACAGAAGTTAATAAATGTACTTGTTATCTTTGCAAATGCTGTGGTGGCTCAGCATTTTTAAGCGTTCATTTTAGAAGAAACACACAGCACATGAGGGGTAACAGGTTCAAATCCCCAGACTTACTTATAAAGCAATACAACATGACATTGATTTTACTGTCTTTTTTTCTTTTTCCATTATATTCCTAGAAAAGATAAAGTTTCAATATGTAACTAGCTTTTATATATAAGTTATTTTGGGAAAGTGTATAATGATTTGCTTTAAGCAAGAGTGTATGATGTTCAAGGATTATACAATTACCCTTATTATTTTGCTTTGGTAAAGTGTGATAATTGGCTTAAATAGTTGTGAGCTCACAAACCAGATCTCAAGGTTCCCTACCCAACTCCTTCTTGATAAGTTTTTGATTTCTGTAAGTTAAATGGTATCTCCACTCATAAAATTTACTTTTGAAGGAATGAGAGGTAAAGAAGCTATGTCTTGCCACCAGTTCTTCAATTACATCAATTAGAGAAGAGACAAGGAACGCAGCAAATGTTCTCACGTTCATGCTGCTTTGCGTGCTTCCTCTGAAAGGAAATAACATCCCCACTAAATTGTACTATGTGCTTAAAGTGCAGGGAGCATGGGATGTAGTCGGGACCTGTCAGAGGAAGCACCAGAGCAGTGCGATTGCGGGCAATTTAAGTATTTGTCTCCTGCTCAGATGAATTAATTGATTACGCCGTAGGTAAGACATAGCCTCCTTTATCTTTGTTCTTCAACTAAAGTGAATAATGTCATGTCAATTTGTCAGTGGAAGTATCCTTAAATCACCTGGGGAGTAAAATAATTCCTAAAAAATGTCTCTAGGCTGTGGTATACTGTGATACAGCCGTTTACCATACAAGCCCGGGCACAAGGTATTCTGAGGTTGAATGGGCATACTGGGACGAACAGGGGCAAAGGTAAAAACCCATAGACAAGTGCTGGAATTGCACTCCTAATTTTCAATTATTCAACTTATTGACATGGTCCAGCAGTATGGCAGCCTCCACATTGTTCCCTGTATGGGTATCACAGGGTTAATTCATGTTCAGTTGTAAAGCTCGGCTTCCTTTCCCATAGCTTCCCATTTGGTCTTAAATTAGCTGACCCTAGCAAGAGGTCTGACTTCAAAGGGGCAAGGTGTGAAGTCCCTGTAATATGCATACACTGTTACAGGCTAGTAGGCACAGCTCAGCAGGGAATCTTTAGTTGAGATTTCAGCAGAAACCAATGGCAGATCAAAGGTATTCATATTCCTTAATAATTCAGGATGTAGAATTATTTAATGTTTTCATAAATACCCTCAGTTATACGGTATTAATTCTGCATTTATAGATACCTGACATAATATCATAGCCCGAACAAACTTGGGATATATCCTTTTAGGCCTACGATCCCCCAGATGGTGTCATATTTGGTCTCATTCTGTTGGGTAAAATTAGTATGGACCATCATGCTATTATTTTGAATGTGACATGTATGGTTCACAGATTATGGACTGGAGAGGAATTGGAAATTTAAATCACCTCCAAAATAGGAACCAACTTCGGGGGCAGAACCAAGTCACCCCTCTAGAGACCAGACCACTCCCATTTTCTGGCAAAAGGATAAAATTGGGAGCCGGGTCTCAGCTCAGGAGTTCGTCAATAAATCTTCAATACATCTTAGCCACACAGGACGGAACCGTATTGGCTACAGCAGGAACTATATTTGGACTTTTCCCATAACTGGATTAACAAGTTTGGACTTGCTCATGGACTTCAGATGCCAATTATCCTAGATTCTTCTTCACCATCTTACTCTCAACTGTGTGTTACCGCTTTTATGTTCGGTAAAGACTTTTTATATTTTTATGCACTATTTTGTCAACTTTTATAAATGATATAAAATCATTATAGGCTATTGTCCTATTCTAAGTATATCCAAACAAAACGAACCTGTGTCTTCAAAGTACGTACTATAGAGAAGCATTGTTAGGTATATAGATATACTGTATAATGGGTATAGAATATTAGGGGTGAATAACCAATTTTCTTACAGGTTGTTAGAAGTAGGGGTCCAGAAAACCTCTGAACGTCCTGAAATGATTTTGATAAAACTTAATTACTTATGTTTTAGGACCTGTAAATAAAAACATGGCTATTTTACAAATTAGAACACCCCTTATCCATTTTTTTGTCCCTTAATTAGGGCCGATCTAACTTATGTGCTGCCATCTGGTGGTTATGGGTAATCGCCTAAGTAATTGGGGACAAGCAGGGACCTTTGTGCTGTCATTTTGGTAATTCAGGTGATCACCACAATAATTGGGGATTAAATCGGGCCTAGAGTTCTGCATCAGGCTTTTAAACCCACAACTAAACCTATTTGCAGGTAGGGTCAAGCAAAGCACAGTGAGTTTGAATTTGTGCTAGTGAGGTGTCAGTTAGAAAGTTGCTTGTTGGGACGGGTACTGGGTGCAGGATGAGGGGTACTGTATATTAAATTTATTTGCAGGTCACTGTGGATGGCAGGTCGATAATTGGAAAAAAGGGGGCAAAGTTGGGTGATTTGCTAGTATAGTACTGTATATCTTTATTGTTTTAATTATTTAATATTCATTCACAAATATCCTCCCTGGTTTCTAGATGATTCTAACAAATTACAATAAAATAAACACTTATAAAAGCAATTGACCCCCAACAAAATATCTTTTGTTGTATGGGTATCATTGGGTATCTTTAATCTAAAAAAAATTTAAATTTCAAAAATTGTAACTTTATAAAGACCCAGAGCCCACTACTCCCAAAATCTTTTTTACAGACCTGTCACTCCAGAAGCAGAAATGATAATATGTGACCATCCCAGACTATACTAGGATCTTTCCTCCCTGCCAGTACACTTTCTGCATCAATTAAGAGAATCAGCAAAGAAAAGAAGGCAGAGGGAGCGGTAGGGTAGATGTGTAAGAGAGCAGTGTCCATGGTGAGGTGTGTAGAACTTGTGCTCTACTTGTGTCGCAGACACTACAGTAAGGGAGGGTGGAAGGAATTAGGAGCACTCTCTAAAACATTAATAATTTAATGAAAAAGCAAAGCACAAATAAATATGTGAGTACTCCATTTTACTTTCTCAAATTGGTAGTTTCAGATAATGTAAAGTGGTGTTTGAGTGAGTATATGGACCCTTAAAAACACTAGCAAGCCGATGTAGTAAGGATGTTGAAGCGACATCTCACCCTTCTGGTTCGTAATGCTGTAATCAGTATGCAATGGCACTAAGTCTAGGAGCCAGGAAGGTAAGATGTTCCCATTCTGTGCCTCAATTGAGTGCAAGTTAAGGCAGGACAGGCAATGCTATAATGGCCACTGTCCTAACAAATTACGGTTAAACCCATGCTACCCAATGTATTATTAGAATAGCATGGGTTTAGACAAATTTTTGGGTGGTAGCGCCATTTCCAAAAATATATGGGAAATATTGCTTGCCAGCTATCAATGGGCTAAGTTATGTTTAGTGTTACCCTGTAGCGCGAAAACTCAATGACCATGATGCAATAAGTCTCGAAAAAGGCGTTTACTGCTTTTTACAAACCACAGTCAGGTAAGTAATGATGGAAAATACGTAACATCTATATAACATGCCCCCTTAGGGCTCATTACCTAGAGCCACAATCACTCTGGGTAAATGGACAATTCTGGTATTCCTACCAGTTTTTGTAACTGTGGACAGAGATTACACAACCACATGACTGTTATATGTTACACTATAAAGAATAAAAAAAAAAATTAGGTTACTGGCAATCTGTGGCTTTAAAACTAAGTTGGAAAAAAAAAATAAATCTCTATCCCCCCCAGAGCCTACCTTTATTGCTTCAATCTTGTTGGTTTCCTCTCCTGGATAATGGCATCTGAAACCCCCAATGAGATCTCCTGATATAATGTCAATGTGCAACGTGCATGGGTGACGTAATGGCACCGCGCGGTTTGGTCAGTGCACGATGACATCACACACCATGCACGGGTCTCGCCAATGCACATGTATATTGAGTTGTAATGTCGCGTGCATGTTGCTGCGCACTTATGTCATGCACACGCAGCAAGGTCACGTGTACATTTAGGCCAAGGAAGCAGGAGGAGTCAGAGATATCGGCAGGGCGGAGCTCCAGATGCTATTATTTTTTTTGCAATGTACATATCCTTTAAATAACTGCAACCACACACCCAGTATTAAATACTTTGCGCCTGCTGTGCAGGTGTCTTTTGCGATCCCTGTACAAACCACAATAAAGGGGTTACATTTTATTGAATTTATGATTTATTTCTCAAAATTAAAAACATATTGAGCATAAAATATAGCATTATTGAAAAAATCGTATTCAGTCATTGGCTGTGAGTGATGTCAACTGTCACTTCAGAAAGCTAGCTAACTAGGTTAACCAGTCAGCATTTTAGTTTAGTCTACATCTCTCTAACTATTGAAAATTCTGGATTTTATTATTTCATTTTTCAAGTGCAGCCTTCAACAACAGAGTTAAAAACCACGCTAACCCAATATACTTTTGTTAACCCCTTTGCCTGCTCTGGCAAGCCTAGATGTAGATACTAAGTTTTGCATTTGGGTTACGGAATAAAAAAACACAGGACCTACCTTATTAAAATGTGAGTTCCATTACTATGGCACTGTCATTGATGACAAGCTTGGTGTAGATGGAGAAATCTGCCAACTGGATTTATTTCTAATTCCAAATGAATAGTTATTAAATTAATAATATCAAATTTTCCATCAACAGATCCTGTTCATTAAGAATATTTAATCAGATGGTTGTTTTAGGTGAACAGTTTCTATGATGTTTCAGCTACAGAAAAAATGGTAAGATCTTTGAGCTACTTATCAAGACAGGTATTCAAATCAAATCAAATCAAAAGAGCTTTATTGGCAGGATCAATTACTTTTGACATTGCCAAGCAAACAAAAAATAATAAAATAATAAAAAATGTTAGTATTAAGAGGTTCACGGTAGGGGGCATGGGTATCAATGGATAATTAATATATGGACAGTACTTAAAGCGTATATTGGATTTTAGTCTTTAAGTCGATTGGGGAGGATAAAGGGAAATTGGGCAAGTAGTTCTTGGACATGAGTTCGTTATATTTAATTATTAGTACAGATGGGTGAAGCTTGGATTGTGAGATCACAAATGAAATTGCATATGAAATAAGATGTGTTAAAAGTGGCGTAGGGATCAGCATAGCAAAATAGCTAGGTCAATGGTGCAGAATTGGGATGGGCATGTGCAAAGTGCTGCACTGCTAACAGTGTAAAGGGGGCAGATAGGTAGAAATGATAGAACTCAAGCACAAGCTGTTAAAGTTGTCTGTGGGAGTGGCTATGTTGAGTGTGCATTTTTTGGTATGTAAGACATTGAGAATGTGAGAGAAAAGAGGGTGTGTATGTGGTCACTGTGTGAGAAGAGGGTGTGTGATAGCATGGTCACTGTGTGAGAAAGAGGGGTGTGAATGCTGGTTAAAAGGAATGTGGTCCAAAAATGACTTAGTAAATTGATGGGAATTGGTTCCCCTGAGAGTTTTTGCAATTTATTTCATTGTTATTTTACATAGTTTTGAAGAATTACATTTTGTGTGTGATATGGCAGCAGCATCACAGGTCCCCTGCACTTCCTGCTTCCTGCTTGAAACCGTCAGGCAATTCTCCTCCCCTTTCAGCCCCCTGGTTCCTCCCATTCATGACCCATGGTCCCTCCAGTTGCAGGCCCCCTTGGCCCATTCCCTTAGAGCCCCATGTGGCCCCGCCATTTGGGGTGCCATGGCACCATCCACTCACGGATCCCACGTCCCCCCACCGTGGGTGCCTTGGCCCTGCCACTCCACGGGTGCCTTGGGCCTGTCCATCCACGGGATGCCGTGGCCCAGCCCACTCACGGGTGCCTAAGACGCGGTGCCTAGCCCCACCGCTCACAGGTGCTGTGGGCCACTCTGACATCCCCCCTACCCCCCCGGTAAATCAGCCTTTTTCAGCGCCGAGTGAGAACAGAGTGAGAACCTTCTCTGTTAGGAATTCACACAGCAGAGAGGAGGAGGGACTTCCAGTCTCCCTCACACACTGAGGGAGTCTAAGGCTGTGCTGCTATCGGCGGCACTGTGCAGAGAAGAAGCCTTAGGATGTCACATGTCAGCCTCCCCACCATTAACTTTCTGGTCAGTCATTTCTTATATTTTGGGCTGTGGAGCAGGTAGAGAGGGGTTGTTGATGGCTCTTTTTAAGGTAGGAAACGGGCCTTTCATTTTAAACTCAATGTTTGGAGACCACAGTTCCCTTTAATGTGTGAGAAAGAGTGTGTAAGAATGAATGCTGGTCAGTGTTTATCAATACTAGGTTATCAGCCTTTGCTATGCCAATAAGCTCAATGCACATCTATATCTAATTAAGGCTAGGTCCAGACGAACGCCTGTTCATCGTTTAGGTACACGTTTTGCTAGCGGTTCATATGTTTTGCTATGAAAATGTTTAGAAAACATGGCCAATAATGCAGCCAAACCGAAAAACTGCCGTTCATCTCAACCTAGCCTAAAAATAGTTACTTTTTGTGGGCTGGGTGGCCTCATCCGCATTTTGATATGAGGCCCAGTGATTTCTAGCTATGTCCTGTGAGTTAAATAAACACAGCCAGCCATTAAAGAAGAATGAAAGTCCAAATATAAAGTAAACCTAGAAAAGGTTGGTGCACTGGGCAGATAATTTGGATAAAATATCCAACTAGCCTGATCTCTTGGATGGCTCATTATTCTCTATCCATCATCAGCATAAAAGAATGGACAGGTGTAATATGTAAAATATATTTTTGTAATGATCAATTTGGAATAAAATGAGAGGAGAAACAAAATTAAAATATAGATTTAATTGTGATCAGTAGGGGTAATTTATGTCATACATGTCTGGTAAATATATAGTGTATGAGGAAAACAAATAGATCTTTAAAAATAAGTACACAGTGCATAGAAGAAATATTGAAATTAGTCATAAAATCAATTAATAAAGGGGAAATTATCCGATATAATACCTTATATTTATAAATAAATATTTTTACGGAGATGCATTGAGTTTTTAGGAGCAAACCAATTAGATGGGGGTATATAACTGTATTTACATGGAGGGAAATGTCTATATGTAGTGGTATCACAATTTAATCAAAATCACCCATAAGAATACAATTATACAAAGTATAGTATACTAGCTACTACCTGAATTACACAAACAAATGATATACAATAATAAAGTAACTACTTTACTTGACACCCCTAGGTTTGAATGGAAAAATAAGGAATGGTAGGTGTGCTACATGGGTCTCTAAAGGAAGTGGAATTGGGACACTAAAAGGAAGGGGGATTTTATAACATCCAGTGAGGTTCTGATCTTCCGCTGTTAGCAAATCAAAAAATCTCTTAGGCACTGTAATGACAAGACAGGAAGTGTAAAAAGTTCCTGTATTACACCCAGTTATGTGCTGTTGTATTGTAAAACATGTGGACAGTCTTAGCCAATTAGAAAATCTTCAGGACTCTACATTTTTCCCCTCCCCTCTCCATAGAAAGTAATGACACAATCCAGTTTCTGTTGCTAAACAGCGAAGTGGACATAAAGAAGAAGAAACTATAATCTCACATCCAGCGCTATAACAATAATATAAGAGTCATATAGATATTTATTAATAGATAAAAACAAAATAACGTAAAGAAACAAAAAAAAATCACAAATAGCTTTAATAATATACCCCTCTATATGATATCAGAACGGCTAAAAGAGTGGTTAGGATACCACTCCCCCAACACTCCTCCATTTTGCCTAACCACGTTGGTTTTAACATAGTGGATGGTAGCATGGAACAATGGCTACCGATGCTACCAATGATAAGGAATCCAAGCAATATCTCTATAGCAGCCAAGGCCACCACCGAGGACCTCAATAAACCGAGACATGGATCTGGAGAAGAGAAGTATCGGGGTTGGAGCCGATGCTTATTCATTGTACACTACATCTAGGTGGACAACATTAAACTGGTCGCTATATCATTTGATTTTACTTCCCTTACAGCATACGGTATACATCGAGGTGGAGCTGGAGCTCACTTACTGTGCTGAAGCATACTGAGACCGGCCAGCTGTCAGCAGGTGCTCACTCACTGTGCTGGGGGACTTGTAGCCGTCCGGGTGTGGTCAGGTTGTATATCATCTGATACAGTTCACTTATCCACACACGGACCATTCTTTTGGACAGTGTGTTTGTCATACATTTTATGATAGTAACCCCAGTGGAGGGGTAAGATCGATCATTGTGGATACATTAGAGTGTTTCTATCATTCATATGTACCTCATATATAAGGGTGGACTGCTACTTTTATATAGGGGCCCCTTATATTTTGTTTATTTTGAATGTTTTCATTATTATTATGGTATTTTTATAGTTAGTTAGAAGCTTATATGAATAGGGCAGTTTTAGGTTTCAGATTTTTTGTATATATATATATATATATATATATAATATATATATATCTAGAGATAGATAGAAGATAGATAGATAAAGACGGAGACCTAACACTCAGCGGTCTTGATGAAAGGAACATAGTGTATTTTATCAACATATCAACGCGTTTCAGCGATCCGGAGCCTGATAGCTGAAACGCGTTGATATGTGGGATAAATACACTATTTGTCTTTCATCAAGACCGCTGAGTGCTTGTTTATCCGTCTTATTGAATACATTATTGACAGTAGCACCGGGCAGCTGTAATTGAGGAGGAGTGCGGGAAGACATAGGTAGATGTATAATATATATATATATATATATATATATATATATATATATGAGATTAATCCAGATTATATTATGATATCAATATAAGGGGCAATATATATTAAGCTTTTGTGATATTTTTATTTCTTTGTTATTTTTGGTTTTATCTATTAATAATATCTATATACTCTTAGATTATTGTTATAGCGCGGGAGTGAGATATTATAATTAATAGTGGGTGTCAACGTTTGTGGTCATTATACCTCTTTTATGACTATCCTGAGCGCTATGGTTTATGTTAATTATATCATTTATATTTATTTTTACATTTAAGGTCGTTTCCTATTATTTAGATGGCTCAGCCAGCGCGACTACATTAAGGTGGTCATGGGATTTAGACGCAGTAATAACTGTGGACTATACCTACTAGGACCTCAATTCTATTATAAAGAAGAAACTTACTGCTAACAGAGAATGTGAGAGTTGTAGTTTTCAAACATGTGCAGATTCAAACCCTTGGTTAGGATCGCTAAAGCGTGGGCTTTTAATGTCTGCAAGTCAGTAAAAGGGCGTATTCCAGGATGTATAAAAATAAAATTTCCAGCATTCTGTGCCAGCAGGGAATGCTGGGAGTTTAGTTTTTAAACATGTGAAAAGCGGGCATGGCAGGTAATAGAAATGGAAGAGTATGTGTGTGTTTGATACATATTATGTGTTGGGATTGCTGGGGACTTTAGACTTATGCATTTGGCCTCCCATGAATACTTGCTGGGAGGGAAAGAGGAGAGCAAGTTCAGAAGTGTATGCCTAAACTACGGCTCTAAATGGATGTAGTAGCCTCTCTCTGGCCCTAAGCTACAAAAGCTATAAGGGAGAGGCAGACAGATCCTTGAATCACTTGCAGGTGTGTGCACTTGTTGTGGTATCACTGTGAAAGATGATCCCGAGCTTTCAATAAAATAAATTTACCTAGCAAAACATAAACACACATAAGTCCCCACTGTCACCAATGGGCACACCACGCTTTTCTAGTATAGTATAGTCATACATATTATATTGTGTGAAGTGCCATGGAGGTCAATTGCGGGAAAACTAAATTTAAAACCTATAGATCAGTTAGAGATAGAATTGTATTATAGGAGGGGGGTTATTTAAATAATAAATTAAAACTAGAGCAGAAAAATAATTTTTTTTCTAAATGATTATGGTAGAATTGAATCCTTTCCTGGGATAAAAAAGAGAATAAACATAGTATTTTGGGGGGGGGGGGGGGTTATGATGTTTTCCCTCATTAATAAGTTGTAATGGTTCATCCCTAGGTATGATGAATTATGAGGCATTTTTGGGGCACTTGCTCACTTTATTAATTGATTCAATTCATGTTAGGATTAGTTGCAACCAGCTATCAGTTCCTGAAAAGTGAGCGTTACAAAAGCTCACGCACATTTGTTAGTAGAAGATAGCCCCAGGAGTCCAGCACCATACAAAGGCAGATGGAACAGAATTAAGGGTTTCAGCAAACACACCTTACTGAAGATACATCACGCCAAGGAGAAATGATGAGGGGGATGTGGGATTTTTGTCGGAAGTGGAGATACACAGCAGGAGTGTGGTAAGTAGTGCCCTGAATGATGCTCTTTATTGACTTTGGATTGGAATCAATATCTCCCCACCATCTGTTACAAACTTTGTCCTTAGACTCGTGATTACACAGATTTAGTACCGTCTGGATATTGTTATTTGTGTTCCCCAGACCATGTTTGAAGTTTTCCAGAAGCCATGTACAGTAAGTTACTAGAGATGGCCGAAAATGGTATGATCCGTTCCGTTTTTGATTTACGGATCTCGGGAAAATCCCAAAGAAACTAAAAATTATGGAAAACAGAACTACTTTCGAGTTTCTGATTGTATTTTGGGATTATCGAAGGTTTGATTCTATTTTGAGGATTATCGGAAAATAGCCTTGAACTGTTCGATAATCATTAAAAAATGTGCTCTGAACACGCCTGAATCTGAGATCTACTGGTTTTGGGCAGCAGAACAAAAGGGACCTGATCCCCGCTCTATAAGTACCATTGCTATTGAATCTTATTTTATTTAAACTTTTGAACCCTTTGGTCCCTATTGAATTTATATTTAACTCCTAAACCTTCAAAACGGACCGGAATGGATTTTCCAAAGTTCGGTCATATAATATTCAAAATAGTCCTAACCAGAAGTTCAACCTTTGATCACTTTCGTAAATTTCTACTGACCACACCTGTCAAATCCTTCACATAGTGGCTCGTTCACATAGAAACGACAGAAACACACAGATGTGTTTCGGGCAGCTGTGTATCATGTTTTCATTCACATTTGTATCCATTTTTTAACAATGTGTATTCCATAGATTTCTATAGAAAAAGATTGCAAAAAGGGACAGAAATGTGATGCAGTGCGTTTTTTAAACGGACTGGAAAAAACAGATTGTAACGCAGCAGGGGTGAAACGATATTATGAAATCCTCTGGGTTTTACTGTCTGTCCATTTTTTAAACGCACCTGGGTTTGAAAAACGGATACAAACTGAGGTAGTGTGAACAAGTCCTTACTGGGAAGCCGCATTTATGCATTACAACCAATTGGGTGCAAACGTACATACTCCCCGTTACTGGCTTTTTACAGGAGTCTCATTCTAATTCTATTTTCCTTTTAGTATTATTTTCTCATTTCTGCATCCCGTGCTTATCTTCAATATTTAACACATTTGTGAAGACTTTTCAAACACTCACCATGAATTTTGTATATGGAGTTAAATAATTAGAACCTTTTTCGAACAGCAGTTGGTCCACATGATCTGATGTTAAAGCTTGGGCCAGTAGTAAATGAACAGCGTAGTAAATAAACGCAGTTATGTGATAAGTTTTGCCTCTTCTAATGATTATATGATGTTCCATCCAACCAACCATCACAGTAAGGTTTATTGGCCCATCCCATTATTGAAAGAACATCGGACCAGGATTCTATATTCATAAAAAAATTCTCCACAAATTGTTTGTTTTTTACATCTTCATTAAAGTGAGACAATTGAACCCAGGATCTCCCCTTTGGGTACCGTTATCAGCAATTGAGCCATCAGGTGCAGGGAAATAAGACAAATAAACCAAAGTCAGAAAATAATGTCGTGCAGCTGAAATTACTAAAACTTCAAAAAGATTAATTTTTTTCATTTAAAAATCAAGCTTGTTAAACGCATAGACGAAGTTCAGTAGAAAATAATAACATAGCAGTGGACTTTGCAATAGGCTATAGTTATGCTCAATATTAATTATTTTTGAGAAATAATCATAAAAATTCAACACAGATTCCAATTCACGCATCTTGTTTATAGCTCTAACTTGTTTCTCGTTTGCTTGAGTCATCTGTTGTTATTATTCCAACCCACTTCCAGTTAAAGTGATGATTCATTAGTGTATGATAAGGTTATGCGGATGTTCATCGGGAACCATCGAAAAGAGTTGGAAAATTAGTTGGTCATTAAAACCACAGGGGTCCATGGCTCATAACTTATCGAAAAAAAGCTTGGTTCAAGTAACTTTTTTCTTCAAAAAATATCTAAATAGTCTAACAAGTGGAATAGCATATTAAAAACATTGAATCAATAGTTATATGATGAGTGGGCTGAAGGCTATACTTGGAATGAAGGTCATGGGAGAATAAAACCCTTTACATGCCTTAATTCATTGCTGATTAACTTCTTTCCTCATTTAGTTCTCATTCCACCTTTTTCACTCCTTTCTTCCTCATTTATCCATTTCTCCTTTTTAATTATCTTCAAGAATACTATTTTAATTCCTATTCTCTTCTCAAATGAAAGGGTCAATATACTTATCAAAAACTTTTACATTATCTGAAAATACAATTCGAGGAAATAAATGGTAGTACTTACATATGTATCTGTGCTGCTTGTCATTAAATTATTAATGTTAGTGAGTGCTCCTAATTTGCCCCACACGTACTTACTATGACACCTTTAGTGTCTGGACACTTATAAGTTCTGCAATCTCACCATGAAACACTGCTCAACTTACATATCTCCATCCCTCCCACCTGCCTACTTTCTCTGTGGATTATTTAAATGTTACAGAAAGTGAGCTGACAGGGGGCAGCATAGATCTAGTAAAAGGTCATGGATAGGACACAGAAATGGATGTTATTTTCCCCTTTTTTCAGTTTTCAAATATGGCAGGGTGATTAAGACAGCAGATTTTTAATTTGGGTATACTTATTTACTTTTTTATTTGTTGCTTATTTAGTGTGTGGAAAAAAAATAATGTTCATGTTTGAATTAATTCAAAGGTATCTCTAATGGTATAATCAAAATTGTGATTTAGTTGTATTTGAAGAATGGGAAGTAAACAAGCTTGTCTTACCTCCTTTCTTTACCGATCGCTCTACCACTGCATCCTCTGAAGGTCCGAGGGGGGACACTGTCTTCTATGTGCTGAGCATAGTATTCAGCAAACTCTGTCTTTATGAGATGCTTATGTCTTCAGCCAACAAACCTATTTCTCCTCCTGTTATTTCTAACTTAATACCACAATCCAAACAGATTTTCATGTTTTTACTCTCTTTGTCTGCACCTCCTCCACCACCCTGTTTATCTGCTGATGAAATTGCCTGTGATTTCACAGAATAAATTGTTAATCTAGGAATTTTTTAATTACATAATGCTGTAACATACCACACTGAATATGCTGACCAGCACTACCTTGTATTGTAGTATATATGTTTTTTATGTAATTAATGCAGCTGTTTAAAGCCACCATGAAGATGTTGAGCGCTATATTAAAATCTACAATAAGAATACTAAAATGCTCTGGCTCATATCCACAGATTCCAAGTTCCACTACATTCTACCTAGCCGCCCCTTCCACCACCTCCAAACTTATGATTAACCAACTTTTCCAATATATAGACATACAGGGAGATTCATAAAAAGTTCAGTATCATTAAAAAAATGTGATAATTTTGCACCAAACCAATCAGAACTATTTAACATCTGATTGGTTGGGGCAAAATAGCACCCATTTTTAAAAGATAAGAACTTTTATTGAATAACCTGATAGCTTTCAAACTTCTTTAAAGGCCCGTGTCACCACCTGTCCCCTTGACCCCATTCCCTTTCCATTCCCCATATTCATCTTCCTTTACACCAGCCCCTAACGCCTCTTTTTAACATTGTCCGCTCCCTGGGACTTATCTTCAGATAGGCTAAGTGCACTATTGAGAAAAACCCATTGACATAGATTGTAAGATCAGGTTCACTTTTCTATCCCCCCCCCTAAGCTTGGCACCCTGTGTTTCTTGTTACAGTTAAGTGTAAGTATCCAAAGATTTTTGGTATGGTAATCTTTAGTTGCTGGCTTAACGCCTCTATCTTTCTATTCGTCTCTCTTGTCTGTCCATCTATATATTTCACACCAGTGGACTTAGAGAGGCACATATTAAAAACAGCAGCATTGTGTATTTTAATTGTATTCACATTTTGAAGCAGGGCTTAATCAGTTAACCTATGCCTAATTACATGATAAGTTTATCACTACATGCGTCAAATTACATGGCAACCTGTTTTCCTCTTTGCATTTAAAGGGCACATCACCCCCAATCTAAAGTTTACCCCAGTGCTGGCCCTCTGTATTATGTTGTAAAAAATCTTACCTTACATTCTTTGTACTTATGGTTCTCTGCAGTCCTCTTTCTGGACTTCTGGGGTTTCCCCGAGGAGCACTGGGAGGTAGAGAACGGGTTAGGCCCAGTTAATGTGAGGATATATTCTTCTGTGTATATCACTCCAGGGGTGAACAGATGGAGTATGGTTGCTAGTGGAGCAGCCTGAGGCTTCAACAAGGAGATAAGTAGAACTAGGGCCTGGGTATACACCCAACACTAGGGACAATAGTGTCAGACATAGGGGAGTTTGAAACATTCCACTGCAGTGAGCTGAGAGCGGGTGGCATTTACAAGCTGATTGTTATTAGGTGTTATGCCTCTGGTTTGTGGTATTTTATATGATATCAGAACAAACAAGAAAAGACGATGATCAATGCACATTTCCCGGGCCCCATATAATAATATCTATACTCGTGCAAACAGAAAAACCTGGGGGATTTATAGTTACAATTTTAGCCGATAAAGTGGAAAAGCCTTCAAACCAGTCAAGGTAACCCCAGTATGGAAGGTTCCTAACAGTTTACCTTGGGGATTTATCTGGGCTGACACTCACTGCGTGTTGATTTTCTTGGAAGGTGTGTTCCCTGATAGGGATTTGAGATTGAACTTCAGTATGTAAAAAATATTATACCTATATCACTACAAATAATAAGGCACACGCGTTTTGTCATACATAACGTCTATTTAATCTGTTTTGGGTAAGGATTACGGAACCGGCATGAAGGGTAAATGTGCATTGGAGACACTTTACCAATTTGTTTAATTTTACACCCAAACTATAATTTTTGTATAAAAATGTTTACAATACTTGTACCCTTTATAATTTGAGGATTGGTTTGTGACTTTTTCTTAAATATACATAAATGGTGATTGTGAACAAGAAATGTAACAATGTGTACCATTTTGAGTGTTTGTGAAATGGATTGTAAAGTATGTTATACCAAATCTACCTGTGGGTATCGGATAAAGTTGGAGTGACTGAGCCATTACGGGACGTTTGAAGAGGACTGAGATTCTCCAATCAACTGCAAATAGATTTCTGTTTTTTTGGCAAATGTAGTTTGGGGTCAGCCTCTTCAGATTCTGATAAAACTTTCAGACCTTTGTCTAAAACGATGACCTCACTACAAGCATCATGGATTCGTGTATCCAAGACTTATATTGGGCAAAAATGTTCTCACTGGAGGTAATTATCATGGCTAGATAAGGCAAGTCGTAGATGCTGGTGTTGTAATGACCCCGATGGCCTGTAAGACCAAAATATTAATGGGAATGATACATTGTATCACTTAAATCCGATGGATGTCAAACAGTATGTAAAAATATTTAAATAACAATACAATAATAGGCATAATTTATTTTTACTCTGTTTTTTAAATGACTTAGAAGTAGTTTGAGAGCACGCTCCTCTGTATTTGCAGATGTATGTATGATTGTAAGCACACTAACGGATGATGACTGTACATTATAAAATGCAGAGGGGAGAATAATAATGTCCCCTATCGCAACGGACCTACACTTGTCCAAGAAGATTGCAATAACTACTTTGTGACTGATATTGATAATGTGATGTGATGGCAGTAATAATCTTTCGCATGGCTAAAAGCCACCAAATTTTAAAATGGCTTCAATTTTGGTGTTATAATCCTGCTTAATTTTATTGCATCGTTGCACTGTGCTATTTCTGGAAAGTCTGGGAAATGGTGCAGGCTATGCCAACAATGGTACAAAAAAAACCTTGGTAACACAAGATAGTATCAGTAGCAGTGTTTGCACTTATTTTTCCCCTTAGCATGGGATCGGTGCAAGAAGTTTACAGCTAAAAGGTTTCTTACATTGGTTTAAACTATATAAATTTAAAATTATAAACATTTGATAAACGTATATGGCATGCCTTGAAATTCGGAATGAGATCCGGACTGAAGAAGCTTGAAGATGGCAACAATTAATTTATTGTGCTGGTGCAATAAGATAGGATAAAAGTTTACATTTGAAAATATTAATGGATGTCACTGGGCGCGGTAAAGAGAGAGAGTTCCAAAGGTAGGGAGGCGATTGTGGAGAGATTGCCTGGTAAGGAACAGAGGACAGCCAGGAACTATGGGGCCAAGCGAGGAAGATAGATAGGGTATTGAGCATTCTTTGCTTGATGGACCGCCACCCATAGACTGAGTATTGGGGGGTGCCAGTTCTCGGCTTGGAGAGAGTGAAATGATCTGAAATTGTGAGTTCAGGTGACTGGATGGGGGGACAAAGGCAGGTGGAGACCAAGAGAAGAATGTTTTTACAGTAGTCAAGATGGGAGCGTATTGGTTATGGACACGCATTTAAGTAGTGGATCGAGTGAAGGAAAGGTGGATCTTTTTGGCAATATTGTGAAGGAGGAAAGTGACACATACTGGTGAATATATTCTTGACAGAAGGAGAAGAAGAGGAGTCAAAGATGACTCCAAGAAGCAAGCAGTTTCACCAGGGTGGTTTAATACCACATTATCAAGGTTAAACGAGAAGGGTGGGCTAGCGTCCAGGTTTAGGGGGGGGAAATAATAAGTTAATTCTGGACAGCTTATCGCTTAGATATGGAAGGGCTTTCTGTCGCCTCGGTCCGAGCTCAAACAGACGACAATGATCACCGTATATAGAAATAAAAATGCTGATCTTTATTTATTACATGTGCAGAAGGGTCCTCATAGACCATCAGTCCACTACATAAAAAATAGCCTCGACACATTTCGAACGCTACCGCGCTTCTTACCATAGGCAATATTGAACACATCACTTCCTATGTCTATATATACCTAGTGGGGTGGGGGTGGCTATTACAACGGTGTGGATTAGCAAAAGAACACTCCCCTCACACTCATTTCCCGCATGGAGTTACAAGTCCCATGATCCCTGTTGGCAACCATGCACCGTCAAAATGTTACCAAAATAGTTAAAAAACGGAACTGTATAAAACAATAGTACACCCAAATACACACTTATGAAACCATTCTCAAGTGTATCTAAACATAGAAGAATAAAAATTAAAAACTGGACTATACTAAAAAACTCTAAATCGATCGTTGAGAAGTATTCACACTACACAGTACAGAACCGCATTGGATGGACAAATACTAGATATAACGTGTGAGATAAAAAGTACAGAAATAGTAAAGGTAAAAAGAGATTGGGACTCCTATGTGGCTGCTCATGGTCCCAGTGCCAGCATACCCTTAATGTGTCTGGCTACTAGACTTTTTCATTTACTTTTGTAGTAAGTATGTGTCCCTTATTCTGTTTTTAGGGTGGGGTGTAGTACATCCCTTCCCACGTATTGAATGCCGCAGCTGCAACATGTTAGATGTCCACCACATGCTCAGATTTGCAGGTCCTTGTATGTTTGCATCTTAAACTTTTTGGACCATTGCTCGTAAATGGAAATGTGTCTCCTTTGGTGATATCGGGGCATACCTAATATAAAAAATGTAAAGGAAAAAAGTCGGTAGCAGCACATACGAGATGGCCAGCAAATGCAGATTTTGTGAGATGAGAATGGTTCACAGTATCATAAGCAGCCAAAAATTGAGAAGAATGAGGATGGAGGATGTCCTTGGATTTTTACAGAGGGCTGTTACAGTTTATGACCCAGTACATCCAGATTGCATGGGATCAATAGGTTATTAACATGGAGAGGTGGGTAATAAAAAACATGTAAAAAACTAGACACCAAAACTATGCAGGCTTTCGGAAATTGTAAAGATGTGCAATCTGCTTCAAGAAGGCCTTTTATAGATTGTCAAGGTGAGAGATGAGATTCAGTAGTGAGAATGGAAGATAATGGCCTTGGCTTGAACAATCCAACATTGCTCGCGTGCCTAAAAAAATGCTTGTGCTGGTGAATAAGATTTGGGGGGATTCTAGCAGATAACATACTTAGCTAGGATAGCAAGATGTTTGTCTTGAATATGTGGTGCCATTTTGGAATCTCATATACAGTATAAAAAAGGGACAATTGGAAAAGGAAAAAATAACCAACTAATAATAATGGGATGGATGGTTGAATTTGACAGACAGATAAGAAAAGTTAGGACTATTACAAGGCTATTTTACACCAAATATACTTAAAATGGGGGGGGGGGGGGGCAAAAAAATATTAATAAACTCTTTGTGCATTGGTCACTAAAAGGCCATTTCAGAGGACTTGTGACCTTCTTTAAGATTTAAAGAAGATGTTTATCTTCTGGTTAGGACAGGTTTCTTTTACCCATAAATAGTGAAACTGTGAAAATGTCTTTGCCAGCGATGGCACAGCTTAATAATGGAACTGGTTTAAGTTGCTAAAATCTAAACAAATGTAACTGCAACATTTGGATACTCTCGTTTTAAAGGCCATAGCTCTTACCCCCCCTACCATAACAGAGATAAAAATATGGGGCACTAGAAATGTAGAACATTTTTTGATAGGACAACAAATGGAAAAAAGAGTAAGTCTGGGGATTGAAACTTGTGACCTACTTCATTTTGCTCGGATCATACAAAAAAGTTCATACAGAGGTCTCCACACCAGTATGGAAGTCCCTGATAAGATTTTGAAAGCTGCTTGTTACCTGCAGTTATTTTCCAGAACTCACATTTACTGGTAAAAAAAAAAAAAACTGCAGGGTAAAAAACGAGCTTCAAAGTATTATCAAGGAATTCCATATTGGTGTGGAGACAGTGGATAAATAGGGCCCACAGGGCTTGCAATGGCAAAGGGCCAGGTAAGCTGCTTTTAAACAGCTGATTGCACATATACAGTAAAGATAATGCAATCAGCTGTTAAAGTTCTGCCGGTTTGTACAGGCCTTTCTTAAAATAGTTGAGTTGTGGATTTTACTGCAAAAGCACAATCAGTGTTTTAAATAATAAAAAAATTAATAGCTTCTCCATAGAGACAGTGAATTACTGCGTGTCAGGAGGAAGGCTCTCTGATGCTAAAGGGATGGTGGGTTTTACTGCAACATGGAAGCCTTATCAGTTAACAAGCATATAACCTTATTGTACTATATGCAACTTAATAGAGAAAATCTTACAATGTAGAGGTGTTTGTGGAGAAAAGAAATGCGGTCACATTAGGATTTAAAAATATTAAGTTTAGCTCTACTTTTAAGTTTAGCTATATTTATAGAAGTCAGTTAGACCCCCCAAATTGAAAATTTTACTACAGGTAAATCACCCCCCAACCCTAAACGTAATAGTTTTGAAATCGAAAGATATCAAGGCTAACCTAATCCTGCAAAATATACTGCTTGCCCTTGTTTTGCGTCCTGGTTTTTCCAGTTAGCCACTGTCAGTTATGGATTAGACTAGTTCACATCACAGCCAATGACTGAATTATAATCCACTCCTAGCTGCCTAGCTGCAGACTCAAGGACTTCAGAATGTAAGGTTGGTGACCATCCTGTTCCTTTACCAAGAGGGGACTTCACAGTTTCAAACCTATGTCCTTGTTTCAACTTTTGAGGAGTGCATGTCAAAACATCTTGGCAAGGCCCAGGATTGGTTCAAGAGACGTGTAAAGGAGACCATTTATGTGACAAATAAAGAAACCAAGCCTGAATTGAGGTGGGGAATTCCAACCACCTAACTGTTTGTAATGTACCTGCTATTTTAAGCCGTTCCATGGCAGTTTTGATAACACTATTTAGCGAGAGATAGCTAAACTGGGTAGTTTTGTTCTGTTTTCGGATTAGCGAGATCGGTATAAACCCGAAAATCTAAAAAGGAACTACTTTCAGGAGTTCGGAGGGTATTTTCGATTAAATTAGCCAAACGTGCAATGTCAAGGGAAAGGAAGAAAAGTATTATTAAAGTACAAGAAAGTCATCTCTTTTAACAGTTTTTTTTCCAGTTGTAGCGTCTGTCCAATCTCTCCATATTATATGCCTATCTATATCAATTCTCGCTGAATAAGTAATATGTATGGAGTTTTATTAAAAAAAGACCAGGGAAAAAAAAGGAATAAACGAGGGGGACAAACAAATGTCGCCTTGCACCGGATCAGCCTAAAATGTCTAAAACTAGAGATATCTAAAACACGGAAGATTCTTTCTTTTTTTGAGAATCTAAGTCTCGGAAAAACCGAAGATCCGAAGACCGGAACATACTTTTGCGGGGATCGAACAGTACGAGGGTACGGTAAGTAACCCTCACAAAAATAGGCCTTGAGCGGTTCGATATCACCCTCGAAAAAATATGATTGGAACAACTATTTTGTGAGTTTATGATAGGAGGTTGAGGGTTAGACGAACATCAAGGCTATTTTGAGGGTTACCGAATGTAACCTATACTTTCGATAATCCGGAACGTAACCTGTACTGTGATCACCCAGAAAGTATGTGCCCAAAGTCCGCACCAATCGAGTGCGTCTCGGTCGGATATCATTTCAGATTTGGGAACCAGGGGTTCAGTGTGGGATTGGGTCTGAGCGACCCGGATCCCATTATACTCATGGTCGGCTCTATGGGCAGGGGAACCTCACTCACCTCTTGGTGGCAAAGCTCTACCACTTTATTTATATAATTATTCGATTATGTACTAAAATTATGTATTGATCCCCCTGTTAGAGAGGTCCGAACTTCGCAAAATCTCTTTGTATCCCTATATCCTTGTATCATATTTAGTGCCTTTTGATCTTTGTAGCTACTCATAATTCTTGGAGTATCATTTGTATTATTATGTATCTTTTTATGCTATCTACATGTTTGCAATAATTAAATGTCCACGTATGGGTGACGTTTTAGGGGTGGGGTGGGGGAGGGATAGGGGGAGGGCACTTATCTATTTAAGGAATTATGTTCACAAAATGGAGTATCCTGATGACGGCCGCGTGCTACGGCTGAAACGCGTCGAGTTTGTGTATTACATGAATTAAAGTTTGTTTTAAAAGTCCAGCGGAGTGCCTCAGCAATCCTTATATACTTACTACACGGAGAGCACCCGGGCAGAAAAAATTAACAGGATAAGCAGGAGTGCGGACGTATGTTGTATGAAAATATATATATATATATATATATATATATACTGAAACGTAAATCAGGGCACACTCCACTCCAACCCTACCACGCCCCTGGTGCTACCCAAAAATTCAATAGACAGTTCAAAGGGTAAAGAGGTAGGTGCACACAAGGGGTCTTTATCAATATAAATTTTAATAGTGCAAAAACAAGGCAACGTTTCGGTCCACGTCTAGGACCTTTATCAAGCCTCAGTTATTAACCTTGCTACGTTCTCCATAAACTTCTCATGCGCAGTGGGCCTTGGTTCGAAAACAGAGTGGACCACTGGAGTGAGACTATTTTCCTTGGGCCGCTACCCTTTGGGCTAGTATGGTTAACACGCCCCGTTTAATAGCCATATGTTGTTCATTGGATATCTTCCCTGGCCTGTTATAACTGTGCTGCTGGAGTCCCCAAGTAACCTTCACCGACTTCCCGCATCTACAAGCCATCTGTCTTCACCTATAGATAAGCCCCCGATCATTAGGAGACTTGTCCGCACCATCGCTGTACACGGTTCCTCCCAGGACTTAGAGCGCAAGGTATAGATGCTGATAACCGGGTATACTCAAAACAGACAACCCTGGAGCCACACAGGAGCTGGAAGACAAGAAGAACAAAATACAATAAAACATGATAAAAGAAAAACTACGAGCAAGACTTGGCTTACGAACAAGACTTGCTACTAGAACTAGATTTTGGCTACTAGAACCAATAGCAGGGGACCTCTAGCTTGGATAAACCAAAACTATAACGGCAAGGATAGAGTGATTGGAACAGGCTTGAATAAGAGGGACAAATGGAAAATAAGAACTGGAATCTGATGCTGATTGGCTATTTGAATTTAATTGAGTCTCCTCCATCCAGTCTGTACCCCTACTGGAGCAGAGGAGATAAGTCAAGGTGCCTGCGTGCATCCGCGGACACCAGAAGAAGCTGTATGATGCGGATTCACGGACGGGTGCGCACGAAGACGGGAGCCGAATATGACGTCACCCACTAAGGACGTCACGGCTACCTCCAGAGATCCCAAAGGCAGTGTTCACGAGGTAGCGTGAGGCAGTAACGCCGATTTCTAACATTGAGGATTCCTGTGTCTAATGTCCATGTCCATTGCTATGTAAAAAAGTGTCTACTTTATAATGGTTCTCATTAAACCTTAGTACATAAAAAGATTTGTCTTTGTGCTGCAACATTCATAAACAAACTTAGGGTGGCTGGTCAACAAGAGGAGTACCTTTTTATATATTGCAGTTAGTAAAAAGCATTACAAATATGCTTGTGAAGGTTCTCATTTATCCAGGTCATGGTATATCTGTGAAATCCATAATGAACATAACATGATCTAAAGGGCATGTCCACCCCTAAACTATAATCCCCCCCCTCTGGCCGCCCATTGTGTAGTGTAGTTTAATCCTTACCTAACATCCCAGCTCCATCTGGTTCTCTCTGCTATCCCCCCCTAAAGTCCAAAAACTGCCCACCAAGTATGCAGAGTCCATATAGGACTCTGCCTCCTCTCTCCTCCGGGAGAATTTTGTCCTGGCAAAGAGCCCCCCCCCCCTCCCTCCCCTCCTCTCCCTCCCCTTCTCCTCCGATAGATTCCCTCCCCTAGCTTAAAAACCTTTTGCTATAATAATACCCCCGTCCCCCCAGCCCAGCCCACCGCTTTATTTTTTTTTATCAAAATGAAACCTTCCTTACTTCCCTCTTTCCTCTGCTGACTGAACCCCGGCAGCCGCGTCCATGATTGGCTGCCGCTCAGCCAATCACAGACGCCCTGCCGGTCCCGCCCCTCTGCTGCATTTATGACAGAGGGCCTGGCGCCGGCAGAGAAGAGGAAGGTAAGTAAGTTTTGGTTATTTTCTGATAAAAAAATATAGCGGTTGGGGCTGGGGGACAGGGGCATTATTATGTAAAAATTTTTTAGAAGGGTGGACATACCCTTTAATAAAACAACACATATTAGATATAACTGGACTTAAAGTTTACTCTTGAAGACGTTTTGGCTAGTCATCCCCGACTAGCAAAACCTTCCTCTTCATGAAGTCCCCCAGGTCTTAATGCGCTGCAGTTCAATAATATTAAGCCATTGAAAAAGAGGGGACCAATCTATTATACTCTTTCAGGGCCTTCACAACTTCTTTTTCAACTTTGGGTTCATAACTGTTAGGTTAGATGGGATATAGGTCCGACTTGAACCCCCCGGTTCTGAAATCTGAACGTTCTGTCCAAAACCGGGTGGAATTGTTCGGGATTTTTGGGACTTTGGGAACGTATTTCAAGGATTTACCGAATGTACAAGTTTATTTTCAAGGGTTACAGAAATAACTTTGAACTTCAGTAATCCTCAAAAATACTTTATTTTTTCCAGAGTTTTTTCCTCCCGAGATCCATAAATCTGAAACAAAAAACTTCAGAGTTTTGAGTTTTCTGACCATCTCTACTGTCGGTACATCTCCTCCACTGAACAGCTTACACTATAAGCCCAATCTCTTTATATTGGTCTTTTGTGACTTTTGACACCTTTGTATAGGGCAGCATGGCCAACCACATAAGGGAACGAGGAGGAGTATGTATGTATGTATGTAAAACAGGAAATTGAAGCAAATCTAAACGATGGTTATAATGGGGGTATAAACACATATGGCAGAAACAATATGGGTAGAGCTGTGTACAGAAAGCAAGACGGTGGGTAAATTCATTGTTGGGGCATGTTATAAGCCACCAAATGCCAGGGATGTGGAAATTAATCTCCATATGCAGTTGGCGAAGGCTGCTGGTATGGGGCATGTTTTGGTTATGGGGCTAGATTGGAGTAGGGTAACTGCCAGCACCTCAAAAGGTTAAAATTCCTTAATTTCCTATATGAGCATTTTCTTTCACAGATGGTAGAATTCCTGCTAGACAGAATGCGTTGTTGATCTGGTGATATCTAATAACCCTGAGCTAATTTTGGAGATGAAGGTAATGGGAAGCTTGGGAATAGTGATCATTATAACTGTCATTTAATATAGGTTGCAAAAATTATGGCCACTGGGTTACAAACCTTTTTTCACTATAAGAATACCTAATCTTAACAGCAGGGATTGTATAATATGCAGGGAGAAATGAGGAGTATTCACATTGGCTGATGGGGGATATGGTCGCGGAAACAATCATAAAGCCCCAGGACATGATAGATTTCATCCCGGATTTTAAAGAGCTTAGTTAGATTCAGGCACAGCAGTGGATGTAGTATACTTTAGATTTTGCGAAAGCTTTTGATACTGTGCCACATAGGCGACTAATGTATAAACTGAGGACTGTTGGCCTAGAAGAAAACATTTGTTCCATGGATAGAGAATTGGTTATTTCGCTCGCAGAGAGTGGTGGTAATGGAGCTACATCTCTGTGGGTCTAAAGTTCTAACAGTTCTGTACTGGGCCACTTCTTTTTAATCTTTTTATAATGACTTAGAAGGGGTCTGGAGAGCACGGTCCTCTGTTGTTTGCTGACACTCTGTGGTTTTCTGACACTAAACTATGCAGAGCATTTAAAACCTAGATAGATTATCAAAATGGGCAGCAGAATGGCAATGAGATTCAATGTTAATCAATATGGTGATTGCATTTGGGATTTAAATCCCTGTGCACACCCATAA
This sequence comes from Hymenochirus boettgeri, assembly GCA_019447015.1. Lineage (NCBI taxonomy): Eukaryota > Metazoa > Chordata > Amphibia > Anura > Pipidae > Hymenochirus > Hymenochirus boettgeri. The sequence goes on along the minus strand of CM033476.1, from coordinate 301,496,814 downwards.
ATAACTCTGTGCTAGTAATCCGTAATGGAAAAAGATTTGGGAGTTCTGGTAGAAACAGACTTAGCTATAGCAAAAATGCCAGACAGCCACGGCTAGAGCTAGCGAGTATTATCTTGTATAAAGAGGAATAGATTCCAGAAGAAAATATTATTCTCCCTCTTTACAAGGCACTGGTAAGGCCTCATTTGGAATATGGTGGTGCAGTTTTGAATCCCATATACAAAAGGCACATCTTGGAAATAGAAGCAGTTCATAGAAGGCCAATTAAAATAAAAGGAATGGAGGGGCTTGACTATGCAGCAGATTAGACAAGTTAGGGCTGTTTACCATTGGAGAAGCCGTTTGCGTGGGGATATGAATATATACAAATATATTAATGGGCCATACAACACTCTCGGTGGCATTGTTCACAATAGGTTCATATCAGAGGACTTGTGGACATCCTTAAAGGTCGGAAGAAAAGATTAAAGGTTGGAAGAAAAGAATTCATCATCCTCAGGTTAGGAAGGTTTATTTACAGTAGAATGGTGAAAACTGTGGAACTGTCTTCCAAGCAGATATGGTAATGCCAAGTTCATTGAATAGCTTTCAAAAATGGCCTGTAAGTTTCTAAACTAACAAACTGAATTAACTATGGGTATTGATACATTTACTGTAGATCTGTTGATCCATGATACTTTCATTACCGTTTGGAGCAGAAGGAATCCCCCCCCCACCCCCCTTTTAGTCTGTTTTTTTGTTGTTGTTGTTTTTTGTCTTCCTCTGGATCAACTATTAGGAAGGATAAAAAAAGTGATAGGTTGGACTTGATGGATTTTGTCTTTATTCAACCTTAATTAATATGTTACTATGATACAATGGGGTAACTATAATGTGTTTCAAGTGACAAAAGGTCTAGAAATGCCCTTGATATGCTTCCGTTGATAAATATGCCCCATAGTCTAAACTACTATTGGGATTATTTTTTTTTATCTATGTACGTATACTTTATTATATCGCACCTCTGGTGACACAGCGTTGTATCAATACTATAATACAAAAGCCTTCAAAGGGCATAAATACATAAATGTATGTGCATTGTTAAATATACACATGATCAAACTATGCAACTAAGGAAAGAGGTCCCTGCTCAGAGCTTACAATCTTATTAGTAGGTGGGTAACATGAGATACTTTAGGAAGGGTAGAAGTGCCATAGTGAGAACTTGTGAAGTGTCAATATAAAACAATTGCTACTGTGCTAGTGCTCTTAGAGGTAAGATGTGACTTATTTTTTTTAACCTATTTATTTAAGTTTCTAGATGAAAAGAAAGGGAAATACAATTCCAGGAGTTGATGCTACAAGAGAAAAGTTTTAAGGCAGAAGAAGTCGAGAGAGTGGGTGTCTGTATGGAGATGGATCTGTGGATGAGTGGAGGTTACAGGCAAAGACATATTATACATGTCATATGCTTATTGGGACTTTCCAGGTAAATATTGCCAACATTTCTTGTACAAGTATTCTGAATTTGAAAAGCCAGTAGATGTCTAGCGAAAAGTCTTTAAAAACTAAAAAATCATATGTTCTACAACATCATTTAGAACATATAACACCCAATAAAGGTTGGTGTGAAGGGAGCACACATAGCACCCATAGCTTCACCTGCACTCTTTCATTTTTTACTCTATTGTAAACAAAAAAAAAAAAAATTGTTTTTATTTAATGTAAAAATAAGCAAAAATTCATAAACTCCCCTTTGATATCTAACAACTAACCATATATCTTTAAAAAATATTAATATTCTATTTCTATATTTGTGATTCATTATTTAATAGAGTGAATAACTAAAAAATAACTATTTGACTGGACAAATGTCAAAAGAATAAAGGTACATACCCTCTTATTCAAGTACAGTATTAAACGATTTCTACTTTTACTAATTCAGGCATCCTGTTCCTGATTGTTTATTGTACCTGTTTTAAACTGATTCTAAAATAATAACAATACACTATTTTACAAATGACATGTGCCCTTATCTCTAACCTAAGTAAATATATTTTGGTTTGGTGTTTATATTTTTTTAAATAACTTGTGGTTGTATTTTATTACAACATGTCTGTAATATATAACCCAATTTTGAAAATATTTCTGCCTGCACTAAATCAAACCTCAGGTGTTTCCCCTTGATAGACCACTAGTAAATTCTAACTATTTATATCTGTAGAATTAATTCACCATGGTCCTGGATAATAAACCTTTATCCAAAATTGAAGTTACTAAAATTTTAAGGATACGCAATACCTAAGATATTTATGAAATAATATCATTGTATATTTAAATGTTCAAGAGAAAATAATTGTCCTAATCATCTCTGAGATCAATCAAATGACATCTAAACTGTAAGAATTGTTGAGAAAATGTCCTGGCATTTTAAAATAACTAAAAGATATAAATTTTATTAAAATTTTGTGTATTATCCACCTTAAGGGCCATACACAAATAATACAGATCATATAATACTGGCATGTACTGTCAGTATTGGTCGGCTAAAATTTTCTAGCATATTCTCAGGACCATCGTCTGGCAATTGAATAACTTCAACAGTCATACAATATAAGATATTCGAATGTAGAACAATTGGAATTATGATGCATGCTCTCCCCAGAGTTTTTTATAGCCGCGTGTGAAAAAGAAGCCAGATGGATGGGACGTAAAGAATAAAAGAATAGATAAAGAACTCATTAGTATATATTAACTGTATATATCAATAGATTGCAAACAAGTGACCCCCAAATTTTGGTAATCAAATGGCAATTTTTAAATCACCCATAGTCATAAGATTATAGCTGTCCCTTTTACTGTATCTTATATTTTTGCTTAAAACAGGTTCATTTTCTGAACAGAAAGTGTGTCAGTAGAGCTTTTTTTTTAATGTACCGCCTGATCTGAGCCATTAAAATAACGTACCGCAATGCTCTCTCTGTCCGGAAATGGACAAAACTTGTCTAGGTGAAAGGGCATTAAAACCCTTATCTGTGATCACACTAACTAACAATATTAATTGCATCTTTTGATATTTTTGCTGTGGTTTTAGGGACCTAGTCCACGCTTCCTCCATCCTATTGACAATATGTCATTAATCCAGTTGAACTGCACTCAGGTCGCTAGGAACTGTGTCGTTTTCTCCTTCGCAATATTGCCAAGATCCGCCCTTTTCTCTCTCCACTACTAAAATACTCATCCATGCACTTATAATCTCCCGCTTGACTACTGTAACGTTCTACTACTTGGACTCCCAGGCCTCTGCTCTCTCTCATCTCTCTCCTCTCCAGTCTCACAATCTAAACTCAGCACTCGGATCATCTCACTCTCCTCCAAAAACCCGCAACTCCCGAGAACCTCAGTTCATAGGGTGGCTTCCCATCAAACAAAGAATCAATATCAATACCCTACTTTTAAGGATAACTGTATTGCCTCATGCATTTTTTTTAAAAACTGATTTCAAAGAGTAAAGGTATGCAGCCCTCCCCAAACATTTTTTCCTGATTTGACCCTCTCTCTGCCTTCTATTAGCCTTCAATTAAGCCTGGCTGTGAAGGGGGCGTAACAATCTTCTGCCTGTAACGTCCACTCAAAACTAGCATGGAAAAAAACTCTCCTCCGCCCACCCTCGATCATTTGATTATGTAGGCTGGTATCCTAGCACAACATAACACATTTCAACAGTTTGTTTAACTGCAGAGGAGGAGGAGAAGGGTTGTAACAGCATTCCCACTAGCCATTGACAAGTGATCATGTTAATCAGGGCCCTGGGCCCTCTAGAGTGGGCTTTTAGCACTCCTCTTTGCTTGTGATATTTAAGGGAGGCATCACATTGTAAATGAGAGTAAGCGATTCAGCTGCGGGAAGTGGGGACATGTAATGGGGGTGATGTTTTTTTTTGATATTGTTGTCCTTTAACCTTTAAATCCCTTCGCTCTACTGCACCTCCCCTACTTATCTTCTCTCTTGGTCCCTTATGTCCCAGACCGTGCCCTTCGCTCCTCGCAAGGAATCATCCCACAGACCCCAACTAACACTGCTGCCTCCCGCCTTAAACCATTCTCTCTTGTTGCTCCCACCTTGGAACTCTCCTCCTTCGCCCTGTGGACATCCATTAATACTTTTAATATCTAGACTGTTATCCTACCTTACTGAGCTCCGCAGAACAAATGATTGTAGCCCACTTTCAACCAATTTTTTTTTTTTTTTACAAAGATCCCCAGAGATCCCAAGTGGTTATGACAGAGAAGATGATGAGCCATTGCTAATGTTATTCCCAAGGGACTTCCATAGGAGAAAAAACACAGACACAGAGATCCTTACTGGGTTGGGACCAGTGATCTTCTGGCATTTAAGACAAATTTCGGCATCTTAAATAGAGACAGAAAATGTAAAGTTACTAAGTTCATATAGTATTGAAATGCACCGATATGATTGAAAGCCTAATTAAATTCATGAGGACACTATCTGTATTCCCAAATAAAGAAAACTAACATTTACTAATTATTGGTTGAAAGCCTGGTTGAGCTGGTCTATCAGAAATTTCCATAAATATAATTGTTAAAAGGGAACTAAAGAACCAAACTACCCCCTGCCCTTACATGTATGTTATGTACTTTCCCCTTACAGCCCTTCAATTGGTGATGTGATTGGTTACTGCTTACTAATGGCTGAGTAGCAGATCACTATCATTTACATACATTAAGAACAATCAAGGATATAAAAATCAAATTATATATTAGTCATGTGAATGTTAAAGTCATTGTCACATTATTACCCTAGAAAACAAAATGGAAAGATGAATTGTAGTAATTCCTGTATGTCAGATGTCTGGCAAACTGGGACTGGAATATAATCTTTAATCAGGACTGGTAAATTTAGGGAGGAATCCCTGTTTGGGCATTTGGGTTAAGAAAAGCTTGTGATAGGCAATCCTTAGAATTTTTTTTTTCTTTTTTAACTAGGTTAAGAATTTGGGGTGTTTTAACTTCCAATGGTAACGTGGGGTAATGATGATCACCAGGGTTAAAAATTTGGATTAGCTTGGGTTCTACACTGACTTTGTGTGGGGCCAGCATTAACCTGATCCATACATATTAATTAAAGTGAACTAAACTAACTTTTTTTAATCCTAACATGAAAGCTTTTCTCCCCAGAACACCTATACATTTTAAGACCTTCTATAGTAGTTGTATTTATGTACATGTGAGAATAATTCTGCAACTCAGAAGGTTTTCAGGTTGTTGCCACTTGCCAGTACAACTTACAGCCCATGTACACTTCTAAATCTTGTGAGCATGCTCACCTATTGGTCATGCCCCCTGACCCAGTATTCACTTTCTCTATGCAAAAGTATTTTATAAGGTTGTCTCTACACCAATAGAGATGCTTATGATTAGACTTAAATATGTTTGTTACTCTGAAATTTATTTTCCAGAGTGAATTGCTACAGCCTTCCACTGAACAAACTGTCATCTGATTTTTTGGATTTTTTTTATCTAGTCTTAGCAAAGAGAAGTTAATAAATTACCTGTTACTTTGCAAATGCTGTGGTGGCTCAGCAGTATAAGTGCTCATTTTAGAACGCACATGAGGTAACAGGTTCAAATCCACAGACTTACTTAGTGTAGTAGTGTAGGGCACCCTTCCCACCCCTAACATCCATTCCTTTGGTAAAAAAAAAGCAGCAGAACTCAATTTACATTGCTTTGTTCCCCTGGGTGCTATGTATTGCCGGCAGCTGTGTCTGTGATTGGCTGCCTCTCAGGCTAGGGTGCCCTACATTGTATATATATATATATATATATATTATATAATATATATATATATATATATATATATATAGATTCAGGGTAAAGAGGTAGGTGCACACAGGGGTCTTAATCAAATAAATTTTAATAGTGCAAAAACAAGGCAACGTTTCGGTCCACGTCTAGGACCTTTATCAAGCCAAGGGTTGCTACTTCCAAATGAAAGCAGCACAAATCTTAATTTTCACTGCAAAAAAAATCACAATGGTGGCACTAACCAAACCGCCTGGTTTTGTACCTAAATTCTATTGTAGGGGGCTGCTGACACTGAGGCAGCAATTGGTACTCTGAAAGACCAATACCGAAACACAATGAAAAGCGACATCATATATGCAGTGCAGTGAAGAATGCTATATTTGTATGGGGGGAGACCAACAGCACTGCATCAACGTATGGCCCAGCACAGAAGAGCCATTCCTCGTCAGGACTCAGCCGTTACCTGCATCTAAGGATAAAGGACATACCTTTGAAGATTGTAATGTTAACATATTGGCGAAGGAACGTGACTGGTTCAAGAAGGTGTCAGGAGGCCATTTATTGAAAATAAAGAAACCAAGCCTAAATAGAGGTGGGGGTTGACACCAACTGTCTGTCAGGTACAATGCTGTTTTGACCCTTACTGGGCCTTCCTATAAACACCTCTTAGCCACTATCCAATCACGCCCTTAACACTTGGCTGTGATATGCTAAACTGGGATTTTCCAGGGTACATAATTGGCCACAGATTCTTGTTACAAGTCATTCGAATTGAGAAACCAGTCGGATGACTAGCGAAATGTCTTCAAGAACTAACTCAAGTCCAGTGTATCTAATGAATACAACAGATATAATACTGACAGTACAATGCCAGTATTTAAATAATCTACTGTATATTGTTTTGTGTAGGCCCTTTAAGATGGATAAAAACACAAACATTTGTAAATTTATATTTTTTAATATTTAAAATACCAGCCATTTTCCCCAACAGCTTCTTACAGTTTAGATGTTCTTTGATTGATCTCAAAGATGATAAGACAATTATTCTACTCGTGCACATTTAAATATACAATGATATTATTCATAAAATATTTATATCTAAATAAATTTCATGTCCTTTAACCCTTTCCCTGCCACAGATCGTATTTCACGATCTGTGCAGAGAATGCTAACTGCCACAGATCGTGACTATACATCTGTGGCTTCCCCTTTAAAAATGAAAAAAACACCGCGCGCTAGGGCCGACCCGGGGCAGCATTCAGCTGCCCCTATCCCCCTCGACCCCCCCTCGGTTGTGTCCAATCCGAGGGGGGATCGGGAGTTATCTTACCTTTTCTGCCGTCGACCGTATAGCAGCAGCCGGTCCCACGTGGAGTCCAAGGAGGAAGCGGAAAGGGAACCCCGGTGACGGCACGGAGCTTCCTCCTTCACCGGGGTCTCCCTTGAAGTGGTAGGATACCCCCTGGTGGTCTAGTTGAGGTACTGCAGCTTGATCTCATTTGATCATGCTGCAGTACCCTAGTATAGAAAAGCTGTCAAGCTGCAGCTTTTCTATCTTTGTGAATGGAAACCAAGTTCCATTCACAAATAGGATTTTTTCTAAGTCTTTGCTTACTTAGCGAAGACTTAGAAAAAAATGGGGACAGAGAATCAATATTTGGTGATCACTTCTGATACACCAAAATTGATCTTGCACATGAATGAAAAATCACTTCCTGGAAAATGATTTCCGGGAGTGATTTTCCGATCGGATTTTGAATTGGAAAACGGGCATTTATGCCCGTATTCCAGTTCGGTACATTCCCTAAGATGATCTGATGATTATCTTTGGGAAATGATCGGGGAAAAAAAAAGGGGAAATACACACAAAAAAATTCTTAAAGTGATACACACCTTTTTTTTTTTTTACCCTGAACTATAAATTAGAAAAAAAAGTTGTCTTCTCCAAGCTCCCCAATGTCCCCAGTGATATCGGTAAGTAAAACGCGGATACTTATTTGTTCGATTTCAAGGGAAACTAACCTATATTTTTAAGAAATTTTGCAGAGGTCCAAATAAAGACCGTATTGAATTTTTAGGATCAGTAAAGTGGTCAAAAACTGTGTGGGACTCTCCATACTAACCGACTTCATAAATACCACTACAAGGGGGAGAGTGTGGTGTGGGGGGTGGGTTGTGGCGTTTTTAAAATTTTTTCTTGTAACTGCACTTCTAAATGCGTCCCATTTGAGCTAGTTGGTGGCCTCGTCTCTGTTGTCACCCACGCAAATGGCCACGTTTGATTCAGGACATGTGGGAGATTGCTATTTATGGGTTTTTTTGGCTGGTCAAGTGGGTTTAGGTAGGATTTCAACCCTTATCATCTCATTTTTTTTCACAAAATCTCGTAAAACACCGAGTTCTTGGATCGCTGGGTCTGGAATTCTTCATGCATGTATGAAGCATGGCACCTAACGTAGCTGAAGGCGTTGTAGATTCCAAAATATATAGTTTGTGGAGGGAATTTCCTGTTTCGGGACTGTTTCCTTAGAAAGTGTAGGCTGTTCAAATTACAGAGCACTTTGATTTTTTTCTGTAATTGCATTTGTGCATTGCGTCCCATTTGAGCTAGTTGGTGGCCACGTCTCTGTGTGCACTCCACGCATACTGGCATACCGTTTGATTCAGAAAATGTGGGATTGATATTTAGTGGGTGGTTTATTTGCGGGGGGCATTTCAAAGTTTTGGGGCTGTTGAAATTACAGAGCCTTTGATATTTTTTCTTGTAATTACACTGGTCATGCGTCCATTGAGCTAGTTGGTGGCCAGTCCCTGTGTGAATCCACGCATATGGCATACCGTTTGATTCAGGGCATTTGGAAGATTGATTTGACAAGTTTTTTTTAATGACATGGAAATTTGCCATGATTTTTTACTTTGAATGTATTTTTATAAATTTTCTTGAAAATCTGTAAGAAACGAAATTGTACACAAAACTGCACCCCCACCGATTGGTGGTATGCATAAAAAAATCACACATTGTGTAGCTGAAGGTGTGTAGGTCCAAGATAATAAGTTTTGGGGGGTATTCTAATATAGAGGGTGTTAGTCTGACAAATCTGAAAAGTTGCTGTATTGGGCCACTGTTCATTGGCTCCTTTGTGGCTAGTTGATTCCACGTCGCGTGTGTAACATACATAGGTCATACCGTTTGATTCAGAACATTTGGGAGATTGAATTTGGTAACTTTTTTTACATTCCTTGGGGTTTGGCATGATTTCTACCTTTTGAAGTTGTTTTTTTCATTTTTTCAGACAAATGCGAATTTCTACGAAAACGCGCCCACACCATTGATTGTATGAATGAACAAACTACAGCGTACGTACTGAAGGTATGTAGATTCTGAGAATATATAGTTTTGCGGGGGTATTTCCAAGTTTAGAGGGGTGTTCAGTTTGAAATCTGAAAATGCTGTTATTGGCTCACTGCGCATTGTTTTACATTTGACTAGGTCGTTCCACGTCAGTGTGTGTAACCACACATATGGCACACTGTTTGATTCAGGACATTTAGGAGATTGATATTGGTAAGTGTTTTTTTACATTAATGGTTTTGGTGTGGATTTGTAACTTTGAAATGTATTTTTCTCTATTTTCCAGAAAATTGTGTAGAAATGCGAAATTCTACGAAGAACTGCGCCCCACACCATTGATGGTATGAATGAACGAACTACAGTGTACATAGCTGAAGGTTTTAGATTTCAGGAATATATAGTTTGTGGGGGGTATTCTCGAGTTTCAGGGTGTTTTGTGGAAAAAACTGCAGACTGTCAAATTCGGAGTTGGCTAATATTTTCGCTGTTTCTGAGCCATCGTGCATTGTCTCCACTTGTGGCTTTTCGCTTCCACGTCCGCATGTGTAACCACACATATGGCAACCGTTTGATTCAGGACATTTGGGAGATGATATTTAGTACTTTTTTTTTAGATTCCATCAGGTTTTTTGCATGATTTCTACCTTTTGAAGTTGTTTTTGTTCATTTTTTTCAGAAAGTGCGAACTTTCTACAAAGAACTGCGCCCCACCATTGATGGTATGAATGAACAAACTAGCTTTACATAGCTGAAGGTGTGTAGATTTCAGGAATATATAGTTTTGTGGGGGTTATTTCTAAGTTACGGGGGTGTTTTGTGGAAAAAACTGCAGACTGTCCAAATCGGAGTTGGCTAATATTTTCGCTGTTTCTGAGCCATCGTGCATTCTCACTGTGGCTTTTCGCTTCACGTCCGCGTGTGTAACCACACATATGGCATACCGTTTGATTCAGGACATTTGGTATATTGATATTAGTAACTGTTTTTTAGATTCCATCAGGTTTTGGCATGATTCTACTTTTTGAAGTTGTTTTTTTTCATTTTTTCAGAAGTGCGACCTTCTACGAAGAACTGCGCCACACCATGGATGGTATGAATGAACAAACTACAGCGTTACATAGCTGAAAGGTGTGGAGATTTCAGGAATATATAGTTTGTGGGGGTTATTTACTAAGTTACGGGGGTGTTTTGTGGAAAAAACTGCAGGACTGTCCAAATCGGAGTTTGGCTAATATTTTCGCTGTTCTAGCATCTGCATTGTCTCCATTGTGGCTTTTCGCTTCCACGTCCGCGTGTGTAACCACACATATGCATACCGTTTGATTCAGGACATTTGGGAGTGATATTGGTACCTTTTTTTTACATTCCATGGGGTTTTAACATGATTTCGACCTTTTGAACGTTGTTTTGATGTTCATTTTTTTTAAAATCTGGTAAAAGTGCAAACTTCTACGAAGAACTGCGCCACACCATTGATGGTATGAATGAACGAACTACAGCGTTACATAGCTGAAGGTGTGTAGATTTCAGGAATATATAGTTTGTGGGGGGTATTTTTGAGTTGGGGGGTGTTTTGTGGGAAAACTGCAGACTGTTCAAATACAAAACTGGCTAATTTTTTTTTGCTGCTACTGACATTTGGCACGGCCGCTCTGGTTAGTTGGGTAGCCATTGTCTCTGGGTACACCCATGAATGTGGCATACCGTTTTATTCGGGAGGGTTAGGCTTTCAATTTTGATGCGTTTGAAACTTTCTCCACAGTTTTTAGCTGAAATTCGCATTTGATTTTGTCTCTGATTTTACAGTTGAGGAAAAAAAGGCAAATGTGAGAAGTAACTTACAATTTGACGAAGAGCTGCGTCCGGGTATCTGCATTTTGATGAACACTACCTCACTCGTAAAATCCTGCGAGTGTGTAGTGTTTCTAAAAATACTCACTTGGGGGGATAGTTTAGATAATTTGGTAGATATTCATGTGAACTGTCAGTAGTGGTTACACATTTTAATTTGGTGTAATATTCTAGGAGGTGCAGTTTTAGTTTTGGGGGGTCTCCTGTACAGGAAACGTCGGGGTACCTACATATATCTGGTATGTTGTACGCGGGAGTATCTGAGCTTTTAGAAACATAAAGTTTTTGTGTGTAACCTAAGTAACTATAAGTAAAAATGGGAAAAATCCATGAAAATTTCAAATTTTTAATTTTTTTTACATATTTTACCATAATTCCAGTAAATTTTCAGAAAGTACAAAATTTTGTTACCATATTAAAGTACACTTTGTCTGAAAAAAACAATGTATAATATTCCTGATTTACTGCAAGGTTTCTACTGTAAAATTAGTCTAAAGCGATTAAGGGACAAAAATCCTGAAAATTTTCTGGCAGTTAACGCAAAAAAAAATGAAAATCTCCGGGCAGTGAAAGGGTTAAAGGACATGAAATTTATTTAGATATAAATATTTTATGAAATAATATCATTGTATATTTAAATGTGCAAGAGTAGAATAATTGTCCTTATCATCTTTGAGATCAATCAAATGACATCTAAACTGTAAGAAGCTGTTGGGGAAAATGGCTGGTATTTTAAAATATTAAAAAATATAAATTTATTCAAATGTTTGTGTTTTATCCATCTTAAAGGGCCATACACAAAACAATATACAGTAGATTATTTAATACTGGCATTGTACTGTCAGTATTTATATCTGTTGTATTCAATTAGATCAACTGGACTTGAAGTTTAGTTCTTGAAGACATTTCGCTAGTCATCCGACTGGCTTTCTCAATTCAGAATGACTTGTACAAGAATCTGTGGCAATTATGTACCCTGGAAAATCCCAGTTAGCATATCACAGCCAAGTGTTAAGGGCGTGATTGGATATGCTGTTTGTTCTCCCCCACATACAAATCAGAGCATTCTTCACTGCACTGCATATATGATGTCGCTTTTCTTGTGTTTCGGTATTGGGTCTTTCGGATGTACCAATTGCTGCCTCAGTGTCAGCAGCCCCCTACAATAGAATTTAGGTACAAGATTTGTGCTGCTTTCATTTGGAAGTTAAAGGACTATTATACTCAAAGATTTGTGCTGCTTTCATTTGGAAGTTAAAGGACTATTATACTCACCTCCATCTAGTTCCTCTGTCTGCAAAGTACCCAGGTTGAGGACTTAAAATGCTACAGTAAGTCCTGCACTACTTGAAGATTTCCTAGGCACTGCGGTCCGACCCTCCTCTCTGTGACACTTTGAGTGACAGTTCCTGAGGCAGCCAATGGGAGGACATGCCCACATCCTGCAAAGAGACATCTCAGCCAATCAGGGGTGCTTCTAGGGTTTTTGACACCTGAGTTAAACTTTATTAAAGCCCCTCCTGAGACAAATGTCTCCTTCTGCCTCATTAGAGAAGCAGGCCTGCTGGCCTCTTCTGCAGTTTCCATGCATGGAAAAGGCACAAAAGCAAGGCAAAAGACAGGCAGGGAATGAGTACATTTGGGAGGTCAAGGTCTTTGCAGTAATTTAGGCTGCAGGAGAAAGTTTATTTAGCGGATGGACATACCCTTTAAAAGTTAGCCGTAATTGCTTGTTTTTGCAAGTTTTGTCTGCTTCCTACCTCCCTTTCCCTTTACTGTATGCATGTACAGGCTATAGTATATATTTGATGACTTGTGATTGCGGCTATAGTATATTTGATGACTTGTGATTGCGGCTAACTTTTAACCCCTTCACAGGGGTTAAGTAACGTATAGCTCCTTAACCTCCCATAATTTATTATAAAAAAGGGTATGTTCACTTTTGGAGTGGTAAAAACCTTTATTTTAGTTAATTTTAAAAATAGGTTAATTTTACAAGAATGATCTGTGTGCAATATAAAAAAAAATACTATTTGTAGTGATTGGCATGCAAGGGCTGTGCCATATATTTGTATCAAATTGTTTTATTCAGGACATGTACAAGATTGTGGGTTAATGTTTTTTTAAGTTGTGTGTTTTTATGCAAAAATCAGGCTTGCATGACAGAATGACACTGTTACATGGCTAATGGTTTATAGGTTCCAAAAACAGAGGGAGATTCAAAAAAGTTCTTATCGTTCAAAATGCTGCTAATTGTACCCCAACCAATCAGATATTTTTTAACATTTAAAAACTAACATCTGATTGGTTGGGGCAAAATTAGCACCATTTTTAACAATAACAACTTTTATTGAATCTCTTTGATAGTTTGTAAAGGAATGTTTAGAGCTCACATCTCTGTGTACATCCATGGATATGGCATACTGTTTGATTGAAGGCCATGGTCCAACTGGACTTAAGGGTTACAAGGAAACCACTGGTGGGCCCCAAGTCCCTTATACAAATGAAAATAGAGAAAACGGTTCAAATTAAAGTATTAAGGCAAAGGGACAATAAGACAAAAGGGGTCAGTAGGTGGGAAACAGATACTTGAATGAAATGTTCAGTTGGGCGGTGTGATATTTCCTGGTTTTTTACTTTATTCTAACATTGAATTATGTTTTCATTAGTTTTCCCCCCAGAATATATATTCATGCCTGCATATATTTGTCATGTATGAAAAAAAAAAATTATGAATCCAAACACAACTTGTAAAAGCAACCTTGATAATAGTATGGAATGTTGGGGGGATTATAGTTTTGGGGGTGGACATGCCCTTTAAGGGTTACAAGGAAACCACTGGTGGGCCCCACATCCCTTATACAAATGAAAATAGAGAAAAAGGTTCAAATTAAAGTATTAAGGCAAAGGGACAATAAGACAAAAGGGGTCAGTAGGTGGGAAACAGATACTTGAATGAAATGTTCAGTTGGGAGGTGTGATATTTATTGGTTTTTTACTTTATTCTAACATTGAATTATGTTTTCATTAGTTTTCCCCCCAGAATATATATTCATGCCTGCATATATTTGTCATGTATGAAAAAAAAAAATTATGAATCCAAACACAACTTGTAAAAGCAACCTTGATAATAGTATGGAATGGATTTTTTAAAAAATATGCAAACAGATCATTCTTATAAAATTAACGTATTTTTAAAATTAACTAAAATAAAGTTTCTTACCACTCCAAAACTGAACATGCCCCCTTTTATAATAACTAAATAATGGGAGCTATGCCTTACTTCCCGTGAATGTGAGCTATGCCTTACTTCCCGTGAAGGGGTTAAATGTTAGCACAAATCTTAATATTTGCAGCACAAAACAGCACAAATGTAGCACTAACCAACCAGCCTTGTTTTGTACCCAGATTCTATTGTAGGGGGGCTGGCTAACCTTTTGTCTTTAGCAAAAAAATTGCTATCTTCTAAACGAAAGCGGCAAAAATCTTAATTTTTGCAGCACAAAACAGCAGAAAGATAGGACTAACCAACCAGCATGGTTTCGTAACCAGATTCCATTGTAGGGGGGCTGGTTTACCTTTTGAACTTTGTAAAAAATGCTATTATCTTCCAAACGAAAGCGGCACAAATCTTTATTTTTGCAGCACAAAACAGCACAAACGTAGCACTAAACAACCAACCTGGTTTCGTAACCAGATTCTGGATGACCTTTTGTCTTTAGCAAAAAAAACTGCTATCTTCCAAATGAAAGCAGCACAAGTCTTAATATTTGCAGCACAAAACAGCATAAACGTAGCACTAACCAACCAGACTGGTTTTGTATCCAGATTCCATTGTAGGGGGGTTGGCTGACCTTTTGACCTTTGTAAAAAATGCTATTATCTTCCAAATAAAAGGGGCACAAATCTTAATATTTGCAGCACAAAACAGCACAAATGTAGCACTAACCAACCAGCCTAGAAAGAGGAGAGACAAGGTATTAAAATTGAAGCGAGGGTAGTATACGGGTAAAAGTTTTGGGGTCTTGATAAAGATTATGATTACATATGTTCTTTTAAACTCCTTACTGTTTATTTCTTAGTCTATCAAGGAAATTTACCCTGGTAGGAATGTTTAATTTATGCTAAAGTGTTGGTTGTAGCCCTGCTAAAGGGCATGTCCACCCCCCACACTAAATTTAACCCACTAACTGGCCCCACTGTGTAGTTAAAAATCCTTACCTAACATCTCAGCTCCTTATGGTTGTCCTACAATGATTGTCCAAAGTAGAAAAACTGAGTAGGAGGTGTCTTCCTGTTGCAAAGGTTTCTGCCTCTAATCTAGCCTCGGGAGGTAGTGTGACATGGCAGGGGAGCCCTTCCCTCCCACCCGAATCCCTCTCGGCTGCACTTCACCTAGCATTAAACATTTTTTCTGTAGTGTAGGCCAGCCTATTCACTCCCAACTGCCCAGATTGTTAAAAAAGAAGCAGACTCAATTACAGTCATTTTCTCCCATGATGCTCTCCATTAACAGCAACCGATCACAGACACGGCTTCCGGTTTGGCCCGATTGCAAGTTCCGGCAAGCAGGGAGCAAGATTAGTTTGCTAGAGGTGTGGGGGCGTGTAAGTAGAATCTTTTTTTAACAATCTGACTGGTGGTTAGGGTTAAGCTGTCCTGCAGGGTGGAGTTGCCTTTAAGATATGTCTGTAATTGATAATAAAGTGATGTTATTTCCTAACCAATGTGTATACAAAACGGAGAAAGACTTTGGAGAAAAATTTGGAGAAGACTTCTCAAAATGTTGCAAAAGAATTTTGCCTATATGAATATGTAATGTATAAGGAAAGCATATGAGCATTATACCATTATAGCTGGGGTGCTATATTTTTGGAACAATGTGGCAACATTTTGGCCCTGTGAGGGGGCCTTTATTTATATACGTATATTGACAGTTTAAAAAATAAAGCCATCCTCCTTCTATGATGGAACCAAGCTAATTTAGCCCTGAGCCCTACAATATATTAGTTTGGGAGTAAACTTCTTGAATTCCTGCCCCAAATGTGCTTCTGGCTGCTTCCTTCAGTAGGCAATCATGCCAAATAATTACCTAGCTAATCACAGGAGAAGAGGCAAGACAGGAAATGACAAAGTCTGGTAAGCATAATTCTTAAATGAATCTAGGGGCATATTTATAAAAGGCCGAACTACCACCCGCTATTTTCCCTGACAATTTTGCCAAAATCAGAATTACCATGATTATAGAAAGGCAAAAATGAAGGCGCAAAGTTACCATCCAGCGGGCACTGAGAAGTTCCTTTTGGGGCTTAGGGGGTCCGGCAGCTTGAACGAACATCGGGATTACAGCCCTTCACTAAGATAATGTACTTAAAGTAATTATCACAGCAAAACTGAGATTGCTGCCGCACTTTGCCGCGGTATTGATTTTGCCGCAAGATTGATTGTCTTTTTAAATATGGCAATAGTGTTTTTTTCCGCGGCGATGCATGGAGAAATTTTTTTGCGAAGATAATGGACCTTAATAAATATGCCCCCTACTCCTTATGGTGAGGACCTAGCATTTTGATTGCCCATCCTGTGTACAAGATAACTAGAGAGGGTAGTGGGATGTTAGTTTACCTTTAATACTTCAATGTTTGCAGGTTTCTGATGTTCAGCCCAACCTTGCTTTCAAACGCTAGTTAGTAGGTAAAGAAGGTTACTTTCATATTTTTTAATAAAGAAAGGGATTTTATACAATGGTAAAGGGATAATATATTGATTGTGTCATTCGATTAAGTGAATTGAACTTTGTCATCTGTGATTTTTACTATTTAATTGTTACCGGTTTTATTGTTTCTATTTTAATAGATGCAGAAATTGCCTCCAATGTCCAGAAGATCAATGGTCCAACTCAAGCAAGGATCAATGTATCAAAAAAACAATAGACTTCCTTTCCTATGGAGGTCCCTTGGGAAGAGTGTTAGCCGCTGCAGCCTTAATCTTCTCTATATTAACTACTGGGATCTTGTGTCTCTTTGTAAAACACCAGAAAAGTCCCATTGTGAAAGCCAATAATTGTCATCTCAGCTACATCCTCCTTGTCTCTCTCATCTTGTCCTTCTGCTGTTCCTACTTGTTCATTGGACGCCCTGTACAAGTGACCTGCATCCTAAGACAAGTTACCTTTTTATTCACATACACTGTTGCAGTTTCTTCTGTCCTTGGGAAAACACTGACTGTTATCATTGCTTTTAGAGCCACAAAACCTGGGAGCAAGTTAAGGAAATGGGTGGGATCTGATACTTCTATTTATCTTGTAATTGTTTGTTATCAGTAAACTTGTACTATGCATCACTGGCTGATATGGGCTACACCATTCACTGAATGGACACAAAAACAGCACAACAGACAATGACTCTTTCAATGTAATGAAGGGTCTATTGTCATGTTTTATTTAGCAGTTTCCTAATTGCTGTGTTAGCCCTGCTTAGTTATTGTTGCATTTATGGCTCGGAAATTACCAGACAGGTACAATGAGGCTCAGTAATCACCTTCAGCATGCTGGTGTTCTGCAGTGTCTGGGTCTCCTTTATCCCAACATACCTGAGCACCAAAGGGAAATACATGGTGGCTGTGGAGATATTTACCATTTCTGGCTTCTGCTGCTGGATTACTGTTCTGTATTTTCTTCCCAAGTGCTACGTTATACTCCTAAAACCACAGCAAATACTAGAGGATAAAAATAATAATTTTCAGTTTGATGTGTGTCACAGAATAAAGGGTTATTAAGGCCTCAATCAAATTGGACACATTTTTGCCCAACATGCAAACATGCATTGGGTAAGTTTTTTTTAATGGGCCAGATTGGCCCGTCCAGAAATTTATGTGTTTTTAAGCAAAAATATTCTAAAAAAGGGATCGCAACACAAGGATCAAAAGCTGGACTATCCCTTGGCTCATGTCTATGTGAACAAGCCCTAGAAGTAATTTATTTAATATAATAACATCAGTAGTATAGAAGTATATGCAATATGCAAATATAAGGGTTCAGATTAGCCCTTAAGCTATTTATGAGTAAGGTCATTGTATCCTGAAATGCGTAAGACTGTATAACACTATTGTTCGTGTTTAAACTCATTTGTACCGTCGTGTTAATAAAGAGGCTTTTAAGAAAAGAATATTTGAGACTATCGCTTGTCTGGGGTGGTGCAGAGGAAAATTTACTGACTGTAACATTGCAGGGACGAGTGAACAGTCGGAATCTCCAGCACACAGATCAGGTGGTTGCTTGCTGTAAATAGGAGACGGGAGCCGTAAAGTTTTGTAGAAGACAATATCAGATCTCTCTAATAGTCCAGAGAATCTACATTAGCCAACACTGAATGTATGAAGAGGGGTATCTCAGGCACTGACTGAACGACCTTGTCCTTCTTTAGCACTTTCCAAATGAACATAGGGGAAAATATATAAAGGATTCTTCCCCAGTACTGCTAAAAATATAAAATATGATTTCTTGATAAATCCTCTTGCATCTCATATTTAAATGTGTGGCCATAAGGTCAATCTCAGGCTTACCACATTTCCTACTAGATTCAAAAAGAATTTCTGGGCACTTGACCTCACCAAGAATAATGATTTAAATAGTTCCTGGCACTTTATACACTTAAAACCAGCATACGCCTCTGCAGGATAATATGACCCTGATGCGTGTGTTTGTGAACTGCATCTACAAAGATCTTGAACTTGGCCGAACGTTATCATACTAATTGTATACTAAAACACTGAACATCAGGAGAGTGGGGACAAGGTGAGAAATTTGTGTTCTTACAGCTTCTTTTCAATGAGGAATGCTTATATAAACAATAAGATTCTTTGTCAGATCAAATAAAACACTATTTAATATCTACACCATCTTTCTCAGAACACACATTTCTGTAATCAAAGCCCATTTCTTACCTGAAGACTCTAAGGGAAACTGTGGTCTCCAAACAAGTTGATTTTAAATGAAAAGGCCACCTCATGTGCTGCGAGACCAATATATGAAGAAATCACTGATCAGAAAGTTGGGGTGGGAGGTTCAGAATCTGCAGTCACAAATATTAGTTCCTCCTTCTAATATGTGGTTGGCACATGCTCGGTGCAGGAGGAAATCAGAAGAAACCCGGAAAAGATCAAGTGACTGAAGGAGGACTAAAGGGAAGGAGTGTGTGTGTATGGGGGGGGGGAGACATTACAGCACGACCACAGCAGGGAGTGGTACAGTTGTGCATTTTTGTCTTTTTTAATGCCTCCCACATGTGAGTCCCATGACCCCACCTTAATGGGGCCCATGGCTCTCCCCCATATAGCCATCTTGGTCCCTATTACTCACAGGGTGTGGGGCCCATCTCCAACTCACAGACCCATGACCCATGCCCCCCCCTTAATGGCACCCTGTGGACCCTCCCTTGCAGGCCCCCCTTGACCCCTTCTCTTGCAGCCTACTTGGCCCCTTCCTATGCAGCCCCTGTCCCCTCAACTGTGGGATCCATGGCCCTCCCCTAATGGGACCCTTCCATTGCAGGCCTATCCCTTTAGCCCCCTTTAATGCAGCTTCCTTGGCCCCTTCCTTGCAGCCCCTCTTCTGGGCCCTATGCCCCCCAAATGTAGGGCACCCATTGCCCCTACCCCACGCCCACCTCAGACCCCCTCACAAAAATACTTGTAAAAACAGCGTTTTCAGCCAGAGGCAGAATCCGCAATTTTAAACTTTGTCTGATTCTACCTCTTCCTGAATAGGCTGTTTTTACACAGTTTTCTGTGGGTGTTTGGGGGGGGGGGGTGCTGGTGATGTGATGCTGCTACCATATCGCACTTAAAAATGCAAAAAATACCTAAATTTACCTAAAAAAAATTTGTACCATATAGGATCCTCTACAAATGTCTCTTTGCAACACTATTCTGGTTTAATGATATTCCTCCGGTTGTGAAACATTTACAAATAGTTTAAAAAGGCTTTTCCTGCATTCACAAAGATTGTCTGTAAATTAACTTCCTCAAATTCTACTAATAATTAGATGAAGATGCCCAATTTAGGATGGGCAATTTAAGGCCTCACCAGTGTGTTACAAATAAGCAGTCCTCATTGCAACAGTATCAGTCACTTAGAGTTCCCCATTGTACATCATACAATAGGGGACAAACTATACACCGTATCCTGCAAATGTACCACGGAGTAAATCACGTAATATATCAATAAAGTTATTTGTAGTTCAGGCCTGTAAAGGGTGAGGCAGAAAGGGCTCATTTGGAATTCTGATGCATAGAATGGCAAACTGATGGCTAGTTTCTAGGGGTGCATCTCTGATATATAATAAATGGCTGCATCAGAAGATCCTGGAGCTTTTTTTTAAAGCAGAAAAGGAGAAAATTCCTTGAAGACCTGAGGAACAATTCCACTGAAAAGTGAAATGGAGGCATAGTCCCCAGAAGAAAGGGAATAATCTCTCCTGAAAACACACAGAAAAGGTAATGTTAGTGGATGCAGACAGTATCAGAAGATGCGCGTCATGAAGTAAAAAAACATCCAGCATTAATAGAAAGCTTGCACCAGCAATAACAAGTTATGTCCCAGGGAGACAGGGCCTAAGGCACACAGGTTAACTGCAGCAGAAGGGAGGGGGGTATACATATATTAGCCTAAATATGTGGTCCTCTGCCGTATGAGGAGTAATATCACCTACAGTAACAACATGACTTTCTACAGCTGTTGAGAGACCTGAAGACCTGCTGACTCTATGAAGATCTTGCTGGGTCCCCATTAGGAAGTTCTACTCCAAAGTGGACACTGAAAAAAAAACTGAATGGAGGCTTTAATGAGTAGGGGTATAGTCCTAGGGGAAGAGTGTCTGCTCTTGATGGTGGGACGAACCCATGATTCCTTGTTTCCACTTTAAATTAACTACTATGGGGCAGAAAAAAACTGCAAAGTGAAAAAAAAATAATTAAAAAAATTGAACAGGGCTGGTGATAAAATCACATGACCAGAATGATGTAATTGTGCATGTTTACCACATAGAAGCCACATCTCCACGACACCATGACCTAGAAAGAACACAGACAGACGAAAACTCTGAACTTAGGAACAACACCTTCAACATGGCAAAACTGCTACCAACCCTTAAGAAAGCTCTACCAAATGGTGTGAAAACTAACGGACCCTATCCAAAAGCCCTGGTTATACAGAAGCCTTTAATAATATGTGGTCTAACAAGTAGTAACAAACAGTTTCTAGTGCCAGTGATCAATGTTCATTGTTCATAGCAGCACTCCAAAATAAGTTTCCACTTAAAAGGTAAAAAGTATCTTTATTTTTGGTTGCCCTCCAGTCATACAAAAAGATAAGTAAAAGAAAATAATAAAAATTGAAAGAGTATGTCACTTGTTTTCGCCAGGTTTCATAGTATGTCACCTTTTATACTCGCAAGGTAAGTAACTATCGGCACTTTTTGAATGATGGTGGTTGGGGCTGGGAAAACAACACTATAATATATTAAAGTTTTATAAGGGTGCATACTCTTTATCTTTTATTATTTTTCTTTATCTTATCTTTTTGTAGACTGGAGTGCAACCAAAAATAAATATACTTTTTTCTGTATATCTGTTGTATACAGTTAGTTAACTGGACTAAAAGTTGTCTTGAAGACGTTTCACTAGCCATCCGACTGGCTTTCTCGATTCAAAATTAATGTGGCTAGGAGGTGATATAGGAACACCCAGGGTAAGGTGTACTGGTTAGGTACAAGGTAAGGAATGTGACAGGTTCAAGAGAGGTGTCAAGGAAGCCATTTATCACTAATGGCTGCCATGTACAATGCTGTTTAGACGCCTTAACTGGAGTTCCTATAACACCTTTTAGCACACAATGCAATCACGCCTTGCATTCAGAAGGTCCTTAACACCTGTGATATGCTAATTGGGACTTTACAGGGTACTAATTGCCAACAGATTCTGTACAAGTCATTCTTGAATTGGAAAGCCAGTCGCGATGAACTAGCGAAACGTCTTCAGAAACTAAACAAGTCCAGTTGAACTAACCGAATACACAGATAAAGAGAGTCAGTCTTAAGACGGGACCAAACGGAGGGCACAGGATAGCCTTTGCACCATGAGGAGGAACTGCATACTTAATCTCCTTAGGATAAACCTCTTAGATGATATTGTAAGGTTGAGAGTTCCGTGCACAGTTGCTAATGGCTATCTCATATTGTGCGCCTAAGGTATATCTTACAGCAGTCCATATACAAGTTACTGAGTTATATGGTAAATCCAATTTCTACTGTGTCGTAAAACATGGCTACTAAATACAGATCAACATGATAACACATACAATACCACCCCATCATGCTCTTTGCAACTTGCTTTGTCATTGATTTTCGGCATTCTTTATCCAAATTGACTTGGTTATTGGTTCTTGATCCTTCATCCATATGGCTGTGCTGAACATCGCAGGTCAACTCTCTCAGTGCACTTTCAATAAAATGCTAATGTTTCAACACACATGACAGTGATCAAACTTTTACTTTGAATTTTTCTCTCTCCAAATTTCTTTGGTAGCATTTTGCTTTGAATTAATTATACAACTATTGCATTTGCCACATCTTGCTATTGTTCGAATTTTTCCTACCTTTAAATCTAGGTCTTCTGACAAAAGATACCAATGTTTATGTAGAACCTTTTTCAGCTTCTCCGATTGATTATTTTATTCAGTGATGATTCTATTTTCCTCTATTCCTTCTTTGTGTGGGTTCTCTTGTTTTAGCAATTGTTTGTTTAATTGGCTTTTTTCATAGCTTTCATGAGTGATGATTGATGTATTCCTTTTTCGAAGTCTCCACACGTGTTTCAAGCTTTTATTCTTGTATTCTTCACATGAGCAGTTTCTCCTAACTCTTAGGAGGGGGGTTATGAATTTTGGCATGAAACCAGGTTGGTGGTAGTGCTACGTTTGTGCTGTTTTGTGCTGCAACTATTAAGATTGTGCCGCTTTCGTTTGGAAGATATAGCATTTTTTACATAGATCAAAAGGTCAGCCAACCCCCTACAATAGAATCTGAATACAAAACCAGGCTGTGTTTAGTGCTACATTTGTGCTGTTTTTTCTGCAAAAATAAGATTGTGCCGCTTTCGTTGGAAGATACTAGCATTTTTTACATAGGTCAAAAGGTCAGCCAGCCCCCTACCATAGAATCTGGGTACGAAACCAAGTTGGTTTAGTTATTGCTACGTTTGTGCGTGTTTGTGCTGCAAATATTTAGATTTGTGCTGCTTTCATTTGGAAGATAATAGCGTTTTTTACAGCGGTCAAAAGGTCAGACAGCCCCCCTACAATGGAATCTGGATACAAAACCAGGCTGTTTGGTTATTGCTATGTTTGTGCTGTTTTATGCTACAACATTAGATTTGTGAGCTTTTCTTTGGAGATAATAGGGTTTTACAAGTTTAAAGGTAAACCAGCCCCCATACAATAGAATCTGGTTACGAAACCATGCTGGTTGTAAGCCTATCTTTGTGCTGTTTGTGCTGCAAAAATAAAAATTTTTGCCACTTTCGTTTGGAAGATAGCAATTTTTTGAAAGACAAAAGGTTAGCCAGCCCCCTACATAGCATATCTGGGTACAAAACCAGAAAAGCTGCACAAATCTTAATATTTGCAGCACAAAACAGCACAAAGATAGGACTTACCAACCAGCATGGTTTCGTAACCAGATTCTATTGTATGGGGGCTGGTTTACCTTTTGAACTTTGTAAAAACCGCTATTATCTTCCAAAGAAAAGCTGCACAAATCTTAATGTTTGTAGCATAAAACAGCACAAACATAGCAATAACCAAACAGCCTGGTTTTGTATCCAGATTCCATTGTAGGGGGGCTGTCTGACCTTTTGACCGCTGTAAAAAACTAGGGGGGCTGGTGACTTTGACCTTTGTAAAAAACGCT
The DNA here is from genome assembly GCA_019447015.1 of Hymenochirus boettgeri. Lineage (NCBI taxonomy): Eukaryota > Metazoa > Chordata > Amphibia > Anura > Pipidae > Hymenochirus > Hymenochirus boettgeri. The sequence continues at coordinate 301,472,842 of CM033476.1, read as the reverse complement.
ATTATCTTCCAAACGAAAGCGGCACAAATCTTATTTTTGCAGCACAAAACAGCACAAAACGTAGCACTAAACAACCGACCTGGTTTCATAAACAGATTCTGGATGACCTTTTGTCTTTAGCAAAAAAAACTGCTATCTTCCAAATGAAAGCCGCACAAGTCTTAATTTTTGCAGCACAAAGGTAGGACTAACAACCAGTGTGGTTTTGTATTCAGATTCCATTGTAGGGGGGCTGGTTTACCTTTTGAACTTTGTAAAAAACACATTACTCTCCAAAGAAAAGCTGCACAATCTTAATATTTGCAGCACAAAACAGCATAAACGTAGCACTAACCAACCAGATGGTTTGTATCCAGATTCCATGTAGGGGGGTTGGCTGACCTTTTGACCTTTGTAAAAAATGCTATTATCTTCCAAACAAAAGGGGCACAAATCTTAATATTTGCAGCACAAACAGCACAAATGTAGCACTAACCAACCAGCCTTGTTTGTACCCAGATTCTATTGTAGGGGGCTGGCTAATCTTGTCTTTAGCAAAAAAAATTGCTATCTTTAAACGAAAGCGGCAAAAATCTTAATTTTTGCAGCACAAAACAGCAGAAAGATAGGACTAACCAACAGCATGGTTTCGTAACCAGATTCCATTGTAGGGGGGCTGGGTTTACCTTTTGAACTTTGTAAAAAATGCTATTATCTTCCAAACGAAAGCGGCACAAACTTTATTTTTGCAGCACAAAACAGCACAAACGTAGCACTAAACAACCAACTGGTTTGTACAGACGATGACCTTTTTCAGCACAAGTAGCACTAACACCAGCTTTGTACCCAGATTTTTGTAGGGGGCTGGCACCTTTTGTCTTTAGCAAAAAAAAATTGCTATCTTCCAAATGAAAGCGGCACAAATCTTAATTTTTGCAGCACAAAGGTAGGACTAACTAACCCGTGTGGTTTCCTATCTAGATCCATTGTAGGGGGGCTGGTTTACCTTTGAAACTTGTAAAAACACTATATCTTCCAAGAAAAGCTGCACAAATCTTAATAGCAGACAAAACAGCACAAATGTGCACTAACCAACCAGCCTGGTTTTGTACCCAGATTCTATTGTAGGGGGGCTGGCAACCTTTTGTCTTTAGCAAAAAAATTGCTATCTTCCAAACGAAAGTGGCAAAAATTTTTTATTTTGCAGCACAAAACAGCACAAAGATAGGACTTACCAACCAGCATGGTTTCGTAACCAGATTCTATTGTATGGGGGCTGGTTACCTTTTGAACTTTGTAAAAAACGCTATTATCTTCCAAAGAAAAGCTGCACAAATCTTAATGTTTGTAGATAAAACAGCACAAACATAGCAATAACCAAACAGCCTGGTTTGTATCCAG